>JAOPSE010000139.1:1830354-3030354 GCA_029449295.1 Zea luxurians | reverse complement strand
ATCGCCCGAAGGGATGGATCCTAATGGAAAGGGAATGGTGATCAACGACAAGGAGAAGGAGTCCTTCATTAATGAGCTGAAAGACGACAAGCCCACTGACTCGGGCTCAAGTCATAAGAAGAAGGACGGGAAAAAGAAGAGGCGTATCAAGAAGATCGTCTACTACGATGACAGCGACGAATCTTCCTCTTCCCAAAAGGACGACGACGACAACGACTACGAGAAAAAGAAGACGGTTAACTCGAACTTTTCTTTTGATTACTCTCGTATTCCGCAAAGTTCCAATGCTCATTTGCTTTCCATTCCCCTCGGTAAACCTCCTCACTTTGATGGAGAGGACTACGGATTTTGGAGTCACAAAATGCGTAGCCACTTGTTCTCTCTCCATCCAAGTATTTGGGAGATAGTAGAAAATGGAATGCAATTTGATAGTACGGATAGTCCCATGTTCATCAATGAACAAATTCATAAAAATGCACAAGCTACTACTGTTCTTTTAGCGTCATTGTGCAGGGATGAATACCATAAGGTGAGCGGATTGGATAACACCAAGCAGATTTGGGACACCCTCAGGATCTCTCATGAGGGAAATGACGTCACCATGCTCACCAAGATGGAGTTGGTGGAGTGCGAACTTGGGAGGTTCGCGATGATCAGGGGGGAGGAGCCAACCCAAACGTACAACAGGCTCAAGACCCTCGTCAACAAAATAAGGAGCTATGGAAGCACGCGATGGACAGACCACGACGTCGTCCGCCTAATGCTAAGGTCTTTCACTGTCCTTGATCCACATCTTGTAAACTCTATTCGTGAGAATCCTAGGTACACCAAGATGTCGCCCGAAGAAATACTTGGAAAGTTCGTAAGTGGGCGAATGATGATCAAGGAGGCAAGATACGTCGATGAGGCGCTAAATGGCCCAATCCATGAGCCTCAAGCCATTGCTCTCAAGGTAACAAGTAGCAAGGAGGCGCTACCTAGCAAGGTGGCGCAAGTTGAGGCGGCAGGGCTCAATGAGGAAGAAATGGCCCTCATCATCAAGCGCTTCAAGACGGCGCTAAAGGGTCGCAAGGAGCATCCCAAAAAGAACAAGACAAAGGAAAAGCGCTCCTGCTTCAAGTGCGGTAAGGTTGGTCACTTTATTGCTAATTGTCCCGATAATGATAGTGACCAGGATCAAGAAAAGAAGAGGGAAAAGAAGAAGACTTACAAGAAGGCTAAGAGCGAGGCACACCTTGGCAAGGAATGGGACTCGGATTGTTCATCGTCCGACTCCGACGACGAAGGACTCGCCGCCTCGACCTTCAACAAATCGTCCCTCTTCCCCAACGAGCATCACACCTGTCTCATGGCAAAAGAGAAGAAGGTAAGTACTCACAATACTAGTACTTACGCTTCCTCAAGTGATGATGAATCTAGTGATGATGAAATAGACTATGCATGTTTATTCAAAGGATTAGATAGAACCAAAATTGATAAAATCAATGAATTAATTGATGCTTTGAATGAGAAGAATAGATTGTTAGAAAAGCAAGAGGACCTTTTATATGAAGAGCATGATAAATTTGTTAGTGCGCAAAATTCTCTTGCTCTAGAAGTTAAAAGAAATGAAATGCTTTCATGTGAATTATCTACGTGCCATGAATCTATTTCTAGCTTAAGGAGTATCAATGATGACTTGAGTGCTAAGTTAGAAATAGCTAATAAATCAACCTCTTGTATAGAACATGTTGTGATTTGCAATAGGTGTAAAGATTTTAATGTTGATGCTTGTAGTGAACACCTAGTTTCCATTTCTAAATTAAGTGATGAAGTGGCTAGTCTTAATGCTCAACTTAAGACTAGCAAAAATGAATTTGATAAACTAAAATTTGCAAGGGATGCCTACACTATTGGTAGACACCCCTCAATTAAGGATGGGCTTGGCTTTAAGAAGGAAGCCAAGAACTTAACAAGTCGTAAGGCTCCCATCTCCGCCAAGGAGAAAGGGAAGGCTCCAATGACTAATAGTGCTAAAAAGAACCATGCTTTCATGTATCATGATAGGAGATATTCTAGGAATGTTCATTATGATAGAAGTTATAATGCTTTTGATTCACATACCATGATTGCTTCAAGTTCTTCTATGCATGGTAGAAATTTGGCTAGAAAAAATGTTATTCATCATATGCCTAGAAGAAATGTTGTTCATATTCCTAGGAATGTAAGTAATGAAAACTCTACAATTTACCATGCTTGTAATGCTTCCTTTGCAATTTGTAGAAAGGATAAGAAAGTGATTGCTAGGAAATTAGGGGCAAAATGCAAGGGAGATAAGACTTGCATTTGGGTCCCTAAGGGTATTATAACTAACCTTGTAGGACCCAACAAGAGTTGGGTACCGAAGACCCAAGCCTAATTTGCCTTGCAGGTTTATGCATCCGGGGGATCAAGCTGGATTATCGACAGCGGATGCACAAACCACATGACAGGGGAGAAGAAGATGTTCACCTCCTACGTCAAGAATAAAGATTCCCAAGATTCAATCATATTCGGTGACAGGAATCAAGGCAAGGTTAAAGGCTTAGGCAAGATAGCCATCTCAAATGAGCACTCTATCTCCAATGTATTTTTAGTAGAGTCGCTAGGTTATAATCTTCTGTCGGTTAGTCAATTATGTAATATGGGATACAATTGCTTATTCACAAATGTAGATGTGTCTGTCTTTAGGAGTGATGGTTCATTAGCTTTTAAGGGTGTACTAGACGGCAAACTCTATTTAGTTGATTTTGCAAAGGAGGAGGCCGGTCTAGATGCATGCTTAATTGCTAAGACTAGCATGGGCTGGCTGTGGCATCGCCGTCTAGCACATGTGGGGATGAAGAACCTTCACAAACTTCTAAAGGGAGAACATGTGTTAGGACTAACAAATGTGTATTTCGAAAAAGATAGACCTTGTGCAGCTTGTCAAGCAGGTAAACAAGTGGGAAGTACGCATCACAGCAAGAATGTGATGACCACATCAAGACCCATGGAGCTGCTGCATATGGACCTCTTCAGACCCGTCGCCTACCTCAGCATCGGGGGAAGTAAGTATGGTTTAGTAATTTTTGATGATTTTTCCCGCTTCACTTGGGTATTCTTTTTGTAGGATAAATCTAAAACCCAAGGGACCCTCAAGCGCTTCCTAAGGAGAGCTCAAAATGAGTTTGAGCTCAAGGTGAAGAAAATAAGGAACGACAACGGATTCGAGTTCAAGAACCTTCAAGTGGAGGAGTACCTTGAGGAGGAAGTAATCAAGCACAAGTTCTCCGCTCCCTACACACCACAGCAAAATGGTGTGGTAGAGAGGAAGAACAGGACGCTTATTGACATGGCGAGGACGGTGCATGGAGAATTCAAGACGCCCGAGCGGTTTTGGTTGGAAGCTGTGAACACGGCTTGCCACGCCATAAACCGGGTCTACCTTCATCGCCTCCTCAAGAAGACGTCATACGAGCTACTAACCGGTAACAAACCCAACGTTTCGTATTTTCGAGTTTTTGGGAGTAAATGCTACATTCTGCTGAAGGTAGAAATTCAAAATTTGCTCCCAAAGCTGTAGAAGGGTTTTTGTTAGGTTATGACTCAAATACAAAGGCGTATAGAGTCTTCAACAAATCATCGGGTTTGGTTGAAGTCTCTAGCGACGTTGTATTTGATGAGACTAATGGCTCTCCAAGAGAGCAAGTTGAGCTTGATGATGTAGATGAGGATGATGTTCCAACGGACACGATTCGTACCATGGCGATTGGAGACGTGCGACCACAGGAACACGAGGAACAAGATCAGCCTTCTTTCTCAATAATGGTGCAACCCCCAACTCAAGATGATGAACAGGTTCCTCAAGAAGAGGCGTGTGATCAAGGGGAAGCACAAGATGTCCAAGTTGAAGAGGAAGAAGCACCACAGGCCCCTCCAACTCAAGTTCGAGCGATGATTCAAAGGAACCATCCCGTCGACCAGATTTTGGGTGACATTAGCAAGGGAGTAACCACTCGCTCTAGATTAGCTAATTTTTGTGAGCATTACTCTTTTGTCTCTTCTATTGAGCCTTTCAGGGTAGAAGAGGCCTTGCTAGATCCGGACTGGGTGTTGGCCATGCAGGAAGAGCTCAACAACTTCAAGCGAAATGAAGTTTGGACACTGGTGCCGCGTCCCAAGCAAAATGTTGTGGGAACCAAGTGGGTGTTCCGCAACAAACAGGATGAGCACGGGGTGGTGACAAGGAACAAGGCTCGACTTGTGGCAAAAGGTTATGCCCAAGTCGCAGGTTTGGACTTTGAGGATACTTTTGCTCCTGTGGCTAGGCTAGCACTACACCAAAATAGTGAACTTCCTAGAGCCTAAACCCTAGGAAGTTAGCCCTAAACTCTAGGAAGTTAGCTAAACTCTCGGAAGTTAAGCCATCCCGTCGGAAGTTTGGCTCTCGAAAATTTTTTGTCGGAAGTTAGCTTAACTTCCTAGAGCCCTCTAGGAAGTTCGCTAACTTCCTACAGCCAAAGAAGCCTCTCGGAAGTTAGTAGGTTCTCGGAAGTTAGTAGATTCACGCTGTTAGCGCCGTCAGCTGACTAACTTCCTACGGCTGATTGTAGCCCTAGGAAGTTAGCTGGCTAACTTCCTACGGCTTACTGTAGCCCCTAGGAAGTTAGCTGGCTAACTTCCTACGGCCCAATTTGCCTCTAGGAAGTTAATTTGACCAGCATTATAAATGTTGTTTATTTTTATTTTACACCACATTCCACAACATAACAAATATATCAACAACTATATAGCACAACATATTTTCACATAAAACATCTCACACACAGTCACATAACAATATTTAAATCCATAGTCTCATCAATTACATCACAAAAGTCTCATCCATAGTCATAATAAGATACATCTCATCTAGTACTAATAAGAGATAATATCTCATACATAGTCATAATAAAAGTCTCAAGTATCAGAACATAATAACATGGAAGCTCACGGTCGCCGATCACCATCGGGTTACAGTGACGAGTGATGGTCGATACCTCCACTAGTGAAGAGGGTTTCGACAAAGTCCAACCCGTCTTCTCGTTCATGCGTCAGCAAGGTAGCAGGAAGGGTCTAATATACATGTACAAATGGTATTTGCTGAGTTACATCATAATATAACTAACAACAAGTAAATGATGATGAATTTACATACCTGATGTTCGGTAGGTGGAGGTGAAGACCAAGGATACTGCCAGTTTTTGATAGTTCCCTGCTAACTGCATGTGTTTCAAGTGAAGATTATCTACTGCACGCATCACCACGTGAAGCTTGGATAACACATCATTGGTAGCACTGTGCAATTGCCTGCTATGTTCTAGAGAACATGAACAAATTAAGGAAAATTTTAGCGTACCTTAAATGACACATGAAAGCTATTCTACAACAGAAAATATGGAGCAGAACAAACCATTTTCTGGCAACTTTTTGAGAGCAGCAGAAACAAACTCGTTATTCGCATGCCATGGACCACTTGATGGAAGGAGCATGTAAACAGCTAGTTCTGGAGATATGCATGTAAATCTCTTGTCATTATAAATATAATTTCAAAAGGAGCAGAGAACTACAAACACCTCAAATAAAAAATGTTTCAAATTATTACTACTTCAATCCATTAGTAGAAAGAAGTATAAGCCAACAGCAGCCAGCTACATCATAGAATCCTTCCATGTATGGTTCTACAACAATGCAATATCCAATATATTCGTAATTCCATACCCTTCCGTATATTCAGCTTGTTCGCTGCGGCTTGCTGCGGCTACGGCTGCGGCTGCGGCTTCTACAGTATTTTTCTCTCTATGGATTGCAGCTACAGCAGTCCAAACAGCTGCAACAGTGCCGGCTTGCAGCCAGCCGAACAGGGCCATTGTTGTTTCCTGTACTGCAGCTTGAATGTGAAGATTCACTTTTGCAAACATGAACTATACCCAGCTCTGCTACGAGCAGACAGACATGGCGACGTGCCGAGGAAACCTTTGCTGCTGTGGCAACAAAGACAGGGTAGGACTGAATAACAATTAAACGTACATGAGTGTATTGACTACCTGGTAAAGCAGAATTCGAACAAGACAAACCAGGTATATAATACAATTTGCTTGCCCATATCGATGTGTCAACAAATTTTCAAATCTGTAACATAGTCTAAAACTGTTCAACAATCTAGCGAAAGATAGATACAGAATCACCTAAATAGAAAAGCATATAATGCAGGGCCCAATACAATTACACAGAAAAGAAACTCCAAACAATCACCTTAATCCTTGGTGATTTTTGGACAGCAGAACAACAACTGTTCGTTTAGCTCATAACTCACAAGGTATTCATGCAAAATAGTAAACTATGACTTTATGGAAAGCTTATAAAGTCTTCTACATCTTTTGTATTACAATCAGAACAAGATTCGACCTTTAGAAAGGTCAAACGGTGCTAAACATAAATTCTGTCCAGATTTGGATAGAATTCGACTACTTACTTCAAAAATCCATAACTGGAGTTTCAGGCATCCAAATCAGGTGATCCTAGACTTTTTAGAAAGCTAATATAATTGTCTACAATTCATTTATAAACATCCTAGGTTAATTCAATATATATCAAGGTCAGAAAATATGAGAAAGACTCTGCTGTTCAAATTTGGACAGATTCAGAGATCGCACTTCAAACAGCTGTCACTTAACTTATAGATCACCAAAAAGGGTGATCCAAGACTTTTTGGAAAGCTTAAAAAAGTACTACAATTATTCTATAATTACTAAGGGTTGATTCTCAGTTTAGCTTAGCCAAACAGTATAATTTTTGAAACCTGTACAGAATTTGGACAGATTCTGAAACTGGACTTAAGAAAATCATAACTCCTAAACTACTAAACCTATGGTCATGAAATTTTTACACAAGTAATATAAAGAAGTTACCTACAAGTTTTCTATATAACATTTCTACAGAAAACATGGTTTACTTCATTGAACTAGCTGCTTACGAAACTGGACATGCAGTCCCAAACAGCAAGCATTTCATTTAGCTCCTATTTGGTTTTTACAATTATCATGTGCTTGACACTTTCTAATTGCATATATAGATTTCTGCTATTTTATAACCATGAATCCATTTACTTCACATAATCTAGTATTTTGAACCTACTCTGACATTATGCAAACAAAGAATCAATTTAAGTACACTATGCATACACATATATCCATCCAAGCACATTCCATACAATATCATCACCAAGAACTCATTTTTATTACACTATGTATATAAAGTCGCTCTCTCTATTCACCAAATATATGACATACAACATACCATCACAAGGACAAAAGGGAAAAGAGAGAAACAAGCATTCCCTGACAACAACCCATATTCGCCTAGAACCTTTGATTAATCAACATGATAGAAGATAATGATGACTAAGACTGATCTTCAGCTTCATAAAATAATTGGCTAATTTACTTGCAATAACACTACCTCCCTTGTGCATTCCTCGGCACAACACTACACTATATGCCTATCAAGAGTATTCATCCCATAATCCTGTAATAACCCATCTAATATTATATCAAATCATACATCTACCTATCAAACACGCATATAACCATATTACGACATATAAGGAGTCATTTCATCAAAAATTCATATCGAAGCTGTAACACCATAAAAGCCATCAATTAAAAATAATAAATTTAGTTATTACATTAATTAGGGTAATAATTTTTTTAAGTGTTTAATTATTTATGTGCATTTTGATCATTTTCTTTGTATGCGCTTGATTGATTATCAGATGATTGTTATTAACTTTCTTTTAAAAAAAGAAATCCTAGTAACTAAATAATAATTAAGTAATATAGTAATTATTAGTCTAAAAACAAGTATTTTATTAATAAATATTTTTGGTGGATTTTTATGACTTTTCGAGCTCTTTAAATAATCATTTCGGAATTAAAAAAATGAAACCTACACTAAACCGGCCCACTAGGGCCCATCTACCAACTACCCTAACACACGCACGCGCCTGCTCTCTTCCAGCTTCAAGCCGCCGCCACCGTCTCCTGCTACCTCTCTCTCTCTCTCTCTCTCTCCTTCCTCTCCTCTCTCTCCCAGGCGCACCGCGCCCTCTGCCTCCTCCCAGCCAACGCGCCGAGCCGCCCAGGTCCGCGACGCCGCACGCACAGGCCGACCCCGACGCGCCCCAAGCCCGGCCCCACCGCACTGCACGCCCTGCGCATCCTTGCCACGACGAGCCGCTCCCCAGCCGCCTCTGCACCGAGCGTGCAGACGAGTCTCGGCCTCCCCGCGCAAGCGCGTGAGCCTCGGTCCAAGCGCCCGACGCCCACGCCGTGAGCCCGAGCGTGACGCCTGCGCGACGACCGCGCCATGGCCTGCTCCCTGCGCGACGTCCGAAGCCCGCGCGTTCCCTGCACCCGAGCTGCGTCACCGAACCCAAAACCGAAGCTGAGCTCACTGCATGTCTGTTGGCGTGTCCGTTCGTTCACTGCGTTAAGGATCTTCACAGCATCCGTTTCTTCCTTCTCCTATTATTTCTTCCTCTGGTAACCGACGTATTGACGGCATTTGAAGCCTGCGGCGCCCCATGACCTCCCTGGCAGACTCTTCTTCTCCCCTCCCTCTCTCTATAAAAGGGGACAGCAGAGCTCTCTCTCCTCTCCTGCCTACCCAAGCGCCCCATTTCTCTAGCTCACCATTGCACTGCTCGACGCCGTCGTTCGTTGCTGTTTGCCGTAGTTCGTCATCACCGGAGCCCGTTGAGTTCGCCGGAGCTACGTCGTCCGTAGTCGAGCCCTGCTCTTCTCCACCCGGCCGAAAACCCGTCGATCCATCGCCGTCACACGCACGAACCCGAGGTTGATGATGACCCGAATTATTTTGTATATTTTATTAAATAATTTTTTATTCGATTCATGAGTTGTATATTTTGTTTGTTGTAATATGAACACATGTGATTCCCGATTTATGTATATGTGTGCGTTATGGAATTTGTTAGAGATATGCGATTATTAGTGCACCGTTATATTTCATGTTAGTCGTGGCGTTGAATTTTGGATTAGAGAAATATGACAAAATTTAGTAGTCACACGTTGGTGATAAAAACAATAGATGGGAATTTTTGTAGTTAAATTTGGTTACCACGAATTTTGGAAACTACTTAGAGAATTATAGTTATAGGTGCATTTTAATGGTTTTTAGAAATTGGTATAAAACTCATGTCATATGAATAATATAGGATTTTTAGATGATTTATCTAATTATTTTATTAGCATTTTCTTTTTTTATAAAGAAAGGAGAAAATATCATTAGTAGGATGGAAAATAGATTTTTGCTAGTCAAATAAACATGTTCGCAAATTGAGCACTTAGATTTTTAAGAGCGAGCAAAATATTAGTTTATGTAAAAATAACCTCACTTGTGTTATAAAAGTTCAATTAGTATTTATAGGGATTTTTAGAATGTTAAATTCATTTTTGATATACTAAATAATTTGAGTTAGAAATAATAAAAGGTATTAATTTATTTATTAGTATTAAAAGACAATAAGTATTATTTATTTTCATTGATGATGTTAAAATAAATTAATACTAGTTAAAAATGTGTTTATTGCACCCACTCATAAATTCACCATTTAGGACTCACAATAATAGCTATAATTGAATTAATAAGTATTTACGCGATTAGTACGTAACTAAGATATGATTAGTGCGATATGTTAATGTGTGTTTAATTATGTATTGGTGTATGTTTATGAAATGGTGCATGTTTATTTATTGGTGTATGTTTTATTTTGTATGTGCGATATGCGACTCTATTAGAAGCCAACTATGCGGTAGGCGAACCAAATTCATTCGAAGACGATCCGCAGGACTCGCTTGAGCAAGGCAAGTGGATTCTCCCTCTGCATATTCTGTTTGTACCTATTCATTGCATATAATAATGTTTACTTTTTATATATTTCATAATTTGATGGGATAGCCTAATTAAGGATTTCCTAGATTTACTACATGTATTCCTTGTTTAACCTGGGAAAATTATTAAGCTGTGCAAAATTTATGCTACCGCTCAACTTAATGATTCCTAATGTCACTCATTAATTGGTTTAAATGTTCCAAAAATGTTAATTGGCAATTATGACATTAACCCGATGGTTAAGATAACCTTATTACAAATTAATTGGAACATGGAGTGACCACCCAGGGTAACAGTGCAACCACGAGTGCTATCATGGCTCTGGCTTTGGTAATTAGCTCTATATGCATAGTGCCTAGCAACCTTACCTGAAATATGGGCAAGAGGGGGAGCGGTAGGTGCTGGCAGCCCACGTTAATATGGGGTCGTATTCTTGGCTAAGGTACTTCACCCAGGGGGCCACCACCATCGTATTTAGAAACCTTAGCGGGTTGCTTCATATTAAGTGTATTTTGTGGAAACCTCATAATGTATCCCTAGCCATTCACCTTGGCAGTGTCTAAGGGTCCGATCAACCCAGGCTAGATGGGATACATGGCTTGTGGGTAAAGTTGTACCACCTCTGCAGAGTGTAAAACTGATATATCAGCCGTGCTCCCGGTTATGAGCGACCTGGACTCCTCACATGATAATTGAACTTAAAGATGGACATAAATTGAGATCCGATGATCTGCCAATAATTTGCTTAAGTGGTTTCACTTAAGTGTTTTTGTTATATTCATATTCCGTTGATTAAATGGGATATTTGGGATTCACACTTATTAGTAAGACAGGTGTTGTTAATAAAATGTTGACCAACTAAAATGCTTACTGCTCAACCTTAGCCTCACCTTGTTATACCTGCATTAAAATTTTCCCCCACTTGCTGAGCCCCGACCATAAGTGAGCTCACCCTTGATTATTTTAATCAGAGGGTGATGCTGGAGACTTTGATGGAGTTTTTGACGACGAGGAATTCTAAGTCTAACGATACGCCGGTCAACTTCCTGTGGAAGATTGCCCAGTTGTTTATTTCTGCTTTACTTTGATGGGATACTTGTTAAATGTTTCAGATGATGTAATAAAGTATTATACTCTCTTTACGCCTTTATTGCATTTTCTTTTGATATATTACACTTGTGACGTCAACATATGTGTGAAAATGGATCCTGGCACACATATGCTATGCGCTCGGTTCTACCCACTGGAACCGGGTGTGACAGAAGTGGTATCAAAGCTATGCTGACCCTAGGTCGTTAGATTAGTTAGAAATGGAAAGCCTAGTTGTTCAAAACTTGCTAATTTCATTTCTATAAATTCCTTTATCAGTCCTACCTCTTTGAAATTCAACTGAATTGGCTCTTCTCTTGTAGATGGTTCGCACTCTCCAAACTACCCGCATCAACACCAGCTATGCCCCTCAGCCCCGGCAGATCCCGGTCTACCCATTGGTAGTCGAGGAAGTTCCGGCGGATCTCCCTCCCATCCGAGTGGAGAATGTAATCAACCTGGAGGATAGCTCAGAGGAACAGCTACCGACGCCCACCTCGTTAGCAGAGTCCCTGGCCTTCGCACCTGGGTCATCCACGTCAGCACCGTCTGCACCAGCCTTCCAAGCACCTGCACCCGGAGGCGACGACCCCGACGACTCCGGAGACGGCGATGACAAGGATGACGACGACGAAGACGATGGAGAAGGCGAACACGTCAACGAGGAAGCTGACTACGCCCAGCAGGACAACTTCATGGGGTTTGGTCCAGTTGTCGAACATTACACATCAATGTTCGAGACGGGGCACTTCCCCAACCTGCTGCAAGAGGTGCTGCACACGCTAGGCACCTACGTCCGTCCCCTGTACGAAACAAGGCGAGTGAGCGAGCCTCCCCGGGCTTGCTATTACATCACTCGCATCCACGTCAGGGTGATGGATGCAGGTGACAGGGGATTCAGGACTCTATCTGCTCATGAGTCCTTGACGCCACTGTCCACCTACGCTGCCTCGGTCAGCGATGCTGCCCGTCGGACCCTATGGTCGCTCAGCCACACCTACCGGCAGCAACTACAGAACACGAGGTTCAGGCACATTCCTCAGTGTCTGCATGGAGGAAGCCAGACCAACATCGTCCTAGGAGAAGCCGGTGAGGATCGCCTCAACACCCTAGCTGGTGTAGTGGCCGGACTCAACACCGACCTGGATAGTGCCACCCTGGATCTCTACAGGGTGCACTTGGAGCTGGAGAATGCCCATGCCAGGATTGCAGCCCTGGAAGCCCAACTGCAAGGACTGGATCCGCTCGAAGCTCAGGTCCCCGCCATGGCGTTGTCTCCTCCCCGCAAGAGGCTGCGCTATGGAGAGCCCGGATCCGTCACTAGGCTGCTTTAGGAGTTTTGAGATATGATGTAATAAGTTATACTTTGCGTTAGACGATGAAACTCTCTTTAAGTTTTCATATTAATAAATACCAACCATGTGATGGTGATTGATTGAAATGTTTGATTTGGATCTTTGTTTGAGTGCAATGGTCTTATGGAATGATGGCCATAAGAACATATAAATTTTTTTAAAACTTAAGCTATTTTCCCTCTAGAATCTTTTCTACTCCTCACTTTTCTAAGGATTTCACTTCCTAACCAATCAGATGGTGAACCCACGTCAAGGACCTAACAACCGGAACCAGCGTGATCAACAAGTACCACCACCACCGAATCCCAATATGGAGCAGTTCATCGCCGCCCAGATGCAGATTCTACAAGGACTCACTGTGGCTGTTCAACAATTACAACAGAACCAACAGAATTAGCAACCCCAGCAGCAGCAGTATGCACCCCCGGCCAGAGATAAGCACCGGGATTTCATGAGTCATCACCCGCCGACATTTTCTCATGCGGTTGATCCTCTAGATACCGATGACTGGCTCAAAGTCATTGGGAAGAAGCTTGACATCACTCAGTGCAACGACCGGGAGAAGGTCTTGTACGTCTCAGGAAGACTCGAGGGTTCCGCGTCCGACTGGTGGGATGCCTTCACAGCGTCACATCCCAATGCTGATACAATAACCTGGCAGGAGTTTCAGGAGAACTTCTGCGCTCACCACATTCCCTTGGGAATCATGAAGTTGAAGAAGGAGTTCCTTTCCCTTACTCAAGGGAATATGTCTGTAAGCGAGTATCGTGATCGCTTCACTCAGCTTTCACGCTATGCCCCTGAAGAAGTGGACACTGATGAGAAGCGCCAAGAGCGTTTCCTGGAAGGACTAATTGGACCTCTGAACTACCAACTTTAGAGTCACACTTTTCCCAACTTCTAGACACTGCTGAACAAGGCAATTGGCCTTAAGAGTAAAAGGAAGGAGCTATCTGACCACAAAAGAAAATTCCAAGGTCAGTCAAGCAGGAACACCCGACTAAACAATGCTCAAGGTTCGCAGTTTCGCTCTGGAAATCAAGGCGGAAGCAATTATCAAGTGCAACACTCTGGACAGCAAAGCTAGAGAAATAATCAAAACCAGAACCAGCAAAGGAGCAACTCCCAGACCAACCAGAGGTCTGGTGGGAATTTCCAGAATCGTCAAGGTGGCGCCAGTAACACGCAGGCCAGAAACAACGCACCTGTCCAACCTAATGGCTGCTTCAAGTGCGGTGAGCTAGGCCACTATGCTAACAACTACCCAAGGCGCAACCAGCAGACACCCTAGAAAGGCAATACTCAGAGGAATGACCAGAATACCCCTGCTTGTGGATCTGTTCAGAATAAGACTCCGCAGAACCAGAGCAAAGGAAGGGTCAATCATGTCACCGCAGAGTCAGTGCCCGAGGATGCCGACATAGTGTATGGTATGTTCCTCGTTAACTCCATACCTGCATCAGTTTTATTTGACTCTGGAGCATCGCATTCGTTTATAACTGAGTCATTTGTGGAAAAACACAACATACCTAAGTACCCCCTTAAGAAGATATTACACATTAGTTCACCGGGAGGTGACATGAAGGCCACACACTCATGCCCTCATGTTAATATCAAGATTCAAGGAATAGATTTTACAGTCGACCCAGTGGTCCTAGGATCCAACGGTATTGATGTGATTCTTGGATGCAATTGGTTGAAAAGTTGTGATGGAGTAATACAGTGTGCCAATGGAACAATTATGTTGACAAGTCCTCAAGGTGAAAGAATCCAAGTTAACATAGACAAGTCAACAGATGAAAAGGGAAAACAGTGATAAATCACTTAGAAGAAAAGCCCTTGGAAAATATCAAAGTAGTGTGCGAATACCCAGACGTATTTCTGGAGGAATTACCAGGTATGCCACCTGATCGTGATATAGAGTTTTCTATTGAATTAGTACCCGGAACTGCACCTATCTCGAAAAGACCATATAGAATGGATGTCAAAGATTTAGTAGAACTGAGGAAACAAATAGAAGAATTACTAGAAAAAGGTTTCATTTGCCCAAGTTCATCCCCTTGGGGAGCCCCAGTACTATTTGTGAACAAGAAGGATGGTTCGAGGAGAATGTGCGTTGATTATAGAAGTTTGAATGAAGTAACCATCAAGAATAAATATCCACTACCTCGGATTGAAGATTTATTCGATCAAATGAAGGGAGCTAAGATATTCTCAAAGATAGATCTGAGATCGGGATATCATCAGTTAAAGATTCGGGCAGAAGATGTACCGAAGACAGCCTTCACGATGAGATACAGATTATATGAGTTTGGTCATGTCGTTTGGACTGACTAATGCACCAGCATACTTTATGAACTTGATGAATAAAGTATTCATGGAATATCTGGATCAGTTTGTGGTCGTATTCATTGACGACATACTGATATATTCTTCGAATGAGGAAACACATGAAGATCATCTAAGGCTAGTCCTACAAAAGCTTCGTGATAACCAATTATATGCAAAGTTCTCGAAGTGTGATTTTTGGCTTAAGGAAGTTGCTTTCTTAGGGCATATCGTTACCGATGGTGGAATTAAAGTGGACCCAGGAAAGATGAGTGAGATACTAGATTGGAAGCAACCGAAGGATGCGTCCAAGATCAGAAGTTTTCTTGGATTGGCAGGATACTATAGAAGATTTATTGAAGGTTTTTCCAAGTTAGTGAAACCTCTTACCTCTCTACTGGAGAAAGGTAAAGAATTCAAGTGGGATGAAGCTTGTCAGAATTGTTTTGAAGAACTCAAGAAAAGGCTAACCACTGCACCAATATTGGTAATGCCAGACATCCACAAGGAATTTGATGTGTATTGCGATGCATCACACCTTGGACTTGGATGTGTGCTAATGCAAGAAGGAAAAGTGATAGCTTATGCCTCAAGGCAGTTGAGGAAACATGAGAAGAACTATCCGACGCATGATTTGGAACTAGCTGCCGTAGTGCATGCTTTGAAGATTTGGAGGCACTATATGATTGGAAACAAGTGCAAAATCTTCATAGATCACAAAAGCTTGAAATATATATTCACTCAGAAGGAACTCAACCTCAGACAGAGAAGATGGCTTGAGTTGATTAAGGACTATGATTTGGAAATACAATATCACCCCGGAAAAGCAAATGTAGTAGCTGATGCTTTGAGCCGTAAGGGTCAAGTGAACAACATCACTACTCATTTGATGTCACAAGAATTGTGTTGGGAAATGGAACAACTTAACCTTGGTATGCTTTATAATGTAGAAGCAACGGTGATGGAAGTTGAATCTACTTTGGAAGAAGAGATTCGTAAAGGACAAGAATCTGATGAGAAAATTAAGGAAATTAAAGCTTTGATTGGTTTGGGTAAAGCCCTAGATTTCACGGAAGATGAACAAGGCACAGTATGGTTTAAGAAGAGAATCTGCGTACCAGAAATCGAGCACTTGCGCCAACTTATTTTGAGAGAAGCTCATGATTCAGCTTACTCCATTCACCCTGGAAGTACCAAGATGTACCAGGATCTTAAGGAAAAGTATTGGTGGTACGGATTGAAAAGAGATGTTGCTACACATGTTGCATTATGTGACGTGTGTCAGCGAGTTAAAGCTGAACACCAAAGACCAGCAGGATTGCTACAACCTCTCAAGGTACCGGAATGGAAATGGGAAGAAATCAGTATGGATTTCATAGTTGGACTACCCCGTACTCGAGATGGCTATGATTCAATATGGGTCATAGTAGACAGGTTAACTAAAGTAGCACACTTTATACCTGTGAAGACAACTTACTCGGGAGCCCAGTTAGCAGAGTTATACATGTCGAGGATTGTTTGTCTGCATGGAGTACCGAAGAAGATCGTATCAGATCGAGGAACCCAGTTTACCTCGCGCTTTTGGAAAAGACTACATGAGTCCATGGATACCAAGCTAAATTTTAGTTCAGCTTATCATCCGCAAACGGACGGGCAAACAGAAAGAACAAACCAAGTGTTGGAAGATATGCTAAGAGCTTGCGCTCTAAAGCATGGTAGAAACTGGGATAAAAGTTTGCCTTATGCAGAATTTTCGTATAACAACAGTAATCAGGCAAGTCTAAAAATGACACCATTTGAAGCACTATATTGACGGAAGTGTAGAACACCGCTTTATTGGAATCAGACTGGAGAAAGTCAAGTATTCGGTCTGGAAATTCTCCAAGAGGCGGAAAAACAAGTGCAGATTATTAGAGAAAATTTGAAGACAGCACAGTCAAGACAGAAAAGCTATGCTGATAATAGAAGAAGAGAGTTGATGTTTGAAGTAGGAGACTTTGTCTACCTTAAAGTTTCACCGATGAGAGGAATGAAAAGGTTTAAGGTTAAGGGAAAACTATCACCTCGCTATATTGGCCCATTCAAGATTTTGGAAAAAAAGGTGAAGTAGCCTACCAGTTAGAGCTACCCGATAGATTACCGGATGTGCATGACGTATTTCACGTATCACAACTCAAGAAGTGCTTAAGAGTACCAGAAGAACAACTAACCATGGAAGAACTGAATGTTAATGAGGATTTGACTTATTCGGAATACCCGGTCCGAATTCTGGAAACGTCTCGCAGAATTACACGGAGTAAAGTTATTAACATGTGCAAGGTTCAGTGGAGTCATCATTCGGAAGATGAAGCCACTTGGGAAAGAGAAGATGAACTCAGAGCAGAATTTCCCCAGTTATTCTCGGAAGTTTCTTAATCTCGAGGACGAGATTCTTTTTAAGAGGGGTAGGTTTGTAACACCATAAAAGCCATCAATTAAAAATAATAAATTTAGTAATTACATTAATTAGGGTAATAATTTTTTAAGTGTTTAATTATTTATGTGCATTTTGATCATTTTCTTTGTATGCGCTTGATTGATTATCGGATGATTGTTATTAACTTCCTTTTAAAAAAAAGAAATCCTAGTAATTAAATAATAATTAAGTAATATAGTAATTATTAGTCTAAAAACAAGTATTTTATTTATAAATATTTTTGGTGGATTTTTATGACTTTTCAAGCTCTTTAAATAATCATTTCGGAATTAAAAAAACGAAACCTACACTAAACCGGCCCACTAGGGCCCATCTACCAACTACCCTAACACACGTACGCGCCTGCTCTCTTCCAGCTTCAAGCCGCCGCCGCCATCTCCTGCTACCTCTCTCTCTCTCTCCCTCCTCTCCTCTCTCTCCCAGGCGTGCCGCGCCCTCTGCCTCCTCCCAGCCAACGCGCCGAGCCGCCCAGGTCCGCGACGCCGCGCGCACAGGCCGACCCCGACGCGCCCCAAGCCCGGCCCCACCGCACTGCACGCCCTGCGCATCCTTGCCACGACGAGCCGCTCCCTAGCCGCCTCTGCACCGAGCGCGCAGACGAGTCTCGGCCTCCCCGCGCAAGCGCGCGAGCCTCGGTCCGAGCGCCCGACGCCCACGCCGCGAGCCCGAGCGCGACGCCTGCGCGACGACCGCGCCATGGCCTGCTCCCTGCGCGACGTCCGAAGCCCGCGCGTTCCCTGCCTCGAGCCGCGTCACCGAACCCGAAACCGAAGCCGAGCTCCCTGCATGTCCGTTGGCGTGTCCGTTCGTTCACTGCGTTAAGGATCTTCAGAGCATCCGTTTCTTCCTTCTCCTATTATTTCTCCCTCTGGTAACCGACATATTGACGGCATTTGAAGCCTGCGGCGCCCCATGACCTCCCTGG
Source organism: Zea luxurians (assembly GCA_029449295.1). Lineage (NCBI taxonomy): Eukaryota > Viridiplantae > Streptophyta > Magnoliopsida > Poales > Poaceae > Zea > Zea luxurians. The sequence goes on along the minus strand of JAOPSE010000139.1, from coordinate 3,012,230 downwards.
CAGACTCTTCTTCTCCCCTCCCTCTCTCTATAAAAGGGGACAGTAGAGCTCTCTCTCCTCTCGTGCCTACCCAAGCGCCCCATTTCTCTAGCTCACCATTGCACTGCTCGACGCCGTCGTTCGTTGCTGTTCGCCGGAGTTCGTCATCACCGGAGCCCATGGAGTTCGCCGGAGCTACGCCGTCCGTAGTCGAGCCCTTCTCTTCTCCACCCGGCCGAAAACCCGTCGATCCATCGCCGTCACACGCACGAACCCGAGGTTGATGACGACCCGAATTATTTTGTATATTTTATTAAATACTTTTTGATTCGATTCATGAGTTGTATATTTTGTTTGTTGTAATATGAACACATGTGATTCCCGATTTATGTATATGTGTGCGTTATGGAATTTGATAGAGATATGCGATTATTAGTGTACCGTTATATTTCATGTTAGTCGTGGCGTTGAATTTTGGATTAGAGAAATATGACAAAATTTAGTAGTCACACGTTGGTGATAAAAACAATAGATGGGAATTTTTGTAGTTAAATTTGGTTACCACGAATTTTGGAAACTACTTAGAGAATTATAGTTATAGGTGCATTTTAATGGTTTTTAGAAATTGGTATAAAACTCATGTCATATGAATAATATAGGATTTTTAGATAATTTATCTAATTATTTTATTAGCATTTTCTTTTTTTTATAAAGAAAGGAGAAAATATCATTAGTAGGATGGAAAATAGATTTTTGCTAGTCAAATAAACATGTTCGCAAATTGAGCACTTAGATTTTTAAGAGCGAGCAAAATATTAGTTTATGTCAAAATAACCTCACTTGTGTTATAAAAAGTTCAATTAGTATTTATAGGGATTTTTAGAATGTTAAATTCATTTTTCCTATACTAAATAATTTGAGTTAGAAATAATAAAAGGTATTAATTTATTTATTAGTATTAAAAGACAATGAGTATTATTTATTTTCATTGATGATGTTAAAATAAATTAATACTAGTTAAAAATGTGTTTATTGCACCCACTCATAAATTCACCATTTAGGACTCACAATAATAGCTATAATTGAATTAATAAGTATTTACGCGATTAGTACGTAACTAAGATGTGATTAGTGTGATATGTTAATGTGTGTTTAATGATGTATTGGTGTATGTTTATGAAATGGTGCATGTTTATTTATTGGTGTATGTTTTATTTTGTATGTGCGATATGCGACTATTAGAAGCCAACTGTGCGGTAGGCGAACCAAATTCATTCGAAGACGATCCGCAGGACTCGCTTGAGCAAGGCAAGTGGATTCTCCCTCTGCATATTCTGTTTGTACCTATTCATTGCATATAATAATGTTTACTTTTTTATATATTGCATAATTTGATGGGATAGCCTAATTAAGGATTTCCTAGATTTACTACCTGTATTCCTTGTTTAACCTGGGAAAATTATTAAGCTGTGCAAAATTTATGCTACCCCTCAACTTAATGATTCCTAATGTCACTCATTAATTGGTTTAAATATTCCAAAAATGTTAATTGGCAATTATGACATTAACCCGATGGTTAAGATAACCTTATTACAAATTAATTGGAACATGGAGTGACCACCCAGGATAACAGTGCAACCACGAGTGCTATCATGGCTCTGGCTTTGGTAATTAGCTCTATATGCTTAGTGCCTAGCAACCTTACCTGAAATATGGGCAAGAGGGGGAGCGGTAGGTGCTAGCAGCCCACGTTAACATGGGGTCGTATTCTTGGCTAAGGTACTTCACCCAGGGGGCCACCACCATCGTCTTTAGAAACCTTAGCGGGTTGCTTCGTATTAAGTGTATTTTGTGAAAACCTCATAATGGATCCCTAGCCATTCACCTCGGCAGTGTCTAAGGGTCCGATCAACCCAGGCTAGATGGGATACACGGCTTGTGGGTAAAGTTGTACCACCTCTGCAGAGTGTAAAACTGATATATCAGCCGTGCTCCCGGTTATGAGCGACCTGGACTCCTCACATGATAATTGAACTTAAAGATGGACATAAATTGAGATCCGATGATCTGCTAATAATTTGCTTAAGTGGTTTCACTTAAGTGTTTTTGTTATATTCATATTCCGTTGATTAAATGGGATATTTGGGATTCACACTTATTAGTAAGACAGGTGTTGTTAATAAAATGTTGACCAACTAAAATGCTTACTGCTCAACCTTAGCCTCACCTTGTTATACCTGCATTAAAATTTTCCCCCACTTGCTGAGCCCCGACCATAAGTGAGCTCACCCTTGCTTATTTTGATCAGAGGGTGATGCTAGAGACTTTGATGGAGTTTTTGACGACGAGGAATTCTAAGTCTAACGATACGCCGCTCAACTTCCTGTGGAAGATTGCCCAGTTGTTTATTTCCGCTTTACTTTGATGGGATACTTGTTAAATGTTTCAGATGATGTAATAAAGTATTATACTCTCTTTACACCTTTATTGCATTGTCTTTTGATATATTACACTTGTGACGTCAACATATGTGTGAAAATGGATCTTGGCACACATATGTTATGCGCTCAGTTCTACCCACTGGAACCAGGTGTGACAGAAGCTAATCCTAACAACACTCCGAAACATAAACGACATACCACTTAATTTAATCTTTTTTTCTACGAATCTCTGATCTACACCCAGACACACAGTAACAACTTCAAGCTATAGGTACCGAGTGGGGAATTAATGGAGAAGGAACAACGAGTCTCACCATGATTAAACCAAACTGCGGATGCGATGATAAATTCTGATTCAAACATTTCGTCAAGCACAAGGTGTGTGATGCACTAGAGTGCCTTTCTTCTCCACCTCCCAACTCACACAAAAACATACGCATAAACAACAGTAAGGATTTGATGCTGGTAGGGAAATGAGTAGGACAAGAACGACATGGCCTCACCAGAACAGCAATAAGGGGACGACGCAAGATGAGAGTGCCGCGACGGCCCAAGACACGACAAGTCAAGGATGGGGTGAGCTGCAGGAGGAAGGGAGCGATCTGCAGGCACGACCGAAGTTGAAACTGAGCAGAGGATGGGCGAGCTTGGACCTTCCTAGTGGCCGGTGAGCAGGGAGGGAGCGCTGGAGAGCTAGAGTAATGGGCTCCGAGCGCAGGAGCAGAGAGGGAGGCGCTGGGGAGGGAGGAGATGGAGGAGAGGCGGCCATGGTTTGGAAGCCGAGGGAGCAGGGATGACCGGCAAGGGGAAGGTGCAGCCAGCCGCCTGCGTTGGAGAGCTCGCGGTCGACGGCGACCAGCAGCTAGGGCCGGCGAGGTGAGGGCTGGAGGGAGCGGCTGAGATGGGCTTGGTGAGGAGCGGCTTGGGGAGAGAAAGAGACGTGAGGGAGAAGGGGATTTGGGAGGGGCGGCGGCTCTCTACTGCAGGAAGAAGGGCAGAGCCGCAGAGGGCTGCTGGCAAGAAATTCCAGAGAGCTGGAGATGGATGCGGTGGATAAGGCTGAAAGCCTGGTCGGCATGAGACAAGGAGAAAAGGGCAGCGGAGAAAAAGAAAAAATGGCTTTTCCTCTTTAGGTTTTGCTTTTAACAAGAGCAAATGTATATATACCGATTATGAGATTTGGGTTTTTACGAAGTGTAAACATGTCAAACCAAATTAATATGGACATGGATATTTTAGACAGGTTTTGCTTTGATTAGAAATCAGACAAAAATTTATCTGGTAAGGAATAGATTTGATTATCAGGTTAAGGTTTTAGCCTGATGTTGACGGATCAAACTAAACGATATCGGATTCGATGTTTTAATAGACATTTGATTTAGTTGAACTTAAACGAATTTCGTCGCTACCTGAATATTCGACTAGAAAACAGCTCAATTTATAACTCTACGCCTGGTTTTCTTGATACGGATTGTGGTCGAATTTATAAAATCGAATTCTCATATTCGCATACTATATCGATCCAAATAGCATAGGTTCAACATCTTGAAAGATTTCTAAAATCCAAACTTCTCTATAATTTTTGGACGGCTTAGATAGACAGAGATAGATACGATATCAAAATCGGGATAAACAAATATGATTAGAATTTAGTGTCCATTTTATTTACTAATATCCCGCGCTTCAATCCATAGTTGTTGTTGAACGAGAGATAAACAACTAGGGTGTTAAAATTAGGTAGATTCGCGGGTTAATATAAAAATATAACTTCCAAGAGTAAAGCCGTAGAAAGCTAGCGGCTCGTTTGACCGCACCCGCGGATCAACAACTGAAAGCTAACTTCATAGAGGAGGCCGTAGGAAGTTAGCAGGAGAATCTTACTTCCTAGAGCAGGTCGTAGGAAGTTAGCTTTTCGTTTGACTGGTCAAAAGCTGAAAGCTAACTTCCTAGAGGAGACTGTAGGAAGTTAGCATGTGCAGTTAACTTCCTAGAGGCGGCCGTAGGAAGTTAGCGGCTCGTTTGACCGCACCCGCGGATGAGCAACTGAAAGCTAACTTCCTAGAGGAGGCCGTACGTAGGAAGTTAGCTGTGCATGCTAACTTCCTACGGCCGCCTCTAGGAAGTTAGCGGCTCGCTTGACCGTACACACGAGTCAGCATGTGAAAGCTAACTTCCTACAACTTTTATAAAATACCGTAGAAAGTTATGTTTACTTCCTAGAGCTACCAGTTGCCTCTCTGAAGTTATTTATTTCCTACGGTTTGTTATAAAAGTCGTAGGAAGTTAGAAAACCGTAGGAAGTGTATGATTTTGGTGTTGTGTAGAGTCGATTCGTATTTTGTTAGCCTATGTCACTCACCATTCTTTCAGGTTGTACCAAATGGATGTGAAGAGCGCTTTCCTCAACGGGCCAATCAAGGAGGAGGTGTACGTGGAGCAACCCCCTGGCTTTGAGAATGAACGGTACCCCGACCACGTGTGTAAGCTCTCTAAGGCGCTCTATGGACTTAAGTAAGCCCTAAGAGCATGGTATGAATGCCTTAGAGACTTTTTAATTGCTAATGCTTTCAAGGTTGGGAAAGCCGATCCAACTCTTTTCACTAAGACTTGTCACGGTGATCTATTTGTGTGCCAAATTTATGTCGATGACATAATATTTGGTTCTACTAAACAAAAGTCTTGTGAAGAGTTTAGCAGGGTGATGACTCAAAAAATTAAGATGTCGATGATGGGCGATTTGAACTACTTCCTTGGGTTCCAAGTGAAGCAACTCAAGGACAACACTTTCATCTCCCAAACGAAGTATACGCAAGACTTGCTCAAGCGGTTTGGGATGAAGGACGCCAAGCCCGCGAAGACTCCAATGGGAACTGACAGACACGTCGACCTCAACAAAGCAGGTAAGTCCGTTGATCATAAAGCATACTGGTCCATGATAGGTTCCTTGCTCTACTTATGTGCTAGTAGACCGGATATTATGCTTAGTGTATGCACGTGTGCTAGATTTCAATCCGATCCAAGGGAGTGTCACTTAGTGGCCGTGAAGCGAATTCTTAGATATTTAGTCACTACGCCTTGCTTTGGGATCTGGTATCCAAAGGGGTCTACCTTTGACTTAATTGGATATTCAGACTCCGATTATGCTGGATGTAAGGTCGATAGGAAGAGTACATCAGGGACGTGCCAATTCCTAGGAAGGTCCCTGGTGTCATGGAGTTCTAAGAAACAAACCTCCGTTGCCCTATCCACCGCTGAGGCCGAGTACGTTGCCGTAGGACAGTGTTGCGCGCAACTTCTTTGGATGAGGCAAACCCTCTGGGACTTTGGCTACAATCTGAGCAAAGTACCACTCCTATGTGACAATGAGAGTGCTATCCGCATGGCGGACAATCCTGTTGAGCACAGCCGCATAAAGCACATTGACATCCGGCATCACTTTTTGAGAGACCACCAGCAAAAGGGAGATATCGAAGTGTTTTATGTTAGCACCGAGAACCAGCTAGCCGATATCTTTACCAAGCCTTTAGATGAAAAGACCTTTTACAGGCTGCGTAGTGAGCTAAATGTTTTAGATTCACGGAACTTGGATTGATGTGTAGCATACATGTGTATTATGCTTTGATCATGTTCCCTTATGCATTTTGTTGTTTATTTATGGTGCTCAAGTTGTACAAGCACTCCCCGGATCTCACAAGTCCATTTGAGAGTGATGCACATATTTAGGGGGAGATGTGCTACAACTTGACCCTTTTGAGACTAACCATGTGTTTGAGCTTGCTTGATTTAGTCTCAAAAGTGGATTGAAAGGGAAAGATGGACTTGGACCATGAAAGACTTCCACTGCACTCCGATGAGAGGGAAACTCACTCCAAGTTCATCTCCATATTCTTATTGCCTTTGTACTCTTATTTGAAGATTTTGGTGAGGCAATGGGGTTTTAGGGCCAAGATTGATCTCCTTTTGGTGCTTGATGCCAAAGGGGGAGAAAATAAGGCCAAAGCAAGAAATGGATCAGCTACCACTTGAGAATTTTGAAAATAATAGAATTAGAGCTTTTGGTTTGTCAAAATACTCTTATTGTCTCTTATTGTCAAATGTTGGTCTCTTGTTGGGATAATGGTTGATTATGGGAAAAAGGGGGAGTTTTTGAATCTTTGATCAATTTCTCTTGGAATACCTCTCTCTATGCCTCAACAAGTGTGTTTGACTTAGAGATAGGAAATTGAGTTCGATTTGCAAAAACAAACCAAGTGGTGGCAAAGAATGATCCAAATATGCCAAATTTGAATCAAAACAAATTTGTGTTCTCATTTGCGTTGATGTTGCACTTCTTTTAGTTGCTTTGTGTTGTGTTGGCATAAATCACCAAAAAGGGGGAGATTGAAAGGGAAATGTGCCTTTGGGCCATTTCTAAGTATTTTGGTGATCAAGTGCCAACACAAATGGTTTAAGTGTTAAACTATGCCAAATGATGGATGAAATGCTGTAACACCCGGATTTTAGGGGTCCAAAACCCGGGGTTAACATAAACACCAGGTATGCTGGGACCAAGTCTCATACATATGATGTATAGTGGCACAGGATCGAATGTCACAACTTTATATATAACAGGAGTTCTATACAAAATAAATAGTTACATTATAAGGAGACAACGGTCCAGCAACCCAAAGTTGACTGGGAGACGACGACCTAGACCTCTCACGATCTCATCACAGCATCCTCCATGAGCATCATCCTGCAGTACCTGTTCTTGACCTGTGGTGTATGTGAGACAGCAAGAGTGAGCTCACATACGTTCATCGCTCAACAAGTTGTGGGGAATAATGTGCATGAACCCGCCAAAGGTGGGAGCTCACGTGAAGTGTAAGGCTTACCAAAGAAGATGGTTTGAGCTGAGCATTGCTTTTAAAGTTGGTCAAAATTTTATTAGCAGTTACTAAGTATAAGTAAATACCAAACCCAATTAAGTAATAGAACAAAAGTAACAACACCACCTGCAATGCAATGCATATGACAAATTGAATTTAGTTCCATAAATTAATCATGTGAGTGTCCGAGCTGCTCATGACCGTGAGCACGGCTAGTATACTAGTTTTACACTCTGCAGAGGTTGCGCATCTTTACCCACAAGTCGTGTATCCCATGTCGCCAGGGTTTGCAAGGCCCTTAGACACTTCCGAGGTGAATGGCTAGGGATCCACTACGAGGCCTTTACAAAGTTCCACTAGCTTCCGAAAACCCGCTACAGTTTATAGGAAGTTCCAATGCAGGAATCCCTTGCAGGACCGCCATCGCAGCAAAATCCTCCCGAGGGCCTCCCTACACTGACCACTCCCCTACTGCCCTTGCCCCTTTCGGGTAAGGTAGTCTTCCACTAGCTTTCCTAATTAATCAGCCAAGGGCGTCCCATTCCACCCTTGTGGTAGCACTGTTTTCCCGGGTGGTTCTCCATGTTCCAATTAACATAATGATCTCAACATGAACAAAAGTATAATCATGAATAGTATTGTGTATCTCTATACCCAAAACCACATATAGCACTAGCAAGTACTACCCAAAGATCCAGTGGTGAACAAGGTATAAAGATAGTCAAACTAGGGTAACCTATTGGGTCCCATCAAAATTAACCTATGCAGATCATTATGATTAATTAGAACATGAGTGGGTAAAAAGAAGTGATCAAGGGCACAACTTGCCTGGGCCTTGAGAATCCAGGTACCAGGATGATCTTCAGGTGATACGTATCCTCACTGCTAGTCGTAGCAATTCAAACAAACATGGTATAGGCAAAATTAACATTACACCAAACATAAGGACAAAATGCACATTAATAATATACATATTAAAATAAGATCATAGGAACAGGAATCATTAATTTTGGAGTTATAGATTTTAAGTTATGGATTTTCTAATGTTTTATGTGTTTAATTAAGATAACAATTTTAATGTGACTTTTATGTAAAACCAGTGGCACTAATTGATAAACAATAATATTACAAAATTATAGGAAGTGGAATGGATTAATTTGGAGTTCATATGCATTTTCTATGAATTATATAAATTCTAGGAATTATTTTTATATTAAAAACTCATTTTCTAATTCATTTTCCTGATTTTATAACTCTCTGGACTGGGCCCCAATTTTCAGAAAGCGCAGGGGGCACGGCGCAAGAATCCCGAGACTCAGAGAATAGGAAATGAGGACGGCGGGTTGATTTCATTAAAACTCGGGGGCTCATATGCAAAAAGGCCAGGCCGAAGGGGTACGCGCTAATCTGCACCGTCCGATCAAGAATGGACAGCCACGATTAGAATTGAGCCGCGGTGAACCGGTACGCACACGGGACCCTCGGATCTAGATCTGACGGCCCTGGTTTAATGAATCCCAGAGTTATGACCATCATCCGATCTCGATCGGATGGTTCCCGTTACCCCAACCCGAAACGCTACGCAGTCACCACATCCGGCCGTCAAAAAGAGATCCAATGGTGCACCACCATCGTCTCCCACCCGACCCAAGCTAACCACGGCAACGGGCTTCCCGCGGCGGTGCCATGGACGGCGCGGTGAAATTTGGCCCGACCAGGACCCCCCCGTTCGATTAACTGACACAGCGCAACAATTGAACCGAGGCGAACACGGTGAGGTGAGTTACCGGGCAGGTAGACCACTGGCGGAGGCAGGCCACGGCGGAGGGCGGAAATATCCGAAGTCGGGACTCCGGTGAGGAATTCGTCGTGCTCCGATCACCAATTCCGCACGTGGAGGCCCCGGTTATGTTCGCCGCACCCGGATGAGTTGCCAAGACCCCGCAATGACTCGGAAACGACGGTGGCCAAGCGATTCAATGGTGGCGGCCAAAATCCTTCCGCAAGCGTAGCAACGGCGGCGCAAGGCTGTCGGTGCAAGCGGATGAGGAGGGAAGGAGGAGGCCGCGGCACTTTATATAGGCGCGACATGGCCAGCTTCACCGAGAAAAGGGCGAAGTCCGCCGTAGAACTCGCCGCGACGGTCGCGCGATCCGTTGAAGACGCCGAGCGCGCGCACTGACGGCACGGTCCCACGCGACAGCGATACGGGAGAAGGGACGATGGCACGGCAGTGGCTGGACGGTGGGACCCCCGTGTCGGCGCCAGGATTTGGAGTTGGGCCGAGACGAGTGAGATCGGTAGTGGGCCGAAAACTACCCCGTGAGCCCACCAAGTTGGTTTGTCTTTATTCTTTTCCATTTTTTTTCTTTTATTTTTCTTTATATATTCATTTGAATCTTCTAGTTTGAATTTGAATCCCTTTTTGTGGACTTAACCTTTGTGTCAAATGTTCAAAATCCAATATGTATAAGAATAATGCATATATATTTTTTTATACTTATTTTATTCCCTTATTAATCTCTCTTCTTTTCTCTTTTCTCAATTCTAGGTTTATTTAGGATTTAAATCCCTCATTTGGATTTGCATTTGAATACCTATTTTAAATCCAAATTTTCCTTATGAACTTTGTTCCTAGATTCAAATGTACAAATTAACAAACAAGTATGGAAGGATTTTTATTTTATTTTATGTAATATTTTTCTTAGTTCTTCCCTTCTCTTTTATTTTCTATTTTCTATTCCAAATTCAAATTTATACTTCTATTTTAGTTTTCAGATTTTTCAAATATATCAATTGAAATCCAAAGGTGAATATAAACCATATTATTTTAATATTACTAATTTAAGTTTTATTCTCCTTGTTATCTATTTTATGGGATGTATAAATGGTTTCTTTTAAAAGAAAAATTCTTTTCCCATCTTTTTCTTATTTTCCTAGTTTCCAAATTATTATGATACTTTGCTCAGATTTCTTCTACCAATCCCAAATTCAGAATTTGGGTGTTACAAATCCTACCCCCCTTAAAAATAATCTCGTCCTCGAGATTTGTAAGAAAAGGGATGTATACTCATATTGCTCTTGGAACATATGCACAAACAAAGAAATCTCAGCATGAGGTATAATTCTTTAACAAAACATAGGGTCAATAGACCTTATTGTTCCTTCTAAAATAATATCATATCATCTACTAACTAAAATAACATCTAGATCTTACAAATCATCATAATTTATATCTATGTAGCTTGGTGAAGCTGGTGGTGGTGGTGGAGGTTGTTGTTGTTGTTGTCTCTCCAACCGTGCTTGTCTTATTTCTTGGCGGGCCTGACGTATTTCCTCGCGTTGTTGTCTTATCTGATTTTGCATCTCGGTCACCAGGTCTGTTAATTGTTGTATTACCAGTCTTTGGGTAGCAACCACTTGTTCGGTTTCAATAGGTGGAGGATTTGGAGAATTCATTTCTGTTTGCAGTTGCGTGATAATCTTTCCTTTCCTGGTATTGACCATGAAAGTTAGAAGCATATGGTAATAGTTTTGCAAAAGAAATTATTCAATAAGCGGAATGAATAAGCTAGTAGCTGGTTATAATCTGAAGATTCTTTAGTAGGGCTTAATCTTTGTTTTATATTCAGATTAAGGTAACCAGTCATATAAGGTGAATATCTAAGGGTAGGATAGAATCTGTCAAGATGAGGGGTATGTATGGGTGAGATAGACTATAAAATGTAGGTTACAAGTTTGTTTGTTGTTAGGTGGGAATAGAAAGGTTATACCATTCATCATGGTTCTAGGTTAGGTTAATACATGGTTAGTAGGGTTTAATCACTTCTACCGGTATCACTAATATGTTTAAGTAGACCACATTAGATTAGATCATATTAGATTGGATAGGATCTAGATTAGATTGGTATGACCAGTTTGACTAGATGAGATCTAATTAATTTGTATTAGATCATGTTTTAAACCAGGGTGGATAAGTATGCTTGTTAGGATAAGATGAATCTTTTGAGGTCAGTTAGATCTATTAGGCTGAGATAAAATCTTTTCAAGATAAGATGAGTATCTTTTAAGATGAGATGGATCTATTAAGATAAGGGAGAATCTTTTAAGATAAGATGAATCTATATGGAATAGATACACTTTTATGGAGGATAATCTAAGTTGTATAGTTATCTTATGAATTCTATTTATGCCTATATGCAGATGTAATTGTGGACATTATTCCACAACCCATCACACTCAATCAAAGATCCAAATCAGACAAGTATCATAAGAACAAACATTCAAGCACATAGATAAAAATAGTTTTGTCTTTGTTCCTAAGAGTAGGTCTCCTATCCCTAAAGGTCACTTTAAGCACAGGATTTCAAAGTGTGAAATCCAGGTTTGTCTTTAGAAGGAAAAAGGTAAGAATAATCAGAGTAAAGCGGAAATAGATGAGAAAGATTAAGGAAAGTTTAGAAAAGATCAGAGTAGCAAAGGTAAGTAAAGAATGGTTGTCCAGTTTCTATCTAGGTTTCGTCCTACAGTCAACATTCCTCTGATACCACTTCTGTAACACCCGGATTTTAGGGGTCCAAAACCCGGGGTTAACATAAACACCAGGTATGCTGGGACCAAGTCTCATACATATGATGTATAGTGGCATAGGATCGAATGTCACAACTTTATATATAACAGGAGTTCTATACAAAATAAATAGTTACATTATAAGGAGACAACGGTCCAGCAACCCAAAGTTGACTGGGAGACGACGACCTAGACCTCTCACGATCTCATCACAGCATCCTCCATGAGCATCATCCTGCAGTACCTGTTCTTGACCTGTGGTGTATGTGAGACAGCAAGAGTGAGCTCACATACGTTCATCGCTCAACAAGTTGTGGGGAATAATGTGCATGAACCCGCCAAAGGTGGGAGCTCACGTGAAGTGTAAGGCTTACCAAAGAAGATGGTTTGAGCTGAGCATTGCTTTTAAAGTTGGTCAAAATTTTATTAGCAGTTACTAAGTATAAGTAAATACCAAACCCAATTAAGTAATAGAACAAAAGTAACAACACCACCTGCAATGCAATGCATATGACAAATTGAATTTAGTTCCATAAATTAATCATGTGAGTGTCCGAGCTGCTCATGACCGTGAGCACGGCTAGTATACTAGTTTTACACTCTGCAGAGGTTGCGCATCTTTACCCACAAGTCGTGTATCCCATGTCGCCAGGGTTTGCAAGGCCCTTAGACACTTCCGAGGTGAATGGCTAGGGATCCACTACGAGGCCTTTACAAAGTTCCACTAGCTTCCGAAAACCCGCTACAGTTTATAGGAAGTTCCAATGCAGGAATCCCTTGCAGGACCGCCATCGCAGCAAAATCCTCCCGAGGGCCTCCCTACACTGACCACTCCCCTACTGCCCTTGCCCCTTTCGGGTAAGGTAGTCTTCCACTAGCTTTCCTAATTAATCAGCCAAGGGCGTCCCATTCCACCCTTGTGGTAGCACTGTTTTCCCGGGTGGTTCTCCATGTTCCAATTAACATAATGATCTCAACATGAACAAAAGTATAATCATGAATAGTATTGTGTATCTCTATACCCAAAACCACATATAGCACTAGCAAGTACTACCCAAAGATCCAGTGGTGAACAAGGTATAAAGATAGTCAAACTAGGGTAACCTATTGGGTCCCATCAAAATTAACCTATGCAGATCATTATGATTAATTAGAACATGAGTGGGTAAAAAGAAGTGATCAAGGGCACAACTTGCCTGGGCCTTGAGAATCCAGGTACCAGGATGATCTTCAGGTGATACGTATCCTCACTGCTAGTCGTAGCAATTCAAACAAACATGGTATAGGCAAAATTAACATTACACCAAACATAAGGACAAAATGCACATTAATAATATACATATTAAAATAAGATCATAGGAACAGGAATCATTAATTTTGGAGTTATAGATTTTAAGTTATGGATTTTCTAATGTTTTATGTGTTTAATTAAGATAACAATTTTAATGTGACTTTTATGTAAAACCAGTGGCACTAATTGATAAACAATAATATTACAAAATTATAGGAAGTGGAATGGATTAATTTGGAGTTCATATGCATTTTCTATGAATTATATAAATTCTAGGAATTATTTTTATATTAAAAACTCATTTTCTAATTCATTTTCCTGATTTTATAACTCTCTGGACTGGGCCCCAATTTTCAGAAAGCGCAGGGGGCACGGCGCAAGAATCCCGAGACTCAGAGAATAGGAAATGAGGACGGCGGGTTGATTTCATTAAAACTCGGGGGCTCATATGCAAAAAGGCCAGGCCGAAGGGGTACGCGCTAATCTGCACCGTCCGATCAAGAATGGACAGCCACGATTAGAATTGAGCCGCGGTGAACCGGTACGCACACGGGACCCTCGGATCTAGATCTGACGGCCCTGGTTTAATGAATCCCAGAGTTATGACCATCATCCGATCTCGATCGGATGGTTCCCGTTACCCCAACCCGAAACGCTACGCAGTCACCACATCCGGCCGTCAAAAAGAGATCCAATGGTGCACCACCATCGTCTCCCACCCGACCCAAGCTAACCACGGCAACGGGCTTCCCGCGGCGGTGCCATGGACGGCGCGGTGAAATTTGGCCCGACCAGGACCCCCCCGTTCGATTAACTGACACAGCGCAACAATTGAACCGAGGCGAACACGGTGAGGTGAGTTACCGGGCAGGTAGACCACTGGCGGAGGCAGGCCACGGCGGAGGGCGGAAATATCCGAAGTCGGGACTCCGGTGAGGAATTCGTCGTGCTCCGATCACCAATTCCGCACGTGGAGGCCCCGGTTATGTTCGCCGCACCCGGATGAGTTGCCAAGACCCCGCAATGACTCGGAAACGACGGTGGCCAAGCGATTCAATGGTGGCGGCCAAAATCCTTCCGCAAGCGTAGCAACGGCGGCGCAAGGCTGTCGGTGCAAGCGGATGAGGAGGGAAGGAGGAGGCCGCGGCACTTTATATAGGCGCGACATGGCCAGCTTCACCGAGAAAAGGGCGAAGTCCGCCGTAGAACTCGCCGCGACGGTCGCGCGATCCGTTGAAGACGCCGAGCGCGCGCACTGACGGCACGGTCCCACGCGACAGCGATACGGGAGAAGGGACGATGGCACGGCAGTGGCTGGACGGTGGGACCCCCGTGTCGGCGCCAGGATTTGGAGTTGGGCCGAGACGAGTGAGATCGGTAGTGGGCCGAAAACTACCCCGTGAGCCCACCAAGTTGGTTTGTCTTTATTCTTTTCCATTTTTTTTCTTTTATTTTTCTTTATATATTCATTTGAATCTTCTAGTTTGAATTTGAATCCCTTTTTGTGGACTTAACCTTTGTGTCAAATGTTCAAAATCCAATATGTATAAGAATAATGCATATATATTTTTTTATACTTATTTTATTCCCTTATTAATCTCTCTTCTTTTCTCTTTTCTCAATTCTAGGTTTATTTAGGATTTAAATCCCTCATTTGGATTTGCATTTGAATACCTATTTTAAATCCAAATTTTCCTTATGAACTTTGTTCCTAGATTCAAATGTACAAATTAACAAACAAGTATGGAAGGATTTTTATTTTATTTTATGTAATATTTTTCTTAGTTCTTCCCTTCTCTTTTATTTTCTATTTTCTATTCCAAATTCAAATTTATACTTCTATTTTAGTTTTCAGATTTTTCAAATATATCAATTGAAATCCAAAGGTGAATATAAACCATATTATTTTAATATTACTAATTTAAGTTTTATTCTCCTTGTTATCTATTTTATGGGATGTATAAATGGTTTCTTTTAAAAGAAAAATTCTTTTCCCATCTTTTTCTTATTTTCCTAGTTTCCAAATTATTATGATACTTTGCTCAGATTTCTTCTACCAATCCCAAATTCAGAATTTGGGTGTTACAAATGCAAAGTCAAGACAAAGGTATGATTCTAGACTTAGTACATTGGTTTTTGTGTACTAACATATTTGTCTAAGTGCTAGAATCAGAGAAAATTCAATTGGAAAAGACTTGGCTCGAGCAGCCAAGACTCTGCTCAGTGTGGGTGCACCGGACAGTGTCCGGTGCGCCAGGCTGACGTCTGATCAACTGGCTGCTCTTGGGTCTCAACGGCGGCGTACAGCTATAAATCACCGGACTGTCTGGTGGTGCACCGGATAGTGTCTGGTGAGTCGGCTGTGGCGAAGTCGCCGCTCTCGGGAACCAAGTCAACAGCGTACGGCTATAATTCACCGGACTGTCCGGTGAGTCACCGGACTATCCGGTGAGCCAACGGTCGGGCGCGCCAACGGTCGGCCGCGCAATCCGCGTGTGACGCGTGGCCGAGCCAACAGTCGGATGGGGGCACCGGACTGTCCGGTGCGCCAACGGCTCCAAGTCTCTAATGGTCGGCTACGCCAGAATAGGAAAGAAATCTGCACTGGATAGTGTCCGGTGGTGCACTGGACAGTGTCCGGTGGTGCACCGGACTGTCCAGTGCGCCAGTCGACAGAAGGCAAGAATTGCCTTCCTGGATTGCTCTCAACGGCTCCTAGCTGCCTTGGGGCTATAAAAGGGACCCCTAGGCGCATGAAGGAGTAAATCAAGCATACTTTGAGCATCCTTGATCATTCACACTTCGTCTTTGCGCACTCGTTTGTCATTCTTAGTGATTTGAGCTCCGTTCTAGTGAGAACTTTGTGATATTCATTTGAGCTCGAGTCTTGGCCATGTGTGTGTGTATTTGCTGTGGATTTGTGTGTGTTGCTTCCCTCCCTTACTCTAGTGCTTTCACTTCGATTCTCATTGTAAGGGCGAGAGACTCCAAGTTGTGGAGATTCCTCGCAAACGGGAAAGAGTAAAGAAAAGAAGAACACCGTGGTATTCAAGTTGATCATTAGATCACTTGAGAAGAGTTGAGTGCAACTCTCGTCCGTTGGGACGCCACAACGTGGAGTAGGCAAGTGTTGTACTTGGCCGAATCACGGGATAAATCCTCGTGTCTCTTGTGCTTGTTCTCACTATGTCTATTGTGCTTCACAAGAGCTCTCCTTAGCCACTTGATTTCATTGTGCTAACTCCTAACCAAGTTTCGTGGCTTTAAGTTTCAAGTTTTTACAGGATCACCTATTCACCCCCCCTCTAGGTGCTCTCACTTATTCCCGTCGGTTGTCAGCCGACAGGCGTCAGGTGTCGGGGATAAGGTTATTCCCGTTGGCCGCTGATGGGAATAATTAATCCTCGTTGGCCACTAACTAGACGACGGGAGTTATGGTTAATTCTCGTCGGCCAGGTCAGCCGATGGGGATTAACTATTAACTCCCATCGGTCAGGTCAGCCGATGGGGATTAACTATTAACTCCCGTCGGCCAGGTCAGCCGACGGGGATTAACTGGGCCGATGGGAGTTAATAGTTAATTCTCGTCGGCTATGGTCAAACCGACGGGAATTAACTGGGCCGACGGGAGTTAACCTATAATTCTGCAATAGCAAACTAAATTAGATATTTCTCCACAATTGCACACATAACATACACAAAACATACACATCACAAACATATGACAAAACATATCACATGAACATACACATCACAAACGCATTGATATGATTCACACATCACAAACGCATTGATATGATTCACACATCACAAACTTAAGATCTATTGTTTACACAAACATTTCAGATACGAGTTAAGATCAAGTGTTTACACAAACATAACATCCACGAGTTAAAAAACATAGAGAGCATGAGTTCAAGTGTTTAGAGATAACCACCACTTGGGTGGTTAGAGCTTTGACCGCTGCCGCCACCACCACCAGGAGGAGGGAACGTGAAGAGGGAGTCAACAAATCTAGTCACTGCTGCGGGATCAGACCCACTACTACCCGCTTCGGGCGTAACCTATGCAAGTTAGCAAATATCAACACGTTAACTGCAAATATCAAAAAGTATGCGAGTGTATAAATTAATCGACAGTTATCAAACGTACCCTATCTCCAGGTGCAGGTATATGTGTCGGAGGGGTGTTGAACTGTGGTGGCAGAGTTGGTGTGTTTGCAAACCGGCTCCATTGTGGTGGCGGTGGAAAATTTGTTGCCATGCCCTGTTGCTGCATTAACTGTTAAACATATGTGTTAATATTGAAGATGTTGTATTGAAATATAATAATTTAGAGTTTGGATTATGTGTACTCACTTGATACATCGCTTGGTTATGTGCATTGCAAGCCTCCATAAATTCGCGTTGTTGTCTCATCTCTTCACGCATCCTCATAATCTCCAACTCCTGCTCGTTTGGTCGACGAGAGCATGAGCTACGGGAAGACGAACCCGTCCTCTGAGATCTCATCGACGACGAGTCAATGAATCCGTCGAAGAGTGTGTATCT
The DNA here is from genome assembly GCA_029449295.1 of Zea luxurians. Lineage (NCBI taxonomy): Eukaryota > Viridiplantae > Streptophyta > Magnoliopsida > Poales > Poaceae > Zea > Zea luxurians. Next base: position 2,994,532 of record JAOPSE010000139.1, on the reverse strand, counting down.
ATAAGTGATTCAAAAAATGTGATTACTGCATAATCAATTTAGTGTCAACCATATAATTTCATAAGTTAGAGCTTACCGTCCATGCGCTTTGCCACCACCACTTGCGTACACCACCGAGGGATTTTGCGGTTCATGGCGCCAGTCGAAGTCAGGGCCGTGGCGACGAATCATCTCCTCCCCATATGCCGCCTATACATCATTCACAACCTTACAAATGCAGGAATTTCTATACTTTGAATGTTTGTACTTTTTGGGCAAAACTCACCAGCCGATCCGTGGTTGTCTGGGTGCAGAGCTGGTCAGGGTTGTTCGGGTCAGGTCCTTTGTGGCCCTCCTGGTAGACCTCAATGTTACTAGGCTTTTGGCCACTCGTAGCTTCCTGTATAAACAAAAAACATTCATAAGCAATCGTACTATTTGCTGATCGACATAAATAGATCAAACTTACCATTCTTTTAGCTTTTCGTATCATGTCGTCACCGCCAAATTTGTGGTTAGGATTGGTTCCTCGACATTGTCTGTGATGCGCTGACGCTTTCTGGAAGCCTTCGGAAGCCCAATATCGACACCAAGCATAGTATGCATTAGGCACGGGCGCCATCCATGGAACCATCACCTGCACACATAATGTTACATATTATATCAATCACAACAATCAATATAAAGGGTAAAACAAATTGAATACTAACCTCACGATATTGATCCTCCGTCAAATATATCTTTGAGGACCCTTCCTTTTTATTCAAGGGGCCTGCTTCTTTTGGATGCTTTTGAAAATACAGGTTTGTAGCCTGAATTCTCGCATAGTATATGGCATCCTTCACCAGCTTCTTTGTATTGTTTTGGAAGACACGTTCAGCGTGCCCCATGTAATCCTCTCCGTCAGGCAATCGATATCGAAGCTACACCATAAAGAATACAAATACAATGGTATAAGTCATAGATTTACAATATTAAGAAACATAACAAAAATAATAAAGAATTCATACCCAAAAGTCATTACGCACAAGTCCCTGTCTGTCGGTGTGGTTTCGTTCCTTTTTAAACTTGTACTTGTCCCAGGTACTGACGAGCACCTCATCCTCGGTATCACCGTTTGACACCTTCACTATACCAGGGTAGTGAAGGCGGCAAAGAGAACCCAACGTAAGGTTAACCTGAGTGTGGTGTCCCTTGCCATCAAAGGACAGGTCCTCCCAATTCCTGCATTACACAAAAACATTAACAATACACATAATAGTTATATGAGATAAGTTAATATATTACACTCACCGATCTCCATGTGGCATGATTAAAGTCCTATCAGCCTCTTGCTTTATCGCGTGACGAGGCTTTACTGAGTGGCTTTTTCTTGAGCGACGTGTGCGTGTTGCTGAAGAGCCTCCCGAGCCATCATCCATCGGGTTGTCAGCCGGTTCGCCCTGTTGGCCCCACTAGTCCCACGCCTGTTGCTGCTCCTCTGGTGGTCCCACTGGTCCCATGGCTGGTGATGCTATGCGGCCTGGTCCCATGTCACGTGCTCCACCTCCTCATTGTGCTCCACCTCCTCATTGTGCTGCTCAGCCTCATTGTGCTGCTCCTCCTCATTGTGCTGCTCCTCAGTGTGCTGCTCATCCTGGTACATACAACTTAAGATTTATTTGTAAATATGTAAATAAATTTATTTGTACAAGATATGTTACCTCATCTCCATGTACCACGCTCAACAGCTCTCGACGTATGCTGCTGCTCGAAGAACTGCCCTGAAAAAGGCCCAGGCCCTTGAACAGCCCCTTCACTGACTTCTTTGATTTTGGCGACATCCTGCATCAAAAATAAGAAATTATTCATTAGTGCATAAAAAATGACATAATCCTTAAAAATAGAAACAAATGAAATTATAAAACAACTTTACTTGTTAAATATCACCAAAATCAGGATCTATTTGTTCTCTTCTATGTAGAGGTCGCCATGTAACTTTTCTCCTAACAGGTTGTCTTCTCCATCTCTCGGAAAAAGTTAAGTCGTTAACGTCTGCAACTAGTAAATCTAATGCCGGTGCAGGGTCAATATGAAAACTAGTTGTGTCGGCGTTTCGAGACCGGGGGGTCCCCGAGCCGACGAGTGAGAGTGCCGCGTGCCCCAGCCCAGATGGGTCGAGCGCGTGGGCGAGCGCGAAGGGGGGAAGAGAGAGCGAGGTCGGCGGCCGGAGCCGGGTCGAGAGAGAGAGAGAGAGAGACGGAGGTTCCCGCGACCTTCGTGTTCGTCCCGCGCCCAGGTCGGGTGCGCTTGCAGTAGGGGGTTACAAGCGTCCGCACGGGTGAGGGGAGCGAGCAGCCTCAAGAGAGCGCCTGCCCCCGCCCTCGTTCCCGCGAGGCCAACCTTCTCTAAGAAGGCCCTGGTCCTTCCTTTTATAAGCGTAAGGAGAGGAGCCAGGTGTACAAAATGGGGGTGTAGCAAGGTGCTACGTGTCTAGCAAGGGAGAGCTAGGGCCCTAAGTACATGCCAAGGTGGCAGCCGGAGAGATCTTGGCACCCTGTTGGTGTGGCGTCGTGGCTGTTGGAGAAGCAATGGAGCTTGACGGAGGGACAGCTGTTGGAACAGCTGTGCTCTTGCTGACGTCTTCCTGCTTTCGTAAGGGAGCCGGGAGCCACCGTCGTCATGGTCTAGTGAGGCGCCATCATTGCCTATCTGGCGGAGCTAGCCAGATGGGACACCGGTCTTGTTCTCTGCGACCCAAGTCGACTCAGGGCAGGGTGATGATGACGCTTCCTATTGACGTGGCGGTCTCGTGTCCTAGGTCGGGCGTCGTGGAGGCTCCTCCGAAGCCGAGGTCGAGTCCGTCCTGCAAGACAGAGACAGAGTCCAAGCCCTGGGTCGGGCGAGGCGGAGATCGTCGTCTTCCGGGGCCTTAGCCCGAGTCCGAGCCCTGGGTCGGGCGGAGCGGAGTTCGCCGTATTCCGGGGCCTTAGCCCGAGTCCGAGCCCTGGGTCGGGCGGAGCGGAGTTCGCCGTCTTCCGGGGCCTTAGCCCGAGTCCGAGCCCTGGGTCGGGCGGAGCGGAGTTCGCCGTCTTCCGGGGCCTTAGCCCGAGTCCGAGCCCTGGGTCGGGCGGAGCGGAGTTTCCTCTAGCGCTTTTGGCCAAGCCTGGCTACCCGTCAGTCTTACCTTTTGCGTTGAAGGCCCCAGGGATTTGGTCGGTTGGCGCGGTGATTTAGTCAGGGTTACTTCTTATCGAAGGCGGGGCCTCGGGCGAGCCGGTGATGCGTCTGCCGTGAAAGAGGAGACCTCAGGCGAGACGGAGTCATCTTAGGGTCGGCTGCCCTCGCCCGAGGCTAGGCTCGGGCGTGGCGTGATCAAGTCGCTCGTATGGACTGATCCCTGACTTAATCAAACCCATCAGGCCTCTGCAGCTTTATGCTGATGGGGGTTACCAGCTGAGAATTAGGCGTCTTGAGGGTACCCCTAATTATGGTCCCCGACAGTAGCCCCCGAGCCTCGAAGAGAGTGTTAACACTCGCTTGGAGGCTTGCGTCGCACTTTTTTGCAAGGGGACCAGCCTTTCTCGGTGGTACTTGGTTCCGGTGGGTGCGCGCGAGCGCACCCGCCGGGTGTAGCCCCCGAGGCCTCGGAGGAGTGGTTTCACTCCTCCGAGGTCTTAATGCCTTGCGTAATGCCTCGGCTGGTCTGGCGGTTCCCTCATGCGAGCAGGGCGTAGCCCAGGTGCACTGTCGGGACCCAAGTTCTCGGGCTGGTATGTTGACGCTGTCAACGGTTCGGCCGGAGCCGGGTTTGCGAGAGCAGCCCCCGAGCCTCCGCACGGAGCGAGAGGACGGTCAGGGACAGACTCGACTTTTTTAAATACGCCCCTACGTCGCCTTTCTGCAAGGAGGAGGGGGGAGTGCGCCATGTTACCCTCGATGGGCACCGAACATGGTGTCTCCGGTGAGCTGCAATCGGGTAATCCGAGTGGACGTCCGTGCCCCGTTCGTTGGGGGTCGGCTAGGGGCCCGGAGGCACGCCCAAAAGTACCTGCGGGTGATCTGCCGGACCCGGTCCCCTAGCGACGGGGTCCGAGGGCTCATTGCCTCCCTCCGATGGGATTCCGTTACAGAGTCGTTCCCGCTGGTCTCGGAAATGTCCTAGGGTACCTCGGGAGCGCAGCCCGAGCCTTGGTTATGTATCGAACGTACCCCTGGTCATCCCTCGCTCGGCGTCTGGGGCGACTGTGAACCCTTCGACAGGCCAGCCTTCGAACCCCTGATCAGTAGGGGGCGCGGAGCCCGAGTAGCCTGAGGCGGTCGTGGAACCTTTCGGGGGCCGACCTTCGAACCCCTGACCAGTAGTGGGTGTCGGGCCCACGCGATCTGAGGCGGCTGTCGAACCCTTCGGGGGGCCAGCCTTTGAACCTCTGATCAGTAGGTGGGCTCGGAGCCTAGTTCCTTCACGGGGAAGGATCCCTTTGGGGTTATCCCCCTTCTCGGTCCCTGTTGCAAGAGATAGAGAAAGAAGGAAAAGGGAAAAAGGGGTTCGAAATTGAACGTCGTGGCGTACCTTTTTCGGCACGGTTGTTTTGGCGAAGGCGAAACGTCGCCAGCCGCTCCCGCCCGTAGCGCTGTCCGTCGAGCCGCGGAGTTAATGCGCCGGGGTGGGTAGTTGGCGAGGTTGCCGTGGCGCGTGCGCGAGCCGTTCGAGGTACGGGTCACGGGCGCGTCGTCTTCACGCCGTGAGAGGGGGTTCTCTTGCTGCCTCTGGATGGGACATGAGCTTGGCAGATGGCGTGACCGCTGCTCTCGCGCGCCTGCCACCGTCATTACTGCCGGCCCATTTTTGACCGCGTTTGACCACTGCGCCAGGCTGGCGCCGCTGGGTCGCGGGCTGGGTCGCCTCGAATCGCGGTATCGGTTCCGCAATCGAGGAGGTGCGGTGGTGGAGCGAGTGGCACAGCGGCCCGCATGCAGCACCCGGCGCGCCAGTTGCACGACGCGTGGGCTTGAGCCGTCGCGCTGGACTGTCAGGAGTCGGAGAGGCGCGTCCACTTGGCGCGGTTGCATGCCGCCTGCATGACCGCCTGCCCCTTCCGCTCACCGGTCTGGGCGAAAGTGGAGGATTGCTTGTAACCGCTGGGTGGTTGCGTGCGTCGTGCGCGACGGTTCGGCTTCTTCTGCTTAGAGCCGGTCTGCATGACAGGCGGGCCCCAGCCCCCGCGCCGCGAGGGAGGGCTTTGGAGGCGTGTTGAAGAAGACTCAGCCCGTGACGGTTGAGGGTGCAAGCAGGGGGAGCTGCCTTTAAAAGGAGGGCGACCCCCTTCGTAAGGCGACCATGTCTCCTTCCTCCCCTATGCATCGTGTCTCTCCATCTTCCAAGCCCCCGGATGGGGGAAACCGCCGTCTTTTCGCTCCATCGTTGGAGGAACGCAACTCCGTGGGAGTTGGTACCTTTCAGCCATCGTTCGGCTTCAAGGATTTTTATCATGCAGCCCGGCTGCACCCCTCCACCGGCGGTCACCCAAGAGGGCGACTTCTGGCTTGATGGTGGGGGAAAGCGAGCCGGGCCGCGGCCTCTGCCCCTCCCTCAGCCTCAAGGATTTTCATCACCAGGCCAAGAGGGAGGACGAGGCGAGTCAAGGAGCTGTCTCCGTGTGGGTCGGTTGCCCTCTTCTTCCCCGTGCGCCTGGGGGAGAACGGCATCCTCCAGCTTCACGGAGACTTCCTCCAGCCATGTCGGAAGTGGCGGGTCCTGAGGCGTCGGCGGACGGGAGTGGCTTCTCTACCGATGAGATTGCCAATCCCGTCAGTAGCCCTGGGTCTCCGTCTCCCGGCCTGAATGGCTGGCTCTCGTCCTCGGGGGGTGAGAGTTTTTCCGCCGCCCCGCAGGCCCGCCCCTATCGAGTGGGGTTGTTCGTACCTGCGGGGGGGGGGGGACCGGAGTTCCGTTTGTAATGGCACTTCGAGTGCCGGGTTTTTTGTTCATTTCGGCTTTCGGGGCCTGAACATGTATGTAATTACGGCACGGAGCCGTGTTTTTTCCTTATTTTCGAGCACTAAGACTCGCCTGTTGTTTGTATGAACTGCTTCACCAAGCGTGAGTCGCCCCGTGTCAAGGTGACGAGTGAGGTATCCGTATCCCGGAGGCGTAGGAATCCCTCGGCTCGGTCGGACCTGCTGTCCGAGGCTCCTCTAGCTTAGTTAAAGAGACCCCTCGGCCGCTCTTCGACGAGCCGAGGCCAGGGGTAGCGATATCAGTACGAGCAGAGGCGGAGTTGGCTCGGAAATGGAACCTGGTTGGCCGGAGCCTAGCCTGGTTGTTTGTTGGCAAGATTGTCGTCAGAGTTGACCATCCGAGGCTTCAGACCGGGCTGGCGCCCTCGGAAGATGGTCGGCCGAGGCCCCGGAGGTGGACGGCCGAGCCGTCTGCTCGGGCCGGGATCTCGGAGAAGTCCCTGGCGGAGATTGCTCGGGCGTGGTGATGACGTCGTCCTCCGAAGCGGAGGCCGACCGCGTCGCCATCCGAGGCTAGGTCGGGCCCTGCCGAAGGTGCTGTTGATGCCGAGGGTGTTGTCGCCCTCTTCCAGCGTCAAGATCCGAGCCTGCAGGGTCAAATCGTCTTGTAGCGTGGGCCTTGTGCGGCCGTCGAGGCCAGAACACACACCCTTGCTGTGTTATAAAGCCGCGTCTCTTTTCCTCTTGTTTCGAGTATCTAGACTTTCCGTCGGTAGCAGGGATGTTAGTGCGAGCAAGAGTTGCTTCTCGCGGAAGGTGATGAGTGAGGTATCCGTATCCCGGAGGCGTGGGAGTCCCTCGGCTCGGTCGGCCTTGCCGCTTACGCGTACTTTCACCCGTCCGTGAGGCCCTGTCACCGGCTCGGTCTAGAAGGCTCGAAGAATCGCTTCGATAGAAGAGCTTCCGTACGTAAAGACTCGTTCGATCCGCGGATTCACCTTATCCGAGCGCGAGTTACTTATCGCAGAAGGTGATGAGTGAGGTATCCGTATCCCGGAGGCGTAGGAGTCCCTCGGCTCGGTCAGCCTTGGCTGCTTACGTGTACCCCGTCGTTTCCGGGACCCACTTTTCGAAGTAGTCAAAAAGCACGAAAGATGTTCTGGTAAAAGAGATTTTTTGTTCGAGGAAAATTTTGACGCAGAGGGGGTTTCCCCCCTTTTAGCCCCCGAGGGAGGGTCGGGCTTTTGCCGAGGCGAGGCCGACCCTTCCTTGTTGACTAAACTTTGCGTGGGTGCGAGGTATATGAACAACTTGGAAACATCTTAAGGGTAGAAGCGACGTAGCTGTTGGATGTTCCAGGCGTTGCCGTAGACCTCGCCTTGGCTGTTGGCCAGCTTGTACGTTCCGGGCTTCAGAACTTTGGCGATGATGAACGGCCCCTCCCAGGGGGGCGTGAGCTTGTGCCTCCCTCGGGCGTCTTGCCGCAGCCGAAGCACCAGGTCGCCCACCTGGAGGTCTCGGGGTCGGACCCCTCGGGCGTGGTAGCGTCGCAGGGACTGCTGGTACCGCGCCGAGTGTAGTAAGGCCCTGTCCCGAGCCTCGTCCAGCTGGTCCAGCGAGTCTTCTCGGCTTGCTTGGTTGCTTTCTTCGTTGTAGGCCTTCGTCCTCGGGGAGCCGTATTCCAAGTCCGTGGGCAAGACGGCCTCGGCCCCGTAGACCAGGAAGAACGGCGTGAAACCCGTGGCTCGGCTTGGCGTCGTCCTCAGGCTCCATACCACCGAGGGGAGTTCCTTCATCCATCGCTTGCCGAACTTGTTGAGATCATTGTAAATTCGAGGCTTGAGCCCCTGTAGAATCATGCCATTGGCACGTTCTACTTGCCCATTCGACATGGGGTGAGCTACGGCGGCCCAGTCTACCCGGATGTTGTGATCCTCGCAAAAATTCAAGAATTTTTTGCCGGTGAACTGGGTGCCGTTGTCGGTGATGATGGAGTTCGGGACCCCGAAGCGACGGATGATGTTGGTGAAGAACGCCACCGCCTGCTCGGACCTGATGCTGTTCAGGGGTCGGACCTCGATCCACTTGGAGAATTTGTCGATGGCGACCAGCAGGTGCGTGTAGCCCCCGGGCGCCTTCTACAAGGGGCCGACGAGGTCCAGACCCCACACAGCGAAGGGCCAGGTGATGGGAATCGTCTGCAGAGCCTGAGCGGGCAGGTGGGTCTGCTTCGCATAGAATTGGCACCCTTCGCAGGTGCGGACAATTCTAGTGGCGTCAGCTACCGCCGTTGGCCAGTAGAAGCCTTGGCGGAAAGCGTTCCCGACGAGGGTTCGAGGTGCTGCATGATGACCGCAAGCCCCCGAGTGTATTTCCCGCAGGAGTTCCTGACCTTCGGCGATGGAGATACATCGCTGGAGGATGCCCGAGGGGCTACGGTGGTAGAGCTCCTTCTCATCGCCCAGCAAGACGAACGATTTGGTGCGCCGCGCTACCCGCCGAGCCTCGGCTCGGTCGAGGGGCAGTTCTCCTTGGTGGAGATATTGCAGGTACGGGGTTTGCCAATCTTGATCTGGCACGACCCCGTTCTGCTCCTCCTCGATGCGCAGTGCTTCGCCCTCGGGTTCCGAGGGTTCCTCGGGTTGAGCCGAGGATGGCTCGGGCTGGGCCGAGGTCACCTCGGACGAGGCCGAGGGTGCCTCAGGCTGGGGCGCATCGCCTATCTTGACGGAGGGTAGGTGCAGATCTCGGGAGAAGACGTCTGGGGGAACCGTCGTTCGCCCCGAGGCTATCTTCGCCAGCTCGTCCGCAGTCTCGTTGTAGCGCCGGGCGATGTGGTTAAGCTCGAGCCCGTAGAACTTGTCTTCCAGGCGTCGAACCTCCTCACAGTAGGCCTCCATCTTCGGGTCGCGGCAGAGGGAGTTCTTCATGACTTGGTCGATGACGAGCTGCGAGTCGCCGCGTGCATCGAGGCGTCGGACCCCTAGCTCGATGGCGATTCGCAATCCGTTGATCAGAGCCTCGTACTCAGCCACATTGTTGGACGCCGGAAAATGGAGGCGGAGCACGTAGCGCAGGTGTTTCCCGAGGGGCGAGACGAAGAGCAGGCCCGCGCCAGCCCCCGTCTTCATCAGCGACCCGTCGAAAAACATGGTCCAGAGCTCTGGTTGGATCGGAGCCGTTGGCAACTGGGTATCGACCCATTCGGCTACGAAATCCGCCAGTACCTGGGACTTGACGGCCTTCCGAGGGGCAAACGAGATTGCCTCGCCCATGATTTCCACCGCCCACTTCGCGATCCGCCCCGAGGCCTCTCGGCACTGGATGATCTCCCCCAGGGGGAAGGATGACACCACAGTCACCGGATGGGATTCGAAGTAATGTCGCAGCTTTCGCCTCGTCAGGATCACTGCGTATAGCAGCTTCTGGACTTGTGGGTAGCGGATCTTGGTTTCGGACAGCACTTCGCTGACGAAGTAAACTGGCCTCTGAATGGGCAAAGCATGCCCCTCTTCCTGCCTTTCGACTACGATCGCGGCGCTGACCACCTGAGTGGTAGCGGCGACGTAGACCAGGAGGACTTCACCATCAGCTGGGGGCACCAAGATGGGCGCCTGGGTGAGGAGCGCCTTCAGGTTCCCGAGGGCTTCCTCGGCCTCGGGAGTCCAAGTGAAGCACTCAGCCTTCCTTAAGAGACGGTACAGGGGCAGGCCTCTTTCGCCGAGGCGCGAGATGAAACGGCTCAGGGCCGCGAGACATCCCATGACCCTCTGTACGCCTTTTAAGTCTTTGATGGGCCCCATGTTTGTGATGGCTGCGATCTTCTCCGGGTTGGCTTCGATGCCTCGCTCGGAGACGATGAATCCCAAGAGCATGCCCCGGGGCACCCCGAAGACGCACTTCTCGGGATTGAGCTTGACGCCCTTCGCCTTGAGACACCGAAATGTCAGTTCGAGGTCGGAGAGGAGGTCAGAGGCTTTCCTCGTCTTGACTACGATGTCATCGACGTAGGCCTCGACCGTGCGACCGATGTGTTCGCCGAACACATGGTTCATGCACCGCTGGTAAGTTGCACCCGCGTTCCTCAAACCGAACGGCATTGTGACATAACAGTACATGCCGAAGGGCGTGATGAAAGAAGTCGCGAGCTGGTCGGACTCTTTCATCTTGATTTGATGATACCCTGAGTAGGCATCAAGGAAAGACAGGGTTTCGCACCCTGCAGTGGAGTCCACGATTTGATCGATGCGAGGTAGAGGGTAGGGGACTTTCGGACATGCTTTGTTAAGACCAGTGTAGTCTACACACATCCGCCACTTCCCTCCTTTTTTCCTCACAAGTACGGGGTTGGCAAGCCATTCGGGATGGAATACCTCTTTAATGAACCCTGCTGCCATCAGCTTGTGGATCTCCTCGCCTATCACCCTGCGCCTTTCCTCGTCGAATCGGCGCAGAGGCTGTCTGACCGGTCGGGCTCCGGCCCGAATATCCAGCGAGTGCTCGGCGACATCCCTCGGTATGCCGGGCATGTCCGAGGGACTCCACGCAAAGACGTCGGCGTTTGCGCGGAGAAAGTCGACGAGCACTGCTTCCTATTTGGGGTTGAGCCCGGAACCGATCCGGATCTGCTTGGAGGCGTCACCACTGGGGTCGAGAGGGACGGCCTTGACCGTCTCCGCTGGCTCGAAGTTGCCGGCATGTCGCTTCACGTCCGGCACCTCTCGGGAGAGGCTTTCCAGGTCGGCATTGAGGGCCTCGGACTCGGCGAGGGCCTCGGCGTACTCCACGCACTCCACATCGCATTCGAATGCGTGTTTGTACGTGGGGCCGACGGTGATGACCCCGTTGGGGCCCGGCATCTTGAGCTTCAGGTAGGTGTAGTTGGGGATGGCCATGAACTTCGCGTAGCATGGCCTTCCCAACACTGCGTGGTAGGTTCCTCGGAACCCGACCACTTCGAACGTCAAAGTCTCCCTTCGGAAGTTGGAGGGTGTTCCGAAGCAGACAGGGAGGTCGAGCTGTCCGAGGGGCTGGACGCGCTTCCCGGGGATGATCCCGTGGAAGGGCGCAGCGCCTGCTCGGACGGACGACAGGTCGACGCGCAGGAGCCTGAGGGTCTCAGCGTAGATGATGTTGAGGCAGCTGCCTCCATCCATCAGGACCTTGGTGAGCCTGACATCGCCGATGACGGGGTCGACGACGAGCGGGTACTTCCCCGGGCTCGGCACGTGGTCGGGGTGGTCGTCCCGGTCGAAGGTGATGGGCTTGTCGGACCAGTCTAGGTAGACTGGCGCCGCCACCTTCACCGAACAGACCTCCCGGCGCTCTTGCTTACGATGCCGAGCCGAGGCATTCGCCGCATGCCCTCCGTAGATCATGAAGCAGTCGCGGACCTCTGGGAACTCTCCTGCTTGGCGATCCTCCCTTTTGTCGTCGTCGCGGGCCTTGCCACCCTCTGCGGGTGGCCCGGCCCGATGGAAGTGGCGCCGAAGCATGACGCATTCTTCGAGGGTGTGCTTGACGGGCCCCTGATGGTAGGGGCACGCCTCCTTGAGAGCCTTGTCGAAGAGGTTGGCGCCTCCGGGGGGCTTCCGAGGGTTCTTGTGCTCGGCGGCGGCGACAAGGTCTGCATCGGGAACGTCGCGCTTCGCTTGCGACTTCCTCCTGCCTTTCTTCTTGGCGCCGCGCGGAGCAGACGCCTCGGGAGCATCTTCCGACGGGCGGCCCTGGGGCTGCTTGTCCTTTCGGAAGATGGCCTCTACCGCCTCCTGGCCGGAGGCGAACTTGGTGGCGATGTCCATCAGCTCGCTCGCCCTGGTGGGGGTCTTGCGACCCAACTTGCTCACCAGGTCGCGGCAGGTGGTGCCGGCGAGGAACGCGCCGATGACATCGGAGTCGGTGATGTTGGGCAGCTCGGTGCGCTGCTTCGAGAACCGCCGGATGTAGTCCCGAAGAGACTCTCCCGGCAGTTGCCGACAGCTTCGGAGGTCCCAGGAATTCCCGGGGCGCACGTACGTGCCCTGGAAGTTGCCGGCGAAAGCCTGAACCAGATCTTCCCAGTTGGAAATCTGCCCCGGAGGCAGGTGCTCCAACCAAGCACGAGCGGTATCGGAGAGGAACAGGGGGAGGTTTCGGATGATGAGGTTGTCATCGTCCGTCCCACCCAGATGACAGGCCAGGCGGTAGTCCGCAAGCCACAATTCCGGTCTCGTTTCCCCCGAGTACTTCGTGATAGTAGTCGGGGGTCGGAATCGGGGCGGAAACGGCGCCCGCCGAATGGCTCGGCTAAAGACCTGCGGACCGGGTGGTTCGGGCGAGGGACTCCGATCCTCCCCGCTGTCGTAGCGTCCCCCACGCCTGGGGTGGTAGCCTCGGCGCACCCTTTCGTCGAGGCGCGCCCGACGGTCGCGATGAGGGTGCTCGTCACCGAGGTGGCCCGGGGCCGCAGGCGCGGTGTTGCGCGTGCGCCCGGTGAAGACCGAGGCTTCCCGCGTGAGTCGGGAAGTCGCGGCACGAGGTTCCGAGGGGTACCCCTGCCTTCGGGAGGCAGAGCTTTCGGCCCGCCGGGCCGCAGCGCCTTCCAGGAGATGCTTGAGTTCTCCCTGGATTCGCCGACCCTCGGTGGTGGATGACTCCGGCATCGCGCGGAGGAGCATCGCTGCCGCTGCCAGGTCCTGACCGGTTCCGCCGGATGCGGGAGGCAGTCTGGCCCTGGCATCGTTGGTGATGCGGTGTTGGAGACCCTGGGGCAAGTGACGTATTTCTCCGGCCGGGGGCTGGCCCGCCCACACCTGCCCGATGTTCTGGCGGATTGCCTCGAGCGCTCCCGCTCCCTCATCGAGCCCGGCCTGCGCCCCGCGGACTTGCTCGAGCTGTGGGTCGTGACCCCCCGCCGGAACGGGGACCACAGCTAGCTCCCGCGGGATGTCGGCGCGAGGCGCTGGCCTAGGGAGATCACCATCCTCCGGCATGCCGAGACAGCCGCCTCCGGAGGGATCCCCTAGCTCGATGTGGAAACATTCGCGGCTCGGGCCGCAGTCCTTGTCGCCAAGGCTGCGGCTGCCGTTAGAACAGTCGGAGAGGCAGTAGTCACATGCGGTCATGAAGTCCCGCATGGCACTAGGGTTGCCAGATCCGGAGAAATCCCAGCAGATGCTGGGGTCGTCATCGTCCTCGGACCCAGAGGGTCCGTAGGTCGAGACACCCGTCAATCGGTCCCAAGGCGACCGCACACAAAACCCCAGAGAGGTTGCACTCGCCTCAATGTGAGCATCCGCCAGAGCGAGATCGCTAGGCAGGTTGAGGTCGAGTCGAAATGACGAAAGATGGGGAGCAGTCGGTACCTTTTTGTCGACGAGGAGCGACGAAGTCATGTCGGGGGCTGATCGCGCCGTCGTCTTGGGTACGAGGGCGACGTCCTGCAGGCCCTTCGTGAGCGCGCCGGCGTCGTCCGCCTGCTCGGGGTCGATGTGCTGCGGGGGGATGCTGCTCGCCTTTGCCTCGAACGCGAGGGCGACGCTTGGCGTGTCCTCCGTCGGGGCGCCGGGAATGTCGATTTGCTCGACAGCCGTCGGAGCGCAGCCTCCCGCTCGGCCCTGGTTGCCCCGCCTCCTCCTCCTCCGACGGCGAGGGAGAGGATGGGGCGAGCTCCGAAGTTGTCCTTCCCCCACGCGGGAAAGGCGTCGCCGATTCCGCCGCCGGCGGGCGGGCTGTCGACCGCCATTGTCGCCGTCGTACGGCGGTGGAAGGAGTACCATGTCGTAACCACTGTCGAGAGACATGAACTCGAGGCTCCCGAAACGGAGCACCGTCCCGGGTTGGAGAGGTCGCTGGAGACTGCCCATCTGGAGCTTGACGGGAAACTGCTCGTCAACACGCAGCGTGCCCCTACCTGGCGCGCCAACTGTCGGCGTTTCGAGACCGGGGGGTCCCCGAGCCGACGAGTGAGAGTGCCGCGTGCCCCAGCCCAGATGGGTCGAGCGCGTGGGCGAGCGCGAAGGGGGGAAGAGAGAGCGAGGTCGGCGGCCGGAGCCGGGTCGAGAGAGAGAGAGAGAGACGGAGGTTCCCGCGACCTTCGTGTTCGTCCCGCGCCCAGGTCGGGTGCGCTTGCAGTAGGGGGTTACAAGCGTCCGCACGGGTGAGGGGAGCGAGCGGCCTCAAGAGAGCGCCTGCCCCCGCCCTCGTTCCCGCGAGGCCAACCTTCTCTAAGAAGGCCCTGGTCCTTCCTTTTATAAGCGTAAGGAGAGGAGCCAGGTGTACAAAATGGGGGTGTAGCAAGGTGCTACGTGTCTAGCAAGGGAGAGCTAGGGCCCTAAGTACATGCCAAGGTGGCAGCCGGAGAGATCTTGGCACCCTGTTGGTGTGGCGTCGTGGCTTTTGGAGAAGCAATGGAGCTTGACGGAGGGACAGCTGTTGGAACAGCTGTGCTCTTGCTGACGTCTTCCTGCTTTCGTAAGGGAGCCGGGAGCCGCCGTCGTCATGGTCTAGTGAGGCGCCATCATTGCCTATCTGGCGGAGCTGGCCAGATGGGACACCGGTCTTGTTCTCTGCGACCCAAGTCGGCTCAGGGCAGGGTGATGATGACGCTTCCTGTTGACGTGGCGGTCTCGTGTCCTAGGTCGGGCGTCGTGGAGGCTCCTCCGAAGCCGAGGTCGAGTCCGTCCTGCAAGACAGAGACAGAGTCCGAGCCCTGGGTCGGGCGAGGCGGAGATCGTCGTCTTCCAGGGCCTTAGCCCGAGTCCGAGCCCTGGGTCGGGCGGAGCGGAGTTCGCCGTCTTCCGGGGCCTTAGCCCGAGTCCGAGCCCTGGGTCGGGCGGAGCGGAGTTCGCCGTCTTCCGGGGCCTTAGCCCGAGTCCGAGCCCTGGGTCGGGCGGAGCGGAGTTCGCCGTCTTCCGGGGCCTTAGCCCGAGTCCGAGCCCTGGGTCGGGCGGAGCGGAGTTTCCTCTAGCGCTTTTGGCCAAGCCTGGCTACCCGTCAGTCTTACCTTTTGCGTTGAAGGCCCCAGGGATTTGGTCGGTTGGCGCGGTGATTTAGTCAGGGTTACTTCTTATCGAAGGCGGGGCCTCGGGCGAGCCGGTGATGCGTCTGCCGTGAAAGAGGAGACCTCAGGCGAGACGGAGTCATCTTAGGGTCGGCTGCCCTCGCCCGAGGCTAGGCTCGGGCGTGGCGTGATCAAGTCGCTCGTATGGACTGATCCCTGACTTAATCAAACCCATCAGGCCTCTGCAGCTTTATGCTGATGGGGGTTACCAGCTGAGAATTAGGCGTCTTGAGGGTACCCCTAATTATGGTCCCCGACAAGTTGGCAACTCTTCTTCTTGAAACACCTCATCAACCTGCTCAAGGTGACCAATTTGATATTCGTCCTCACCAGGAGTGTATAGGTGTTCGCGAGGATTTACATTGTACACAACCCTCCATTTAGACAACTTTTTGCATGGATATGTCGAGAAATAAACTTGGTCTGCTTGATGGGCAAGGATATACGTGTTGTGTCCTTGAAGCAATTTTTCAGGTTGGATCTGTGTCATCCCAAATTCGGTCCTATAATACTTCGGGTCATACCATTTACACTCAAAGAAAACTAGCGCTAAAGGCTTATTTCCAGCAAATGTAATCTTGATTATATTTTTGATTTTCCTGTAATAGAAGGCTTCGTGTCCTTCCATGTCGGTTGCCCTAGTAACGACTCCACTATTTTGAGTGGCGGCCGTAGGATGACTTGATTCGAAAATGCTTGAACGAAAGCGATATCCATTGACGTCGTAACATCCATAGCTTTTGGCAGTTACGCTTCCAATAGATAACTGACGTAAGTCATCATTCAAATTCATTTCCTCCCCAAACTGTCAATTATGCCACAAAGCATTAGCAAATTATGTAATATTAGTTAACTGAAATTAGGTCTCGGAGCCACATAATTAAGACTTACACGGTCCCGAAGCCACATAATGAAATTAGGTCGCCCATGCATACCATCGCGTTGCAATTTGTCTATGTCTCTCGCTGTTGGCCTACCGAGACACCTCATGTTTTGTTCATCAAACTCGCTGTCAAATATTATTGTATGACATGAGATATTTGATAACATAAACTAATTCACATATGAACAGTTTAAGAAAATAAGTCTTACACAAAGTATTTCTCCACCTCAGGCATATTCGTGAACATGTACAGTAAAGCAGACTTCCGTTCTTCCATACTGAGGTGATATGCCTTGGGTGGACCAACGGCATTGCCGTTTGTCTGAAAAATCAAAAGATCACTACATGGAGGCATTTCTCGTTCATCATCATGGTACCTTTTCTTTCAAGCAAATACATTATGTTCTTCTGCAAAGTAACAACTTGTGAAGTGTGCTACCTCCTTTAGTTTAAATTGCTCCGCAATACATCCTTCAACTCTTGCCTTATTGCCCACCATTGCTCTAAGCTTCTTTAATGCCCTTTCTATATGAAACATCCACCTATACTGAACAGGACCACCGACCTTAGCCTCATATGGAAGATGTATAAAGAGATGCTGCGTAGGATTGAAGAAACCCGGTGGAAATATTTTTTCTAATTTGCACAAAAGCACCGGTGCCTCTTTCTCCAGCTATTCCATCACATCTCTTCTGATTTCTTTAGCACACAACTGTCTGTAGAAATAGCTAACTTCAGCTAACGTTTTCCACTCAGCTTCGGAAATGTACCCACGAAACATTACAGGCATGAGCCTCTCCATAATTATGTGGAAGTCATGGCTCTTCAGTCCATTCATCTTCATTGTCTTCAAATTCACAGATCTTCTAAAACCAGCGGCATAACCATCGGGGAATTTAATATCCTTCATCCACTTCATCACTTCTTTCCGTTGCTTAGATTTCAGACAATAGTCAGCTTTTGGTTTGCCTCCGTTTTCTCTAAGCACTTGGGTTGGACGATCACATATCACTGCTAAGTCCATGCATGCCTTGTCATTGTCTTTTGTTTTATTAGGGAAATCCATGCATGTATTTATGAGGGCTTGGCAGAAGTTACTCTCTTGATGCATGACGTCGATGTTGTGCATCAAAATCAATGACTTAGCATAAGGAAACTCCCACGAGCCACATATGTGAGTCCAGTTATGCTCCTCACCAAAACCTTGATACCTTTTCCCACTCTCGTCTAGGACAAGTTTCATATGCTCTTTTGTAATTTCTATCCCACTATGTCGCTTGGGCGGTCCCTTCGTGACGATGGTGCCCTTACTAAATTTCTTTCTCTGCCTTCTGAAGGGGTGATTGAAGGGTAGAAAACATCTATGGCAATCAAAGTAACATATCTTGCCACTAGCACTAAGACGAAAACAATTTGTATCTTTAGCACAATAAGGACACGTCAATCTACCATGCACGCTCCATCCAGAGAAAATACCATACGCCATAAAATCATGAACCGAGAACAGATATGCAACACGAAGATTTAATTTCTGCTTCTTGAAGTAGTCATAGGCTTCCACACCTTGCCATAGCTTCTTTAACTCTTCAATCAATGGTTGAAGCATCACATTGAGGCGTACACTAGGATTCTCAGGCCCAGGTATAACAAGACATAGGAACATAAACTCATATTTCATGCAAAGAGCAGGTGGAAGGTTGTACGGTATGGCAATGACAGGCCAACATGAATACGACGCAGCGGTCATATTGAACGGCGTGAAACCATCAGTTGCCAAGCCGATATGAACGTTTCTTGCATCGCTGGCAAAATCTGGATCAAATTTGTCAAGAGCCTTCCATGCATCACCATCTGACGGGTGCACCATTAACCCATCTTGTCTGTCCGTACAATCTTTATGCCACCTCATGTGCATAGCGGTCTTCCTCGAGAGAAACAAACGTTTCACTCTAGGAGTGAGAGGCATGTACCAAAGCTGTTTATGTGCAACCTTTGTCACCACCTTCTCCCATCTTCATTTACAAGCTCCACGTACCTCGACTTCCCACATTTTAAGCATTTCTGCTCTCTGCCATGTTCCTTCCAAAAAAGCATACAATTGTCCTGGCAAACATCAATCTTCTCATACTCCATACCAAGACCTTCAAGCAATTTCTTGGACTGGTACATGTCTTTGGGCATCTTGTGACCCGTAGGAAGAACCTCGCTAATCAAATTCACAAGCTCCTTGTAACAATTAATTGAGAATGCAAACTTGGACTTGATTGACATCAGCCGGGTCACGAATTCGAGGACGGTCACGTCAGTGTGCCCATGAAGAGGTTCTTCTGACGCTTTGAGTAGGTCGAAGAACTTCTGAACCTCCGGTGTAGGTGAATCATGATGATCTGGTGCCAGTTCAGGCTGCAGATCCTCAAGCATCTGGTCCATCCTATCAACATCATCTTCACCATCATCAACTTCTACTTCTACTGCTCGTTCAAGGCGTGATTCCCCGTGGAGATACCAGACCTTATAGCCTGGCACAAAACCATGCAAGCACAGGTGTAGTGTGACCTGCCTCTTGGTGTGGCTCGTCATATTTCTACATTTATTGCATGGACACCTAATATTATCTATTTGTGACAAAGAAGCTGCATGGTCCAGAAGCATCTGCGTCTTGGCAAACCATTCACTTGTGTGACACCCACCATTCTTGAAACCTTCATACATCCAATCACGTCTATCACCCATTATTGCGGCTGTGTGTACGAGTAAGAAGTGCGTGTGTGAGACATTCATGTTTCTAAACGTCACACATACATCTATAGGTAAGTAGTTAAACTATATATATACATAACATGACTTCATCACATTAACATGATTAATACTTGCATAACATCAAATTCATTAAATAATAATATTTGAAATAACTACTATTTGTATAACACATCACATTCACCATCCAATTCATTAACTAATAACATTAAACAACACATTTTATATTTGCAACATAAAATTAAAAATAGTAACTACAATGTATAAAGTCATATGAAGACTACTAACACTGTTAATTAACAAATTTAAACAAACTCTAATCACATAACAGTTAACTCCCGTCGACCATAAAAAACCGACGAAAATAAAACATTACAATATATATAATATACCTCGCTTTGCGCGTACGGCGGTGGTGGACGATGACGGTGGACGACAGTGATGGACGACGTCGATGTGGGGAGGCCGCGGCTACCATGGACGGCGGCGGGCGACGGCGGTGGGCGGCGGGCGCATGGCCATGAGCAGGCGGCTGCGGTCGTGGGCGGGTTGGTCGGCAGCGGCGATCGTGGGCGGGTTGGTCGGCAGCGGCGATCGTGGGCGGGTTGGTCGGCGGCGGGCCTCGGCGGGCGCGCGCGCGGGGGCGCGGGGCGTGCGCGGGGCGGCGGCCGTGCACGCGGCGCGGGCGCGCGGTGCGTGGGGCGGGCGCGGGGCGGCGTGGGCGGCGGCTACCGACGGCGTGGGGTGGGCGCGGGGCGCGGGCGGCACGGCGGCATGGGCGACGCGGCTATTCGGTAGAGATAGAAGAAAGAGGAAGATAGAAGAAAGAGGCTCCCCGGCGTCGGTTATTTTGAATAACTCCCGTCGGCCAGGCGGCGCGGCCGATGGGAGTTACTTAATCGCCGTCGGCTAGGGTTTTGGCCGACGGGAGTTAATTAATCCCCGTCGGCTACGTTGACTGGCCGACGGGAATTAATTAATTCCCATCGGCTTTCTTCTAGCCGACGAGGATTAATTAATTCCCGTCGGCCCGCGCATGGGCCGACGGGAATTAAGTTAGCCTATGAGGATGCTTTGAATTGTTGTAGTGAATGGACTCCATGGTGTTTGAGGTTGCTTAATTTGATGGAGCAACAATGATTTGTCACGCTAACAGTAAAATGAAATGTTATTTGTTGGTTTTAAACGATAGTAATTGCTATGAAGTATCATAATTTGTGTGGAGCGCATCCAGTTTTTATTTATGCCTGACTTTATCAACCACTCTATATTTTGATTTATTTTTTTATAAGTTTGAGTTTATGTGACTTATTTTAGAAACTTTAGCTTACAAACTTTCTCTTATTTGGTCTCTGTATGATGAAATTATGTCATTCTATAATCTCTGTTCGTTGAGTCAGTCGTTGTGAACTTTCTTCTAATCGCTTCTTTCATTGGCCGTGTTGTAACAGACATATTGGATTGAGTAAACAACAATATTATATGAAGAATGAAGATAATCAATAAAAAATTGAGATCTTTTTAATAGATAGTTTATGTGGGTATTGTTGTGAGTCGTCGCAACGTACGGGCAACTGAATAGTAGACTTATATGCGGTGCGGGTGTGAAGGCTTGACCTGTTGTCGATCGATGGCCAGGCGCGTGGAAGAGAGGGAGCTAGCTACTGACGGCTGTTAGAACAGAAGAACACTGCGCCGCACGTACCTACGCATAACGCATGTGGCGGAAGAAATTAAACGAGAGACAAGGAGATGAAACAACTACAGTTGGGTAACGAGAGGCTCTACGTATCATGTGTCGTACGTATCCCACTTTTGGCATTTCGGAGCCAAACGTAAAACAGGAACAGTTTCGTTGCATCTGTAAGTAAAACACAGGATAATAAGACTGCCATCTCTAAATTAAAACTGGAATGGACGCCGTACGTCCTATTCCTATCCCCACTGTGTGTGGCTGAACGAAGACTAACTTGTTAGACTGTGTTCAGCGGTTCCTCCTAAATTTCTCCCCCTATATCCCACTCACGTGCGACGTCAGCGTTCTCTTCTCCCTATATCTCTACCCTGTACAGTGGTTCCCCCTAAATCCTTCCCCTATACCCCACTATAATCATAAAATACCATTTTCCATACGTATTCACCATCTATTATCAATTTTTCCCAACTAATAAATACTTCTGTGTACAGAAACCGAGACAAGGGGGCAGGCGCACACAACCCTTGATCTAGCGTATTGATGTTGCCTCCTCTACCACTGTATGGCGAAGAGAAGCAGGTAGCGTGCACCGTTGAATATGGTAGGGGGACTCTGTATCCTCTAAAATGTGAACATTTATAAGGGAGAGTGAAGCGGTGAAGAGAGTCTTATAGTTCCGGCAGACAGAGCGTCAGCATGCACGTGCCGTTTCAGGATGTAGAAACTCCACCGAAAGCAACAAGTTGTTCTCACTACCGGAACCGACGGCTTTGTCGAGTGCCTGAAGCACTCGGCAAAGCCTTAAAAACACTCGGTAAAGGCTTTGCCGAGTGTCGCACTCGGCAAAGAGGGCTCGGCACACAGTGCATCAGCAAAGCCTTCTTTGCCGAGTACTTTTTCTCGGGCACTCGGCAAAGTGATTTGCCGAGTGCCAGAGAACACTCGGCAAAGAAAAGCAGCCGTTACGGCGCCGGTTGATGGAGACGGCGTCTTTGCCGAGTGTCCCAGGTGACACTCGGCAAAGGAGTTACCTTTGCCGAGTGTCTGCCTGACAGCACTCGGCAAAGAATCCGCCAGAGGGGTCCCCATGTCAGGTACTTTGTCGACTGCTTAGTATGGCACTCGGCAAAAGTGTGCTTCTTTGCCGAGTGCCAGAGCCATTACACTCGGCAAAGAACCTATACCGGTGCCCAGATCTTTGTTCTTTGCCGAGTGCTATGGTCCTGACACTCGGAAAAGCACCTCTTTGCCGAGTGTTACACTCGGCAAAGTGACCAGTACACACCTTATTTATTTGTTTTCCGTATTCCATCCAAACAAACAAAAGATATTTCATAGATATCACATATATACATCACAGATCATCACAGACATATATAACCAACACAAACAGTATTAACACAAATTCTGACATAAGTATTCAACATAAGTTGAGAGGTTCTCAACACAAACAGTATTAACAGAAGTTTAGAAGTATCAACACAAGTTCACAAGCTCTGACAAGTATTCAACATAAGTTTTGTGTTCGAAACACTGAAAACATAACTCTCAGAGAGGTGGGCGGTTGGACTGGTGCTGTGTTGGCTGAACCCTTCATGAGGGTTGTTGGATGCCTCCCCAGATTGTCCCTGCACAGAGAAGAGATTGCATGAAATCATAGAGTTTCAATGTGGATCTCTTAGGTTTCTACACATAGTGTGTCACAGTTTTCTTGAAACCTTTTCAAATTTTTATCACAGCCTCTACATATGATATCATGACACGTGGACAAGTTTTATGATTTTCTGACTTTGTTTGTGTTTTATACATTTTTTAAACATGTGGATGGCAAGTTCACGACCATGTTTAATGAGCATGTTGCTCGAAGTTTCTGGTCCGCTCCTGAAATCGGTCGTAATGTGTGCTAAATAACATGTGTATCATTTTTGCATGCACGATTATCCAAGTTTCGAGTGACTTGCAGTTTAAATCTAAATTTCCCAAAGAAATTCAAATAAACGAACTAAATCTACTAGCTATTGAAAACAATGTTATAATTGTCCCAAAATGGTACATGTAGGTCTACATAGTGTAGGAACCTATCACAAAAAGTTTGGTGGCCAAAATAAAAAAATAAAAATATACTTTGCCGAGTGTCCACAGAAGGCACTCGGTAAAGATCCTCTTTGTCGAGTGCCAGATATTTGACACTCGACAAAGAATCTGCTTTGCCGAGTGCCGGCTTTCGGCCCTTGGCAAAGACTGATGGCCGTCAGCTATATACGACCGCTAACGGCCCTTTGCCGAGCACCATCTTTGCCGAGTGTTTGCCGCTCGGCAAAGCAGTATTTGCCGAGTGTTTCTCTGTGCCGAGTGTCCCGCACTCGGTAAACAAGCTCTTTACCGAGCGCAGGACTTTGCCGAGTGCGGCTCTCGGCAAAGTCTTCTTTGCCGAGTGCCCAATAATAAACACTCGGCAAAAAGCCTGGCACTCGGCAAAGGCCCAGATTCTGGTAGTGTATGCTCGTGCATGCGATTCTCTGCCGCTGGAAGCATGCATGCAGAAGAACGTACGGCTAATGGAACTGAACTGCCCGTAGGTGTGCATTATTGATTGCTCTCGATGTTTCTAAAATATCCGACTTATATGACAAATCTAATATTTTAATATAGATATATATATATAAAATTTAAAGCTAATTTTTTTACAATGTTATTAAAAATATTACGGAGTATTTAAATAATTTTTTTGTATAATTTGCTATGTATATTATTTTCTCCTTACAACAAAAAAGATAAAAAAAAACATCGGAATCCGTATTCGAATAGACATCCGAATTTTATATTAATTATTTAAAAAGATATAAAACGAATTTAATATTTATTTTTTTGAAGATTAATATCTGGATCCATCCCTGCTGTCGAGAACGGACGAATCAGATAGTGGCGGATTCTTAGCTAGTATTTGTTAAGCAGGCTCAGGAGAATATGAGCAATTTTTGTTGCTCATATGGTCTTATTTCCTGCTGCTGTTGATAGAAGAAGAAATAGCATATCAGAATGTAGGCTTCGTGTCTGCAATATTAGTATTCTCGAACATTTCCTCTCTTTTTTTTCGGCCGTTCTCGTCGCACGTCTTAATGTATCAGCGATTCAACGTAGACTATATATATGTGCGGGTGTGCAGGCTTGACTAGAGATGGCAAGATACCCGAAACCTTATGAGTTTTTATCCCATTAGAGTACGAGTTTGAATCAATTTTCATATCTATAGGTTTGTTAATGGACATAAATCTATACCCGACGGGTTCCTGGATACAGGGTTTGTTCCTACATTACCCAAACTCGTGAACCCATATGTTTTTTAAACCCGATCAAAACTAGTGCATATTGTCATTTTATTTTTGTCGGGGACCATAATTAGGGGTACCCTCAAGGCTCCTAATTCTCAGCTGGTAACCCCATCAGCACAAAGCTGCAAAGGCCTGATGGGTGCGATTAAGTCAGGGATCGGTCTATACGAGGGACTCGATCACGCCTCGCCCGAGCCTAGCCTCGAACAAGGGCAGCCGACCCCGGAGGATCTCCGTCTCGCCCGAGGCCCCCCTCCAGCGGCGAACATATTTCTGGCTTGCCCGAGGCCCTGCCTTCGCTAAGAAGCAACCCTGACCAAATCGTCGCACCGACCGACCAAGTCGCAGGAGCATTTAATGCAAAGATGGCCTGACACCTTTATCCTGACGCGCGCCCCCCAGCCAGCAGAGCCAAAGTGACCGTCGTCACTTCACCGCTCCACTGACCGGCCTGACAGAAGGACAGCGCCGCCTGCGCCACTCCGACTGCGGTGCCACTTGACAGAGTGAGACTGACAGGCAGTCAGGCCCGGCCGAAGGCTCCATAGGAAACTCCGCTCCGCCCGACCCAGGGCTCGGACACGGGCTAAGACCCGGAAGACGGCGAACTCCGCTCCGCCCGACCCAGGGCTCGGACACGGGCTAAGACCCGGAAGACGGCGAACTCCGCTCCGCCCGACCCAGGGCTCGGACACGGGCTAAGTCCCGGAAGACGGCGAACTCCGCTCCGCCCGACCCAGGGCTCGGACACGGGCTAAGTCCCGGAAGACGACGAACCCCGCTTCGCCCGACCCCAGGGCTCGGAATACGCCCTGGCCTCAGCCGACGGTCTCCGCCTCGCCCGACCCGGGGGCTCGGACTCGACCTCGGCCACGGAAGACAGACTCGACCTCGGCTTCGGAGGAGCTTCCACATCGCCCAACCTAGGGCGCAGACCAGCCACGTCAACAGGAGGCGCCATCATCACCCTACCCCGAGCTGACTCGAGCCGCAGGGAACAAGACCGACGTCCCATCTGGCTCGCTCCGCTAGATAGGCAATGATGGCGCCCCGCATACTCTGTGACGACGGCGGCTCTCAACCCCCTTACGGAAGCAAGAGGACGTCAGCAAGGACTCAACCGCTCCGATAGCTGTCCCTCCGCCAGGCTCCATCGCTCCTCCGACGGCCACGACATCACACCAGCTGGGTGCCAAGATCTCTCCGGCTGCCATAACGGCATGTACTTAGGGCGCTAGCTCTCCACCGCTAGACACGTAGCACTCTGCTACACCCCCATTGTACACCTGGTTCCTCTCCTTGCGCCTATAAAAGGGAGGACCAGGGCCCTCTTAGAGAGGGTTGGCCGCGCGGGGACGAGGACGAGACACGCGCTCGCTCGCAGCCACTCGCTCCCTCTCCCGCGTGGACGCTTGTAACCCCCTACTGCAAGCGCACCCGACCTGGGCGCGGGACGAACACGAAGGCCGCGGGATTCCCACCTCTCTCACGCCGGTCTCCGGCCGCCTCGCTCTCCCCCCTTCGCGCTCGCCCTCGCGCTCGACCCATCTGGGCTGGGGCACGCGGCGACATTCACTCGTCGGCTCAGGGACCCCCCGGTCTCGGAATGCCGACAGTTGGTGCGCCAGGTAGGGGCCTGCTGCGTGTTGACGAATAGCTTCCCGTCAAGCTCCAGATGGGCAGTCTCCAGCAACCTCTCCAACCCGGGACGGTGCTCCGTTTCGGGAGTCTTGAGTTCATGTCCCTCGACGGCAGCTACGACGTGATACTCCTTCCACCGCCGTGCGACAACGACAGTGGCGGCCGACAACCCGCCCGCCGGCGGCGGAATCGGCGACTTCTTCCTCGCATGGTGGAAGAACAACCTTCGAGCTCACCCTGTCCTCTCCCTCGCCGACGGAGGAGGAGGCGGGGCAACCAAGGCCAAGCAGGAGACAGCGCCTCGTCGGCTGTCGAGCGAGTCGACGGCCCCAGCGCCCCAACGGGGGGCGCACCGGGCATCGACCTCGCGTTTGAGACGAAGGCGAGCGCCGTCTCCCCGCGACACGCCAATCCCGAGCAAGCGGACGACGCCAGCACGCTCGCGAAAAGCTTGCTGGACGTCACCCTCGTACCTGAGACGACGGCGCAGTCAGTCCCCGACGTGACCTCATCGCCGCTCGTCGACCAAAAGGTACCAACCGATTCCCATCCCACGTCTTTCGGATTCAGCCTCGACCCGCCTAGCGGCTTCGCTTTGGCGGGTGCTCTCGTAGAGGCAAGTCCAAACCCTCTGGGGTTTCGTATGCGGTCACCTTGAGACCGGCTAACGGACGTCTCGACCTACGGGCCCTCTGGGTCCGAGGAAGACGGCGAACCCAGCATCTGTTGGGATTTCTCCGGACTTGGCAACCCCAGTGCCATGCGGGACTTCATGACCGCATGCGACTACTGCCTTTCCGACTATTCCGACGGTAGCTGTAGCCTCGGCAACGAGGACTGTGGCCCAAGTCGCGAATGCTTCCACGTCGATCTAGGGGGTCCCTCCGAAGGCAACCATCTCGGCATGCCGGAGGACGGTGACCACCCTAGGCCGGTGCCTCGCGTTGACATCCCACGGGAGCTAGCTGTGGTCCCCGTTCAGGCGGGGGACCATGACCCACAGCTCGAGCAAATCCGCGAGGTGCAGGCCAGGCTCGACGAGGGAGCAAGAGCGCTTGAGCCGATCCGTCGGGACGTCGGGCAGGCATGGGCGGGCCAACCTCCGGCCGGGGAAATACGTCATCTACCCCAGGGCTTCCAGCACCACATCAACGACGACGTCAGGGTCAGGCCACCACCCGCATCTAGTGGGGTCGTCCAGAACCTGGCGGCAGCAGCAATGCTTCTTCGCGCGATGCCGGAGCCATCAACCACCGAGGGGCGGCGAATCCAGGGAGAGCTCAAGAATCTCCTGGAAGGCGCCACGGTCCGACGAGCTGAGAGCTCCGCCTCCCGAAGGCAGGGGTACCCCTCGGAACTTCATGTCGCGACTTCTTGATTCATGCGGGAAGCCTCGGTCTACACCGGGCGCACGCGCAACACAGCGCCTGCGGCCTCGGGTCGCCTCGGCAACGAGCACCATCACCGCGACCGTCGGGCCCATCTCGACGAGAGGGTGCGCCGAGGCTACCACCCCAGGCGTGGGGGACGCTACGACAGCGGGGAAGATCGGAGTCCCTCGCCCGAACCACCCGGTCCGCAGGCCTTCAGCCGGGCCATACGACGGGCGCCGTTCCCGACCCGGTTCCGACCCCCGACTACTATCACAAAGTACTCGGGGGAGACGAGACCGGAACTGTGGCTCGCGGACTACCATCTGGCCTGCCAACTGGGTGGAACGGACGATGACAACCTCATCATCCGCAACCTCCCCCTGTTCCTCTCCGACACTGCTCGCGCCTGGTTGGAGCACCTGCCTCCGGGGCAGATCTCCAACTGGGACGACCTAGTCCAAGCTTTCGCCGGCAATTTCCAGGGCACTTACGTGCGCCCCGGGAATTCCTGGGACCTCCGAAGCTGCCGACAGCAGCCGGGAGAGTCTCTCCGAGACTACATCCGGCGATTCTCGAAGCAGCGCACCGAGTTGCCCAACATCACCGACTTGGATGTCATCGGCGCGTTCCTCGCCGGCACCACCTGCCGCGACCTGGGTCGCAAGACCCCCACCAGGGCGAGCGAGCTGATGGACATCACCACCAAGTTCGCCTCTGGCCAGGAGGCGGTCGAGGCTATCTTCCGAAAGGACAAGCAGCCCCAGGGCCGCCCATCGGAAGATACTCCCGAGGCGTCAACTCAGCGCGGCGCCAAGAAGAAGGGCAAGAAGAAGTCGCAAGCGAAACGCGACGCCGCCGACGCGGACCTTGTCGCCGCCGCCAAGTACAAGAACCCTCGGAAACCCCCCGGAGGTGCCAACCTCTTTGACAAGATGCTCAAGGAGCCGTGCCCCTATCACCAGGGGCCCGTCAAGCACACCCTTGAGGAGTGCGTCATGCTTCGGCGCCACTTTCACAGGGCCAAGCCACCCGCGGAGGGTGGCAAGGCCCGCGACGACGACAAGAAGGAAGATCACCAGGCAGGAGAGTTCCCCGAGGTCCGCGACTGCTTCATGATCTATGGTGGGCGAGCGGCGAACGCCTCGGCTCGGCACCGCAAGCAAGAGCGCCGGGAGGTCTGCTCGGTGAAGGTGGCGGCGCCAGTCTATCTAGACTGGTTCGACAAGCCCATCACCTTCGACCGAGACGATCACCCCGACCATGTGTCGAGCCTGGGGAAATACCCGCTCGTCGTCGACCCCGTCATCGGCGACGTCAGGCTCACTAAGGTCCTCATGGACGGAGGCAGCAGCCTCAACATCATCTACGCCGAGACCCTCGGACTCCTGCGTGTCGATCTGTCCTCCGTCCGAGCAGGCGCTGCGCCATTCCATGGGATCATTCCCGGGAAGCGCGTCTAGCCCCTCGGACAACTCGACCTTCCCGTCTGCTTCGGAACACCCTCCAACTTCCGAAGGGAGACCCTGACGTTCGAGGTGGTCGGGTTCCGAGAAACCTACCACGCGGTACTGGGAAGACCATGCTACGCGAAGTTCATGGCCGTCCCCAACTACACCTACCTGAAGCTCAAGATGCCAGGCCCCAACAGGGTCATCACCGTCGGCCCCACGTACAAACACGCGTTCGAATGCGATGTGGAGTGCGTGGAGTACGCCGAGTCCGAGGCCCTCATCACCGACCTGGAGAGCCTCTCTAAGGAGGTGCCAGACGTGAAGCGTCACGCCGGCAACTTTGAGCCAGCGGAGACGGTTAAGTCCGTCCCCCTCGACCCCAGCGGCGACGCCTCCAAGCAGATCCGGATCGGCTCTGGGCTCGATCCCAAATAGGAAGCAGTGCTCGTCGACTTTCTCCGCGCGAACGCCGACGTCTTCGCGTGGAGTCCCTCGGACATGCCCGGCATACCGAGGGATGTCGCCGAGCACTCGCTGGACATCCGAGCCGGAGCCCGACCCGTCAAGCAGCCTCTGCGCCGATTCGACGAGGAGAAGCGCAGAGCCATAGGCGAGGAGATCCACAAGCTAATCGCGGCAGGGTTCATCAAAGAGGTATTCCATCCCGAATGGCTTGCCAACCCTGTGCTTGTGAGAAAGAAAGGGGGGAAATGGCGGATGTGTGTAGACTACACTGGTCTCAACAAAGCATGTAGGTTCCCTACCCTCTGCCTCGCATCGACCAAATCGTGGATTCCAATGCTGGGTGCGAAACCCTGTCTTTCCTCGATGCCTACTCAGGGTATCATCAAATCAGGATGAAAGAGTCCGACCAGCTCGCGACTTCTTTCATCACACCCTTCGGCATGTACTGCTATGTCACCATGCCGTTCGGCTTGAGGAATGCGGGCGCGACATACCAGCGGTGCATGAACCATGTGTTCGGCGAACACATTGGCCGCACGGTCGAGGCCTACGTCGATGACATCGTAGTCAAGACGAGGAAAGCCTCCGACCTCCTTTCTGACCTTGAAGTGACATTCCGATGTCTCAAGGCAAAAGGCGTCAAGCTAAATCCCGAGAAGTGTGTCTTCGGGGTGCCCCGAGGCATGCTCTTGGGGTTCATCGTCTCCGAGCGGGGCATCGAAGCCAACCCGGAGAAGATCGCAGCCATCACCAGCATGGGGCCCATCAAGGACTTGAAAGGCGTACAGAGGGTCATGGGATGTCTCGTGGCTCTGAGCCGCTTCATCTCACGCCTCGGCGAAAGAGGTCTACCTTTGTACCGCCTCTTGAGGAAGGCCGAGTGCTTCACTTGGACACCTGAGGCCGAGGAAGCCCTCGGGAACCTGAAGGCGCTCCTCACGAAGGCGCCTATCTTGGTGCCCCCAGCTGCCGGAGAAGCCCTCTTGGTCTATGTTGCCGCGACCACTCAGGTGGTCAGCGCCGCGATTGTGGTCGAGAGGCAAGAAGAGGGGCATGCATTGCCCGTTCAGAGGCCAGTCTACTTCGTCAGCGAGGTACTGTCCGAAACCAAGATCCGCTACCCACAAGTTCAGAAGCTGCTGTACGCGGTGATCCTAACGCGGCGGAAGCTGCGACACTACTTCGAGTCTCATCCGGTAACTGTGGTGTCATCCTTCCCCCTGGGGGAGATCATCCAGTGCCGAGAGGCCTCGGGTAGGATTGCAAAGTGGGCGGTGGAAATCATGGGCGAAACAATCTCGTTCGCTCCTCGGAAGGCCATCAAGTCCCAGGTCTTGGCGGACTTCGTAGCTGAATGGGTCGACACCCAGCTACCGACGGCTCTGATCCAACCGGAGCTCTGGACTATGTTTTTCGACGGGTCGCTGATGAAGACAGGAGCCGGCGCAGGCCTACTCTTCATCTTGCCCCTCGGGAAGCACCTACGCTATGTGCTACGCCTCCATTTCTCGGCATCCAACAATGTGGCTGAGTACGAAGCTCTGGTCAACGGGTTGCGGATCGCCATCGAGCTAGGGGTCCGACGCCTCGACGCTCGCGGTGACTCGCAGCTCGTCATCGACCAAGTCATGAAGAACTCCCACTGCCGCGACCCAAAGATGGAGGCCTACTGCGATGAGGTTCGGCGCCTGGAAGACAAGTTCTACGGGCTCGAGCTCAACCACATCGCCCAGCGCTACAACGAGACTGCAGACGAGCTGGCTAAAATAGCCTCGGGGCGAACAACGGTTCCCCCGGACGTCTTCTCCCGAGACCTGCATCAACCCTCCGTCAAGATCGACGACACGTCCGAGCCCGAGGTACCCTCGGCTCAGTCTGAGGTACCCTCGGCTCAACCCGAGGCGCCCTCGGAGCAGTCCGAGGCACCCTCGGCTCATCCCGAGGCACCCTCAGCTCGGCCCGAGGCATCCTCGGTTCAGTCCGAGGTACCCTCGGCCCCCGAGGGTGAGGCACTGCGCGTCGAGGAGGAGCGAAGCGGGGTCACGCCTAATCGAAACTGGCAGACCCCGTACCTGCAATATCTCCACCGAGGAGAGCTACCCCTCGACCGAGCCGAGGCTCGGCGGTTGGCGCGGCGCGCTAAGTCGTTCGTCTTGCTGGGAGATGGAAAGGAGCTCTACCACCGCAGCCCCTCCGGCATCCTCCAGCGATGCATCTCCATCGTCGAAGGTCAGGAACTCCTGCGAGAGATACACTCGGGGGCTTGCGGCCATCATGCAGCGCCTCGAGCCCTTGTCGGGAATGCTTTCCGGCAAGGCTTCTACTGGCCGACGGCGGTGGCCGACGCCACTAGAATTGTCCGCACCTGCGAAGGGTGTCCGTTCTACGTGAGGCAGACCCACCTGCCCGCTCAGGCTCTGCAGACGATACCCATCACCTGGCCTTTTGCTGTGTGGGGTCTGGATCTCGTTGGCCCCTTGCAGAAGGCACCCGAGGGCTACACGCACCTGCTGGTCGCCATCGACAAATTCTCCAAGTGGATCGAGGTCCGACCCCTGAACAGCATCAGGTCCGAGCAGGCGGTGGCGTTCTTCACCAACATCATCCATCGCTTCGGGGTCCCGAACTCCATCATCACCGACAACGGCACCCAGTTCACCGGTAGAAAGTTCCTGGACTTCTGCGAGGATCACCACATCTGGGTGGACTGGGCCGCCGTGGCTCATCCCATGACGAATGGGCAGGTGGAGCGTGCCAACGGCATGATTCTACAAGGGCTCAAGCCTCGGATCTACAACGACCTCAACAAGTTCGACAAGCGGTGGATGAAGGAACTCCCCTCGGTGGTCTGGAGTCTGAGGACAACGCCGAGCCGAGCCACGGGCTTCACGCCGTTCTTTCTAGTCTATGGGGCCGAAGCCATCTTGCCCACAGACTTAGAATACGGTTCCCCGAGGACGAGGGCCTACACCGACCAAAGCAACCAAGTTAGCCGAGAAGACTCGCTAGACCAGCTGGAGGAGGCTCGGGACAAGGTCTTGCTACACTCGGCGCGGTACCAGCAGTCCCTGCGACGCTACCACGCCCGAGGAGTCCGGTCCCGAGACCTCCAGGTGGGCGACCTGATGCTTCGGCTGCGACAAGACGCCCGTGGGCGGCACAAGCTCGCGCCCCCCTGGGAGGGGCCATTCGTCATCGCCAAAGTTCTGAAGCCCGGAATGTACAAGCTGGCCAACAGTCAAGGCGAGGTCTACGACAACGCCTGGAACATCCAACAGCTACGTCGCTTCTACCCTTAAGATGTTTTCAAGTTGATCATATACCTCGCACCCACGCAAAGTTTAGTCATCAAGGAAGGGTCGGCCTCGCCTCGGCAAAGCCCGACCCTCCCTCGGGGGCTAAAAGGGGGGAACCCCCTCTGCGTCGAAATTTTCCTCGAAAAAAGATCTTTTCTGCCAGAATGTCTTTCGCGCTTTTTGGCTACTTCGAAAGTGGATCCTGAAAACGACGGAGTACACGTAAGCAGCCAAGGCTGACCGAGCCGAGGGACTCCTACGCCTCCGGGATACGGATACCTCACTCGTCACCTTCCACGAGAAGCAACTCTCGCTCGCACAAACATTTCTGTTACCAACAAAAAGGTCCAGATGCTCGAAACAAGAGGAAAGGAGACGCGGCTTTACAACACGACGAGGGTGTGTTTAGGCCTCGGCGGCCGCAGGAAACACACGCTACAAGACAATCCGATCCCGCAGGCTCGGGTCTTGACGCTGGAAGGGAGCAGCAGCACCCTCAGCATCGACAACACCTTCGGCGAGGTCTGACCTAGCCTCGGACGGCGACGCGGTCTGAAGATCTCCACTCCGAAGGACGACGTCATCGCCACGCCCGGGCCATCGCTGCCAGGGTCTTCTCGGGAATCCGGCCCGAGCAGGCGGCTCGGCCGGTCACCCCGGGGCCTTGGCCAGCTGCCCTCCAAGGACGTCAGCCCGACCCGAGGCCTCGGCTGGTTAGTTCCGGCGTCGGTCCCGCTAACGGACGACCCGACCAGGCCCAGGCCCATGCGTCATGCAACCGGCGCGCCGAATGCTTCGTGCATGCAACTGCACCGCCACCTATGCCACCACCGCGCCTCCTCGACTGCGGAACCAATACCGCGACTCGAGGCGACCCAGCGCACGACCCAGCGACTCCAACCTGGCGCGACGGTCAATGCGGCCGAAGACGGGCCGGCAGTAATGGCGGTGGCAGGCGGGCAGGAGCAGCGGCCACGTCGTCAGCCAAGCTCACGTCCCGTCCGGGGGCAGCGAGAGAACCCTCTCGCACGGCGTGAAGACAGCGCGCCCGTGATCCGTTCCTCGAACGGCTCGTGCACGCACAACGGCCGCCCCGCCAACCACTCGCCCCGTCGCATTAACTCCGCGGCGGGACAGGCGGCGCCTCTGGCAGGAGAAGCGGGCGACGCTTCGCCTTCGCCATAATGACCGTGTCAAAAAAGGTACGCCGCGTCGTTCGATTTCGCATCCTTTTCCTTTTTTCCTCTTTCTCTCTCTCTCTTGCAACAGGGACCGGGAAAGGGGGATACCCCGAAAAGGATCCTTCCCCGTGAAGGAACCAGGCCCCGAGCCTCCCTACTGATCAGAGGTTCGAAGGCTGGCCCCTCAGAAGGGTTCGACAGCCGCCTCAGATCACGTGGGCCCTACACCCACTACTGGTCAGAGGTTCGAAGGCTGGCCCCTCAAAAGGGTTCCACGGCCGCCTCAGGCTACTCGGGCTCCGCGCCCATTACTGATCAGGGGTTCGAAGGCTGGCCCCCGAAGGGTTCACAGCCACCTCAGACGCCGAGCGAGGGATGACCATGGGTACGTTCGATACATAACCAAGGCTCGGACTGCGCTCCCGAGGTACCCTAGGACATTTCCGAGACCGGCGGGAACGATCTTGTAACGGAATCCCATCAGAGGGAGGCATCGAGCCCTCGGACCCCGTCGCCAGGGGACCGGGTCCGGCAGATCACCCGCAGGTACTTTTGGGCGTGCCTTTGGGCCCCTAGCCGACCCCTAACGAACGGGGTACGGACGTCCACTCGGATCACCCGCTTGCAGCTCACCGGAGACACCATGTTCGGCGCCCATCGAGGGCAACACGGCACTTTCCCCCCTCCTCCTTGCGGAAAGGCGACGCAGGGGCATATGTAAAAAAGCCGAGTCTGTCCCTGATCGCCCTCTCGCGCTGTGCGGAGGCTCGGGGGCTGCTCTCGCAAACCCGGCTCCGGCCGAACCGTTGACAGCATCAACATACCAGCCCGAGAACTTGGGACCCGACCGTACACCTGGGCTACTGAGAGCACCTAGAGGGGGGGTGAATAGGTGATCCTGTGAAACTTAAAACTTAGGCCACAAAAACTTGTTATGTGTTAGCACAATTATAGCCATGTGGCTAAAGGAGAAGTCTCAACAAAACACAATACCACAAGAGATTGATCACAGAGATGACACAGTGGTTTATCCCGTGGTTCGGCCAAGACCAACGCTTGCCTACTCCACGTTGTGGCGTCCCAACGGACGAGGGTTGCAATCAACCCCTCTCAAGCGGTCCAAAGACCCACTTGAATACCACGG
This sequence comes from Zea luxurians, assembly GCA_029449295.1. Taxonomy (NCBI): domain Eukaryota; kingdom Viridiplantae; phylum Streptophyta; class Magnoliopsida; order Poales; family Poaceae; genus Zea; species Zea luxurians. The sequence goes on along the minus strand of JAOPSE010000139.1, from coordinate 2,960,354 downwards.
TGTTTTGCTTTGCTTTTCACTATCCCGTTTGCAAGGAATCTCCACAATTGGAGTCTCTTGCCCTTACAAGTATATGATCACAAGAAGCACAGAGTAAGGGAGGGAAGCAACACACACAAAACCACAGCGAATTGCGCACACACACGGCCAAGAATCGAGCTCACAAGAATATCTCAAAGTTCTCACTAGAACGGAGCTCGAATCTCTTAGAATCACAAACGAATGCGCAAAGACTAAGTGTGGATGATCAAGAATGCTCAAGAGTTGCTTGTCTATCTCCTCCATGCGCCTAGGGGTCCCTTTTATAGCCCCAAGGCAGCTAGGAGCCGTTGAGAGCAATTTTAGAAGGCCATCCTTGCCTTCTGTCGTCGGGGGCACCGGACAGTCCGGTGCACACCGGACACTGTCCGGTGCCCGATTTGTTTCCTTAAACAGCGAAGCCGACCGTTGCAGACCGTTGGCAGATCTGGAGCCGTTGGCGCACCGGACATGTCCGGTGCACACCGGACAGTCCGGTGCCGTCTTCCGACCGTTGGCTCGGCCACGTGTCCCGCGCGGATTGCGCGGCCGACCGTTGGCCCTGGCCGACCGTTGGCTCACCGGACAGTCCGGTGCACACCGGACAGTCCGGTGCACACCGGACAGTCCGGTGCATTTTAGCCGTACGCCGTCGGCGAATTCCCGAGAGCAGCCAGTTCACGCCGAGTCAGCCTGGCGCACCGGACACTGTCCGGTGCACACCGGACAGTCCGGTGCTCCAGACCGAGCTGGGTCTTGGCTGCACACAGCCAAGACTTTCTCTCCCCTTTTCTTTTCTTCTTCTTTCTGTTTCTAACACTTAGACAAGTATATTAGTATCCAAAACCAATGTACTAAGGCTTAGAAACATACCTTTACTTTATGATTTGCACCTTGTTCATCCATGGACATAAATTCACAATTAAGCACATGTGTTGGCACTCAATCACCAAAATACTTAGAAATGGCCCAAGGGCACATTTCCCTTTCAATCTCCCCCTTTTTGGTGATTTATGCCAACACACCATAAAGCAACTAGAACAAGTGCAAACTTACTTCAAATAAAACTCAAATTTATTTTGAATCAATTTTGGCATATATGGATCATCCTTTGCCACCACTTGGTTTGTTTTTGCAAATCAAACTCAAATCTCTAACTCTAAGTTAAACACACATGTTGAAGCATAAAGAGAGTCATTCCAAAAGAGATTGATCAAAGATTTCAAAAACTCCCCCTTTTTCCCATAATCAATACTTCTCCCCACAAGAAGCTAACTTTTAACAAGAGAGACAACAAAAGAGTTTTGACAACCAAAAACTCTAATCTACTATTTTCAAAATCTCTCAAGTGGTAGCTGATCCATTTATTGCTTTGGCCTTTATTTTCTCCCCCTTTGGCATGAAGCACCAAAACGGGATCAATCTTGGCCCTTTTAACCCCATTGCCTCACCAAAATCTTCAATTAAGAGCAAATGGCAAAAAGAGGTAATGAGATGAACTTGGAATAAGTTACCCTCTCATCGGAGTGCAGTGGAAGTCTTTCATGGTCCAAGTCCACCTTTTCCCTTTCAATTCTCCTTTGAGACTAAAACAAGCAAACTCAAGCATATGGTTAGTCTCAAAGGGTCAAGTTGTAACACATCTCCCCCTAAACATGTGCATCACTTTGCAACGGACTTGTGAGGTCCAGGGAGTGTTTGTACAACTTGAGCACCATAATAAGCAACAAAATGCAGAATGGACATGATCAAAGGCATAAACACATGTATGCTACAATTCAATCCAAGTTCCGCGAATCTAAGACATTTAGCTCACTACGCAGCCTGCAAAAGGTCTTCTCATCTAAAGGCTTGGTAAAGATATCGGCTAGCTGGTTCTCGGTGCTTACATAAAACACTTCGATATCTCCCTTTTGCAGGTGGTCTCTCAAAAAGTGATGCCGGATGTCAATGTGCTTTGTGCGGCTGTGCTCAACAGGATTTTCCGCTATTCGGATAGCACTCTCATTATCACATAGGAGTGGGACTTTGCTCAGATTGTAGCCAAAGTCCCTGAGGGTTTGCCTCATCCAAAGTAGTTGCGCGCAACACTGTCCTGTGGCAACATACTCGGCCTCAGCGGTGGATAGGGCAACGGATGTTTGTTTCTTAGAGTTCCATGACACCAGGGACCTTCCTAAGAATTGGCACGTCCCCGATGTACTCTTCCTATCGACCTTACATCCAGCAAAGTCGGAATCTGAGTACCCAATCAAGTCAAAGTTAGACCCCTTTAGATACCAGATCCCGAAGCAAGGCGTAGCGACTAAATATCTAAGAATTCGCTTCACTGTCACTAAGTGACACTCCTTAGGATCGGATTGAAATCTAGCACACATGCATACGCTAAGCATAATATCCGGTCTACTAGCACATAAGTAAAGCAAAGAACCTATCATGGACCGGTATGCTTTTTGATCAACGGACTTACCTCCTTTGTTGAGGTCGGTGTGTCCGTCAGTCCCCATCGGAGTCTTTGCGGGCTTGGCGTCCTTCATCCCAAACCGCTTTAGCAAGTCTTGCGTGTACTTCGTTTGGGAGATGAAGGTGCCGTCCTTGAGTTGCTTCACTTGGAACCCAAGGAAGTAGGTCAACTCGCCCATCATCGACATCTCGAATTTCTGCGTCATCACCCTGCTAAACTCTTCACAAGACTTTTGGTTAGTAGAACCAAATATTATGTCATCGACATAAATTTGGCATACAAACAAATCACCATCACATGTCTTAGTGAAAAGAGTCGGATCGGCTTTCCCAACTTTGAAAGCATTAGCAATTAAGAAATCTCTAAGGCATTCATACCATGCTCTTGGGGCTTGTTTAAGTCCATAGAGTGCCTTAGAGAGCTTACACACGTGGTCGGGGTACCGTTCATCCTCGAAGCCAGGGGGTTGCTCCACGTACACCTCCTCCTTTATTGGCCCGTTGAGGAAAGCGCTCTTCACATCCATTTGGTACAACCTGAAAGAATGGTGAGCGGCATATGCTAGCAAGATACGAATGGACTCTAGCCTAGCCACAGGAGCAAAAGTCTCCTCAAAGTCCAAACCTGCGACTTGGGCATAACCTTTTGCCACAAGTCGAGCCTTGTTCCTTGTCACCACTCCGTGCTCGTCTTGTTTGTTGCGGAACACCCACTTGGTTCCCACAACGTTTTGCTTGGGACGAGGCACCAGCGTCCAAACTTCATTGCGCTTGAAGTTGTTAAGTTCCTCCTGCATGGCCAACACCCAATCCGGATCTAGCAAGGCCTCCTCTACCCTGAAAGGCTCAATAGAGGAGACAAAAGAGTAATGCTCACAAAAATTAACTAATCGAGATCGAGTAGTTACTCCCTTGCTTATGTCACCCAGAATTTGGTCGACGGGATGATCCCTTTGAATCATCGCTCGAACTTGGGTTGGAGGTGCCGGTTGCGCTTCTTCCTCCATCACATGATCATCTTGTGCTCCCCCTTGATCACACGCCTCCTGTTGATGAACCTGTTCATCGTCTTGAGTTGGGGGATGCACCGTTGTTGAGGAAGAAGGTTGATCTCGTTCGTCTTGTTCCTGTGGCCGAACGTCTCCAATTGCCATGGTTCGTATGGCGGCCGTCGGAACATCTTCTTCATCTACATCATCACAATCAACAACTTGCTCTCTTGGAGAGCCATTAGTCTCATCAAATACAACGTCGCTAGAGACTTCAACCAAACCCGATGATTTGTTGAAGACCCTATACGCCTTTGTATTTGAATCATAACCTAATAAAAACCCTTCTACAGCTTTGGGAGCAAACTTAGAATTTCTACCCTTCTTCACTAGAATGTAACATTTGCTCCCAAATACACGAAAGTAAGATACATTGGGTTTGTTACCGGTTAGTAGCTCATACGATGTCTTCTTGAGGAGGCGATGAAGGTAGACCCTGTTGATGGCGTGGCAAGCCGTGTTCACAGCTTCCGACCAAAAACACTCGGGGGTCTTGAATTCTCCAAGCATCGTCCTCGCCATATCGATTAGCGTCCTGTTCTTCCTCTCTACCACACCATTTTGCTGTGGTGTGTAGGGAGCGGAGAACTCGTGCTTGATCCCTTCCTCCTCAAGAAACTCCTCCACTTGAAGATTCTTGAACTCGGACCCGTTGTCGCTCCTTATCTTCTTCACCTTGAGCTCAAACTCATTTTGAGCCCTCCTGAGGAAACGCTTGAGGGTCCCTTGGGTTTCAGACTTATCCTGCAAAAAGAACACCCAAGTGAAGCGGGAAAAGTCATCAACGATAACTAAACCATACTTACTTCCTCCTATGCTTAGATAGGCGACGGGTCCGAAGAGGTCCATATGTAGCAGCTCCAGGGGTCTTGATGTGGTCATCACATTCTTGCTGTGATGCGTTCCTCCCACTTGTTTACCTGCTTGACAAGCTGCACAAGGTCTATCTTTTTCGAAATAAACATTGGTTAGACCTATCACATGTTCTCCCTTTAGAAGCTTGTGGAGGTTCTTCATCCCCACATGTGCTAAGCGGCGATGCCACAACCAGCCCATGCAAGTCTTAGCCATTAAGCATGCATCTAGACCAGCCTCTTCTTTTGCAAAATCAACTAAATAAAGTTTGCCGTCTAGTACACCCTTAAAAGCTAGTGAACCATCACATCTTCTAAAGACAGACACATCTACATTTGTAAATAAACAATTATATCCCATTTGACATAATTGACTAACAGATAGCAAATTATATCCAAGACTCTCCACTAAGAATACATTTGAGATAGAATGCTCATTAGAAATTGCAATTTTACCTAACCCTTTTACCTTGCCTTGATTCCCATCACCGAATATAATTGAATCTTGGGAATCCTTATTTTTGACGTAGGAGGTGAACATCTTCTTCTCCCCCGTCATATGGTTTGTGCATCCGCTGTCGATAATCCAGCTTGAACCCCCGGATGCATAAACCTGCAAGGCAAATTTAGGCTTGGGTCTTAGGTACCCAACTCATGTTGGGTCCTGCAAGGTTAGCACAAATATCCTTAGGGACCCAAATGCAAGTTTTATCTCCCTTGCATCTTGCCCCTAATTTCCTAGCAATTACCTTCTTACCCTTTCTACAAATAGCAAAGGGAGCATTACAGGCATAATAAATGGTAGAAGGTTTGTTCTCAACTTTTCTAGGAATATGAGCAAAATTTCTCCTAGGCATGTGCACAACATTTCTCCTACACATATCTCTATCATGCTTGTAGGAAGAACTAGAAGCAAACATGGCATGAGAATCATAAACATGTGAATCAAAGTCATTATAAGCATTTCTAGCATGTCTCCTATCATGGTATAAGAAAGCATGGTTCCTTTTTGCACTACTAGCCATAGGGGCCTTCCCTTTCTCCTTGACGAAGATGGGAGCCTTATGGCTTGTTAAGTTCTTGGCCTCTCTCTTGAAGCCAAGACCATCCTTAATTGAGGGGTGTCTACCAACCGTGTAGGCATCCCTTGCAAATTTTATTTTATCAACTTCACTCTTGCTAGTCTTAAGTTGAGCATTAAGACTAGCCACTTCATCATTTAGTTTTGAAATTGAAATCAAGTGTTCACTACAAGCGTTAACATCAATATCCTTACACCTAGTGCAAATCACAACATGTTCTACACAAGAATTAGATTTATTTGCTACTTCTAATTTAGCGTTTAAATCATTGTTAACACCTTGTAAAGTAGAAATGGTTTCATGACAAGTAGATAGTTCACTAGAAAGTACTTCATTTCTTTTAATTTCTAGAGCAAGAGAATTTTGTGCACTAACAAATTTATCATGCTCCTCATATAAAAGATCCTCTTGCTTTTCTAGTAATCTATTTTTATCATTCAAAGCATCAATCAACTCATTAATTTTATCTATCTTAGATCTATCTAAGCCCTTGAACAAGCATGAATAATCTATGTCATCATCATCACTAGACTCACTATCACTAGAAGAAGCATAAGTGGAGTCTTGAGTACTCACCTTCTTCTCCCTTGCCATAAGGCATGTGAGACGCTCGTTGGGGAAGAGGGAAGACTTGTTGAAGGCGGTGGCAGCGAGTCCTTCATTGTCGGAGTCGGAGGAGGAGCAATCCGAGTCCCACTCCTTTCCTAGATGTGCCTCGCCCTTTGCCTTCTTGTATTGCTTCTTCTTCTCTCTTTTGTTCCCCTTTTCCTGGTCACTTTCATTATCGGGACAGTTAGCGATAAAATGACCAAGCTTACCGCATTTGAAGCATGAACGCTTCCCCTTTGTCTTGGTCTTGCTTGGCTGCCCCTTGCGACCATTTAGCGTCGTCTTGAATCTTTTGATGATGAGAGCCATCTCTTCATCATTGAGTCCGGCCGCCTCAATCTGTGCCACCTTGCTAGGTAGCGCCTCCTTGCTTCGTGTTGCCTTGAGAGCAAGGGGTTGCGGCTCGTTGATCGGACCATTCAAGGCGTCGTCCACATACCTCGCCTCCTTGATCATCATTCGCCCGCTAACGAATTTCCCAAGAACTTCTTCGGGCGACATCTTGGTGTACCTGGGATTTTCACGTATATTGTTCACCAAATGAGGATCAAGAACGGTAAATGACCTTAGCATTAGGCGGACGACGTCGTGGTCCGTCCATCGCGTGCTCCCGTAGCTCCTTATCTTGTTGATAAGAGTCTTGAGCCGGTTGTATGTTTGCGTCGGCTCCTCGCCCCTTATCATTGCGAACCGTCCAAGCTCACCCTCCACCAACTCCATCTTGGTGAGTAAGGTGACGTCGTTCCCCTCATGAGAAATCTTGAGGGTGTCCCAGATTTGCTTGGCGTTATCCAAGCCGCTCACTTTATGGTATTCATCCCTGCACAAGGAAGCTAGAAGAACAGTAGTAGCTTGTGCATTCTTATGAATTTGTTCATTAATGAACATGGGACTATCCGAACTATCAAAGTGCATTCCACTCTCTACAATCTCCCATATACTAGGATGGAGAGAGAATAGGTGACTACGCATTTTGTGGCTCCAAAATCCGTAGTCCTCTCCATCAAAGTGTGGGGGCTTGCCGAGTGGAATGGAGAGCAAATGTGAATTTGAACTTTGCGGAATACGAGAGTAGTCAAAAGAAAAGTTCGAATTAACCGGTTTCCTTCTCTCGTAGTCGTTGTGATCGTCGTCCTTTTGGGAAGAAGTAGACTCATCGCTGTCGTAGTAGACGATCTCCTTGATGCGCCTTGTCTTTTTCTTCTTCCCTTCCTTTCGTCTTTGGCCCAAGCCGGAGTCGGTAGGCTTATCGTCCTTCGGCTCGTTGACGAAGGATTCCTTCTCTTTGTCGTTGATCACGATACCCTTCCCCTTAGGATCCATCTCTTCGGGCGGTTAGTCCCTTTGTGAAGAGAACGGCTCTGATACCAATTGAGAGCACCTAGAGGGGGGGTGAATAGGTGATCCTGTGAAACTTAAAACTTAGGCCACAAAAACTTGTTATGTGTTAGCACAATTATAGCCAAGTGGCTAAAGGAGAAGTCTCAACAAAACACAATACCACAAGAGATTGATCACAGAGATGACACAGTGGTTTATCCCGTGGTTCGGCCAAGACCAACGCTTGCCTACTCCACGTTGTGGCGTCCCAACGGACGAGGGTTGCAATCAACCCCTCTCAAGCGGTCCAAAGACCCACTTGAATACCACGGTGTTTTGCTTTGCTTTTCACTATCCCGTTTGCAAGGAATCTCCACAATTGGAGTCTCTTGCCCTTACAAGTATATGATCACAAGAAGCACAGAGTAAGGGAGGGAAGCAACACACACAAAACCACAGCGAATTGCGCACACACACGGCCAAGAATCGAGCTCACAAGAATATCTCAAAGTTCTCACTAGAACGGAGCTCGAATCTCTTAGAATCACAAACGAATGCGCAAAGACTAAGTGTGGATGATCAAGAATGCTCAAGAGTTGCTTGTCTATCTCCTCCATGCGCCTAGGGGTCCCTTTTATAGCCCCAAGGCAGCTAGGAGCCGTTGAGAGCAATTTTAGAAGGCCATCCTTGCCTTCTGTCGTCGGGGGCACCGGACAGTCCGGTGCCCGATTTGTTTCCTTAAACAGCGAAGCCGACCGTTGCAGACCGTTGGCAGATCTGGAGCCGTTGGCGCACCGGACATGTCCGGTGCACACCGGACAGTCCGGTGCCGTCTTCCGACCGTTGGCTCGGCCACGTGTCCCGCGCGGATTGCGCGGCCGACCGTTGGCCCTGGTCGACCGTTGGCTCACCGGACAGTCCGGTGCACACCGGACAGTCCGGTGAATTTTAGCCGTACGCCGTCGGCGAATTCCCGAGAGCAGCCAGTTCACGCCGAGTCAGCCTGGCGCACCGGACACTGTCCGGTGCACACCGGACAGTCCGGTGCTCCAGACCGAGCTGGGTCTTGGCTGCACACAGCCAAGACTTTCTCTCCCCTTTTCTTTTCTTCTTCTTTCTGTTTCTAACACTTAGACAAGTATATTAGTATCCAAAACCAATGTACTAAGGCTTAGAAACATACCTTTACTTTATGATTTGCACCTTGTTCATCCATGGACATAAATTCACAATTAAGCACATGTGTTGGCACTCAATCACCAAAATACTTAGAAATGGCCCAAGGGCACATTTCCCTTTCAGCTACGGCCAGCTCGCATGAGGGAACGACCAGACCAGCCGAAGCGTTACGCGAGGCATTAAGACCTCGAAGGAGTGAAACCACTCCTCCGAGGCCTCGGGGGCTACACCCGGCGAGTGCGCTCGCGCGCACCCACCGGAACAAAACACAACCGAGAAAGGCTGGTCCCCTTGCAAAAAAGTGCGACGAAAGCCTCCAAGCGAGTGCAAACACTCCCTTCGAGGCTCGGGGGCTACTGTCGGGGACCATAATTAGGGGTACCCTCAAGGCTCCTAATTCTCAGCTGGTAACCCCCATCAGCACAAAGCTGCAAAGGCCTGATGGGTGCGATTAAGTCAGGGATCGGTCCATACGAGGGACTCGATCACGCCTCGTCCGAGCCTAGCCTCGGACAAGGGCAGCTGACCCCGGAGAATCTCTGTCTCGCCCGAGGCCCCCCTCCAGCGGCGAACATATTTCCGGCTTGCCCGAGGCCCTGCCTTCGCTAAGAAGCAACCCTGACCAAATCGCCGCACCGACCGACCAAGTCGCAGGAGCATTTAATGCAAAGGTGGCCTGACACCTTTATCCTGACGCGTGCCCCCAGCTGGCAGAGCCGAAGTGACCGCCGTCACTTCGCCGCTCCACTGACCGGCCTGACAGAAGGACAGCGCCGCCTGCGCCACTCCGACTGCGGTGCCACTTGACAGAGTGAGACTGACAGGCAGTCAGGCCCGGCCGAAGGCTCCATAGGAAACTCCGCTCCGCCTGACCCAGGGCTCGGACACGGGCTAAGACCCGGAAGACGGCGAACTCCGCTCCGCCCGACCCAGGGCTCGGACACGGGCTAAGTCCCGGAAGACGGCGAACTCCGCTCCGCCCGACCCAGGGCTCGGACACGGGCTAAGACCCGGAAGACGGCGAACTCCGCTCCGCCCGACCCAGGGCTCGGACACGGGCTAAGTCCCGGAAGACGACGAACCCCGCATCGCCCGACCCCAGGGCTCGGACTACGCCCTGGCCTCAGCTGACAGTCTCCGCCTCGCCCGACCTGGGGGCTCGGACTCAACCTCGGCCACGGAAGACAGACTCGACCTCGGCTTTGGAGGAGCTTCCACATCGCCCAACCTAGGGCGCAGACCAGCCACGTCAACAGGAGGCGTCATCATCACCCTACCCCGAGCTGACTCGGGCCGCAGGGAACAAGACCGGCATCCCATCTGGCTCGCTCCGCCAGATAGGCAATGATGGCGCCCCGCATACTCTGTGACGACGGCGGCTCTCAGCCCCCTTACGGAAGCAAGAGAACGTCAGCAAGGACTCAACCGCTCCGACAGCTGTCCCTCCGCCAGGCTCCATCGCTCCTCCGACGGCCACGACATCACACCAGCTGGGTGCCAAGATCTCTCCGGCTGCCACAACGGCATGTACTTAGGGCGCTAGCTCTCCACCGCTAGACACGTAGCACTCTGCTACACCCCCCATTGTACACCTGGTTTCTCTCCTTGCACCTATAAAAGGGAGGACCAGGGCCCTCTTAGAGAGGGTTGGCCGCGCGGGGACGAGGACGAGACACGCGCTCGCTCGCAGCCGCTCGCTCCCTCTCCCGCGTGGACGCTTGTAACCCCCTACTGCAAGCGCACCCAACCTGGGCGCGGGACGAACACGAAGGCCGCGGGATTCCCACCTCTCTCACGCCGGTCTCCGGCCGCCTCGCTCTCCCCCCTTCGCGCTCGCCCTCGCGCTCGACCCATCTGGGCTGAGGCACGCGGCGACATTCACTCGTCGGCTCAGGGACCCCCCGGTCTCGGAACGCCGACAATTTTGTAAACGAACAACGAACTTGTTACCTCCCTATTTACTTTCTAATTTTTAGCAAATGGTGAATGTATAAGTAGTTGGTGAGAGTGTTGTTTGCTTGCTATTATAGTTTTTACTAGCGTTATATATGTGGTGGATGGATAACTTAGTTCAAGGTCACTTGATTATACAACTTATTGTTTGTATTTCATTCTCTCTACTAATAATTTTTATACCAAATCATAAACGCGTTGTTCATTAATCATTACGATAATTATTAATTATGAGAAGAACAAGCATATTGAAGTTAAAACCCGCAGGTAACCCGTATGTACCCGCTAACCCGATGGGTACGGGTTTGGACAAAATTTCAAACTCGTCGTGGGTATAGGTTTTTTAATGGGTATAGATATTTTTTCACGGGTACAGGTTTGGGATGGCAAAACCTAGCGGGTTTGTACCCCGTTGTCATCTCTAGGCTTGACCTGTCGATCGGCGGCCACCGGTGGAAGAGAAGAGGGGCTCCTGGCAGCTTATATATTTATTTTTATATTTATATTTAAACTATACTTTATAAACAGTATAGTATATAGTGTATAAATGCAAAAACAGTGTTTTAGGTAAATTATTATTATAGGTGGACACGATCTTAGAAGAGAAGAACGCTGCACCGCACGTACGCATGTGGCGCGGAGGAAACGGGAGACGGAGGAGATGGGAAAAAAAGTATAATTGGCTAGTGAGGTCTACCGTGTCATATCCCACTTATGATAGTGCTGAGCCAAACGTGAAACAGCAACAGTTTCGCGTGATCATTCGTCCTCTCCGCTTTCTTTATTGCGACAAGATCGGTCCATTCCGATCCTATCATCCTAATCTAACCAGCCGGCACCTGGGGAAACCGACGACCGGCCGGTCGATAGATATATAGAGAGGGGGTAGATCCCAGGCCGGGCGCTATTGACACGCCACGTGACGCGACGGCCGCACCTGTTCCGCCTTCCACACCAGGCAACGTCAGCGCTGGGTGCTGCTAGTGCTAGGCCTAGGAAAACAGGAGAGATTGCGGCCATTGACTGGTGCAATGCTGCAAGCAATAGCATAGCCTGGCTGCCTTTTGTCTCTCTCTCGGCGCAGCCACAGCTTTTGTGCGGATGATCGATGGCCCGTATTAGCTCCGTCTCACAGTCGTCGTCGCAGCGCTTACCAGAGGCACAGTCTGGATGGATTCGCCGAGCGCCGTCGTCGTCCTCGTGAGTTAATTGGCCACGCGAGACCTAAAACCAAAACGGACGGATCGGAGAGGCTAATCAACTAGCACCGTCGCACCATTATTGTTTATTGCCCTATGTTTGTCTTCTTCTCTTCTGCTACTACTTTATTGGAGATTTCGCCCGGAACAAATTAACGCAGCGTGTCGTCCACTGTCTCGGAGGTACGTAGGCAGCGAATCAATCTCTCTGTTTGGTACGTATTTGCTTTCAGAATTGACTCTGTACTGGAATGAAACAATAAAAAGACAGACGGCGCCCCAATTCACTTGACACTACATGCACAAAATCTAGAAATTCCGGCGGCTACGAATCAATCTCTCCTGTTTCCACTAGTACACAGAAGCTCTATAGTGGCGGTTCTAAACCTATTTACACAGGCGTTTTTCAGTACCGCCAGTGCTAGGGGTCAGTGGAAATCAGCATTTCCACTGGCGGTTATTTTGGAACCGCCAGTGGAAATGCATTTTCACTGACGGTTTTCTTAAGGAACCGCCAGTGAAAAGTGCATTTCCACTGGCGGCTGAATAAAGAAAACCGCCAGTGAAAATGCATTTCCACTGGCGGTTTTATAAAGCAAACCGCCAGTGGAAATGCACTTTTCACTGGCGGTTTTCTTTATTTAGCCGCCAGTGGAAGTTTTCCCGCCTTTTTTCAAATTTCAAACAATACTGAATTATATATATATTTATTTACACACACAAACATATATATATATATATAGATCTATATTGATATTGAAAGCAACATACATACATTTATATACATCAAAGTATTCTGTTTACAACCATATATGCTTCATGCATTCTATACATCATAAGTTTTCACCTAAGCTCTAATAACTATCTCGGCTAAGAGATAATCTACTAATTTCTGTTAGTATTCTGAACTCTGGCAAAGCTAATGTCCCGGAAGCATCGTGATATTTTCCTTCTGCGGGAATGACCTCTTTCAATATGAATGTGCAGAGGTCCTCGACTATGCCATACAATGCAGCTTCGGTCAAGTTCTCCGGGTTTCCTCGTTGAAATTGCTGTAAAGGAATTTTATAAACATCATCTATTTATACTCAATAATAACACATTTGCATCTTTAATGACATAAATACATACTTGACTATTACTAATAATACCTTGTCAGGGTTCGTGATGTATCGTCCGTTCACTCTCATGAACTCGCACGCATAGAATCCACATAGGACCGATCCTTGTGGTTGCTTGTGGCACTACATAACGGGAGATTGGTTATTTAGTTGCAACATTGTGTATGATATGTATTCATAAAATCACATACTTACCGGCCAGTGATGATGGATGTCTAGTGGCACGCCTTTTTTCGACAGGTCGTACTTTTCACCTCTCATCTTATAGAATCTATAAGCCCTGTGATCTCAAATAGAATCACCATGTTATTCTCAAATTTTAATCGATAAAAGTATGCATGCATAGAAAAGGCTTACAGCTCTAAGGTGCTGAGGAATTCTGCATATGTCGAAGGGTCGAAGTTCAAGGAGTCGAGCACCAGCACCTTTCCAACCTTAGGATAAATGAGGAAGCATATCCAGTGGTCCCTGTACGAATCAAATTTGTGATGCATGTGTATTGAAATTATTGATTTTATTTATGCAAAATCACACTTACTTAAAGTTGTACGGGGCTATTATGGCTTCCCTGTCTTGAAATTGAAGCATTGCATGTCCTATATAGGTGGCGTATCGAGCTTCAAAATCCTTCTTCATATCCTTTATACGCTTCTCAACTTCTTCGTCCGTCTTTCCCCGTAATTCATCGTTGTCTTTCCCGATTCTAAAAGTGTGGCTTTCCTCGCATATAAGTATTGGGTTGAGATACCCAACCCTTTTACTGGCACTAGCATTGGGCTTGGTACCGTAAAGAATCTCCTGCTGATCATGTTGCATTCTGCAAGTCACACGTGCATGTCAGATATTGAAATTTTATACAGCTCACTAATAATAACACACATATGTGGAAGTATGAGCGACACTTACAATGCAAACATCGTTACAAGTTGCACGTCGAGTCTCTGAAGGTTCATCATTAACCACATGTCCTCGAATGTAACAACGACCTTTTGGTCCGAACCAATAAAAGCATGGTCTGGTATATGCACACTGATGGTGTCGATGCCAACCGATGATGCCCGCATGTACCAGTCATGCAACCTTTTAACACCAGCCGGGACCTTTCTTAGTTTCTCAAGAGGTAGCAGAGGTCTGCCCGGCACATATTTTTTAGGCACGTTTTTGTAATCTGCCTTAGTTGGCTTCTTTATTTTTGCGGCCATTGCCTCAGCCTTTTTTGCAGACTCCTCGTGCTTGGCCAAATCAACAGTTTGTGACGTGAGGCTCCGTCCAATCCCTTTCAAAAATCGAGCTGTGCCAGCAGTAGTAGCTTTACTCTTCTTTTTCTGATACGGGGACACCAATTTTGGAATAGGAAGTTTAGATTTCTTTGATGGCCTTGGATCCTTTGATGGTTGTGGAGAAGGTGGATCCCTTGATGGTGGCGTAGACAGTGGGTCACCAAGAGGATGGGGAGGAGAAGGTGGTGGAGCCCTGAATGGTGATGCTTGTGGCGGAGACGGTGGGTCAGAAAAAGGATGAGGAGCAGCATGTGAAGTTTGAGGAGGTGAGGATGATGGATGTACAATAGGAGCAAAAATTTGAGAAGGCGGAGACGGTTGGGCCTGCGACGCCTGCGACGAATTGGAGCAATCAAGCAAATCGACATCCCTTCGAGGCCAAAGGATAAAATTATTGATAGCTTGTCCAAGTTTCTCGATACCTTCGGGCCCAGGGATGTCTAGCATGTCGTCCTCGGATCCTTGGACGACCGACGACACTTCTACTTTGCAATAATCATCTGGAATATCATTTCCATGGAACTTACGTCCTGGGATCGCAAGGCCTGTGGCTACTTTCTTTGTACGTTTATTGTTAATACCATATCTTATAACCAGTGTGCACGCCACAGGCCTTGTGATGTCATCAACTGGATAACGGTCCTTATTTCCCGTTGAAGCAACAGAGCTTGGTAATGTCGTACAATCTGTGGAAGCCGGCGGTTGAGCTGCTGGAATTATTTGTATTTGTGGAGTGGTCATCTGTTGAACAGACATCGCACTCGCCAACTGTTGCATCAATTCTGGAGGAGGATTCGATAGCATTTGAGACATCATGGCTTTGAACTCTTTCTTGGCCTCCTCCTAAAAATAATCCGCCATCTCTTCCTTGTATCGATCACGTTTCCTGTACAGACTTTCCCACTGTTGTCCGAATCCTTCCTTCCATCCTTCCTTAGACGAGATTCCTCGTACACGGCCAGGATGCTCAGGGTTACCGAGACCAGCCGTTAGGATGTCTCTTTCCCTTTGTGGCTTAAAAGTTCCTTCGCTCTGCTTAGCTGCCATTGTATATATGTTTTTTGCCGCTTCTTCGACAATGGGATCATCAAAAGATACACCGGTCTCGGTTTCCCTTGGTTTTCTAGCACGGAGCCAATTTGCCGCCCTTTCACCAAGTTGCTCGGACAGCGTCGGCAACCCTGCGGCCTTCTTCTCGGCGTCTTCTTGTCTCCATTTAGGAACCTGACGCTTGTAACCACCTGTGCCTAGGTGGTAGCGGTACTTGTTCTTCTTTGATAGTTCTGAATTTGCCTCACTTAGAGATATGAAATCAGGGCTGCTCCTCTGCTCTAGAAATACTGCCCACTGACCTGCTGAGATTTTATATTTTTTGGTCGGGTCCAGACCTTTCTTTGCAAACTTTGTGTTCATCTCAGACCTCCAGTTTCGGAAATTGATTGCAAGCTGCTTCATCGTGTATTCCTTCACGAGTTCTTCTGAACCCCGAGGCAGAACGAACCTCATTAATAGCTTATTCCATATTTGATTCTTGACATCATCTGGCACATCTCTCCACTGTCGTATTGTTATGTCAAGATTATCTCTAACTAAAAACCCAAGTGCATTCCGGAACTTAGGTAGTGCCTCTTCCGGAGCTAGGGGCTGACCTTTCGGGCTCACGTCTGAGATTTTGTATGTTTGGTCGGGAAACTTGTTCAGCCCCCTGTCACCTCTTTTTCGATCGCTCTGCTTCCTTTTCCTTGACGTCTCGGTTGTTGTCTTGGTCTGTTCCGGTACGTCTTCGTTTCGTGCCACGGCTTCTTCGAGTATCGCACGAAATTCAGACACGACCTCCTATTCATGTAATAAAATGCACAAGAGATCATGCATGTGAAATCAGTAGGGTACACATACGAAGCTAAAGATGCGTACTTTTACCTCAGCTTCTTGTGGATCATAAGTAGGGTCACGTTGCAACTCACGAAGAGCGGCCCTATCTATGCTAGTGGTAGGAAAAGGGTCGCTAGGCGTTTCATATCCTTCACTGCTGGATTGTTCTTGAGCAACACTCTTGTCCATGTGCTCGGGCACTAAATCTTGGTCCTTGATCGGAGAACTCATTGAGCTATATATATACAAATACATAAGCAATAATTAAATACATATTAACACATATTAACGTAAGCAATAATTAAATTCATATTAACAAATAGTATAATTAAATACATCCTCAGGCACTATAACCCTTAACCCTAACCCTAAACCCTTAACCCTAACCCTAACCTCTTAACAAGCTCGCAGACTATAGGGCTTAATCTCTTCTTGGGGTCCTTCAGCATTATAACATCACAGCCATGCTGAAGGACCCCAAGAAGAGATTAAGCCCTGTAGGACCCCAAGAAGAGATTAAGCCCTGTGGTCTACCACCTCCCGTTATTTGTGGGCTTCACCGAGGGCGGGAAACATTTGGTGACATCAAACGACCTTCGGGCTGTGGACGTCTGCGAGCTTGTTAAGGGGCCAGACGATGGTGAGCCGGTGTACTCTGTCCGGATGTGTGGTCACAAAATTTAAAGCCGCCCCGGCTTCATCTGTGCGCTTCTCTTCTCTTATGTCGGCTACTAAGATCACTTAGCACCCCACCTAAGAGAAGAGAAGCACACACATGCAGCCGGGGCAGCTTTTAATTTTGTGACCACACATCCGGACATAGTACACCGGCTCAACATCGTCTGGCCTCTTAACAAGCTCGCAGACGTCTTCAGCCCGAAGGTCGTTTGCTATCACCAAATGTTTCCAGCCATCGGTGAAGCCCACAAATAACGGGAGGTGGTAGACTACAGGACTTAATCTCTTCTTGGGGTCCTTCAGCATTATAACATCACAGCCATGCTGAAGGACCCCAAGAAGAGATTAAGCCCTGTAGGACCCCAAGAAGAGATTAAGCCCTGTGGTCTACCACCTCCCGTTATTTGTGGGCTTCACCGAGGGCGGGAAACATTTGGTGACATCAAACGACCTTCGGGCTGTGGACGTCTGCGAGCTTGTTAAGGGGCCAGACGATGGTGAGCCGGTGTACTCTGTCCGGATGTGTGGTCACAAAATTTAAAGCCGCCCCGGCTTCATCTGTGCGCTTCTCTTCTCTTATGTCGGCTACTAAGATCACTTAGCACCCCACCTAAGAGAAGAGAAGCACACACATGCAGCCGGGGCAGCTTTTAATTTTGTGACCACACATCCGGACATAGTACACCGGCTCAACATCGTCTGGCCTCTTAACAAGCTCGCAGACGTCTTCAGCCCGAAGGTCGTTTGCTATCACCAAATGTTTCCAGCCATCGGTGAAGCCCACAAATAACGGGAGGTGGTAGACTACAGGGCTTAATCTCTTCTTGGGGTCCTTCAGCATTATAACATCACAGCCATGCTGAAGGACCCCAAGAAGAGATTAAGCCCTGTAGGACCCCAAGAAGAGATTAAGCCCTGTGGTCTACCACCTCCCATTATTTGTGGGCTTCACCGAGGGCGGGAAACATTTGGTGACATCAAACGACCTTCGGGCTGTGGACGTCTGCGAGCTTGTTAAGGGGCCAGACGATGGTGAGCCGGTGTACTCTGTCCGGATGTGTGGTCATAAAATTTAAAGCCGCCCCGGCTTCATCTGTGCGCTTCTCTTCTCTTATGTCGGCTACTAAGATCACTTAGCACCCCACCTAAGAGAAGAGAAGCACACACATGCAGCCGGGGCAGCTTTTAATTTTGTGACCACACATTCAGACATAGTACACCGGCTCAACATCGTCTGGCCTCTTAACAAGCTCGCAGACGTCTTCAGCCCGAAGGTCGTTTGCTATCACCAAATGTTTCCAGCCATCGGTGAAGCCCACAAATAACGGGAGGTGGTAGACTACAGGACTTAATCTCTTCTTGGGGTCCTTCAGCATTATAACATCACAGCCATGCTGAAGGACCCCAAGAAGAGATTAAGCCCTGTAGGACCCCAAGAAGAGATTAAGCCCTGTGGTCTACCACCTCCCGTTATTTGTGGGCTTCACCGAGGGCGGGAAACATTTGGTGACATCAAACGACCTTCGGGCTGTGGACGTCTGCGAGCTTGTTAAGGGGCCAGACGATGGTGAGCCGGTGTACTCTGTCCGGATGTGTGGTCACAAAATTTAAAGCCGCCCCGGCTTCATCTGTGCGCTTCTCTTCTCTTATGTCGGCTACTAAGATCACTTAGCACCCCACCTAAGAGAAGAGAAGCACACACATGCAGCCGGGGCAGCTTTTAATTTTGTGACCACACATCCGGACATAGTACACCGGCTCAACATCGTCTGGCCTCTTAACAAGCTCGCAGACGTCTTCAGCCCGAAGGTCGTTTGCTATCACCAAATGTTTCCAGCCATCGGTGAAGCCCACAAATAACGGGTGGTGGTAGACTACAGGGCTTAATCTCTTCTTGGGGTCCTACAGAGAATAGGGATGAGGTAGTCAAGATTGTAGGCGCTAGTGCTCAACTACTAGCATCTATAGATATGGACACAAGTCCAAATTTGGTGCTACTCGGCACCATCGATATCACTAGAAAAAAAATACATCAAAGAGATACACTTCCCAATAGTACTCGAAGATAGTTCATTGACTTGACACTCTCCAAGAGGTTCATACAAAATACATGGCTGACAAGGAAGGAAGGTAACAATGGAAGTGCTGGTCAGTGGAAACCCAAGATGACACATCGTTCTGATGTGGGCAGTAGTGGCAGTTCTAACAAAGGCAAGCTCACTTCCAAAGGAACTCCGAGGAGGAAAGGGAGGTGCAGAAATTGTGGCATCTATGGTCACTGGACACAAGACTGTAAGCGTCCAAAGAAGGATGAAAAAGAACATAAACCACCAGAGGCAAATATAGCTGTGGGCGGCACTGAACATGCAGCTCTTTTGTTCGCCCAAGTGGAGCAGGCTTCAGGTGGATCTACACTAACATACATTTGAACACATATGAAGTGTTCATGCAAACTGTCTATAATAACAAAATATAAAGGAACTAATAGCAATTACGATCTGCATATTAATACATTATGATCTACATACACTATTTGCATAGAATTATTTACATTACTCAAGTCTAAAAAACAATTCAGTAGCGCAAGAAACACAAATTGACAAGAACATTGTAAGTCAAGAACCATAAACGATGAGTATGTCGTAGATTATGCTGGCCGACTGTAGCATGGCTCTCTCCCTCTCTCACCTACACGGCTACACCAAGCACCAGGCATCAAGAAGGGGTCGGAGAGCTGCTGGCCATGGAGCCTGATCCTGATGTGTCTGCTGGTCACGAGCCTGTGGGGGAAGAGCTCGCCGCGCCGGGCTCACCGCGTGGAAGAGAGCAGAGGGGATCAGAGGGAAAGCAGAAGGGAAGAAGAGAGCAGAGAGGAAAGGAACTCACCGCGCCTCTCCCTCCTCTCTCTCTCTCTCCCTCTCGGCGGCGGCGGCGCGTGCGCCCTCCTCTCTCTTCCCTCTCCCTCTCCCTCCTCTCTCTTCCCTCTCCCTCTCCTTCCTCTCTCTTCCTCCCTCTCGGCGGCGGCGTGTGCCCTAGGGTTTACTAAACGCGGCGGCGGTGGCTGCCGGCGCGGTAGACACGGCGGCGGTACGGCAGATTAGGGGAAGAGAAAGAAACCTGGAGACGGCGGTGCGGGGGCGGGAATGGCGGCGTGGGGACGGGCGCGGGGACGATCGCCGGCGAAAACCTCGGGGTCGAAATCCAGCAGCCTGACGGCGTCGTCTTGAAGTGAACTGGCGCCAGGGACATGTAAATTTTTTCGGCTCCCGCGCGCCACCCTTTATATAGGCGCCATTTCTACTGGCGGTTGACAATGAAAACCGCCAGTAGAAATCATTTCTACTGGCGGTTGTCATAGAGAACCGCCAGTAGAAATGCCATCCACAGACTGTGGAGGCTATTTCTACTGGCGGTTTTCATCGACAACCGCCAGTAAAAATGTTTTCTACTGGCGGTTTTCATTGTCAACCGCCAGTAGAAATGTTTTTAGTATATTATTTTTTATTGTATATTCATACATTAAGTATATAAATTTTTGTACATATTAAATATATAAATATATATATTTAGTATACATAATATATATTTATATATTACTTCTCTCTCTCTCCCCTCTCTCTCTCCTCTCTCTCCTCTCTCTCCCCTCTCCCTCCTCTCTCTCCCCTCTCCCTCCTCTCTCTTCCCTCTCTCTCCCTCCTCTATCTCTCCCTCTCTCTCTCCTCTCTCTCCTCTCCCTAGCTCCTCTCTCTCTCTATCCTCTCTCTCCTCTCCCTAGCTCCTCTCTCTCCCCTCTCCCTCTCTCTCCCCTCTCTCTCTCTCTCTATCCTCTCTCTCTCCTCTCTCTCTCCTCTCTCTCTCCTCTCTCTCTCTCCTCTCTCTCTCCTCTTTCCCTCCTCTCTCTTCCCTCTCTCTCCCTCCTCTGTCACTAGAATGCCCGTTCTTGTAGTGTTTAAATACTACGTCGTCTCCTGGCTTCGCGTCTCTCATCACCATTGGTGTGAAGTTCTTTCACAAGTATCAGATCTGGTAAACATCTTTCCAAGTTCTTTTACAACATGTTCTTTGAAGATGCTTGTTTCTTACTGCCTGATATGTATATATTAGTCGAATAGTCCTCCCTGCTTTTATTTTACCTCGTTCTAGGTGATAAACCATGACGGCGGCACTCCAAAGAAAGCCAAGGTGGTGGTGGAGGATGAGGAAGAGGCGGGGTTGGAGGATGAGGAAGAGGCTACTGTGACACTATCCATGTGCAAAGTGCAAAGTGCTGCATCGGCATAGACGGTAAGTGCTGGACCTGCTCCGAGCGCATTGGCAACAATAGCTCTCTCTCCCTCTCCCTCTCCCTCTCCTCTCTAGAAAGTCGTGTAAAATTACATGCTTCGGTTTGTCGCTAACAATAATCAATTACATGACATGTCCTAACAATAATCAATTACATGACAACTATATAATCTAGGGAGCTATTGTTCTGCCTTGTCCATCGTGGCGTACCCAGGGCATCGAATTGCGTGGGATGCTTCGCTCAACG
Source organism: Zea luxurians (assembly GCA_029449295.1). Taxonomy (NCBI): domain Eukaryota; kingdom Viridiplantae; phylum Streptophyta; class Magnoliopsida; order Poales; family Poaceae; genus Zea; species Zea luxurians. The sequence continues at coordinate 2,939,146 of JAOPSE010000139.1, read as the reverse complement.
TTCCTTATCTTGGTTGGATGGTCTATGAAAAGAGACATGTCATTGAACTGGTTAAAATCCTCTAAATCAGATACACCATCAACTCCTATAGCTTGTTGTTTTCCAGGAAAAACTACATGCTTCGGTTTGTCGGTGCTTTTCTTCTCATTGTTAGAAATGATCTGTTCAGCATAGAAGACCTGTGCAGCACGATTAGCAAGGATCCATGGGTCATCTTTGTAACCTACCTTACTTAGATCAAGAACTCTGACCCCATAGTTGTCTACCGTGACATGTTTGTCTTCAACCCATTGACATCGGAAAACCGAGATCTGAAATGTACCATAGTCTAGTTCCCATATGTCCTCAATAAAGCCAAAATATGTAATAATCTCACCAGTTTCATCATCTATGGCTTCGCATCGAACACCACTGTTTTGTGACATGCTCTTTTTGTCCTTGGACTTGGTACAAAATGTGAATCCACTAATGTCATAGGTTTGCCATGTTGTGACCTGGCGTGATGGTCCAGATGCCAAGCCCTTGATGGTTTGTTCTTCTATTGTTTCTCCACGTGGAATGTCCTTCACCATTAGCCATGTGTTGAACCGCTGCTTATGTTGCTTCATTACCCAATCATCCGTATGCCCAGGATTTTGCTCGCGAAGCTCATTGATGTGTTGTTGGATAAATGGCTCCATTATCGTTAGCTGATGTAGGATGCTCTGATGTGCCTCAAGTACTATATCGTAATCCGGTGGGATGAAAGATTTCCGTCCCATCCTCCCGCTTCCATACAGTCTACCCTCGTGTCGTGACGGAGGCAGACCTATTGCAACCTGGTCTTTTAGGATACTATTGCAGAATGGACCTCCAGACTCAATGGCCTCTTCGGTACAGTACCCCTCTATCATGGATGCCTCGGGACGAGCACGGGTTGATACATAGCCATTCAGTATTGACATGAAACGCTCATACGTCCACATTTCATGCAAGTATATAGGACCCAATGCTTCTATTTGTGGCACCAAGTGCACCACAAGGTGCACCATAATATCAAAGAACGATGGAGGGAAACACATCTTAAACTGTGATATTGTCTCCACTGCGAATTCCTGAAGAGATGCCAACTCATCACGGCCAATTACCTTTTGTGAAATCCTGTTGAAAAAGTAGCACAACCGTGTGATTGCCATCTTTAAAAACAAAGGATTTATAGCCCTGATGGCAATAGGTAGGAATGTAGTCAGCATGACATGGCAATCATGTGAGTTGTAGTTGGTGATTGTCAGGTCTTTCATTGACACAATACTCCGTATGCTAGAGCAGAATCTGGATGGGACTTTCAAATTCTTGAGCCAAACACACATCGCATGTTTCTCATCTACATTGAGATTGTAGCTTGCTGCTGGGAGATGGTACTTCCCATTTTCTTGAATAACGGGATGTAGTTCCTTTTTTATGCCTAAATCTACCAAGTCCATGCGTGAATTGAGCCCTTCTTTTGTTTTGCCCTTTATGTCTAGCAAGGTGCCCATTATGCTTTCAAACACGTTCTTCTGAACGTGCATACCATCGATCGCATGCCGCACATCTAACTCTTTCCAGTAAGGCAAGTACTCGAAGAAAATAGACTTCTTCTTGAATATAGCCCCCGAAGCTGGTTTGACATCCTTCCTTGTTTTTCCGTCTTTCGTCTTCTTCCCGAAAACAAACTTGATATTCCTGACTATTTCAAAAACTCTATGACCTCTATTATTACCCGATGGAGCAGTAGAATGTAGTTCACCATTATTGTCGAAGTACTTATCCATCTTTCGCATGCGGTACCTGTGTCCTTCCAATAAAAAGCGTCTGTGCCTCATGTAAACTATCTTCCTAGATGCAGCAAGGGATACGTAAGCAGTTCCATCAATGCATACTGTGCAACCAACCTTTCCCTTAAACTGGCCTGATAATGTGAAGAGAGCAGGGTAATCGTTGATCGTAACAAAAAGAATTGCTCTCAGCGTGAATGAACCTTTACGATACTCATCCAACATTTGAATACCCGTTTCCCACAATATTTTCATATCCTCCATTAAGGGCTCCAAAAATACATCCATGTCAACTCCAGGTTGTGTAGGTCCAGAAATAAGGATGGTTAGCAAAATGTACTTCCGTTTCTGCATCAACCATGGAGGAAGGTTGTATATGGTGAGGATCACCGGCCATGTGCTATGCTTGCTGCTCCTCTCAGCAAATGGGTTCATTCCATCAGTACTCAGTGCGAACCTAACATTTCTCGGTTCATCGGCAAAGTCTCGGTGGTTGTCATTGAAATCTTGCCACTGCTTCCCATCGGCTGGATGTCGAAGCTTCCCATCGTTTTTGTGCTCATCAGAAGCATGCCAGCTCATAAGTCTGGCATCCTCAGGATTAGCGAACAAACACCTCAATCGATCGACGACGGGGAGGTACCACACCACCAAAGCAGGAATCTTTTTGAGCGCATAATAGTCTACTTCTTCTTTTTCTTTGCTCGTGGATTTTGAAGTCTTTTTTTGGGCTTTTTTTCGCTTCTTCCCTTTAGACACGGATGCAACACACTCTTCGTCCTCTCGATAGTCTTTATTCGTCTTGTACCTACTTGCACCGCACTTTGGGCAGCTCTCCAAGTCTTTATAATCATCACCTCGATAAAGGATACAGTGATTTCTACACGCGTGGATCTTCTCCACACCCATAGTGAGCGGACTGATTAGTTTCTTTGCATAGTACGTGTTAGCAGGCACATTGTTCTCCTTTGGAAGCACGTCTGCGATAATACTCAAGAACGCATCGAAGCCAGCATCAGACACACCATATTTAGCTTTTAACATCAACAGCTTTAGCACAGACCGGAGCGTCGTGAACTCTTTGGTACAACCCTTAGACTCGTCGTACAAAGGCTCTTCTGCTGCCTTCTTCAGGGACTCCATACCTTTCATTAAGAACATCGATTGATCTGTATGACGACGCAACATTGCCTCTAGCAACTCTGCATCTTCCTCATCCATAACACTTGGCAGAACATGAGGTCTATCATGTTCATTTCCTCCAGCGTAACCATGATCAGTAACATTTTGCACTACATGTTCGCTCTGTGGAAGAGGTTGGTGTGTCTCGTGAACGAACTGAAATCTGTCGTCGATGTTCTCAGGGTTTCCAGTCGTATAAGGCGAAGAGCTACCCTCTCCATGCTTTGTCCAAATTGTGTAATCCTTCATAAATCCTCGGCATACCAGATGAGATATGATTTGTTCTGTGTCATTAAATACAGCAGCATTTTTGCAGTCCATGCATGGACAATATATGTGTTTTGTCTTTGTTCTCCAAGCATGGTTCGTAGCGACATCAATAAACCTATGGACCTCGGATATGTATGATGGATCTAGCCTTGATAAGTTATACATCCAGGATGTCCTCTCCATCACCACCTGTAAAAAAGTAACATAAAACACATGGTGAAACCCTATATCCAAAAATGTGGCTAAAATGTGAAACCCTCTCTCTCTCTCTCTCCTCTCTCTCTATCCTCTCTCTCCTCTCTCTCACCTCTTTAACACATGCTTCGGTTTGTCGCTAACACATGCTTCGGTTTGCAAGTCGTGTAAAATTACATGCTTCGGTTTGTCGCTAACAAAATGTAGTTAGACTACTTTATCTCTTCCAATAAAAGTAGTTAGACTACTTTATCTCTAACACATGGTGAAACCCTATATCCAAAATGTGGCTAAAATGGAGGAAAAATGAACAAAATTTGGCAAAAGAAACATAAGCCAAACTTTTTTAGCAACTAATAAACAAAAAAAATTAATACCCAAACCTATCTTTAACACATGGTGAAAGCCTAGTTTCAAAATGTAGTTAAAATTGAGCAAAAATAAACAATAACTGACAATTGAAACATAATTAAACCAACCTTCCATACAACACATTCACCATTCATAAAGCAACTAAATATGTGTTATGGATAAACTTATTTGATAACTAAACATGAAAAAGGAGAGGGAATAGACAAAAACTAACCATCTTAAGCAACCTCATTTGAGGAAATAGAGAAAATTACCTAGCTATACTCTTCTCTCTCACATGTAAAACCCTAGATCCAAAATGTGGCTAAAATTGAGCAAGAATGAACAAAAATTGACAAAGAAACATAAACCAACCTTTCTTATCCACCTTCTTCGAAGAAATGAAGAGCAAAACCTCCCTCCTTATATTTTTTTGAAATCTGGACCTCCAAAATCGCCTCCAATGGAAGCTGGCTGCGAGCATACAGTTCACTGTCGGGGGAAGAAGAGAGCTATTTATAACAGACAGTTCACTGGCGGTTGGCTTGAAAAACCGCCAGTGGAAACCAATTTCCACTGGCGGTTATCTTAACACAACCGCCAGTGGAAATAGGGTATTTCCACTGGCGGTTCGGTTACACCAACCGCCAGTGGAAATTGGTTTTCCACTGGCGGTTATGTTACACCAACCGCCAGTGGAAACATCCTATTTCCACTGGCGGTTGTGTTAAGATAACCGCCAGTGGAAATGTGTTTCCACTGGCGGTTCCAAAGCCGGGTCCGCCTCGTTTTTTTTACTGGCGCGCGATAACTGAAACCGCCAGTGATAATTTTTGGGTGCCGCAGGCTATGAGCTCTTTTCTACTAGTGTTCCCTAGGCGTAGCGTACCTAGCTAGTGCGGCATTTGGATTTGGCCAGCAGCAGCCAGCACTGACGTCGCCGTGGAAGGCGGAACAGGGGCGGCCATCGCGTCACGGGGCGTGTCAATAGCGCGATTATTTGTCCTGGGCTGGGGTCTACGACCCCTCTATCTATCAACGTAACCGGTCGGTCGTCGGTTTCTCCAGGTGCCGGCCAAGAGATCGACGCATGCATGGCGTTGGAGGACGTCGCCTGCCCAGTGCACTGCAGGCTGCTGCTTGCTGGTTGAGTGGTTGCGTCGTTGGGTACGGGCCTCAATCAAGCACCCGGGAATGGAGGCTCAACTGTGCAGGTATGGCGATGGCGCGGCGCCGACGTGGCGACACGCAAAAGCTCTCTGATTGCGCATGCCATGCATGCGCACTGTATGTATGTACGTGGCCGCCGCGAGGCACAGAGGACAGACAGACGGCGGTCGGCGGTGGCCGGCCGGCCGGGTGCTCGGGTCAGAGAAGGTGCAGAGCAGAGCAGCCGCCGCCGTCTGTGCGTTGGCAACGCCTACCGGCCCGGCCGGGGTCGGGCGTGCCTGGCATGGCCTGCGCACGTTACGTACTGTAGCCTAGCGCCGCTGCTATACAGATACAGACTACTATGCTACTACAGTGCTACTGCGCTTCTTGAATAATGGCATGCAGCAACGTAACCACGCCAAGCAGGAAAACGTGTTAGCTCAGCTGAGATCGTCTTCATCAATGCGGCGGCGACGACGACGAAGAGGGAGAGGCGTGTCCGCCGCTCCCTCTCCCCCCGCCTCCGCCGCCCCGCGACGAGCAAAACCTAACCCCCGTGTGTCTACAGCACAGACCGGAGACCACTGCACGTACGGTCGCATCGCATGCATGTAGCCAAGCGCTAGGCCCAGCCCAGCCCTGCTTCCTCGCCGCACCCAAGATCTCTGCTCCTATCAAAAAAAAAAAAAAATCTGTTCTGGTCGTGACAAAACACAATATGCTATATGTTAAAACTGAACAAGATTAATCATGTAAAACAGGATTCATTACAACTGTATAATCATAACTATTTGTTTTGTCGTGCAGCGTAGTAAAATATTTGGCGAAACACACGTACGTAGTCGATATAGTCGAACCTGAAAACTAGACGTATAATTTGATGTATTGCACAAATCAGCATAACCTTAGTCCACCCATTTCGGGCACAAAAGTATACCTACATTAGTCGGTTACTCGTGCATTACAACGGTTTCTAATAATGATTGTAAAGCCATTGATGAGGTGGACATTTTATCGAACTACATATAATGAGTGAACATATTTGCTAGTAGATTCTGAAACATACCAACGGACAGAGAAGCCAGGAACAACTTGATCTAGAGTGCCTTGTGAAAGTGTGCTTTCTTATCTTATCATATCAGCAAACAGATGATATTTACAACTCTAGCAACCACAATCGAGCTGCCTAATTAAGGGCAGCAGAAAAAATGGGCAACCATTTACTCCGCAGGACGGTTGTTCAATCATGAGGGAACTCCTGTTTACATGTAAATGGTGCTCCAGATCTATCTTCTCGCCAGATCTAAGCAGGAACGAAAATAAATTAAAGCTGATTTTGAGAGCAAAAAGTAGCAGGTCTGTGTTTGGGTAGACATGTTTCATGATGTACGATGTTGATCAGAACTCAGCATATACGCAAAAATTGGGAGAGGATGCATAGACTCTCAAGCATCATAGGAAGCACGCTAGATGACCTCCTAAAATTTGGAAGAGCATGCAAATTGACCGCAATTGTTACAATGAACCCAAAATTAGGAGAGCATGCTCATGCCCACAATGTCATCCATTGGTGTTATATCAAGGAATCAACATAAATGTTCTTGAGGGCATTTTAATCCATGAATCGGCAAAGCAACCTAAACTTATATCAAACCTAACACATGACAATTTGGAGCGAAGGTGATGGGACTTTTGAAGGCAAAAACAACATGGAACCAAAAAAATAACTGCAAATTCATTTAAAACATCTGGAGAGAGTATGGCAGCCAATAGAGATCTCAACCCCTGCATCAGGTACTGTGGAAGCCGGTCATCGACACTCCCTTGTTATCCTGTAAATGCGAGAACCAACTTGTCAAATCTTGGAACTAATTTCATGCTACAGTTTGCATTGCACTGATTAGAATGAAGATTGAGGGCTCAACGACAGTGCCTTGTTCTCCCTAAGTTGACGAGCGCTGCAGAAAATGTCGCGGTGCATGCCGAGTCTCGTCATTGAGTTGGTGCTGCTCATAGACTTCATGATAAAATGTGTTGCCAAAAAAACCTCACACTTATGGAATAGAAATACACACTTTAATCCATGTAAATATTTTTAGCACACAAACGGAAGATAAAGCAAGATGGCAAATCACTACATTTTTTGGCCGTAGTAGCACTACAATGCCAAAAACAAATATTTCTCAAATCTTTAAGCAAAAACCACTATCATCTCCACATCAATCACCAACAATGCTTCACATAGGAACATTTATAAACAAACAAGTTGTGAATTATATACCACACATTGATACATCTAAAAATGGCCTTGTTTTCTTTGATACCGACTACTGAATACAGACACATTCACCATGTCCATGTGAGTTTGAGCATGTAGCACATTTGTTTCTTCGCATCCCAGAAAATTAGAAAAAGAATATCAAGTGGCTAGGGTTGGGGTCTTGTTACTCACCAGACATGGCGGCTATCTCCAGAGGTATCCACAACTATGATTGTGTCCGCCTCCAACTGCTTCTTAATCTGCCAAGAACCATACAAGCAAAAATGTATTTCTCTGTCTCCATAGCAAACGACAGTGTAGGAACACTTAGCCTATCATTTTCCTCATAGCTAAGGCACGGTGGGTGGTCCTGCCATGCGCCAGACCTAGGCAACAACAACACCAAAACGAGGACCAGGAGCTCATAAACATATTCCATAGATGTACATGTGTTAAGAACTAATAAGTGTAAATAGACCTTTTATCCTGCATAAATATGCAGATTGCATGATAATTACCACTACTGAAGCATGTTTGGGAGGAAAACATAATAGCAGATATACCCATTAATTTGTATATGATAATTCGAAAAAAGGAAGTTCTATTCAATATCAGGATTTGCAACCATCATCCATACATTTCACATAAGATGTTCTACAATATTACATTCAGAAAAAGGCCACAATCTATTATAAAGCTTCAATAAAGTCCCACCTTTAAAACAAACATCCTGCATGGTGACATTGGACGCTACTTCCACTGAATTATCTCTGCCATTGGGATATTTTCTATCACCAGATTTAGCTTTCATGATTTGCAAGGCAATAATAACAATGCAAGCAGGAAAAAGTTGATACAAGAACAATTTATCTACCACAATCTGTACGGATTTGGTGTCACTCGGCAGTGTGTAAGCATAAGCATTGCACGCGCATTTCCTTAAGCACAACTCCCAGCAGTTATCCATCCAAGCTCGTGACTTGAACCAAAGTGGCATTATGTGTGTCTGGCGCCTTGACAACTGAGACTAAGATCCTCCAAAACCCATTCATTGACGAGCAAGTGAATGGTGATACAATCCTCACACAGCCACCAGCGAAGCTCCTCTGGTTCCAATCGACCAGTGAATTGGGGACGAATTCTGTCAGGCACTGGATCCATAAAAACCTTGTCGAGCAAATTTAAGGAACCTAATTAATACCAGACTTTAGAAAATGCAGCGGCAGTCACTCATCTCGACCTTTTTGAGTGCCTTGAATAGGGCAAACTCTGTTGGGGTTTCAAAGAGCACCAACATGTCTGCCTACAACCAGTCCCCAATTAACTGAGCTAAAACAACAGATGTCCACCCCTTAACTTGCATCGAATGAACGCCCACGGAACCAAATTAGACAGAGTAACACATGCGCTAACCAAATTAAGCTGCTGAGAAGGTACAATCCTTCGAACCTAGGAAGGTTGGGCGGTAAACAACGTGAGGTGTAGTGCGGTTGGTCGTGCTGCCGTGGTCCGGAGTGGGATGCTTAGCATGGCGAGACGGAGGAGGAATGGAGTCGATGGGCCGGACACATCGGAGAGGGCCTTGAGGGAGTCGTACGGCCGCTGCCCCCTCGTCGTCGTCGCAATGAGGGCTATCAAAGTCGGAGGGAGAGGCCGAGTCCTAGGCCCTTAGGTCGGCGGCGCTGCCGATGCACGATGTGGCGAGGCTGACGACCTCGATTGAGGCAGGGGCTGAGGCGCCGAGGTTGGTGGTGTTGCCGGTGCATGGCGTGGCAGGGCCTTGATGGCCTCGATCTCAAGCCAGCGTTGGATGAGCGACGAGGTCCGGGTGAGAATACGATGCACGAGGGTTGGATCTAGTGGGGAAGACGAAATAGAATAGGAAGCTAAGGGAGGATGCGAGGCAGAGGCATTGAGGAAGTCGGGTAGTCAGGCACGAGGGGAGCGGTTAAGGGAAACGCCTATCTGCACGAGGAAGTCGGGCAGTCAGGCACAACGGGAGGGGGATAAGAGATTGTGGGTTTATTTTGATAAAATGCAAGGGGTTATTTGGAAAATTTTGACACAGGACGACCGTTGAAACTGGTGCTTTAAGTATAGTAGAGATCTGCTAGCACTATAGATGTACAGAAAGCCCGAAAGCCAAGCACGTTTTTTTGGCCCGGTACGAGCCTAGGCCGGGCCCGCTTTTATATGGGCTCAGGCTGGTCCAGCACGAATAAGTGGGCCAGTCCAGACAGAAAACTAAGCCCGACAGATTAGCACGACCCGTCCCATTTAATGCTAAGCCAGTCAAGTCTGTTTTTACTAAATTGTGCTTACCGGACTGCTTGACTCGCTTTTTCCGTACTTGCCGGGTTGATCCGGCCTGTTTAGGCTTGAAGCGGGCCGGACTCGGACAGTGAAACGAGCCCACGGGCTTGGAAGGCCCGACCCGGTTTTCTAACCGTGCCTAGTGGGTCGATCCCAAACTGGACCAAGTGGCCCGTTTGGCCATCTCTAGCTAGCGCCTCACATACAATCATGATCCAGAAAATGAGGGAGCAAAAGGCAATGTTCACATAGATCACTGTTCAGCCGGTAAAGTGAACAATGCCCTGTGTATCGGACTCTCTATAGGACTCGGTCCTATGTGCACCGGACCTAACCAGCAAGCCAATGACTACTTTAGGTGCATAACTGCTACTTTAACGCTCAAGGGAAGTCCGGTGCCACCCAAAATAGGAAAGGGCCAATCAAGATCCTAGAGGACTAGCGACTGTTGAAGATCCGGTGGTGCACCGATCGGTCCGGTGCGCCACCTAGCAGTCCATTTTTGAGGAAGTTCTCTAACAACTCCTTGAGGGCTTTGGGCTATATAAAGGAGCCTACCACACCTACAACCAGTACACCAGGGCAACAAGCAAGCATAATAACATCGTGTAGTCATTTTCTACCCCCTCTCTTTGTGTATTTCTCTCTAGATCAGGTGTTGGCGTAGTTATAAGCCAAAATAGATAGGTAAGGTGCTGCTACGAGACTTTGAAATTGCGTTCACCCACCGTCGAGCTATCAAGTTGGGATATATATAGTCACGGTTCTGCTATACTGCTACACCATCAGATATAAGGAGAAGTCTCTATCTGTCACCTGCTAACGGATCTAAGCAAACAGAGGAAGGAGGTTAAATAGACTCCATGCCAGGTTGGATAACTCCAACGTGGATGTTGTAAAGCATTTCAGGCTTTGCCGAACCACAGGATAAATCTTTGTGTCTCTGTCTTTTTGTTTTATTCTTGTTTGATTTGTTATTTGCACTTCTGCTCTCATCTTGGTATAAGTTGTTTAATAAGTGCATGCTATTGTGAGAGAGGGACTTTAATTCCGCCACGATCTACTTGACTCGACCATTCCGTTGTGTACACTACTTCGAGTGTAGGCTATTGTGAGAGAGGGACTTTAATTCACCCCATCTAGGCGACATCCAGATCCATATTCTTGGTCAAAGGAAACTTTCAACGTAACATGGTGATTTTCCTGTGGTTTGGCCAATCCTCAAATGCTTGTTTGCTCCACGTTGTGGTGTTCCAATGGACAAGGGTTGCACTCAACCCCTCAAGTGATCCAATGATCAACTTGAGTGCCACGATCTTCCTTATATCAAATATATCCCTTTCACAAGGAATCTCTATAAATTGGAGTCTCTTGTAGCCATACATAGAAAATCAAAGTTTATAACTTGCAACACAACATAAGAAAGGAGAGGGAGTACACACATAAGAGCCAACAATAGCCACACAACATAAGAACAAGATTACAAGAGTGCGAACACAAAGAGTTACACATGAACAGCTCAAAATTGTGATTAGATCTCACTAGAATCTCTAGAACGCGTTGTGGCAGAGTGTCGGAGTTAACTTGTGCTCTTGGAGTACTTGGTGTAGTGAAGGACGACGTCTAGAGGGTTCTTTTATAGCCTGAAGAGCCCTCGTAGTCGTTGCTCCTTCCATAAAAAGCTTGCTAATAATATGTTGTCTTCAGGGGCATCGAACTGGTCTGATGCACCATCAAATCGGATACAGGGAGCAGCCTCTATGATCCTGATTAGAATCTTCCAAGTTGGAGGGGCACCAGAACGGGTTCGTACACCACCAGGATGTAATACCCACTTTGTAAGAAAGTCTAAAAAAAGAAATCATATTCCTTTATACGTATATGTGTTATCTATATTCATCATTTCATGTGAACACCATACTCAAAAAAACAAATAATTAATAAGATATATGCCACTAAAAATATGCATCATGCTGGTTTTCATTTTTGTGTGCATCTTGTGATGGTATAAGAAATCATATGGAAAGAAATATTAAAGTCCCAAAGTAGAATTTAGAATATAAAAGAAAATCTAGAGTCTAGAAGTGAAGAAAGAAAAGAAAATGTATATACAAAATAAATAATATACATAAAGGTAATAATAGTATGTGCAAAATGATTCTCTTAATTTGAAGAAGATTCACCACAGTGTAAATTCAAATTTTGGATTTTGAATTTCAAACTCAAAGGGAAAACAACACATAACATAAAGGAAAAAGAATAACAAAGGGGGAAACGCGCCTGGGCCGATTTTAGACTTCTCGGCCCAACTCGCTCTCCCACCGTGCAGCCCAATACATGCGTCGGCGCCGACATGTGGCCCCATTTGGTCAGCCCCTTCCCACACGCTAGTGCCCACTCTCTCACGCGCTTCCGTTTCACTTCCATATGGGCCCCGCTTGCAAGCCCGCCAGCTCTGTTCCCCGCGTTCCCCCACTCTGCGGTGTTGCCGGTAGAATCGGCGGCCGTTGCGCTCGACCGCTTACCCCCTCACGCCTACCGTATCCTCCCCAGCTGGATAAAGGCACTCGTGCCCGCTTTCTTTCCCTCGATGTCAATCGGGTAGCTCCCAGAAAAGAAGTTGCCGTGCCACCCAAGTTGCCGCCGCAACGGAGATCCGTGTCCACCCAAAATTGGCGACTCGAAAGTAGTCGTGAGGCTTTAGAAGGAACCCTAGGATCTAGCCCTGATCGCCCAGACCGGGAAGGAGCTCTCTGTCGCCGTGAATTGCTCGCCGTCTTTAGCGTTCTGCCTGGATCCGCGCCGCGCCATCGTTGGTTGTCTCTGCGCCCAAATTCCTGGTGAGTAGCCCTTCCACGTGTTCACGCGATAGGTGTAATCGATTTGCGCTAGACGATTCGAGGATTAGTACCTGGGATCGCAGGGCAGGGTGGTCTCCGGCCATGGCTCCGCCGCGGCCGGATGTGGGTGCCGCTCTGTTTTGACGATGGAGCGTGTTGACTTGGACGCACCGTCGATCGGCGGATGGACGTCTCGATTTGCGCACGCGTACCCTCCTTCGCTAGAACTTCCCCGGGTCGTTAGATCGGAATCCGAGGGCTGCGGCGGGATCTCGGCTTCATTATATCCGGACCGTTGGATTTAGATCCAAGGGTCGCGATCGCATACCGCTTCATTATAATGACGATCTAATCTGGGCCCTCGTTTCTGGATTGGGCGGCCGAGAATGCGCCATACCCTTTCGCGGCGCCATTCTTTCTAAAGAGACCCTGGAAAATGTATGAATCAACCCGCAGTTCACAGTAACAGAGCGCAGAGTCTCAGGAATATTTATAGAATAACCCCTGTGCTTCCCAGAAATTAGTGCGCTGTCCAGAGAGATTGGAAAATCAGAGAAAATGAATTAGAAATGAATTTTAGTGCAAAAATAAATGATAGAACTTGTAAAATTCATAGAAAATTCATACTTAGTCCAAATCACTCCATTCCAGTTTCTAAAATTTTGTAACTTTATTCTCTATCACTTAGAGTCTCTGTTTCGACATGAAAACTGTAATAAAAATAATCTCTCACTAATCCTATTTTAAACACATAAAACCTTTAGAAATTCATATCTTAAAATCTATAACTCCAAAAATTATGATTCCTATTCCTAGGATTTTATTTTAATGTGTAGATTATTACTGTGTATTTTGTTTATACGTTTTGTGTGATGTTAATTTCTCTATATACACTGTGCTTGTTTGTATTGTGGCGAGTAGAAGAGCCCGTGACTGAGGATCCTGGTGAGCAGCAGATAGAAGTAGCTGAGCAGAAGCTCATTGAAGGCAAGTTGTGCTCTTGACCACTTTTTACCCAATAATGTTCTTTAATGTTACTTATTCATGCATAGGTTAATTTTGATGGGACCTGATAGGTCACCCTAGATTGTTTATCTCATTACCTTGTTTACCCCTGAATCACTTGGGTAGTTTGCTATTGCTTTACATGGTTTTGGGATAATCATTTATTATATCTATGTTCTAATTCTTTTGTTATTCTATTTATATTCATGTCAAGATCATTAATGTTAATTGGAATATAGAGCTTAACTTGAGAAACATCTGCCACCACAAGGGTTTAATGGGACGCCCTTGGCTGACTAATTAGGAAAGCTAGTGGAAGACTACCTTACCCGAAAGGGGCAAGGGCAGTAGAGGAGTTGCATGCAAGGAGGTTCTCAGGTTGATTTTGCTGCGATGGCGGTCAGACGAGGGATTCTTGCAAGTGCTCTTCCCATAAACTGTAGCGGGTTTTCGGAAGCTAGTGGAAGTTTGTAAAGGCCTCATAGTGTTGCCCTGCCTCGCTTCCTAGGTAGAGGTGTATGGGAGTCGTGATCCCTTGGCAGATGGATAACATGACTTGTGGGTAAAGGGTACAACCTCTGTAGAGTGTAAAACTGGTATACTAGCCGAGCTCACGGTCATGAGCAGCTCAGGACTCTCTGATGATTAATTTATGTAACTTAAATTCAATTTTGTCATTCGCATATGCATGGGATTATTATTAATTTTTTTCAATTACTTTATTTAAGGTGTGGTATCTACTTACATTTAGTAACTGCTAATAAAATTTTGACCAACTACTTAAAAGCAATGCTCAGCTTTAAACTCTATCATTGATTAGCCTTACACATCACATGAACTCCCAACTTTGTGAGTTCATGTCCACTGGTTCCCCACAACTTGTTGAGCTATGATCATGTGTGACCTCACCCTTGCTGTCTCACACCCCCCCACAGGAGAAGAATAGGTGGTTCAGGAGGAGCCACAAGGCGAGGAGTTTGATCTGATCTAGGTGGCGTTTCTCAGTTGACATGGGCACCGTCGATCCTTAGTTCGTTTTATTTTTATCTTTTATTTTGTAATAAGACTTCTGCTATGTAATAAGTACTCTGATGTTATTGTGACATTTATCTCTATACACTCTGTTATTATATATGTTGTCTTCTTGGCGCATGTATGAGATGCACCTGGCTTGTTCCTTAAAGCTAGGTGTGACAGAAGTGGTATCAAAGGAAATGTTGACTGTAGGACGAAACCTAGATAGAAATGGATAAAACCCTTCACTACTTACCTTACTCTGATTCATTCTATACTTGTCTCATCTTGATCTTGTCTCACCTTTTGCTTTTCTACTCTGATTACTCTTACCTCCTCTACTCTGAGACAAGATGGATTTCACACCTTAGAATCCTACATTTATGACATTTCTAAGAGATAGGGAACCTAAGACGAAATTAAAACTATTTTCTCTATTTAAAAATGTTGGTTGATTGTTCTGATGATAAATGTCTGATTTGCTTCTTTGATTGATTGAAATATTATATATGGACATCTTAGCATGTACCACCATAAGGTAATGAATTAGCTATGGTAGGTAAAATATTAATCTGCTTAGCTAATAAATCCCCCAAAGTAACATGATTCGTAACTACCTGCCTTGTCTACGATTCTCTTACCATATGTATCTAACTCAGATGGTCAATACCAGGCGGGGTGGTGGAATTGATTTGCCTCCTAATTGACACACTCGGTGGATATATAGACGACCCCAGCCACAGCCAGCAGAGATGAATCCTCCTAATCCTCCACCAGGCGGAGTTGACCCACTGATTGCAGCTTAGATGAGGATGATGCAACAAATAGCGGACACTATGGCAGATATGCGGGCTCAGATGCAGCAAGAACGCCAGGAGATGTGCTAGGAAAGAGAAGAGATATGCCAAGAGTTGCGCTAGGAAAAAGAAGAGATACGCCAGGAAAGGAGGGCGCAACAGCAGCTGCAACAACAATTTCAACAACAACAGCAGCAACAGCAACAAGTACCACTACCTACACCACCACCACCAGTTCCACCCCGTGATAAGCATAGGGAGTTCATGAGTCATAAGCCACCTACATTTGCAAGCTCTCCTGATCCACTAGATGCAGATGATTGGCTGAAGTCCATAGAGAAGATGTTGAACATTGCTCAATGCACTGACCGGGAGAAGGTTTTATATGCTTCTGGACGACTGACAGGCCCTGCTGCTGATTGGTGGGATTCATATACTGCTGCCCACGATGCTGCTGACACTATTACTTGGGCAGAGTTCAGTACACAGTTCAGGAACTATCATATACCAGCTAGATTAATGAAGATTAAAAAGAAGGAATTTCTATCGCTGAAGCAAGGAAGCATGTCAGTTAGTGAGTATCGCGATAAGTTCATTCAGCTCTCCAGATATGCTCCAGATGAAGTTGCTGAGGATGAGAGGAAGCAGGAACATTTTATTGAAGGACTTAATGAACCTCTACAGTATGCTCTGGTGGCACATACATTTCCATCATTTTAGAGGCTGCTCGATAAGGCACTAGCTATTGAACACAAGCATGTTCAGCTAGGAGATTTGAAGAGAAAGGCTATATCTCAAGGACAAGGAAGTGGCAGTGTTCGTCCTCGCTACAGTTCACCCCAGGGTACACCAGTTCGCTCTGGCGGAGGCCAGCGCCCAGTTCAGCAATCACCTCAGAGGACTCCACCGCCTCGACAGGCTACCCCCACTGGCACCCCGACGAAGTTTTCAGGGCAGAGTGCAAGCACCACTTGTTTCAAGTGTGGGAAGACTGGACATTATGTAAATGTCTGCCCACAGAGGATTGCTACTCCAGTTCAGAATAGGCAGCAAACTCCAGGATCTGGCAAGGGATATTCTATTGCCAAGGTTAATCAAGTCAGCGTTGATGCTACTCCAGATGGTGTTGACATCGTACTTGGTATGTTTTACGTTAATGCTATTCCTGCAACTATATTATTTGATTCTGGTGATACACATTCATTCATGTCTGCTCGATATGCCAACACAAATGAGATACCCCTGCTAAATATGAGAAAACCAATGATAGTAATTACACCTAAAGGGCCTATTGAGGCAAATCACATGACACGTAGAATGGCATTAACAATTATGGGGAGAGAGTTTGGAGCTACGGCTATAATATTAGAGGCAAGCAGTATAGATTTGATCCTTGGTATGTCATGGTTAAGAAAGGCAAAGGCCATTATAGCATGTGGTAGAGGTACCGTAGATCACCAGTCCTAAAGGAGAAAGATTTCAAGTTAATATTGCAGTAACAACCTCATACAAACGTGCAATGTTCTTTATACCTGAGGAGTTTGTTGGTGACAACATCCGTGTGGTTAGAGACTTTCCGGATGTCTTTCCAGAGGAGTTGCCAGGGATGCCACCTGATAGAGAAGTTGAGTTTGTTATTGATCTTCTACCTAGAACTACCCCTATTTCTAAACGGCCATACAGGATGTCCGTAGAAGAGTTAAAGGAACTTAAGAAGTAGTTAACTGAGTTACAAGAGGCTGGGTACATTCGTCCGAGTTCCTCACCTTGGGGAGCGCCGGTTCTGTTTGTATAGAAGAAGGATGGATCACAAAGAATGTGTGTGGATTATAGATCTCTTAATGATGTTACTGTGAAGAACAAGTATCCGTTACCCCGTATTGAGGATTTATTTGATCAGATGAGAGGTGTAAGGGTATTCTCGAAGATTGATCTCCGATCGGGATACCATCAGATGAGGATTAGACCATCGGATATTCCCAAGACAACATTCTCGACTCGATATGGATTATATGAGTTCACTGTTATGTCATTTGGATTAACCAATGCACCAGCTTACTTTATGAATTTGATGAACAAGGTATTTATGGAGTATTTGGACAGATTCGTCGTGGTATTCATCGACGATATTCTTATTTATTCCAAGAGTGATAGTGATCATGAGGAACATCTGAGATTGGTGCTACAGAAGTTACGAGATAACCAACTCTATGCCAAGTTTAGCAAGTGCGAGTTTTGGATTGGCGAGGTGCCATTTCTTGGTCATATCACTTCTAATGGTGGAATATCAGTGGATCCTGCTAAGGTTAAGGAGATAATGGAGTGGAGAGTACCCACTACAGTTACTGAGATTCGGAGTTTCTTAGGGCTTGCAGGATATTATTGGAGATTTATTGAAGGATTTTCTAAGATTGCTAAACCTATGACTTTGCTTTTGGAGAAAGGAAGAGAGTTTAAGTGGGACGAGAAGTGCCAAGATAGTTTTGATCAATTAAAGAAGAGATTGATGTCGCCACCAGTGTTGGTTATGCCAGACCTACAGAAAGGATTTGATATCTATTGTGATGCATGTGGCCAAGGCTTAGGATGTGTGCTCATGCAGGAAGGACATGTGATTGCCTCTGCTTCTCGTTAGTTGCGCAAACATGAATTGAACTACCCCACTCATGACTTAGAATTAGCAGCCGTTGTGCATGCGCTTAAGATTTGGAGACATTATATCATGGGGACCAAGTGCCAAGTGTACACGGATCATAAGAGTCTGAAATATATATTCACTCAGAAGGATCTCAACCTTAGGCAATGTCGTTGGTTGGAGCTTATTAAGGATTATGATTTGGAGATTCACTATCACCCGGGCAAGGCAAATTTGGTTGCAGATGCCTTGAGTCGCAAGGAGTATGTTCATTCAGCTATTGTTGCCCAGCTACCCAATGAGATTGTTGAGGATTTCAGGAGACTTAGGGCCTGTTTGGCACAGCTCCAGCTCCTGATTCTAGGCGAGGATCCGGAGGAGCCGTGCCAAACAAGTGTTTTGTGAACTGATTCTCACGTGGAGCAGGAAGGATTGGGAGTCGTTTTTGTATAGAAACGTGGGAGCTAAAAAAACCTGCTCCACCCTCCCTCAAAACAGCTCCTCAACCAACCAAATATGAACATTCCCTCAATGTTTGCCCAAAATTACCCGCAATTGCCATTAAAGAAACAACGACGCCCCACGGCGCCCAACCTGCACAGCGCCCGACCCTCCCGCGACCTCCTACCTCCTACCCGCAATTGCCATTAAACAAGAATTAGTTTACTTGCCAAACGGTTTTAAAAATGATTCTGATTCTCCAGGAGAATCAGAAGGATCAGCTCCTTAGAAGGATCAGGATCTAGAGCTAAAGAATCATGAATTGGAGTTGTACCAAACGGGCCCTTAACCTAGGGATAGTTGCTCATACTGAAGGAGTTACTATTGATGTGGAACCTACTTTGGAGCAAGAAATCTGCAAAGGACAGACTGGTGATGCTAAAATACAAGAGATTAAGGATCTGATTACTGATGGTCGAGGTCCAGAATTCACGAAAGATGAGCAAGGCACTGTATGGTTCAAGGACAGGATGTGTGTTCCTGATATTGAAAGCCTTCGAGAGACTATTTTAAAGGAGGCCCATGACTCGGATTACTCTATTCATCCTGGTAATACCAAGATGTATCAGGATTTGAAGCAAAAGTATTGGTGGTATGGATTGAAGAGAGATGTGGCTGCACATGTGGCTATTTGTGATGTATGTCAAAGAGTTAAGGCTGAACACCAGAGGCCAGCTGGACTACTGCACCCACTGAAGATACCCGAGTGGAAGTGGGAAGAGATTGGTATGGATTTCATTACTGGATTGCCCCACACCCAGAAAGGTATGATGCTATATGGGTGATTGTGGATAGATTGACAAAAGTAGCTCATTTCATTCCGGTCAAGACTACTTATAAAGGTTCTTAGCTGGCAGAGTTATATATGGCTCGGATTGTGTGTTTACATGGAGTACCAAAGAAGATCGTGTCTGATCGAGGTTCCTAGTTTACCTCAAGATTCTGGAGAAGCTTTCATGAGAATATGAGTACGAAGTTGAATTTTAGTACAGCTTATCACCCTCAGACTGATGGACAGACTGAAAGGACTAATCAAGTGTTGGAGGATATGTTGAGAGCTTGTGCACTTCAACTTGGAGGAAGTTGGGATAAAAGTCTACCATATGCTGAGTTTTCATATAATAATAGTTATCAGGCCAGTCTGAAGATGTCACCTTTTAAAGCTTTATATGGGAGGAAGTGTAGGACTCCTCTATACTGGGATCAGACTGGAGAAAGACAGTTCTTTGGGCCTGAACTGATTCAAGAGGCGGAAGAACAAGTCCGTATCATTCGAGAGAACTTGAGGGTAGCTCAAACCAGGCAAAAGAGCTATGCTGATAATAGAAGGAGACCACTGGAATTTGAAGAAGGAGATTATGTGTATCTCAAGGTGTTGCCACTTCGTGGAATGAGGAGATTCAAAGTTAAGGGCAAATTGTCCCCTCGCTATATTGGACCATTCTTGATCTTTAGGCGAGTTGGGGAGATGGCATACCAACTCGAGCTACCTGCTAGTCTATCGGATGTGCATAATGTGTTCCATGTGTCTCAACTTTAGAAGTGTCTCCGTGTCCTCGAGGAACAGTTACCAATGGAAGAGCTCAGTGTTCAGGGAGATTTGACTTACACGGAGTACCCGATCAAGATTTTGGATACTTTGACTCGGGTTACAAGAAATAAGGTAATAAAGATGTGCAAAGTACAATGGAGTCACCATGGAGAGGATGAAGCAACATGGGAAAGAGAAGAAGAGCTTCGCATAGATTTTCCCCATCTTTTCCGTTGTTCCTCCTAAATCTCGAGGACGAGATTCTTGTTAAGGGGGGTAGGATTTGTAATACCCACTTTGTAAGAAAGTCTAAAAAAAGAAATCATATTCCTTTATACGTATATGTGTTATCTATATTCATCATTTCATGTGAACACCATACTCAAAAAAACAAATAATTAATAAGATATATGCCACTAAAAATATGCATCATGCTGGTTTTCATTTTTGTGTGCATCTTGTGATGGTATAAGAAATCATATGGAAAGAAATATTAAAGTCCCAAAGTAGAATTTAGAATATAAAATAAAATCTAGAGTCTAGAAGTGAAGAAGGAAAAGAAAATGTATATACAAAATAAATAATATACATAAAGGTAATAATAGTATGTGCAAAATGATTCCCTTAATTTGAAGAAGATTCACCATAGTGTAAATTCGAATTTTGGATTTTGAATTTGAAACTCAAAGGGAAAACAGCACATAACATAAAAGAAAAAGAAAAAAAAGGGGAAACGCGCCTGGGCCGATTTCAGACTGCTCGGCCCAACTCGCTCTCCCACCGTGCAGCCCAATACATGCGTCGGCGCCGACATGTGGCCCCATTTGGTCAGCCCCTTCCCACACGCTAGTGCCCGCTCTCTCATGCGCTTCCGTTTCACTTCCATATGGGCCCCGCTTGCAAGCCTGCCAGCTCTGCTCCCCGCGTTCCCCCACTCCGCGGCGTTGCCGGTAGAATCAGCGGCCGTTGCGCTCGACCGCTGACCACCTTGTGCCTACCGTATCCTCCCCAGCTGGATAAAGGCACTCGTGCCCGCTTTCTTTCCCTCGACGTCAACCGGGTAGCTCCCAGAAAATAAGTCGCCGCGCCACCCAAGTTGCCGCCGCAACGAAGATCCATGTCCACCCAAAATTGGCGACCCGAAAGTAGTCGTGAGGCTTTAGCAGGAACCCTAGGATCTAGCCCTGACCGCCCGGACTGGGAAGGAGCTCTCTGTTGCCGTGAATTGCTCGCCGTCTTTAGCGTTCCGCCTGGATCCACGCCGCGCCGTCGTCGGGTGTCTCTGTGCACTAATTCCTAGTGAGTAGCCCTTCCACGTGTTCACGCGATAGCTGTAATCGATTTGCGCTAGACGATTCGAGGATTAGTACCTGGGATCGCAGGGCAGGGTGGTCATCGGCCATGGCTCTGCCGAGCCCGGATGTGGGTGCCGCTCTGTTTTGACGATGGAGCGTGTTGACTTGGGCGCACCGTCGATCGGCGGATGGACGTCCCGATTTGCGCACGCGTACCCTCCTTCGCTAGAACTTCCCCGGGTCGTTAGATCGGAATCCGAGGGCTGCGGCGGGATCTCGGCTTTATTATATCCGTACCGTTGGATTTAGATCCAAGGGCCGCGATCGCATACCGCTTCATTATAATGACGATCTAATCCGGACCCTCATTTCTGGATCGAGCGGCCGAGAATGCGCCATACCCTTTCGCGGCGCCATTCTTTCTAAAGAGACCCTGGAAAATGTATGAATCAGCCCGCAGTTCACAGTAACAGAGCGTTGAGTCTCAGGAATATTTGTAGAATAACCCCCGTGCTTCCCAAAAATTAGTGCGCTGTCCAGAGAGATTGGAAAATCAGAGAAAATTAATTAGAAATGAGTTTTAGTGCAAAAATAAATGATAGAACTTGTAAAATTCATAGAAAATTCATACTTAGTCCAAATCACTCCATTTCAGTTTCTAAAATTTTGTAATTTTATTCTCTATCACTTAGAGTCTCTGTTTCGACATGAAAACTGTAATAAAAATAATCTCTCACTAATCCTATTTTAAACACATAAAACCTTTAGAAATTCATATCTTAAAATCTATAACTCCAAAAATTATGATTCCTATTCCTAGGATTTTATTTTAATGTGTAGATTATTACTATGTATTTTGTTTATATGTTTGGTGTGATGTTAATTTCTCTATATACACTGTGCTTGTTTGTATTGTGGCGAGTAGAAGAGCCCGTGACTGAGGATCCTGGTGAGCAGCAGATAGAAGTAGCTGAGCAGAAGCTCATTGAAGGCAAGTTGTGCCCTTGACCACTTTTTACCCAATAATGTTCTTTAATGTTACTTATTCATGCATAGGTTAATTTTGATGGGACCTGATAGGTCACCCTAGATTGTTTATCTCATTACCTTGTTTACCCCTGAATCACTTGGGTAGTTTGCTATTGCTTTACATGGTTTTGGGATAATCATTCATTATATCTATGTTCTAATTCTTTTGTTATTCTATTTATATTCATGTCAAGATCATTAATGTTAATTGGAATATAGAGCTTAACTTGAGAAACATCTGCCACCACAAGGGTTTAATGGGACGCCCTTGGCTGACTAATTAGGAAAGCTAGTGGAAGACTACCTTACTCGAAAGGGGCAAGGGCAGTAGAGGAGTTGCATGCAAGGAAGTTCTCGGGTTGATTTTGCTGCGATGGTGGTCAGACGAGGGATTCTTGCAAGTGCTCTTCCCATAAACTGTAGCGGGTTTTCGGAAGCTAGTGGAAGTTTGTAAAGGCCTCGTAGTGTTGCCCTGCCTCGCTTCCTAGGTAGAGGTGTATGGGAGTCGCGATCCCTTGGCAGATGGGTAACATGACTTGTGGGTAAAGGGTACAACCTCTGTAGAGTGTAAAACTGGTATACTAGCCGAGCTCACTGTCATGAGCAGCTCAGGACTCTCTGATGATTAATTTATGTAACTTAAATTCAATTTTGTCATTCGTATATGCATGGGATTATTATTAATTTTGTTCAATTACTTTATTTAAGGTGTGGTATCTACTTACATTTAGTAACTGCTAATAAAATTTTGACCAACTACTTAAAAGCAATGCTCAGCTTTAACCTCTGTCATTGATTAGCCTTACACATCACATGAACTCCCACCTTTGTGAGTTCATGTCCACTGGTTCCCCACAACTTGTTGAGCTATGATCATGTGTGAGCTCACCCTTGCTGTCTCACCCCCCCCCCCCCCACAGGAGAAGAACAGGTGGTTCAGGAGGAGCCACAAGGCGAGGAGTTTGATTTGATCTAGGTGGCGTTTCTCAGTTGACATGGGCGTCATCGATCCTTAGTTCGTTTTATTTTTATCTTTTATTTTGTAATAAGACTTCCGCTATGTAATAAGTACTCTGTTGTTATTGTGATATTTATCTCTATACACTATGTTATTATATATGTTGTCTTCTTGGCGCATGTATGAGATGCACCTGGCTTGTTCCTTAAAGCCGGGTGTGACTCCACGTGTCGCCTCCTTGTGAATTAGCCGTTGGACGCCCTGAGCTAGCTATTACCACACGGTCGGATGCACCACCGAACTGTGCACAATATTGGTTCGATTTTTTATAAATAAAAATCCCACAGCTCACTATTCACGTATGGAGTCGGTCTGGTGCACCACCAGACCGGCCCTGTGAACCGCAGACCGGCCCATTTTGTCCTTTTGTTTGCAAATTGAATATGTTTGACTTGGACTTTCTTGTGAGCCTTCCTAACACTTAGACAAACATAGCTAGCATATAAACAAATTGACTAAGTGTTAGGAATCTCATCGTTTACTCAACTTTCAGAGTGATTTTCTATTTTGCTTAAACTAAGTCCTGGAAGCACTTTTCTCACAAAATTGAGTTAGAGATCAAATCAAAGTGTTATAAACGTAGTACTAGGCATGTGCAACTTATTCAAGCATTGAAACCTCATGGTTTTACTATTTAACCCAAAGTTGCACTTTCTACCCTCCCTTTTAGCTCCTTAGGACTTAGTGCCTCAAATTGCATTCAAGTGTACCTATGCTCATACTCATAGCAAATAAATTAGTCCATGTTGTTGTGTTGGACACTTAATCACCAAAACAGTAGAAATAGCTATCTAGCACATTTCCCTTTCACTATGCAAGAAGAACATCTCTCCCCCTCAATCACTCCGACCGTTCTAATTCTCGTTCTAATGCCTAACCGAAGTTCTAGTTGTTATAACTTGTGATAATTTTCAGGTTTCACATATTCACCACCCCACTTGGTGACTTTCAGTGCCTTAAGCAATCAATTTACTCTCGGTTTATTATAATATGAGTGGTAGAGGAAGTCGCGTACGAGAGGGAGGTTATGAGTTCGAATCGCATCGGCTGCGAAACTCACGAATTCAGGCCAAAAAATTGCAAAAAAATTGGGCGCTGGTTGGTGTGTGCTTTCCCGACTGAGTGCCTGGGGCACTAGACAAGAAGGCGAGTCCAGTAGATTGGTCTGAAGTAGTGTACAAATCAGTAACATTTTTAGAGCACACATGTGTACACAAATCCACTAGCAAGTATTAATAATACACCTGACCACTGGTTGTATCCTTGCAGCCTGCCATTTAGCTCATTCGTACAATAGTTAGCTTTTCACTATTAATGCATGAATTCACTTGTTTCTCTCACAAAGCGTCTTGGTCCTTATGTTTAAGCTGGGAACCTACACTAGTTGAAAAGAGCTCTAAGGTGGCGACACGCAGAAATTTATACTGAAGGTTTCTGTTGGTGTTTGGAGCCCGACCGCACACCTAGGGTTACCCCTTGCAGTGCTTTTGGGTAGGACAGTGTTGTTGACTGTAACTCAATGGTTCGTGCGAGATGCACGAGAGACGATAGGCAATTTTCTACAGGTTCGGGCCGCTTGGAGAGGCGTAATACCCTACTTCCTGGTGTGGATCTTTATGTGGTGGGTTACAAGAAGAGTTCTCTAGAATGGAGAGAAACTAGTGAGATGGGTTGGTCATTGATTGGAAATGATGGGGTACCCCCTAGGTCTTATATATTCGACCATGGGGCACTACATGTGTATGTGATGATGGTATGTTCCTAAATAATAGTGAACCGACTGAACTGATCTTCCTATAATCTTGCTGACTTATCCCTAATTCGTTCTGATATTCAGGGGCGTTGCGCGCGGGAAAGTCGGGTGGACGCTTTGGATGGCGCTTAAGTCTAGCGGGTCGCTTGGGCCTGAGTCTGCTTCTTTCTCGTATCGGCCCACTTCGCCAGTAATTTCCTCCTGGCCCACGAAGGGATGGCCTAGCGAGATAACAGGCCTAAAGCCTCTCGCGAGGTCTTCTTGCCTTCTAGTGGACCCGGGGGATATCTGTCCCCCACAAGCCCCCAATCTTTGAGTTGATTTTGAAATAATTAGCTCAAAGATTCTAGGTCCGGCTCGTAGGTTTGTTATCTGGCGTGGTTTCCACTCTGCCAATGGGCGTACCGAAAGGTGCACCCATTGGGTGTAGCTCTTAAACTTTGAGTGACTCAGCAAAAACAGTCCTCTCAAAGGTCTTCATTTTATGCTTTGGAGATCAGCATTCTGTTATCATATTATGCTTTAGAAATCAGCATTTCATCTTCTGAGATTAAGAATCTATTGGGTGCACCGAAGGTGCACCCAATGGGTGTAGCCCCCGAGCTTTGAGTGGATTTTTGAAAATAATCCACTCAAAGATCTTCATCTTATGCTTTAGAAATCAACATTTCGTCATCATATTATGCTTTAGAAATCATCATTTTGCCTTCATCTCATGCTCTTGTGAATTCAAACAACATTATCTGTCCACGCCTTGTTAGGTTTGAAATTTATTTGATCGGTGACAGATTGGACGTTTGGTAGATGGCTTTTGGCTGCACATCACCCTGCTCTGTGCTTCAATGCCTCTGCTGATTAGACTTGCGGTTTAGTAGCTATATTTGGATTTCCTCCGATCTCTGTCGATCTCCTCCTTTTGTCGTAGTACATTCATTGCGTATACTGTACGGATATGACTTCTTTAGAAAATCTTTTAAAAATTCGTGGCTACACCCCCAATGGGTGTGACCAAGGGGTGTCGGTACGCAGAGTGTTTAGCACACTGTCCTAGAGTAGTAACTTGATGTGACCGTGGGGTGTAATCATACCGCCCGAGCAGTTGACCTTAGTCCAAATGGTGTCGTGTTACGCGAAGCGGCGCCTATTGCCTGACTCATTTTCAGGTGGCTTGAATTGCTTATTGAATACTTATGACTGTTCAGCGAGCATAGTAGGAAGTGGACGATCACCCCCAGCCTCTATAAATAGCCTGCTTGCACCGTTGTTCTCTTCACTCATCCTTTGATCATCTATTGCTTTCTTCTACCTTTCTCTTCTTCTCCAACCAACCATGGGCAGAGGCAAGAGAGGTCGAGGCTTGCCTCACTGTGCTGGCGACAAACGGATACATGCCCCAAGTCCTCCCTCGGAGGACTTCGGCGATTTGGATTACTCGGCGGAAGTTTCCTCTGGGTCTGAGGGATCGCTGGCTCCCGCTTCTCCCCCAGCGTCGTCCGATGACTCGAATGACTTCCAGGGGTTGTTCGCTACAGTCTGGACATACATGCGTGCTATCGAGCACGTCGGGCTCGAAGGGTCGGATGAGTCGGAGGTCTTCTCAGATGAGGAGAACTCCTCCGGCTCGTTTGAGGAGCAGAGTGGCGGTGACGATGATGATGACGGTGACGGCAGCGGCTACGGCAGCGGTGGAGGTGACAACAGCGACGGTGGCTAGGGCAGCGGTGAAGGCGATGGTGGTAGTGGCGGTGAAGGTGACGGCGGCGATAAGGGCAACGGTGGTGACAGCGGCGACAAGGGCAACGGTGGCGACGGCGGCAGTGGCGACGGCAAGGCCAGTGGCATAGCGCCGCTGGTCTAAATATTAGTATAGATAGTTAGTAGTAGTAGTAGTAGTAGAATAATATAGTGGTAGTTAGTAGTGTAGTGTAGTGTAAATAGTAAAGTAGTGTAATGTAATGTAGTAAATAGGGTGGAAAAAGGCCGACTCATAATGAGTTGGCTTTTGAGTTTGTGTAACCCCCTCCAATATGAATCAAGAAATTAGTTGCCTCAAGTGATCGCTGTTTTTTGCTGCTTTTCTGTTCGCATGTTTGATAGTTCGTCCATGTGCCTGATACTACCAGCATTTTAGAGGTAACTGCCGAGTGATGCCTGAGGCTTTGCTTTTCCGAGTAGTGACGTGGCGCTTTAGAGATAATGCCTGACCCAAGAAACCCCATTTATACTCGCGCCGACGTGCCTTTTTGATTTCTAAGCCCTAACTTCACTTTTTCCCTTCGGCCATTCCTCTGCTTCCCTGAAATTTCAAGCCTGCTCGTCCCGCCAGAAAGATCGTGATGGCCCTAAAGCGGAAGAGGCAGAGCACCGCTACTACCATCATCCCGCCCATCGACCCCAATAGCCAGCTTCCATTCGCTAGTAACCACATGTCTATCATCTCTGAATCCGACCTTCTTCATCTCGTTGAGATTGGGGTTTTGCTTCCGAAGGAGCTCTGCTATTGGTGGATCTACCGCGGTGTCACTGTTCCGACAGTGGATACTCATGAATTTGTCGTTTATGTTCCATTTCTAATTCTCGGGCTTGCTCTTCCCATCTCCCCCTTTTTCCGTGGCCTCCTTGATTTCTATGAGTTGAATCTGACGCATCTGAATCCTAATTCAATTCTGCAAGTTGCCATTTTCGTACATCTGTGCGAGGCTTTTCTTGGGATTCTTCCCCACTTCGGTCTTTGGAAATATCTTTATCACTGTCGGCCCGGGATGGTTGGGGGACAGCATCAGCTTGTTGGCGGTGCAAGTTTAGAGCTTCATCGGGGAAGGAAAGTGGAGTACCTCGACATTCCTCTCACGGATAGTATCAAAGGGTGGTGTCTTGAGTGGTTCATCGTGGAAAACCCCTGCAAATCTCTCCCCCCTCGGTCGGGGAGGCAGCCAGATGTTCACACACCTAGCTAGATAGAATCTCCTACCTTTTCGGAGATAACACAGGCCAAAGTATTACTTGCTGAAATCTGCTCGCTGAAGGATGGGGGTCTGACTACTGATGCTATAGTTGCTGACTTCGTTTTCAAAAACATTCAACCCTTGAAGGATAGGATTTACCCCGCTTACTTATATAGCGGTGTCAATGATTCCACCTGGGTTACGAACAGGAGATTTCCCAACGAAGATTTGCTGAGTCGACTAGACATGATTTTGAGGGGCAGAGTCTCAAATGCTGGTGCTCCTGTGGCATATTCTGCGTGGAACCTGCTGCCAAATAGGCCATTCTCTGAGTTTGTCTCTGTTGGGCACTTGTTCTCAAATGCTATAAATTAAGAACAAGACAACACAAAAAGAAGTTAATGGTTAATGACCTTCGTCCTTCAGAGCATTATTTCCCTAAGGATATAACCGATCTTCGGGCAAAGGTCATGAAGGACGTACCTTCATCATCACAGCATATATTAATGAAAGACGAAGCATATGAAACATGGAAAATAACATGAATAATTATATAATATTGTTAATATATCTTATTATTATATAATTATTAATGAATGAGAACAACATTAAATTACATTTGTACCTTCGGCTTGACAGAAGGCAAAGGTACAAGCGTGACGCACGAGCGAGTATCAGTCAGCGTGAACAGTACAGGGGTACTATTGACCTATTTATAGGCATGGGACACAGCCCGGTTAAAATTACATATATGTCCTTTACAACTTATCATAATCACGACACGAATTACCATGGGCCAATTGGTCATTTCATCTTGCAACCCTTCGTATCAAGGCGTGTCGCTATGCCGAAGCTCCCTGGAAAGTAGCTTTGGTGTGTATCTTTGCGCTATGCTTGCTTCTGTGTTGATCTTTCGAAGGTGTTTTCTTCTCAAAGGACCTTCGGCGACGAAGCAGACCCACAACAGTAGCCCCTTCGCGGTGCTAGATCATTTTTCGTAACGAGCTTGATCCATGAAAATATCTCCAAAGCTTCAGAATGCCGAAGGTCCGAAAAACACCTTCCCTGAGCTCGTTGTCGAGAAATGATTAAAATATTCCAAGCGCGAGGTGGCCCACCATGCGGCGGGTACGCACGGTCTGGCGGTTCTCCTCCCAAGCGCCGGGTGGTCCACCGTTCAGCGGGAGTGAATAACTGTTCAGCGGGTGCGGGCAACTTGGCGAATCACCTTCCCACCTACGACACTATATAAATAGACGGGTAGGTGTGAAGTTATCACAGCATTCATTGCCATTGCACTGTTGTGCTGTTGAAAATTTTAACCATAGCCGAAGCTTTTTCACTGCATTTTTGAGCACACCATCGTCCTAGATTAGCTTCAGCAAAACAGGGAGCTTTGTCAAAAAACTATGAAAAAACATCAACTTCATAAGAACTGTAAGAAATTCAATATCAGATGGCTAGAGTACGCTCGACTGCGAGGGTGACCCGTGACGGAGAGGAGGCCGAAGCCACCGAGACTGCTCCGATCTCCGAAGTAATGAGACAATCAGGACTAGTTGTGACAGAGGGAGCCATTGAAGAAGGTGCACCTGCTGCCAAAACTGAACAAGATGTCGAGGAAGAAATTGCTGATGAAGAAGAAGAGGATTATAGTATTTTGATCCCGTCAAAACCCAGCCACATGGATTTTGAAAAATCTACTGTTTCTGAAGCTGATATGCCCATGATGGTGAAGCTGGGCTACTTTGGAGAAGCCGAGAAGAAGCTGATTCGTTTTGCTGAGGAAGAAACCACTCCGACACCAAAAGATGACAAAGTGGTAGTTTTCAAAAGTTTTTTCAGAGCAGGACTATGGTTTTCGCTGAATGAGATAATTGGAGAAATTTTGGATAATTATGAAATATTTCTTCATCAGCTGACCCCTAATGCCATTGTTAGGCTCAGTATTTTCATCTGGGCCCTCTGAAGCTAGGGGATGGACCCAAATGCCGAAGCTTTTTGCCAAGTGCATGAGCTACATTGCCAGACAAAGGCCAGAGAGGACGGGCTCCATGAAAATTTTGGCTATTATAACTTCGCATATCGCAAGGATACAAAGGCCCCGGTCCTGAGCTATCGGACCAAATGACCAACTGGCTGGAAAAGTGAGTGGTTTTATATCAAGGCTGACGAGAAAAAAAGGGAGAAACTGAAAAAGCTGGTCATGAGCCCACTGAGCCTAAGCTTCGGGATGACCAGACCCCTGTGCAACATGAAGCCAGGGTTACCATGCCAGCTAGCCATGCTAGAATTCAGAGTGGTGGCTGAACATATCAGTACCAGGGATCTAGTGCAGGAATACCTGGCGAACAGGGTATCTCCAACATTAAGTGGTTGGAGCATGCCGAAGCTGAAAGGATCAAAGAAGAAGGGTGAACTTGTTCGATTGCCCTATCGCTTCAAGTTTGAGAAACAATTCAAAGAGCCCTGTCAGGAATGGCTAGAAATGATTGAAACTATGTGGAACGAAATTCTGGGCAATTATACAAAAAAAGAAGATCAACTGATGACTGCGGCCTTCGGCACCCGAACAAAACGAAGGTTGAATCGGGTAATGGATGCTTTGAACTTTGAATACCCTGACTATGAACGACTAGACAAGGGTGCCAAAGGACCAAAAAGAAAAATGATTGTTAGTGTTATAAGCAGACAAGCTGCTAGGATGGTAAAGGAGGACGAAAAAGCTTTGAAAAAGAGAAAATCCAGTCCTGAGTCGAAGGTGGCTACTTCGAAGAAAAGAAAGACTGCAACTCCAGAGCCGAAGATGGCTGAGATAGAAGAGGGAGCTCCTTCGACACCTTCTACTGCCGAAGTAGAAGAGATTTTAAAGGTAATGACCGAATCCCTACCTATCAAGCTGCTAAGTCTACTGAGGCCGCAACTGACGAAGCTTTTACAGAAGAAGGACGAGACTTCGGCAGCGAAGAAGGAGGTTGGGCAAAAAGGCGAAGGATTGTTACTATTATGCAAGCTATTGAAGAAACGCCACCGCCGCCCTCGACGTCAAAGACAACACCAGCTGCCGAAGTTGCTGCTTCTGCCGAAGCTACAACTACCGAAGCTACCAACCTAGAAAGTACATTATCTGATATTGATAAAGTGCTCTTGGATTTGGCCGTGGAGGAGGCTGCCGCAACTGTAGAGGGAGCCCAGGCTGTAGAAGAGACTGCTACGGTCACAGAAAAAACCATGGCCGCAGTGCCTGAAAAAGGAAAAGAAGTTGTCGAAGATACTTCAGAGGATCAAGGCTTCTGCTTTCAAAATTTAATTGGTCAAGAATTATCCCAAGCTGAAAAAGAGGAGCTGCAGGAGTACGCTATATCCCGTGGCTACCAGCCAGGAGCCATGCTCTTTGGTGGAATTAACGAAGAAGCTTTAGGATGTATTCGAGATCGAACTGGATCAAAGATTATCAGCACTCTGTCGAAGAGTGTTGGTTTTCCGAAGCTCGAAGCTGACATCGGCAGCTACCGATGACAGCATATCGCTGGCAGCTTATTCTATGCTAATTTCAAGGTAAAATTTTTCCCTTAACTTTTATTGTTTTTGCGATGAAGGTGATTTCTGATGAAGGTTATTTTGCACAGAGTATGCTACTAAGTAAAGCCTTGAGGATGCAACATGACCTTGAAGATAAGAAAAATGAGGTTATAATTGAAGGCTTGGAAAGTAAAATCAAAGACCATGAAGCTGCTCTTGAAAAGAAAGATTTTGTTCTTTAAACAATGGAGGGTTCACTGGCAGAAGCCCAAGCCAAAATTGCCAGATTAAATAGTGAACTCCTCCTGAAATCCAAAAGCTTCGAGCAAGAAAGGAAGAATTTTAACGTGAAGCTTTAAGCCAAAGTTGAAAAAAGTTCGAATTTGCAGAAATCCTTGAAAGAGCTTCAGGATAAATGCTTAAACTTCAGCAACCGGTGCGTGCAACGGCTGAAGCAGGTTTTCAACTCAGTTGGTGCTAGTTCTGAAAAATTTGAACCTTCGGCTGAAGACCTGCCAAGCACCTTTGATCATATTGAGGGCGAAGTTGAGGCGCTCGACGAAGTTATAGCTGGGTATGGTGACTTCTGTGTCCTACTAGCTTCTCGCGGCACAACTGTAGCTTTCATGAAGACTGGTTGCACGCATAGGAAGATCATGAACAGGCAAAACTTTAGCTTATCACCAGTAGACTTGAATGACATCCCCAGTCTGGCCCGAAGTATTGGAAATAGATTCATAACACAAATTTGGACGAAGGGTGGACGAAACTTAGCTGGTGACGAAGCTCGGAGTCATCTCAAGCTGGTATTAAACTTGTACCTGTTGCTTACCTTCTCCTGAGATTTCTTTTTACCTTACACCACTTTGTTATATACAAGATGATGAGGCCGAAAGTCAATGATTCGATGCTTGATCTATACTGATGAAGCCACTGCAAAAAGCTCTAGATAAATTTGAATTATCTTTGTAAAAGATATTGTAATTTAGGAATGAAAACACTACTCTTAAATTTGTCCATACCTTGTAATATGTTTTTAACCTTTTCATCCATGTGTGAATTGCTTTGATGTGGATGAAACTTGTATCTTTTGAGCCGAAGGCGAAAAACACCTTCCCTTCTTTTTCGTACACAACGAAGCATATCTTTACTTCTTTATACTCATTGAAGCCTTGTCATCAAAGCCAAATCATCTATTTACACTCTATGTTATGATGATGATGATCCTTTGAATGCCTAAATGAATGTGTATGAATGCAATGAATGATGTGATGAAATGTGCAAATGTGTCAGTGTTTCGACCCCGGGGGGATCCCTGGACCGACGAGTAAATTGTCGCTGCGTGTCCCTGCCCAGATGGGTTGGCGTGGGATGGAACACAAGACGTGGGACAAGCCTTGTATTATCCTGCACCAGGGGTGCCGCTCGCAGTAGGGGTTACAAGCGCGTCGCGTGAGGGAGAGAGAGAGGGGGACATAGAGCTCGTCCGCCGCTTCCCTCGCGCGAACCTCCCTCAGGGTGGCCCTGGACTTCCCTTTTATAGAGGCAAGGAGAGAGTCCAGGTGTACAACGGGGGGCATAGCTATGCGCTAATGTGTCCGACAGTGGAGTGCCTAAGCCATGTGTACATGCCAACGTGGCCGTAAGAGGAGAGCTTGGGCGCTGTACATGTGATGGAGTGGCCGCCGGAGGAGCGCCTGAGTCCTGTAGGAGCACAGCTGGCAGCGCGGCGAGGACCCTGCTGACGTCTCCTTGCTGTCGTAAGGGGCTGAGAGCCACCGGCGTCATGGCGCACGCGGGGCACCATCATTACCCGTCGCTGGGGTAAGCCAGATGGGACGCCGGTCTTGTTCCTTGTTGCCTGAGCAAGCTAGGAATAGGGGAATGATGCATCCCCTATCAGCACGGTCAGTCTGAGCCCAGGGTCGGCCGAGGCCAGGGTCGGGCGAGGACGCGATTCCTCCCGAGACCGGGGGTCGGGCGAGACGGAGACCTCCTCCCGAGGCTGGAGCCTGAGGTCGAGCGAGGCGGAGACCTCCTCCTGAGGCCGGAGCGTGAGGTCGGGCGAGGTGGAGCTTCCTGTTGCACCCGAGGCTTGAACTCGGTGGTTGATCGTGACTTGTTGTCAGTCGTTGCTGGGGTGGCTGACACGGCAGTCAGAGCGGAGCGAGCGGTGCTGTTTTCCTATCATATCGGACAGTAAAGAGGAAGGGCGAAGTGATTGTGGTCACTTCGGCCTGGCCGACTGAGGCGCGTGTGTCAGGATACGGCGTCAGGCATCCCCCGCATTTAATGCGCTACGAAGCGGTCGGTTGGTGAGGCTGTATGGCCAAGGTTGCTTCACAATGGAGCCTGCCCGAGCCGGGCCTCGGGAGAGCCAAGGGGGCGCCTGCCGTCTGAGGAAGCCCTCGGGCGAGGCGTGAATTCGTCTGGGACCACTGTTCCAACCTGAGGCTGGGCTCGGGTGAGATCGCGTCCTTCGGGTAGACGATGTCTTGGCTTGAACCGTACCCGTCAGTTGGTCTGAGGGTGTTTACCAACCATGATTAGGAGCGTTGGGGGTACCCCTAATTATGGTACTCGACAGTAGCCCCCGAGCCTCGAAGGGAGTGATGGTACTCGCTTGGAGGCTTTTGCCGCGTTTTCGGTGAGGGGACCGACCTTTCTCGGTTTTCGCCTTGTTCTGGTGGGTGCGCGCGAGCGCACCCGCCGGGTGTAGCCCTCGAGGCCTCGGAGGAGTGGTTTGACTCCTCTGAGGTCTGAATGCTTTTTGTGGTGCTTCGGCCGGTCTGATCGCTCCCTCATGCGGCCCAGCAGTAGCCCGGGTGCATGGTCGGGTTCCAAGTTATCAGGCTAGTTTGTTGACGCTGTCAACGGTTTTGGTCGTAGCCAGGTGCGAGAGCAGCCCCCGAGCCTCTGCACGGAGCGAGAGGACGATCAAGGACTTTCCCGACTTTTATTATACGCCCCTGCGTCGCCTTTCCGCAAGGAGGAGGGGGGGAAAGTGCCATGTTGCCCACGGAGGGCGCCGAACATGGTGTTTCTAGTGAGCTGCTAATGGGTGATCCAAGTGGACGCCCGTGCCTCGTTTGTTAGGGGTCAACTGTGGCCCAGAGGCGCGCTCCAAATGTACCTGTGGGTGATTCGTCGGACCCAAAACCCTTCGACAGGGTCCGAGGGCTCGATGCCTCCCTCCGGTGGGATTCTGTTACAAATCGTTCCCGCCGGTCTCGGAAATGTCCTAGGGTACCTCGAGAGCATAGTCCGAGCCTTGGTTATGTATCGAACGTACCCAGAGTCATCCCTCACTCTGCATGCTCTGGGGCGACTATCGAACCCTTCCGAGGGGCCAGACTACGAACCCCTGATCAGTAGTGGGCACGGAGCCCGGGCGCTCTGGGGCGACTGTCGAACCCTTCCGAGGGGCCAGCCTTCGAACCCCTGATCAGTAATGGGCTTGAAGTCTGGGCGCTCTGGGGCGGCTGTCCAAACCCTTCCGAGGGGCCAGCCTTCGAACCCCTAATCAGTAGGAGGGCTCAGGGCCCGCTTCCTTCGCCGGGAAGGATCCTTTCCACAACATCCCCTTTCCTGGTCCCTGTGGCAAGAGAGAGGGAGAGGAGGAGGGGAAGGATATGAATTTAAATAAGATGGCACACCTTTTTTTGACACGGTCATTATGGCGAAGACGAAGCGACGCCCGCCTCGCTTGCCAGAGGTGTTGCCTGCTCCGTCAGGGAGTTAATGTGACGGGACGGGCGATTCGCGTGGCGCCCGTTGCGTGTGCGAGCCGTTCGAGGAACGGGGCACGGGCGCGTCGTCTTCACGCCGTGAGAGAGGGCTCTCCCGTCGCTTCAGGAGGGGACGCGAGCCTGCAGGCGACTTGACTGCTGCCTCCGCTCGTCTGCCGGTGCAGTTACTGCCGGCCCACTTTTGACCATGCCAACCGTCGTGCCTACCCCGCGGCTGACCGACCCGTGGACGTCGCCTTTAATTGGCACTGTTGGGTCATGCGCAAGGGTACCTCAAGTCACGGTACTGGTCCTGCAGTCGAGGAGGCGCAGCACTGGCGTGAGTGGCGGTGTAGCTTCTTGCACGTCGTAACCGGCGCGCCGGTTACATGACATGCGGGTCCGCTTCCTTTGCGTTGGTCCACTGGATGTGGACGGAGCCGAAGGGGCACACAGTTGTGGTGCAGTTGGATGCTTGTCGCGTGGTAGTCCACCCTTTCGACCACCGGTTTCTGCGAAGATGGGAGAGCGCTTGTAACCGCGGGACGGTTACATGCCTCGCGTGCGGCGGTTCGCCTTCTTCGTGCTTCGGATCAGCTCGTATGACGTGTGGGTCCCAGCCCCCGTGTCGTGGGGGAGAACCCTGGAGGATGTCAGTGGGGACTTCGCCCGTGACGCTAAGGGGTGCAAGCGAGGAGGTCTGCCTATTAAAGGGGGATCGATCCCCTGGGCAGTGGCCATGCCTTCGTCCTCCCCTCATGCCTTGCGCCCTTCCGCCTTTTGAGCCCCCAGATGGGGTGCCCCAGTGTTGCCTTGCTCTTACTATCGTTGGAGGAGTGCGGCCTCGTGGAGATCGGTACCTTTCAGCCATTGTTCGGCTTCAAGGATTTTCATCGTGCAGCCCGGCTGCGTTCCCTCACCAATGGGCAGTTTGGTGGGGAGAAGCAAGCCGGGCTGCGGCCTCTGCCCCGCCCTCAGCTTCAAGGATCTTCGTCATCCTTGCTGAGGCGGAGGGAGAGCTAAGCCGGGGTTCTACCTCCCGCATGGGCCGGCAGGCCGTCTCCTCCTTCAGCATTCAGGGGAGAAGGCGCTCACCGACCTTGCGGAGGGGCGAACTTCAGCAATGCAGGACCGGTCGGCCGCAAGCGTCGTCAACTCCAGCGTGCCTGGCTCGCTGGCTCAGCTAGCTCTGTTGCGGCCTCCGACGCTGCCTCCTGCCGCTTGATCTGGGCTCGGGCGTCTGTTGCGCCGCGCGCACCAGTGGACCGTCCAAGACGCCATACGCCGCATGGGCGGCGTTCGTGTTCTTGGATTGTCTCGTCCTCACTCCGACACGACGCCTCTGCGCGGAGGTTGGGGCCTGCCCGTCCGCGAGGACCTGAGTGGGGATCTGCCGGTGCAGGCTGGGGCGTCCGCCATTCGTCGGCGTGGCGCTGGCGCGCAGGTGGTCGTTGTTGTCGGTGCTGAGGTGGTGGCAGCCGGAGAAGGTTTCTCCGCCGACGAGACCATCGGCGCCAGCTGCGGCCGGACCCCCGACTCTTTGGCTTTGATGGCTTGTCCTCGCCCCTCGAGCGGAGACACGGGCGAGGGCCTCGTCACAGCAGCGTCGGCCCTGAGGTCATCGCTGCTGCTGTTTAGCCGCCTGAAGCGGGGGTCATTGTCGCTGCTGTCATGGGTCGCCGGTGAGCCACCTGGAGTTTGTCATCCCGCAGGCCCTTTGATGTGGGGGGTTGTTCGTACCCGCGGGAGCGGAACCGGAGTCCTGTTTGTAAGGAGATATATCGGGTTTTTGCTGGAGCAAAATGTAACCGCTTCAAGTACTTAGACATTTGTCGTAGGTCGGGAGAACCGCCGAGGGTTCTGCCGATGTCTAAGTCTGTGTAGCATAGTTACCCCAGGTATATATGTTTGTTCTTTGTGGCTGTCGAGGCCAGAACATTTGGGTATTCGAGAACGAAGTTGTGTGTCTTCCTCATTCCGAGCGCTGGGACTTGTCTGTTGGCTGGCCGAACCACTTAACCGAGCGTCGGTCGCCTTTTGTGGAAGGTGACGAGTGAGGTGTCCGTATCCCGGAGGCGTAGGAGTCCCTCGGCTCTGTCGGCCTTGCCGCTCTAGGCTTCCCTTGCTCAGTTTTCGGAACCCTCGGCTGCTCTGCGATGAGCCGAAGCCGGAGGCAGCGATGTTAGCGTGGACAGACGCGGAGTCGGCTCGAAAAGAGACTTCGTCAGCCCGGGAGATGGCGGCTTCCCAGGCCGAAGAAGGTGTGGCAGCAGCCGCTGGAGCTTGGCCAAGACATCTGCTGGCGCGGTGCTGGCGTCCTCCCTTAGGTGGAGGTCCTTTTGCCTGGGTCGCCGTCCGAGGCCGGGCCTGGTTCCGCCGAGGGTGGAATCAACGACGAGGGTGCTGCTGCTCCCCCTGCCGATGCCAGAACCTGTAGGAACAGTTTGTCTATAGCATGCGCATGCTTTTTCGCGGCCACCAAGGCCTAAACACTTTATCGTCGTGTTAAAAAGCTGCGTCTTCTCTCCTCTTGTTTCGAGCATCACGACTTGTCTGTCGATAGCAGAATCGTTTATCCAAACGAGAGTTACTTTTCGTGGAAGGTGATGAGTGAGGTATCCGTATCCCGGAGGTGTAGGAGTCCCTCGGCTCGGTCGGCCTTGCCACTTACGTGCGCTCTCATTTGGTCGAAGGATTCCATTATTGGGACAGTCGAGAAGGCGCGAAAGTCGTTTTCTACCCGAGTGTTAGGACTTGTTCGGTAGCAGGATCGCTTATCCGAGCATGAGTTACTTCTCACGGAAGGTGATGAGTGAGGTATCCGTATCTCGGAGGCGTAGGAGTTCCTCGACTCGGTCAGCCTTGCCGCTTATGTGTACTCTCGTCGTTCTCAGGATCCCCCTTCTAGCCCCCGAGGGAGGGTCGGGCTTTGCTGAGGCAAGGCCGACCCTTCCTTAACGGTTAGACTTTTTGTATGTAAACGAGGTACATGAACGACTTAAAACATCTTAAGGGTAGAAGCAACGTAGCTGTTGGATGTTCCAAGCGTTGTTGTAGACCTCGCATTGGTCGTTGGCCAGCTTGTATGTTCCGGGCTTCAAGATCTTGGCGATGATGAAGGGCCCTTCCCAGGGAGGAGTGAGCTTGTGGCGCCCTCGAGCGTCCTGTCGCAGGAGAAGCACCAAGTCTCCCACTTGGAAGCCTCGGGATCGAACGCTTCGGGCGTGGTAGCGCCGCAGCGACTGCTGGTACCGTGCCGAATGTAGTAAGGCGACGTCTCGAGCCTCCTCGAGTTGGTCCAGCGAGTCTTCTCGGCTGGTTTGGTTGCTTCGGTCGTCATACGCCTTGGTCCTCGGGGAGCCATATTCTAAGTCCGTGGGGAGGACGGCCTCGGCCCCATAGACTAGAAAGAACGGCGTAAAACCCGTGGCGCGACTCAGCATCGTCCTCAGACTCCAGACTACCGAGGGTAGCTCTTTCATCCACCGCTTGTCGAACTTGTTGAGGTCATTGTAGATCCTTGGTTTGAGCCCCTGCAGAATCATACCGTTGGCCCGCTCCACCTGCCCATTCGTCATGGGATGAGCTATGGCGGCCCAGTCCACACGGATGTGGTGGCCGTCGCAGAAGTCCAGGAACTTTTTTCCAGTGAACTGCGTGCCATTGTCGGTGATGATTGAGTTTGGGACCCCAAACCGATGGATGATGTTGGTGAAGAATGCCACCGCCTGCTCGGACCTGATGCTGTTTAGGGGTCGGACCTCGATCCACTTGGAGAATTTGTCGATAGCGACCAACAGGTGCGTGAAGCCCCCGGGTGCCTTCTGCAAGGGACCGACGAGGTCCAGACCCCACACAACAAATGGCCAGGTGATGGGTATCGTCTGCAAGGCCTGACCGAGCAGATGCATCTGCTTTGCGTAGAATTGACACCCCCGGCAGGAGCGCACAATCCTAGTGGCGTCGGCCACCGCGGTTGGCTAGTAGAAACCTTGTCGGAAGGCATTCCCTACGAGGGCTCGAGGCGCTGCATGGTGACCGCAAGCCCCCCGAGTGTATTTCTTGCAACAGCTCTTGTTCTTGGGCGATAGATATGCATCGTTGAAGGATGCCCGAGGGGCTGTGGTGATAGAGCTCTTTTTCATCACCCAGCAGGACAAATGACTTGGCGCGCCGAGCCAGCCACCGAGCTTTGGTCTTGTCGATGGGAAGCTCTCCTCGGAGGAGATATTCTAGGTACGAGGTCTGCCAGTTCGGATCTTGCGTGACCCCATTCTGTTCCTCTTCGACGGGCAAGGCCTCTTCCTCGATGGCCGAGGGTGCCTCGGGTGCGGCCGAGGGTACCTCGGGCTCGGCCCAGGGTGCCTCGGGCTGGGGCGAGGCTCCCTTAGGCTCGGGCGCGTCGTCGATCTTGACGGATGGTTGATGTAGGTCTCTGGAGAAGACGTCCGGGGGAACTGTCGTTCGCCCCGAGGCTATTTTCGCCAGCTCGTCCGCAGTCTCGTTGTACCGTCGGGTGATGTGGTTGAGCTCCAGCCCATAGAACTTGTTCTCCAGGCTTCGGACTTCGTCGCAGTAGGCTTCCATCCTCCGGTCACGGCAGTGGGAGTTCTTCATGACTTGGTCAATGACAAGCTGCGAGTCGCCTCGAGCGTCGAGGCATCGGACCCCTAGCTCGACGGCGATGCGTAGCCCGTTAACCAGTGCTTCGTACTCGGCCATGTTGTTTGATGCCGGAAAATGGAGGCGAATGACGTAGCGGAGATGCTTTCCGAGGGGTGAAACGAAGAGCAGGCCAGCGCCCGCTCCTGTTTTCATGAGCGACCCATCGAAGTACATGGTCCAGAGCTCGGGTTGGATTGGAGTTGTCGGTAACTGGGTGTCAGTCCACTCAGCCAGGAAGTCTGCCAAGACCTGGGATTTTATGGCCTTCTGAGGAGCGAATGATAGCGTTTCACCCATAAGCTCACCGTCCACTTTGCTATCCTACCCGAGGCCTCACGGCGCTGGATGATCTCCCCCAGGGGGAAGGATGACACCACAGTTACCGGATGAGACTCGAAGTAGTGTCGCAACTTTCGTCGTGTCAGGATCACTGTGTAGAGCAGCTTCTAGATCTGTGGGTAGCGAGCTTTGGTCTCGGAAAGTACTTCACTGATGAAGTAGACTGGCCTCTGGACGGGCAGTGAATGCCCTTCTTCTCGTCTCTCGACTATGAGGCCGGTGCTGACCACCTGATTAGTCGCGGCTACGTAGATCAAGAGGGCTTCTCCTGCGGCGGGGGGCACTAGGATGGGTGTTTTCGTAAGGAGCGCCTTAGGGTTTCCGAGGGCTTCCTCGGCCTCGGGGTCCAAGTGAAGCATTCGGCCTTCCTTAAGAGGCGGTACAGAGGCAAGCCTTTCTCGCCAAGGCGTGAGATGAAGCGGCTTAGAGCCGCAAGGCATCCCATGACCCTCTGTACTCCTTTCAAATCTTTGATCGGTCCCATGCTGGTGATGGCCGCGATTTTCTCTGGGTTGGCCTCGATGCCCCGCTCGGAGACGATGAACCCAAGGAGCATGCCTCGAGGGACTCCGAAGACACACTTCTCGAGATTGAGTTTCACGCCTTTCGCTCTCAGACACTTGAATGTCGTTTCAAGGTTAGAGAGGAGGTCGGAGGCTCTCTTCGTCTTGACAACGATGTCGTCGACGTCAGCCTCGACCGTTCTGCCGATGTGTTCTCCGAACATGTGGTTCATGCACCTCTGGTAAGTGGCGCCTGGATTCCTCAACCCAAATGGCATTGTGGTGTAACAGTACATGCCAAAAGATGTGATGAAAGAAGTCACGAGCTGGTCGGACTCTTTCATCTTGATTTGGTGGTAGCCTGAGTAGGCATCAAGGAATGACAGGGTTTCGCACCCAGCAGTGGAGTCCACGATTTGATCGATGCGAGGTAGAGGGTAGGGAACTTTTGGACATGCTTTGTTTATACCAGTGTAGTCTACACAAATCCTCCATTTCCCACCCTTCTTCCTTACAAGAATAGGGTTAGCTAACCATTCGGGATGGAATACCTCTTTGATGAACCCTGCCGCGAGTAGCTTGTGGATCTCCTCGCCTATGGCCCTACGCTTTTCCTCGTCGAAACGGCACAGGGTTTGCTTCACGGGTCGGGCTCCAGCTCTGATGTCCAGCGAGTGCTCGGTGACATCCCTCGGTATGCCGGGCATGTCCGAGGGACTCCACGCAAAGCCTTCGGCGTTTGCACGGAGAAAGTCAACGAGCACTGCTTCCTATTTGGGGTCGAGCTCGGAGCCGATCTGAACTTGCTTGCTGGCGTCGTTGCTGGGGTCGAGAGAGACGGACTTGACCGCCTCAATAGGTTCGAAGTTGTCAGCGTGCCGCTTCGCGTCGGGCGCCTCCTTGGAGAGGCGTTCCAGGTCAGCGATGAGGGCCTTAGACTCAGCGAGAGCCTCGGCGTACTCCACACACTCCACGTCGCATTCATACGCGTGGCGGTACGTGGATCCGACAGTGATGATCCCATTCGGGCCCGGCATCTTGAGCTTGAGGTAGGTGTAGTTGGGGATGGCCATGAACTTGGCGTAGCATGGTCTTCCCAACACCGCATGGTAGGTTCCTCGGAACCCGACGACCTCAAAGGTGAGAGCTTCCTTTCGGAAGTTAGAGGGAGTTCCGAAGCAGACGGGTAAGTCGATCCGTCCGAGGGGTAGGATTCGCTTCTCGGGCGCGATCCCGTGGAAGGGTGCCGCACCGGCCCGGACTTCAGACCGATCAACCCCTAAAAGTTCCAGGGTCTCGGCGTAGATGATGTTAAGGCTGCTGCCTCCGTCCATGAGGACCTTGGAGAGCCTAACATTGCCGATGATCGGATCGACGACGAGCGGGTACCTTCCCGGGCTCGGCACGAAGTCGAGGTGGTCGCCTTGGTCGAAGGTGATAGGCTTCCCGGTGCTCCTG
Organism: Zea luxurians; assembly: GCA_029449295.1. Lineage (NCBI taxonomy): Eukaryota > Viridiplantae > Streptophyta > Magnoliopsida > Poales > Poaceae > Zea > Zea luxurians. The sequence goes on along the minus strand of JAOPSE010000139.1, from coordinate 2,897,049 downwards.
CTTGCGGTGCTGAGCCGAGGCGTTCGCCGCCTGCCCGCCGTAGATCATGAAGCAGTTATGGACTTCCGGGAATCCCTCTTCCTTGCCGCCCTCCTTGTCGTTGTCATGGCCCTTGCCATCCTCCACCGGGGGCCCGGTCTTATGGAAGTGGCGTCGGAGCATGACACATTCTTTGAGGGTGTGCTTGATGGGTCCCTGGTGATAGGGGCACGGCTCTTTGAGCATCTTGTCGAATGCGTCGGCCCCTCCAGGTGGTTTCCGAGGGTTCCTATGCTCGGCCGCAGCGACGAGATTCGCGTCTGCGGCGTCGCGCTTCGCTCGCGACTTGTTTTTGGCCTTCTTCTTCGTGCCCCGCTGGGCGGACGCCTCAGGGGCGTCTGTCTTCGGCTCCCCCTGAGGCTGCTTGTCCTTCCAGAAGATGGCTTCAACCGCCTCTTGACCCGAGGCGAACTTGGTGGCGACGTCCATCAATTCGCTCGCGCGGGTGGGAGTCTTGCGCCCCAGTTTGCTCACCAGGTCTCGGCAAGTGGTGCCGGCAAGGAAAGCCCCAATGACATCCGAGTCGGTAACGTTGGGCAGCTCGGTGCGCTGCTTCGAAAACCGCCGGATGTACTCTCGGAGGGACTCCCCTAGCTGCTGGCGGCAGCTTCGGAGGTCCCACGAGTTCCAGGGCGCACGTACGTGCCTTGGAAGTTCCCCGCGAAAGCTTTGACCAGATCGTCCCAGTCGGAGATCTGCGCAGGAGGCAGATGCTCCAGCCAGGCTCGGGCGGCGTCGGAGAGGAAAAGGGGTAGATTACGAATGATGAGGTTGTCATCATCCGCCCCTCCCAACTGGCAGGCCAGTCGGTAGTCCGCGAGCCACAGCTCCGGCCTCGTCTCCCCCGAGTACTTGGTGATAGTAGTCAGGGCTCGGAAACGGGCAGGGAACGGTGCTCGTCGTATGGCCTGGCTGAAGACTCGCGGGCCGGGTGGTTCGGGCGAAGGACTGCGGTCCTCCTTGCTGTTGCAGCGTCCCCCATGCCTATGATGGTAGCCTCGGCGCACCTTCTCGTCGAGGCGGGCTCGATGGTCGAGATGGTGGTGCTCGTTGCCGAGGCGTTCCCGGGCGGCGGGCGCCTCGTCCCATGTACGCTCGGGATGGACTGAGGCTTCCCGAATGCACCGGGAGGACACCGCATGATGCTCCGAGGGGTCAGCTCGCCTGTGGGAGGTGGATCTCTCGGCTCGTCGAACCGCGGCGCCTTCTAGAAGATTCTTGAGTTCGCCCTGGATGCGCCGTCCCTCGGTGGTGGATGGCTCCGGCATAGCCCGAAGTAGCATCGCCGCTGCAACTAGGTCCTGGCCGGAGGCAGTGCTGCCCTGGCATTGTCGACGATGCGGTGCTGGATGTCTTGGGCCCGATGATAGGCTTCTCTAGCGAGTGATCGGCCTGCCCACTCCTGTTCGATGTTCTGTCAGAGCTGTACAAGCCGGCCTGATTCCCCGTCGATCCGGGCCTGCATCTCACGGATTTGCTCGAGCTGTATGTCCTGACTCCCCGCAGGGACTGGGACGATAGCTAGCTCCCACGGGATGTCAACGCGAGATGAGGGCCCAGGGGGATCGTCAACCTCTAGCATACCGAGGTGGTTGCCTTCGTTGTGATCTCCTAGATCAATGTGGAAACATTCGCGACTTGGGCCATAACCCTCGTCATCAAGGTCATGGCCATCGTTAGAACAACCATAGAGGCAGTGGTCACATGCGGACATGAAGCCCCGCATGGCACCGGGGTCATTGAGGGCAGAGAAATCCCAACCGGAGTTAGGGTCGTCCTCTTCCTCAGAACCGCCAGTCCGAAGGTCGAGACGGCTGTCAGTTAGTCCCAGGTCAACCACATGTGGTACCCCGGAAGGTTTGTATACGCCTTTACGAAGGCACTCACCATAGCGGGGTCGCTAGGTGGATCGAAGCTGAACCGAAAAGGTATGGGATGGAAAACAGACGGTACCTCTTGGTCGTTGGACGGTGGTGAAGTCGCGTCGGGGGCGGTGCACACCGTCATCTCAGGTACGAGGGTAACGCCCAGCAAACCCTTTGCGAGGGTGCTGGCATCATCAGTTCGCTTGGGGCTGACACGTCGCGGGGAAGTGACACCCGCCGTCGCCTCAGGTGCGAGGGCAATGTCCGACATGTCCCGCGGGGGAGTGCCGGCGTCATCGACTTGCTCTGGTGCGATAGCCGACAAGGTGCTGCCTCCTGCGTGGCTATGGTTGCCCCGTCTCCATCTCCTCCGACGAGGAGGGTGGCGGGGACGACCGGAGTGCTCCTCTTCTGCCGCGGGGAGATGCTGTCATAGAGCTCGCCGCCGCCGGGCGAGTCGAAGACCGTCGTTGTCGTCACGCCGCGGGGGGAGGAGTACCATGTCGTAGCTGCCGTCGATGGACATGAACTCAAGACTCTCGAAGCGGAGCACCGTCCCGGGCTAGAGAGGTTGCTGAAGACTCCCCATCTGGATCTCAACGGGAAGGTGTTCGTTAACACGCAGCAGGCCCCTACCTGGCGCGCCAACTGTCGACGTTTCGACCCCGGGGGGGTCCCTAGACCGACGAGTAAATTGTCGCTGCGTGTCCCTGCCCAGATGGGTTGGCGCGGGATGGAACACAAGATGTGGGACAAGCCTTGTATTATCCTGCACCAGGGGTGCCGCTCGCAGTAGGGGTTACAAGCGCGTCGCGTGAGGGAGAGAGAGAGGGGGACACAGAGCTCGTCCGCCGCTTCCCTTGCGCGAACCTCCCTCAGGGTGGCCCTGGACTTCCCTTTTATAGAGGCAAGGAGAGAGTCTAGGTGTACAACAGGGGGCGTAGCTATGCGCTAACGTGTCCGGCAGTGGAGTGCCTAAGCCCTGTGTACATGCCAACGTGGCCGTTGGGGGAGAGCTTGGGCGCTGTACATGTGATGGCGTGGCCACCGAAGGAGCACCTGAATCCTGTAGGAGCACAGCAGGCAGCGCGGCGAGGACCCTGCTAACGTCTCCTTGGTGTCATAAGGGGCTGAGAGCCACCGGCGTCATGGCGCAAGTGGGGCACCACCATTACCCGTCGCCGGGGTAAGCCAGATGGGACACCGGTCTTGTTCCTTGTAGCCTGAGCAAGCTAGGAATAGGGGAATGATGCATCCCCTATCAGCATGGTCAGTCCGAGCCCAGGGTCGGTCGAGGCGGAGACTTCTCTTGAGGCCGAGGCCGGGGTCGGGCAAGGACGCAATTCCTCCCGAGATCGGGGTCGAGGCCGAGTCCGGGGGTCGGGCGAGACGGAGACCTCCTCCCGAGGCCGGAGCCTGAGGTCGAGAGAGGCGGAGACCTCCTCCTTAGGCCGGAGCGTGAGGTCGGGCAAGGCGGAGCTTCCTGTTGCGCCCGAGGCTTGAACTCGATGGTTGATCGTGACTTGTTGTCAGTCGTTGCTGGGGTGGCTGACACGGTAGTCGGAGCAGAGCGAGCGGCGCTGTTTTCCTGTCATATCGGACAGTAAAGAGGAGGGGCGAAGTGACTGCGGTCACTTCGGCCTGGCCGACTGAGGCGCGTGTGTCAGGATACGGCGTCAGGCATCCCCCGCATTTAATGCGCCTGCGAAGCGGTCGGTTGGTGAGGCGGTATGGCCAAGGTTGCTTCACAACGAAGCCTGCCCGAGCCGGGCCTCAAGAGAGCCGAGGGGGCGCCTGCCGTCTGAGGAGGCCCTCGGGCGAGGCGTGAATTTGTCTGGGACCACTGTTCCAACCCGAGGCTGGGCTCGGGTGAGATCGCGTCCTTCGGGTAGACGAAGTCTTGGCTTGAACCGTACCTGTCAGTTGGTCTGAGGGTGTTTACCAGCCGTGATTAGGAGCGTTGGGGGTACCCCTAATTATGGTACCCGACAAAATGAATGTCCAAACACACGCATACGAAGCCACATCCGAACTCTGCATCTATTTAGAAACATATTTTCGGTCTTTAAGCTCTGCATCCCCTTAGGAACGTCTTTTGAGCTTCTTCACCATTTATTTTTTGGTGTTCACCGTTTATTTTTCGGTGTAAGTTCTACATCCCCTTAGGAACGTCTTTTGAACTTCTTTGTCTTCTATTTTGGTGGTGTAAGTTCTCCATCCCCTTAGGAACGTCTTTTGAACTTCTTCGCCATCTATTTCGGCAGTATTTGGCTCTGCATTCCCTTAGGAATGACTTTTGAGCAGAAAACTTACGCTGCGCTCCCTTAGGAACGACTTTTTGTAGCTATGTCGTGCTCTGCATCCCCTTGGGGACGACTTTCAAGCTTCTCCCTACTTTTTTTTCTTTTTCTACACTCGATGGTGCATGCTCTGATTTTACATTTTACATTCTTTTTGGGGATTTTGGCTCTCATGGAGCTAAATAAGAAGGAAAAAATTACAAGCTATGGCCCCATTAAAAACCATTCTCCCCCTTTGGAAAGGAAAAGGGTGCCATAGAAAAAATGAAAAAAGATTACATCAAATTACACATAATATCGCCGAAGCTCATCCGCATTCTAAGATCTAGGAATGTCGTTGCCATCCATGTCCTTCAATCTGTAAGAACCGGGTCTCGACGAAGATACTACGAGAAAAGGTCCTTCCCACTTCAGTTGCAATTTGCCTACTGTGTCCGGGTTGGTCACTCTCCGAAGCACCAAATGCCCTAGCTTAATATTTTTCAACCGAACTTTTCTGTCGCGCTATTTTATTGTCTCGGCTTGATATTTATTGATGTTCTCCACAGCCTGAAGTCTAGTCCCTTCTATAGTATCTTTTGCAACGTGATAATCAGCTTCGTTTTCTGCCGAAGCTGCTGTTCTTATTGACCCTGCTTTAGCTTCTTCTGGAGTTATGGCTTCGTCACCAAATAATAGCTTGAAGGGTGTAAAACCTGTTGATCTTGATATGGTTGTATTGTGGCTCCACACCACTTTAATCAACTCATCTGGCCACTTTCCTCTGGGCTGATTGAAGATTAGCTTCATTATTCCCGTCATAATAATGCCATTTGCTCTTTCTACCAGCCCGTTTGACTCTGGATGCCTAACTGATGCAAAATGAATCTTTGTGCCAATTTGGTCACAGAAATCCTTAAACGTTTAGGCATGAAACTGTGTTCCATTGTCCACGGTTATAGCCTTCGGCACGCCGAAGCGACAAACAATATTTTGCTAGAAAAATTTCTAGACTGTAACCGAAGTTATTGTAGCCAAAGGCTTCGCTTCAATCCACTTGGAAAAATATTCCACAGCCACCACAACATATTTCAAATTACCTTGCGCTGGTGGATGTGGGCCTAATAAATTCAGGCCCCATCTCTACAATGGCCAAGTAGGCTGTATGAGCTGGGTTAGAGACGAAGGTTGTTTTTGGTCTCTTGCACATTTTTGACAATTTTCACATTTTTGAACTAACTCTGCCGCATCCGAAGCAGCCTTCGGCCAGTAGAATCCCTGTCTAAATACCTTTCCCAGCAAGGGCCTAGATCCAATATGTGATCCAACAGACCTGCATGTATCTCTTTCATCAATTCAATACCTTCAGCTCTGGATAAACACTTAAGAAGTGGGGAACAGACTCCATGTTTATACAATTCCCCTTCTATTATCACGTACGGTCTTGTCCTTGCTTCCATTCTCTTATTATAAGCTTCGTCATCCGAAAGACAATTCCCTTGGAGGAAAGATATAATTTCAGTCCTCCAATCTTCACTGTGTACTAGGGAAATTGTAAGCACTGCTCTCTCCATAAGTTCAACCGAAGATGCTTTTATTGTCTCAAAAAATACTTCCGAAGATAACGGGAGCCCCTGTGCTGCTGACTTAGCTAGCAAATCAACATGCTCATTTTCCCCTCTTGGAATATTTTTGACTGAAAATCCTTCGAAAGAAGCTTCGAGCCTTCGAACCGTGTCTAAATATCTTTCAAGCTTTGGGTCTCTGGCCTTGCTACTTTTCTCAACATGACCAGAAATGACTTGAGAATCAGTTTTAAGAATGGCCCTTCTTATTCCCATTGCCTTCAACTTCCGAAGCCCCAACAGAAGTGCTTCGTATTCAACAATATTGTTTGTGCAACTGAAGTCAAGCCTTGCTACATAACATGTTTTGACTTTCGAAGGCGCAACTAGGACAATAGCCGCTCCTGCACCGAAGGTTCCCCAAGAACCATTGCAGAACACTATGCAAGCTTCGACGTCTTTGTTTATTTCTTCTTCCTGAGCCCCTGGCGTCCAATCATCGATGAAGTCTGCTAACGCCTAGGTCTGAATTGAGGATCTATGCACATAGTCAATAGTAAATTCGTTAAGCTCCGCAGCCCATTTTCCAATCCTTCCAGTAGCTTCTCTGTTCCTCATTATGTCCTTCAGAGGCTGTGATGAAGGAACAATTATGTGATATGCTTGAAAATAATGCCGAAGCTTCCTAGAGGCCATCAACACAGCATACAACATCTTTTCCAATTCTGTATAATTTTTCTTTGACAAACTTAAAACTTCGGAGACAAAATAGACTGGAGCCTGTTTTTTGATTTGGCCATCTAGCTTCTCCTATACCAGAGCCGCACTAACTGCATAGAGCGAAGTTGCCACATATAAGAGCAATGGAGCCCCTGGCAAAGGTGGAGTTAGTGTTGTTAGATTGATCAAGTATTGTTTCAGCTCTTCCAAAGCTTTTTGCTGGGCCAGACCCCATTGGAAAACTTCGGTTGACTTTAGTATTTCAAAGAATGGCAGATTTCTTTCTGCTGATCTGGATATGAATCTGTTTAATGATGCTAGCCTTCCTACCAGACGTTGGGCCCTCTTCTTTGTGCTTGGCAGCTCCATCTGAAGAATAGCCTCAATCTTGCTTGGGTTGGCTTCAATTCCTTTAGTTGACACCAAACAACCAAGGAACTTGCCCTTCTTTACCCCAAAAACACACTTTTCTGGATTTAACTTTAGGCCAGCTTGCCTGAAATTAGCAAATGTCTCTTGTAAATCAGCAATGTGATTTTCTTGCTTCGTGCTTTTCACTATGATATCATCAACATAAGCCAGTACATTCCTGCCTATTTGAGAATGAAGGACCTTAGCTGTCATTCTGCTGAACCTTCCTCCAACATTCTTGAGCCCCTCAGGCATCCAAAGATAACAATATGTGCCACTGGGAGTTATGAAGCTAGTCTTGGGCTCATCTTCCTTCTTCATCCATATTTGATGATAGCTTGAGTAACAATCTAGTAGACTCATGAGCTCCGAAGAAGCTACTGCATCTACTAAGGAGTCCATTCTTGGAAATGGGAACTCATCCTTTGGACAAGCCATGTTAAGATCTGTAAAATCAATGCACATTCTCCATTTAACATTGGCCTTCTTCACCATAACAGTGTTGGCTAGCCATTCTGGGTATTTCACCTCTCTGATAACACAGCACTAAGAAGTCTCTTCACTTTGTTCCGAGCACCTTCAGCTTTGTCTTCAGACATTTTCTAAAGCCTTTGTTTTCTTGGCCTGAAGGATGGATCCACGTTGAGTGAATGTTCAATAACATCTCTGTTGACACCACAGAGATCATTGGCGGACCAAGCAAAGACATCTTTATTGTTAAATAAGAATTTTAGCAAAGTCTTCTCTTGTTCTTCAGATAGCTGAGACCCCAGCAATACCCTTTGTTCTGCTATGTCTTCACATAGGAGCATAGGCTTCGGCTGATCCGCCGAAGCAGCCTTCTCTCTTTTGTACTTATACTGCTCACAGGCTTCAGCTCCATCTATATTATGGATTGCCTTTGAATCTGTCCAATTCCCTTCAGCCTTTCTGGCAGCCTCTTGACTTCCATGGATAGCAATAGGCCCTTGCTTCGAAGGTATCTTCATACATAAGTATGCTGGATGAAGTATAGCTTCGAAAGCATTGAGTGTCCCTCGGCCAATGATTACATTGTATGGGTACTCCATGTCAACAATATCAAAAACAACTTGTTCAGTCCTTGTGTTATGAACGAAGCCGAAGGTTACTGGCATTGTGATTTTGCCGAGTGCTACAATCTGCCTTCCTCCGAAGCCACAAAGAGGGTGTGTAGCATCATGAATCTTATCCTCTAGCTCTTGCATTTGTCTGAAGGCCCTAGCAAATATGATATCCGCTGCACTGCTTGTGTCAACCTGAACATTATGGACCAGAAACCCCTTGATGGTGCAAGATATGACCATAGCATCATTGTGGGGGTAATCCTTGAGCTGAAGATCCTCCTGTGAGAAGGTGATTGGGATGTGGGACCATTTGGACTTGATGAAGGTTCCCTGCACCCCAACATGTTGTACCCTTCTCTGCGCTTCTTTCTTCTGCTTCTTGTTAGATGGCTCTGAGCTTGAACCGCCTGTTGTCGGAAGCACCAGCTTCGTAGCCAAAGATGCTACAACTTGGTTGTTGAACGAAGTCATCAGCTCAAAAGTGGAAGTGAGTTCACCCACGGTGGGCGCCAATGTTGGGCACTTGGTCTCAAATGCTATGAATTAAGAACAAGGCAACACAAAAAGAAGTTAATGGTTAATGACCTTCATCCTTTAGAGCATTATTTCCCTAAGGATATAACAATCTTTGGACGAAGGTCATGAAGGACGTACCTTCATCATCACAACATATATTAATGAAAGACGAAGCATATGAAACATTGAAAATAACATGAATAATTATATAATATTGTTAATATATCTTATTATTATATAATTATTAATGAATGAGAACAACATTAAATTACATTTGTACCTTCGGCTTGACAGAAGGCAAAGGTAGCGTGACGCACGAGCGAGTATCAGTCAGCGTGAACAGTACAGGGGTACTGTTCACCTATTTATAGGCACAGGACGCAGCCTGGTTAAAATTACATATATGTCCTTTACAACTTATCACAATCACGACACGAATTACCATGGGCCGATTGGTCATTTCATCTTGCAACCCTTCGTATCAAGGTGTGTCGCTATGCCGAAGCTCCCTGGAAAGTAGCTTCGGTGTGTATCTTCGCTCTATGCTTGCTTCTGTGTTAATCTTTCGAAGGTGTTTTCTTCTCAAACGACCTTCGGCGACGAAGCAGACCCCCAACAGTCTCCAATCCTCCTACTCGTGACGGTAGCCTGGGTCATAGAGTGCGACCCTCTCCTGAGGACATTGAGGCCTTGATTGCTCCACTTTGGAGCCTTCCTAAGGATGAGAGGCAGACTCACTTTGAGATGCCAGCCAGCACTGATGATGCTAAGATGGATGTTGTACTTAGCCTGCTGGCTAGGAAATCGTCCGACTCTACCCGAACTGAGCCGATGGCCATCACGACTAGACAAGAATTTGGTGAAGAGGCGGAGATTCGGAAACCTGAAGGTGCCCGCCCAAAGCGTTCACGCCGAGTGAACCACCCGACTGCACCTGTTGAGGGGAAAAGAAGAGAAGGTGACTTCAGCGACTGTCATGCTTGGATCAGGATGTTGGTCCTTCTGTACCGATTACTGATGATGTCCCGGTGGACGCCGTCCCTGAGGTTGACGCCAAAGGTTGTGATCATGCGCAGGCTACTGGCGGCATGTTTGACGTGGATAAAGAGGAGGAAGAAGAAGTCCCACTGATCTGCAAGAACAGCCAGATCTATAGAGGCAGCGAGGGGGTAGCGATATTCCCTCTCCAGCTCTATTGGCACTTGTCAGTCTTCAGGAGCTTTCGATATCAGATTTTGATCAAGCACTGGAGGAGGTCATTCTTGAAGACGAAGCTGATACCCTAGCCGTGACGCCAGTAACTCCTTGACCATCCTAGAGAGGAGCCACTGCTTCATCATGTCTGACCTAGACCATCATCGCCATGAGCTGCAGGCATCTCAAGACGAAGTTCTATGATTTGAGCGATTGCTGTCGACCAAAGACTCCATCAAGGATCTGTGTGCTTCTAAGAAGCTTGTCGTGCAGGAGCTAGAGGCAACTGGTTGTTAAAACTCTAGAGGACAACTGCGTCGTATTGAAGGCCCAGCGCCACAGGGCTATGGATAAAGCCGTTCACACTGGATGGATCCTGATGAGGAGACCCGACGTCGTGGTGCCTGATGATATTGTTGCTGATGTCAAGGCCGCGCCTGATGCTGCAAGCCATCCCTCTTCTTCCATTGTACCTATGAAAGACACTATCTGCAAAGATGTTTCGACGCAGTGATGTCCTACAAAACACCCTTTTATCGAGTTAGCATCTCTTTTGGAAGATAGATGTAATATGAATTCTATGTGACAGCTATGTTAGAACTCGATTATTCTATGGACAGGGTGCCGGAAAGCGCCCCTGGCACTAGCAAGTAAGATGTTCTTTTTTCCTGAAGTGCTTTTAATCTTAGCTAATTATTTCGTTGTTAGGGTACAATGGTCACCCTAAACAACGCGAAAACAAGTGTACCATGCTAGCTTAAAGGCGTTTTCCGACTTAAGCCGATCGCCTTGCTGGTAGAGCGTAGTGGTCACCCTAAGTGGAGTAAGTCGGAGTATATTGCATCGTCTTAGATCGTTAGCAGGGTATAGTGGTCACCCTAAGTCAAGTAAGTGTGAGCATGTTGCACTGACTTAAGTCGTCGCCGACTTAAGCCGAGTGCTCCATCAGCAGGGTATAGTGGTCACCCTAAGTAAAGTAAGCGTGAGCATGTCGCATTGACTTAAATCGTCGCTGACTTAAGTCGATTGCTCCATTAGCAGGGTATAGTGGTCACCCTAAGTCAAGTAAGTGTGAGCATGTCACACCGACTTTAGTCGTCGCCGACTTAAGCCGATTGCTCCGTAGCAGGGTGTAGTGGTTACCATTAGTCAAGTAAGCATGAGCATGTCACACCAACTTAAGTCATCGCCGACTTAAGCTGATTGCTCCGTTAGCAGGGTATAGGGGTCACCCTAAGTCAAGTAAGCGTGAGCATGTCGCACTGACTCAAATTGTCGCCGACTTAAGCTGACTGCTCCGTTAGCAGGGTATAGTGGTCACCCTTAGTCAAGTAAGCGTGAGCATGTCGCACCGACTTAAGTCGTCGCCGACTTAAGCTGATTGCTCCGTTAGCAGGGTATAGTGGTCACCCTAAGTCAAGTAAGCGTGCTGATTTCAAGCCCGACCCAATCGAAGTCAGTTGTAAGTCAAGAGTCTGAATGCCTTTAGAAAACGAAAACTTTATTGATGATAAAGACCTCAGATTATAGAGTACAATGCTCCTTCAAGAATTTTGAAGCCTCGCTAAGGATAGAATTTTCTGAGGTGTTCTATGTTCCATGAGTTCTTCACTTCTGTGCCATCCATCTGAGTAAGCTGGTATGATCCCGACCGAGTGACCTTTGATATGATGAACGATCCTTCCCATAGTGGTGATAGCTTGTGCCACCCTTCTCCGTTAGAATTTGGCGAAGGACCAAGTCTCCCACTGCAAAGGATCAGTGCCGCACAGCTTTAACATGGTAGTGCCTCAAGGTCTACTGGTACCTAGCTGACTGAATTACTATGTTCAATTGTTCTTCCTCCAGTACATCAATATCTTCTAGCCCGGTCGCTTCCGCTTCATCTATGCTTTCGAAAGTTAACCTTGGTGCCCCGAAGATTAGGTCGGCGGGCAGCACTGCCTCTGACCCATAAACCATGAAAAATGGGTATTTTCATGCAGAGCTCGACTGGGTTGAGCTCTCAGGCTCCAGACCACGCATGGCAACTCTCTGATCCATTTTCCTGCAAACTTTTCACTCCTATCAAATACTTTCTTCCTGAGTGCTTCTAGTATCATTCTGTTGGCTCTTTCTACCTGGCCATTGGCTCTTAGGTGCTACTGATGCATAGTTAATCTGGATGCTCCGCTGCTCGCAGAAATCGAAGAATTCCGAGCTGGTGAAGTTGGATCCCAGGTCGGTGATGATGTTGTTTGGTATCCCAAACCTGAATATTATGTATTGTATGAATTCTACTGCTTTGACTGAGGTCAAAGAAGCGATTAGCTTGTACTCTATCCATTTTGTGATCTTGTCAATGGCAATTAGTATATGAGTATAGCTTCCCTGAGCTTTCTTGAAAGGTCCAATCATGTCCAGCCCCCCATCATGCGAACGGCCATGTTACATGAATGGTCTGTAGGTGCTGTGCAGGTAGGTGTTGTTGCTTTGATAAGAATTGGCAAGCCTCACACTTCTGGACTAACTCGGCAGCATCGCTCTTCGCTGTTGGCCAATAGAAACCAGATCTGAAAGCCTTCCCGACCAGAGTCCTGGATGCTGCATGTACTCCACACTACCCGGCATGGATTTCATCTAACAGTTGTTTCTCAACGGTCGAGTGAATGCATTTCATGAGGACTCCTGCTGCACCTCTTCTGTATAGTAAATCCCCTATGATGGTGTAGTGAGCCGACTGCCTTGCGATGCATTCTGCTGCAGCCTTGTCATCCGGTTTTTCTTCATTTTTTATATACCTGATGATAGGTTCTCTCCAATCATTGGGGTCCGACTCTGGTTGGCTCAAGGCATTGCACTCTTCCACCTGATCTGAGAGGATGCTTGGTTGTGATATTTCTTGGATGAAGATCTCTGGTGGAACCTAGGCCCGACCGGATCCCAGCTTCGACAACGCATCTGCTGCTGCGTTGCGATCTCTTTCCATGTGATGGAACTCCAATCCTTCGAATTTGTCCTCCAGTTTTTGCACGGCTGCATAGTACTTGCCCATGGAATCAGTCGAGCAATCCCAGTCTTTGTTTATCTGGCTTATGACCACTAGCGAATCTCCATATACCATCAGTTTCTTGATGCCGAGTGATACGGCGATACTTAGCCCATGGATCAGTGCTTCATACTCTGCTGCATTATTCGATGCTGGAAATAGTAGCTGGAGTGCATACTTGAGTTGTTCACCTCCAGGAGCAGTAAAGAGAACCCCTGCACCCGCTCCTTGCTGCTTCAATGAGCCATCAAAGTACATTCTCCATACTTCGGTAATCTCTAGGTTGTTTGGGACTTGGTGCTCGGTCCACTTTGATACGAAGTCAACCAGTGCTTGGGTCTTTATTGACGTGCGAGGTCGGAACTCTATGTTGTGAGCTCCCAGCACGCACGTCCACTTGGCTATCCTTCCAATAGCTTCTTTGTTATGGAGAATGTCCCCTATTGGAAATCCTGTGACTACTATGACTTTGTGGTCGATAAAGCAGTGACGGAGCTTGCGAGCGGTTAGAAGTACCGTGTATAGCAGCTTCTGGACTTGAGGATACCTCATCTTTGAGGGACTAAGGACTTCGCTGATGAAGTAGACTGGATGCTGCACCGTGTATGCATGTCCTTCCTCTGCCCGCTCAACTACTAACGCGGTGCTTACCACGTGAGTCGTGCAGGAGATGTATAGCAACAGATCTTCTACTGGCTGACTCGGCATAGCTCGGCGTGGTGGCTTGAGTACTGGTGGTGTAGTCAAGAACTTTTTCAGTGCCTCTAGAGCCTCCTGCGCCTTTGTGGTCCACTAAAACTTGTCCACCTTTTTGAGCAATTTGTAGAATGGCATGCCTTTCTCGCCTAGCATTGATATGAACCTGCTCAAGGCTGTCATGCATCCCATAAGCCTCTACACCTTTTTTTGTGATCGTGGCGCTTCCATTCTCATGATGGCCTCGATTTTTTCTGGGTTAGCTTCAATCCCTCGATGGCTAACAATGAATCCGAGTAACTTTCCTGCCAGTACTCTAAAAACACACTTTTCTAGGTTGAGCTTCCACCGGTAGCGCCTCAAGCTGTTGAAGACCAGGTGCAAATCTTCAATGAAGTTTTCTGAGTTTTCTATTTTGATCACCACATCATCGACATAGGCTTCCACTCGCTTGCCCCAGTGGTCAGCTAAGCATGTCTGAATGGCTCTCTGGTAAGTTACTCCTGTGTTCTTGAGGCCGAACGACATGGTGGTATAGCAGAAAGCTCCAAATGGGGTGATGAAAGTAGTCTTCTCCTCATCTTCTTTTGCTAAGCTGATCTGATGGTACCCAGAATAACAGTCTAGGAAGGACAACATAGAACAACCAGCGGTCGAATCAACCACCTGATCTATTCTAGGGAGCCCGAAGGGATCCTTCGGACAATGCTTGTTGAGATCAGTATAGTCAACGCACATGCGCCAATCCATTTTATTCTTTTTTAGTACAAGAACAAGATTTGCTAGCCACTCGAGATGCAGCACCTCCCTAATGAACCCTGCAGTCACTAAGCGGGCTAGCTTGGCGTGAATAGCTTCTCTTTTGTCAGGCGTGAAATGATGTAGCTTCTGTCGAATCGGCTTGGCTTGTGGATAGACCTTCAATTTGTGCTCGGCAAGTTCTCTCGGGACTCCCAGCATATCCGCAGGTTGCCATGCGAATACGTCCCGGTTATCTTGCAGGAACCGGATGAGCGCGCTTTCCTATTTGTCATCAAGGCTGGAAATGATGATAGTAGTCTTGCACTCATCGGCAAATCCCAGGTTGATCCTTTTAGTCTCCTCAGTCGGCCGTATAGAGGTCACGGCTCGAGCTTCGTTAGCGGGTATTGTGAGGCCTTCCTCCGGCTTGGTGTCCGCCTACGGAGCTGTCGGGGGCCCAGCGATGAGGGACACTTGGATGGCTCTCGAAAGCACTCCGCGGTGCTTTGGAAGTTAGCGCGCACGGTGATGATTCCTTGAGGTCCCGACATCTTCAACATCATGTTCGAGTAGTGCGGAATGGTCATGAACTTCGCTAGTCCCGGCCTACTGATGATGGCATTGTATCCGCAGTCAAAACATGCCACCTCGAACCTCAGGAACTCGGTTCTGTAGTTCTCCGGAGTCCCGAAGGTGATGGGCATGTAGATGTGTCCGAGTGGGTACTCCCCTTTGGTCGGCACGATGCCAAAGAAAGGAGCATCTGACTTAGTGAGGTATTTGAGTGCGACCCCCAAGGCTAGAAGCGTTAGGGGTGAAGGTAACGTTAATGCTACTTCCCCCATCCACTAGTACTTTCTTTACTCTGCTCTCTCGGGCCACCGGATCAACGAGGAGCGGGTACTTGCCGGGATGGTCGAAGTTGAGCCATTGATCCGCTCGGCTGAAGGTTATTGCATGCTCCGACCACCGATAAGGAGCTGGGGCACTGGTGGTTGCCGCTAGGACCTGCCGGTCATTGAGCTTATGTTGCCTTCTGTTCTCCTACGACCCGTGTCCTCCGAAGATGACGTTGACCTCCTTGTCAACGTGTGGGAATGCTCCACCCCCTCCCGCTTCTGACTACTGAGGTTGCCTAGGCTCACCTGGCCCTCTTCATGGTGAGGGAGGTGGTAGAGGCTGGAACGGTCGGCCATGTTCGACAGAGTACTTGATGTCCTTGCAATTCCATAGGGTGTGGTGCATGGCCTTATAGTACGGGCACTAGGCGTCGAGGATGTCATCCAGCATTCGCTCGCCTCCGCAGGGCGCCCCTCAGGCACGAGCGACGGGTGGTCCAATGGCGTGTACCTCTTCACGTGGCCTTTTCTCCCAGTGCCTGTCGGGTTGCTGATTCGCATCGCATCATAGCACTAGTGGTGAAGGTTTCGTTCCTCCGATGAGGTCCTGGGCCCGCTCGTCAGCGGTGATGTAGAGGTCTGCTTCTTGAAACAGCTGTTCGGAGGTGGTCGACACTTTCTCTAGTATGACTCGGACGAAGGCCGAGTCATTGGATCCCCGGTAGAAATCCTCAATCACCGCTGCCTCGGTGACTTCAGGGATACGATTTCTCATGGTCTGAAACCTCTTGAGGTACGATCGAAGTGTTTCATCGCCCTGGCGCCTGATGGATTTGAGGTCCCATGGCTGTGCCGGCTTGTCAGGGAGGGACTGGAAGTTGGCAATGAAACACCAACTGAAGTCACTCCAATCGTCGATGCAGTGTCGTGGCAAATGTCGTAGCCACTGTAGTGCATCTTGCCCAAGGACTATGGGCAAATATGATGTCATCATGTCTTCTGTTGCCCTGGCGGCTCGGGCGGCAGTCGTGTAGACAGCCAACCAGCCCCTAGGTCCTGCTTAGGCTCGTACTTGTCGACGTTAGAGACTTTGAAGTTTGGGGGCCAGTGGATGGCCCAGAGACACGGAGTAAGTGCGGAGACTCCACATGTGTCTTCTTGTCGGCATTCATGGTGCCGATCCTGGGGAGGGGAGTCGGTGATGTGTCATCTCGACCGCCCCTGAATCAGGCCACTAGTTGAGGCCGCAGCCTACTCAACTCGGGTGGCGTGACTTTGAGCCGGGATGCCATGGTCCCGGTCATACTCCTCCCGACGCCTTATCTCGTTTTCATGTCGTCGGTCGCGTGAAGCGTTGATGGAGCTCCGCGCATCCCGCTGACTATTGATGGCATGTCGTAAGTCGCTCGGGGGATGAACGATAGGCAGAAGGTGGTTAGCTGCCTGAGTAAGTAGCCGCCGATAACCTTCAGCATCCGGAGTTCACGGGAGGCCATTAGCTATCTGAGCTAGCACTCCTCCAACTTTGCTCGGCGTGTTCATTATGCGAGCGAAGTTAGGGTTCAGGTTTTGGGCGAAGAGGGGATTCTCTCGGCGTAACCTTGCGCCCTGCTCGGCTTGTTCTCGGTCTCGGTCCTGAGCTTATCGACGGTCACGTCGGTGAGAGTTCCACCTTTCTTGGTGTACGCGCTCATCGGGGGTCTCCCACATCCGAAACTTCATCCCGAGATACGGGCTACGCTGGGTCCCGCTCCCCAGCTTCGTGATGTCATCGAATATTCCGGTGTCTGTTCCTTCATCGTCGAGCCTCTCGCTGGGGAGGTTCTTCCCCCGGCATGGTCGGCTGGTCGTCGGAGATGGGAGACGATTCCAATCTCTCCGATGAAGAGGATGTCGAGGTATAAAGGAGTTGCTATGATGGTGAGTTCCTTTCTGTCCTCCTTTGAGGGCGAAGGTGTCGGAAAGATAACTCGGCGGAGCTCTGTCCTTTTTCTAGGAACGCTTGCTTCTTTCTTTCTTGTAATCTGTGTCCACTCCTTTGTGGGCGAAGTGAGCGGCGAAGTCCTTCGGGTAGGTAAATTCCCGATTCTCAGCTTGCAAGAAGTAGTCTTCGCCTGAAGTACAGGAGACCGCGCTGTCTGTTGTCTTGTTCCTATTTTCTTAGGGATTTTCGAGGAAAACTTCTTCCCCGGCGGATCTGCTATGCGGTGCAGAATTCCTTTCTCATCTGCTATGGACGAGATGGTCCCAAAGCAGAACACAGATCTAGGGTGAAGAGCGATCTTGCACTGGGAAGTAAGGGCCATTGAGCTAGCTTGGATCAACGACACACCCCCTACCTGGCGCGCCAGCTGTCGGTGTTTGGAGCCCGACCGCACACCCAGGGTTACCCTTTGCGGTGCTTTTGGTAGGATGGTGCTGTTGAGTGTAACTCAATGGTTCGTGCGAGATGCACGAGAGACAATAGGCGATTTTCTACAGGTTCGTGCGCTTGGAGAGGCGTAATACCCTATTTCCTAGTGTGGGTATTTATGTGGTGGGTTACAGGAATAGTTCTTCAGAATGGAGAGAAACTAGTGAGATGGGTTGGTCATTGATTGGAAATGATGGGGTACCCCCTAGGCCTTATATATTCGACCGTGGGGCACTACATACGTATGTGATGATGGTATGTTCCTAAATAATAGTGAACCGACTGAACTGATCTTCCTATAATCTTGCCGACTTATCCCTAATCCATTCTGATATTCAAGGGCGCTGCGCGCGGGAAAGTCGGATGGGCACTTTGGATGGCGCTTAAGTCTAGCGGGTCGCTTGGACCTGAGTCTGATTCTTTCTCATGTCGACCCACTCCGCCAGCAATTTCTTCCTGGCCCACGAAGGGATGGCCTAGCGAGATAACAAGCCTAAAGCCTCTCGCGAGGTCTTCTTGCCTTCTAGTGGACCCGGGGGATATCTGTCCCCCACAGTTTCCATTACAGCACGCCAGTGAAAAAACAGGCGAGCTTGCCTTAACGAACCGGTAGTGTAAATATATATACACTGGCGGTTCACTTAACTGAACCATCAGTGGAAAGGATGTATTTACACTGGCGCCTTTATTAAGTAAACCGCCAGTGTAAATATATATACACTGGTGGTTCACTTAACTAAACCATCAGTGGAAAGATGTATTTACACTGGTGGCTTTATTAAGTAAACCGCAGTGGAAATATCATATACACTGGCGGTTCACTTAACTGAACCATCAGTGGAAAGGATGTATTCACACTGGCGGCTTTATTAAGTAAACCGCCAATGGAAATATCATATACATTGGCGGTTCACTTAACTGAACCGTCAGTGGAAAGGATGTATTTACACTGGCGGCTTTATTAAGTAAACCGCCAGTGGAAATATCATATACACTAGCGGTTCACTTAACTAAACCGCCAGCGTATATTTACACTAGCGGTTGTATTAAGTGAACCGCCAATGGAAAAATATATACACTGGCAGATTTAATGAAACCATCAATACATTGCATGAATACTCTCTAAGAGGAATCAGTACCCAAATACATTGCATGATTACTCAGTGATTGGTACCCCAATACATTGCATGATTACTCAGTGATCGGTACCCCAATACATTGCATGATTTCTCAATACCAGAGAGGTGATCAATACATTGCATGATTATACTATCTATATACCCAGCAATCTGAGATACACTATATATCACTAACTACTTCATTACATCTAACTACTTCATTACATACACTACATCAATGATACTCCAGCAGTGAACCAATTTCTCAATAATGTCATTTCTTGACTTGCATTTACATTTAGCCAATCTGACACATCGTAATCAGCTTGGCCATGCGAACTACTCCCTGATCCTCCTATGTGGCCTCGGTCAAACAAATAGTTATGCAAAGCAAAACAAGCAATTATAATCTTCACTTGCATGCTTCTTTCGTAAAATGGGAGTCCTCGTAGCACATGCCACCTTGATTTGAGTAGTCCAAAAGCCCGTTCAACTACATTTCGTAGACTCGAGGTGTGGAAATTAAACTTTTCCTGCACACTCTCTACTCCTGTTTGATTAAAATCTTCTAAGTGATGTCTCTGATTCCGATATGGTGGCAAGTAACCTTCGCGAATTGAGTAACCAGCATCCAGTAGATAATACTTCCCTGTACACAAACAAATAAACTTAGAAGGATCGATCCTATGTGAATTTATGAATACATATCATACACAATGCTGCAACTAAATAACCAATCTCTCATGTTATGTATGTAGTGCCACAAGCAACCACAAGGATCGGTCCTATGTGGGTTCTATGCGTGCGAGTTTATGAGAATGAACGGACGATACATCACAAACCCTAGCAAGGTATTATTAGTAATAGTCATGTTTGTATTTGTCAATTAAAGATGCAAATGTGAATAGATGATGTTTATAAACTTTCTTTACAGGAATTTCAAAAAGGAAATACGGAGAACTTGACCGAAGCTGCATTGTATGGTATAGTTGAAGACCTATGCACATTCATATTAAAAGAGGTCATTCCAGCTGAAGGGAAATATCACAACGCTTCCAGTACATTAGCTATGCCAGAGTTTAGAATATTAACAGAAGTTAGTAGACTATCTCTTAAACGAGATAGTTACTAGCTAGAGCATAGGTGAAAACTTATATGTTCAGTTTTGATGTGTATAAAATGTATCGAATTTAATTCAGTTTTGATTGATTGAAAATTTATAGTTGTAAACAGAAAAATATGTGTTGTAAACAATATATTGTAAACAGATTTGTGTAAATAAATATAAAATTCAGTTTTGTTTGAAAATTTGAAAAAAGGCAAGAAAACTTATACTGGTGGGAAATAGTAAGCAGACCGCCAGTGCTATTGTATTTCCACTGGCGAGCTGCTAAAGAAAACCGCGAGTGATAATAATGTTTCCACAGGCGGTTTCTTAAGCAGCCCGCCAGTGAAAATCATGTTTCCACATGCGGTTTCTTAAGCAAACCGGCAGTGTCTTAAGCTGCCCGCCAGTGAAAATCAAGTTTCCACGTGCGGTTTCTTAAGCAAACCGCTAGTGCTAATGTTATTTCCACGGACGGTCCGTTAAAGAAAACCGCCATTGAAAATCATGTTTCCACATATGGTTTATTAAGCAAACCGCCAGTGCTAATGTTATTTACACTGGCGGGCTGCTAAAGAAAACAGCCAGTGATAATAATGTTTTCACAGGCGGTGTCTTAAGCAGCCCGCCAGTGAAAATCATGTTTCCACATGCTGTTTCTTAAGCAAACCGTCAGTGCTAATATTATTTCCACGGGCGGTCCGTTAAAGAAAACCGCCGGTGAAAATCATGTTTCCACATGCGGTTTCTTAAGCAAACCGTCAGTGCTAATGTTATTTACACTGGCGGTTGGCAAACAACAGCCTGTTAAAAAGACCGATTTCTACTGGCCACTAGCACTGACGGCACTGAAAAACGCCAATACAAATAGCTCTAGGACCACTACTATAGAGCTTCTGTGTCCTAGTGCTAATTATCTTCCCTCTCATCTATCTTGACATTTAGTCATACAGTCTCTTTGTACTTGCTCTGACACCGATAGGGTTTCGTACATCTTTCTATTTCATAGATGTTGTTAATGAGTTATTAATATTTGTGGTCCAGTAAAACTCTAAAAGCTTCGTGGCATATTCCAGAAAAGTTTGTGGTAACAGATCCAATCTAATTACGTGTGGCGCTTATACCCAACACTCGTAAGGAATCGAATCACTACTCTCTATATACAAACAAACGCACACAGAAGCGTACTAGTAGTACTAGTACACATTGCCGTCAGAGTCACGAGAAGACAAGCAGACGAGTTGCCAAAAAGAACTACAGAAACGTCTCAATTATGCATGCAGCGGCCGCAGCTAGGGCTAGCGCGAGCCGTCGATCTCTAGCAGGGCGGGGAAACGAAGAAGCAGACGGCACATGCTTCTGCAGTTCCGATCGATGTGTTCCGGTGGGAACAACTAGCGGCTGCGGAAATGAGCTCTGTCCGTCTGTGTCTGTCTGCCGCCGTGCTGCCCCTCCGCTGCGTACGTCCCGGTGCTTAGCTAGGACAGCCGTGGGCCGGGCCCCGGGGTGAGGACTGAGCGAGAAGCCACTCGGATCCTTGCGCATTCATGTGGAGCGGCAGTGGCGAGAAAATGGCCGGGGAGGCCCGGAGGAGCTATCTGAAATCTGATCCGCGTGCTTTCTTTTCATACTTCGTTTTTCGCGGGATGATCTTGCTGTGGATGCTTTTGTATCTGCTGTTGTGCCGTTGCCTTTGCACGAGCAGTGTAGTACGTAGAGTTGCCTGGGAAGGGAGCCTTGCCGCTAGCGCTAGCCTTATCGAGACCGCAGTGGCCAAGGAAAGGGGCAATAATGCGGGCGGGCTGGCCGGCTTTCCAAAGTTTCCATCAACGTGCCTCGGCTGAGCTCGGATGGTAGTGTAGCTAGTGGTGGCTGTGGCTGGGCGAGCTGATGCCTGCCGGTGACCGGTGCCCGGCCCGGGTGCCAAGTGCAGTCCAGCGTGCCATCATCGTCCCCTGCCATTGCCATCGTTCCTCCGTGGGACGCATTTGTGGCGCTGACGTTATCGTCCTGCCCAATGCAGGCCCCGCCCGGAAAGTGATGATGTCATCGCCGGACTATATACTGGTGGTGGTCAGGTGTCATCGCGCCGGACTATATACTGGTGGTGGTGCTGGGCCGGCGTGTTCTGCGGTGGTAGTGTCGTCGTCTCTGCAGACAGACGACGCCTCCCTCCTCCAGAACCCTATGGGAGAGCATTGATAGGTTCAGTCTATTGTCTGTAGATAACTTAATTTAAAAACCAAGTATGTGCCACAATGTAATTTGAATTATTCATTTACACATGTGTCGGAGGTCTGCTTCGTCGACGAAGGTCCTGTGAGAAGAAACAACTTCGGAAGATCAAAACAGAAGCAGTACCGAAGCTACCAATCAGGGAGCTTCGTAGCGTACCTTCAGATGCACCGACTTAAAGATGAAAAGACCAATTGGCTCATGATAATTTGTGTTATGATTGTAACCGATTGTAAAGGACACAAATGTAAATCCACACAGGCTGCGCTCTGTGCCTATAAATAGATGAACAGTATCACCGTACTGTTCACGCTGACTTGTATTCACTCGCACGTCACCTGGATTTTCACCTTCTGTCAAGCCGAAGGTACAAATGTAATTCGATATTGTTCATGTTTGTTCATGATGATATAATAAAAATATCCTAATGATGTCATGTGATTATCCATGTTATTTTCCATGTTTCATATGCTTCTACTTTCATTATTATAATAGTGATGAAGGTACGTCCTTCGTAACCTTCGTCTGAAGATCATTATATCCTAAGGGAGATAATGCTTCGAAGGACGAAGATCTTTAACCATTAATACTTTGTGTTGCCTTGTTCTTATCTCATAGCATTTGAGAACAAGTCCCCAACATTGGCGTCCACCTCCGGTGAACTCACTTCCACTGATTGAGCTGATGGCTTCGTTCAACAACCAAGCTGAAGTATCTTCGGCTACGAAGCTGCTGGTGCTTCCGATAACAGGCGGTTCAGGTTCAGAGCTGGTTAACAAGAAGCAGAAGAAGGAAGCACATAGAAGGGTACAACATGTTGGGGTGCAGGGACCCTTCATCAAATCAAAATGGTCCCACATCCCAATTATCTTCTCCTAGGAGGACCTTCAGCTCAAAGATTATCCTCACAATGATGCTATGGTCATATCTTGTGTCATCAAGGGTTTTCTGGTCCATAATGTTCTAGTTGATACAGGCAGCGCAACGGATATCATATTTGCTAAGGCCTTCAGACAAATGCAAGAGCCAGAAGACAAGATTCATGATGCTACACATCCTCTATGTGGCTTCGGAGGAAGACAGATTACAACACTCGGCAAAATCACAATGCCAGTTACCTTCGGCTTTGTTCATAACACAAGAACCGAACAGGTCGTCTTTGATATTGTTGACATGGAATATCCTTACAATACAATCATTGGTCGTGGAACACTGAATGCCTTTGAAGCAATACTTTATCCAGCATATTTATGCATGAAGATACCTTCGGAACAAGGGCCCATTGCTGTTCATGGGAGTCAAGAAGCTGCCAGAAAAGCCGAAGGAAATTGGACGGACTCAAAAGCAATTCACAATATAGATGGAGCCGAAGTCTGTGAACAGTACAAATACAAAAGAGAGAAGGCTACTTCGGCGGGTCACCGAAGCCCATGCTTCTATGTGAAGACATAGCAGAGCAAAAAGTACTGCTGGGGTCTCAGCTATCTGAAGAGCAAGAGAAAACTTTGATAAGATTTTTATTCAACAACAAAGATGTCTTTGCTTGGTCAGCCAATGATATCTGTGGTGTCAACAGAGATGTCATTGAACATTCACTCAATGTGGAGCCATCCTTCAGGCCAAGAAAGCAAAGGCTTCGGAAAATGTCTGATGATAAAGCCGAAGGTGCTCGGAATGAAGTGAAAAGGCTTCTCAGTGCTGGTGTCATCAGAGAGGTAAAATACCCAGAGTGGTTAGCCAATACTGTCATGGTGAAGAAGGCCAATGGCAAATGGAGAATGTGCATTGACTTCACAGATCTTAACAAGGCATGCCCAAAAGACGAATTCCCGCTACCAAGAATAGACTCTCTTGTAGATGCAGCAGCTTCTTCAGAGCTCATGAGTCTATTAGATTGTTATTCAGGCTATCATCAAATCTGGATGAAGAAGGAAGATGAGCCAAAGACTAGCTTCATAACTCCCAGTGGCACCTATTGCTATCTTCGGATGTCTGGGGGGCTCAAGAATGCTGGAGGAAGCTTCAGCAGAATGACAGCCAAGGTCCTTCATTCCCAGATAGGCAGAAATGTGCTGACCTATGTTGATGATATCATAGTGAAAAGCATGAAGCAAGAAAATCACATTGCTGATTTGCAAGAAACATTTGCCAATTTCAGGCAAGCTAGCCTGAAATTAAATTCAGAAAAATGTGTTTTTGGAGTGAAGAAAGGCAAGTTCCTTAGTTGTCTGGTATCAACGAAAGGAATTGAAGCTATCCCAAGCAAGATCGAAGCTATCCTTTGGATGGAGCCACCAAGCACGAAGAAAGGGGCTCAACGGCTGGCAGGAAGATTAGCATCATTAAACATATTCATATCCAGATCAGCGGAAAGAAATCTGCCATTTTTTGAAATACTTAAGTCAACCGAAGTCTTTCAATGGGGTCCGACACAACAAAAAGCTTTTGAAGAGTTGAAACAATATTTGATTGATTTAACAACATTAACTCCACCCGCGCCATGGCTCCATTGCTCTTATATGTGGCAGCTTCGCATTCTGCAGTGAGTGCAGCACTGGTACAGGAGAAGTTAGATGGTCAGGCTAAAAAGCAAGCTCCAGTATACTTCGTCTCAGAAGTTTTAAGTCCATCAAAGAAAAATTACACAGAATTGGAGAAGGTATTATATGTTGTGTTAATGGCCTCCAGAAAGCTTCGACATTATTTTCAAGCATACCACATAATTGTTCCTTTGTCACAACCTCTAAAGGACATCATGAGGAACAGAGAGGCTACTGGAAGGATTGGAAAATGGGTTGCAGAGCTTAATGAATTCACCATTGATTATGTGCATAGATCTTCAATTCAGTCCCAGGCGTTAGCAGACTTCATCGCTGACTGGACGCCAGGGGCTCAGGAAGAAGAGATAAATAAAGATGTCGAAGCTTGGACAGTGTTCTGCGATGGTTCTTAGTGAACCTTCGGTGCAGGAGCAGCTACTGTTTTAGTAGCACCTTCAAAAGTCAGAACATGTTATGCAGCCAAGTTAGACTTTAGTTGTACAAATAATATTGCCGAATATGAAGCACTCCTGTTGGGGCTTCGGAAGTAAAGGCAATGGGAATAAGAAGGGCTATTCTGAAAACTGATTCTCAAGTCATTTCTGGCCATGTAGATAAAAGTAGCAAGGCAAGAGATCCAAAACTTGAAAAATATCTGGATACAGTTCAAAGGTTTCTCTGTCAAGAACATTCTAAGAGGCAAAAATGAGCATGCAGATCTGTTAGCCAAATCAGCGGCTCACGGGCTCCCTCTACTTTCGGAAGTATTTTTTGAAACAATAAGGGCACCTTCGGTTGAACTCATGGAGAGAGCAATGCTCGCTATTTCTCCAGTACATAGTGAAGATTGAAGGACTGAAATCATATCTTTCCTCTAGGGTAACTGCCTCTCGGACGACGAAGTTTATAATAAAAGAATGGAAGCAAGAACAAGACCGTATATCATAATAGAAGGGGAATTATATAAACATGGAGTCTGCTCCCCCCTTCTCAAGTGTTTATCCAGAACCAAAGGTATAGAACTAATGAAGGAGATACATGCAGGATTGTGTGGATCTCATATTGGGTCTAGGCCTTTGCTGGGAAAGGTTTTTAGATAAGGATTTTACTGGCCGAAGGCAGCTTCGGATGCAGCAGATCTGGTCCAAAAGTGCGAAAATTGTCAAAAATGTGCAAGAGACCAAAAACAACCTTCGCCATTAACTCAGTTAATACAACCAACCTGGCCATTGCAAAGATGGGGTATGGACTTATTAGGCCCACTTCCACCACCACAAGGTAATTTTAAATATGTCATGGTGGCTGTAGAATATTTTTCTAAGTGGATTGAAGCAAAGACTTTGGCTACAATAACTTCGGTTACAGTCCAGAAATTCTTTTGGCAAAATATCGTTTGTCGCTTCGGTGTGCCGAAGGCTATAACTATGGACAATGGAACACAGTTTGATGCCGAAACTTTCAAAGAATTCTGCAACCAGATTGGCATGAAGATTCATTTTGCATCAGTCAGGCACCCGGAGTCAAACGGGCTGGTCGAAAGAGCAAATGTTATTATAATGACGGGAATAATGAAGTTAATCTTCAATCAACCCAGAGGAAAGTGGCCAGATGAGTTGATTAAAGTGGTGTGGATCCATAATACAACTATATCAAGGTCAACATGTTTTACACACGTTCAAGTTATTATTTGGTGACGAAGCTATAACTCCAGAAGAAGCTAAGGCAGGGTCAATTAGAACAGTAGCTTCAGTAGAGGACGAAGCTGATTATTCTGTGGCAAAAGATGCTATAGAAGGGACCAGACTTAAGGCTATGGAGAATATCAATAAATACCAAGCCGAAACAATAAAATGGCGTGACAGAAAAGTTCGGCTGAAAAACATTAAGTCAGGGCATTTGGTACTTCAGAGAGTGGCCAATCCAGACATAGTAGGCAAGCTACAGCTGAAGTGGGAAGGACCCTTTCTGGTGGTATCTTTGTCAAGACCCGGTTCTTACAAATTGAAGGATATGGACGGCAACGACATTCCTAGATCTTGGAATGCGGATGAGCTTCGACGATATTATGTGTAACTTGATGTAATCTTTTTCATTTTTCCTATGGCACCCTTTTCCTTTCCAAAGGGGGAGAAAGGTTTTTAATTGGGCCATAGTTTGTAATTTTTCCTTTCTTATTTAGCTCTATGAGAGCAAAATCCCCCAAAAATATGTAAAATGTAAAATCTGAGCATGCACCATCGAGTGAAGAGAGAGAGAAAAACAGGGAGAAGCTCAAAAGTCGTCCCTAAGGGGATGCAGAGCACGACGAAGCTACAAAAAGTCGTTCCCAAGGGAGCGCAACGTAAGTTTTCTACTCAAAAGTCGTTCCTAAGGGAATACAGAGCCAAATACCGCCGAAAAAGAAGGCGAAGAAGTTCAAAAGACGTTCCTAAGGGGATGCAGAACTTACACCGAAAAGTCAACGGTGATACTGCCGAAATAGAAGGCGAAGAAGTTCAAAAGACATTTCTAAGGGAATGCAGAACTTACACCGAAAAATAAGCGGTGAAGCCGAAAAATAAACGGCAAAGAGATTTTGGTCATTTTTTAGGGAATGCAGAGTCTGGATGTGGCTTCGTACGTGTGTGTTTGGACATTCACTTGCACATTACATCACATCATTCATTGCATTCATATACATTCATTTAGACATTCATAGGATCATCATCATCATATCATAGAGCACAGACAGTTGCTTCGGTTTTAATGACAAGGCTTCGGCGAATACAAAAGAAGCAGATTTATGCTTCGTTGTGTACGAAAAGAAGGGAAGGTGTTTTTCGCCTTCGACTCAAAAAGTACAAGTTTTGTTCACACCAAAGCAATGCATTCATCGATGAAAAGGTAAAATATATTACAAGGTATTGACAAATTTACAGAATAATGTTTAATTCATAGATTACAATATTTTCTACAAAGTTAACTCAAAATTTTCTCTAGAACTTTTTTGCAGTAGCTTCGTCATTTCCCAACAAGCTTCAGTTCATGGATCTTCGGTTTCGTCACCCTCTACATAACAAAGTAGTATAAGTGTCACACCCGGGTTTTAGGGGCACCAAGACCCGGGCGCGAACATAATCACCAGGTGTGCTGGGACCAAGTCTCACACATATGATGAATCATGGCACGGGATCAAATGTCACAACTTTACTATATAATAGGAGTTCTATACAAAAGAAATAAATAATTACATTATAAGGAGACAACGGTCCAGCAACCCAAAGTTGACTGGGAGACGACAACCTAGACCTCTCACGAACACATCGCAGCATCCTCCACGCGCATCATCCTGTGGTACCTGTTCTTGACCTGTGGGGGGGTGTGAGACAGCAAGAGTGAGCTCACATACGTTCATCGCTCAACAAGTTGTGGGGAATAATGTGCATGAACTCGCCAAAGGTGGGAGCTCACGTAAAGTGTAAGGCTTACCAAAGAGGATGGTTAGAGCTGAGCATTGCTTTTAAAGTTGGTCAAAATTTTATTAGCAATTACTAAGTATAAGTAAATACCAGCCCAATTAAGTAGTAGAACAAAAGTAACAACCTCACCTGCGATGCAATGCATATGACAAATTGAATTTAAGTTCCATAAATTAATCATGTGAGTGTCCGAGCTGCTCATGACCGTGAGCACGGCTAGTATACCAGTTTTACACTCTGCAGAGGTTGCGCATCTTTACCCACAAGTCATGTTACCCATCTGCCAAGGTATCGCGACTTCCCATACACCTCTATCGAGGAGGCGAGGCAGGGTAACACTACGAGGCCTTTACAAAGTTCCACTAGCTTCAGAAAACCCGCTACAGTTTATAGGAAGCTCCAATGCAGGGTTCTTGCCTGACCGTCATCGCAGCAAAATCAACCAAGGACCTCCCTACACTGACCACTCCCCTACTGCCCTTGCCCCTTTCGGGTAAGGTAGTCTTCCACTAGCTTTCCTAATTAGTTAGCCAAGGGCGTCCATAAACCCTTGTGGTAGCACTGTTTTCCCGGGTGGTTCTCCATGTTCCAATTAACATAATGATCTTATCATGAACAATAAATAATAGCTGATAATAAAAGATAATCATGAATAAAATGTATCTCTATACCCAAAACCACATAAAGCAATAGCAGGTACTACCCGAAAATCCAGTGGTGAACAAGGTATAAAGATAGTCAAACTAGGGTAACCTATTGGGTCCCATCAAAATTAACCTATGCAGATCATTATGATTAATTAGAACATGAGTGGGTAAAAGAAGTGATCAAGGGCACAACTTACCTGGGACTTGAGATTCCAGGTACCAGGATGATCTTCAAGTGACACGTGTCCTCACTGCTATTCGTAGCAATACAGACCAACATGGTGTAGACAAAATTAACATCACACCAAACATAAGCACAAACTATGAAATAATATTCTACGCGTCGCTACGAGACTAACGTCAACTTGAACGGATCAAATCCGAATTAAAGTTATTAAGTTATGATTTTCTGAAGTTATTTAATGCCTAGAATAGAGTTATTCATGTGAATAATTTTAAATCAAGTTTCATGGTTAGACAAAGATACCAGGTGATAAATAATATTTAAACAAAATAAATGCAACTGGAATGAATCAATTTAGAGTTATATATTTTAAGTTATGAATTTCTGAAGGTTTTATGTGTTTTGTACAAGATTAAATAGGATATAATCTTTAATGTGACTTTCATGTGAAAACAGTGACACTAAGTGATAAACAACATTATTACAAAATTATAGAAATTAGAATGGATCAATTTGGGCTTAATATGAATTTTCTATGGATTATACAAGTTTTACAATTATTTCTATACTCAAAATCAATTTCTAAATCTATTTTTCCTATTTTCTTTAATTCCTGAACCGAGTGCATAAAAACAGATAAACCCAGGGGGTTCTACGCAAGATTTCTTAGACTCAGTCCACAGCAACTATGGCCGGCGGGTTGATTTGTGTTTTTGTCAGGGGCTCATTGGAAAAATGCCAAGGCTGTGTAACTTGGATGCGCCTGGGCCATCCATCCAAGGATCTAGGGCCCAGATTAAACAGCGAACCGGTATGCATTGTCAACCGTCCGATCGACCACTGACGACCAAGATTTAAAATACCCTGATCAGCCACCGAGCCGCACGATCTAGATCGACGACTCAGATCAATTCACGCGAAGGGGTTTACGCATTCTAATCACAGCCATCCATTAAGAGATCGATGATCCGCGCAGCTTCTTCTTTCCCCCGACGGATGAATACGGTCGCGCGCACCTCGCACGGCGGCGGTCCCGCCGGGGACTCCCATATCGCGCACCCGAACCCAAAAACGGCCACGGTCGGCCCAAAGCGTAGCAGGGAAAGAGGCGAATTCGTTGGAGGTTCTTACCAAGCGTTCGGTGTGGCCGAGAACTCTGGCCACGACAAGGTGCTACCCGGCGGCGCCGAGACCCTGGTGGGAAATTCCTGGCACCCAGGTCGCAAGCCCAGTCGGTAGAAACCCCAACCCGTTTGGCGTGTCCAATCGAAGCTCCGCAGCGACAGGCAAGGACGATTCTGAGGTACTGGGCACGGCGCGACGGCAGCCCCTCCAAGCGGCGCTCCAAAGCTCCCTTCCTCACGGTAATTCTGTGGCTTCGATGGCCGCCCAGGTCCACGAGCACCCGGATTTTATAGCCCAGAGGAAGGGATAAGTCCGCGCTAGAGGAGGCCGAGACCGTTGGCGGGATTGGTGCGATTCTCCTGCGCGAGCGCAATCCACGGAGGCCGTTGGTCGTTGGGGAAGACGACCCGACAGTGTAGTCCCGCGATCCATAGGGACAGAACGAGTGGGTGGCCGGCCAGCGGGCCCCACCGGTCTGTGACCGAGGGCGGAGCGCGCGAGGAAGAGCTGCGGCGCGGGCCCGGTCTGTCGGCGAGCATTACTGGTGAGCGCGGGGGCCCCCGTGGGCTAGCGTACAGGGAAGGGGAAAATGGGCCATGATGAGGAAATCGGCCCAGGTGTAAGGGGAAAATTATTTCTCTTTTATATTTTCTGTTTCCCCCATTTGTAAAATTCTAGTTTTCAAAGTTGAATTCAAATCTGTGTTTTAAATGCACATCCAAAATTCTAGCATGATGCATTCCTTCTTTCTATATATATATATATATATATTATTTAGATGACTACTTCAATAATGAAATATACACATGGTATTTATTTATTTACTTAGAAAACATTTACTTTGAATTCACACTTAGAAAAGATAATCTTCATCACATATCTACTTAGGATAAGTTAATACATAATCTCCCATGAATTATTTTAGTTCAACTATTCTTTTAAGGGCGTATTATTTGTATAGTTTATAAGGGAAATAGTAAGTAGTTTGAAAGTCTCTCTTTTTATTTGTTGCTCCAACCTTTTAGTTTTAAGTTTTGGATATAAACCTTGAATACCAAATTCTTAGTTATCATTATGTGTTTAGTTTAGAAGGATATATTCTATAAAGGAATGAAATTGTTATTGGAAATCATTTCCCAAAATAGAATTTTTAGGTGCTACAATAAGGAAAGCACAAACTACAAGGAGAAGGTAAAGCAGCAGACATAAGGTTATTACCGGTTTGAGGTGACTTCGAGCTTCGACACTAGCCAAGCTTCGTCCACCCTTTGCCCAAATTTGAGTTATGAATCTGTTCTCAATGCTTCGGGCCAGGCCGGGGATGTCATTCAAGTCCGCTGGTGATAAGCTGAAGTTCGGCCTATTTACACTATTCCCGTGCGTGCAACCAGCCTTCATAAAAGCAACAGTTGTGCCACGAGAAGCTAGCAGAGCGCAGAAGTCACCATGCCCAGCTATGACTTCATCAAGAGCATCAACTTCGCCTTCAATATGATCGAAGATGTCTGGCATGTCTTCAGCTGAAGGTTTAAACTTTTCAGAACTGACTCCAACTGAGTTGAAGACCTTCTTCAGTCGTTGCACGCAACGGTTGCCGAAGTTCAGACATTTATCTTGAAGTTCCTTCAATGACTTTTGCAAGTTTGAACTCTTTGCAACTTCAGCTTCAAGCTTTGCCTCAAAATCCTTCTTCTCTTGTTTGAAGCTTTTTGATTTCGTGGAGAGTTCACTGTTTAATCTAGCAATCTCGGCTTGGGCTTCTGTCAGCGAACCCTCCATTGTTTAAAGCACGAAATCCTTCTTCTCCAGAGCAGCTTCGTGATCTTTAATTTTTTCTTCTAAGCCCTCAATTATAATCTCGTTTTTCTTGTCCTCGAGGTCTTGTTGCATCCTTAAGTTTTTACTTAGCAGTAGACTCTGAAAAAATAACCTTCATAAGAAGTAATCTTCATCTCGAAAACAATAATAAAGTTAAGGTAAGAGCTTTACCTTGAAATTAGAATAAAACAAGCTACCGGTGATATGTTGCCACTGGTATCTGCTGAGGTCGGCCTCAAGCTTCGGAAAGCCAACACTCTTTGATATAGTGCTGACAACCTTTGCTCTAGTCTGGTCCTGGAGGCATCCTAAGCTCTCTTCGTCAACGCCACCGAAGAGCAACGCTCCTGGCTGGTAGCCGCAAGATATAGCATAACCTCTTAGCTCTTCTTATTCAGTCATGGATAACTCCTGATCAATCATGTTTCGAAAATTGAAGTCCCTCTCCTTCAAAATATCTTCAGTAATCTTCTTTTCTTTGTTAAACACCTACTCCCATTTTCCAGGCACTATGGCCAGGGTTGCCTCGGCAGTTGCAACAGTTTCTTCTGTGGCCATATCCAAAATCATCTTATCAATATCAGAAAATACGCCCTCAAGATTTGTGGCTTCGGCCGCCGTAGCTTCGGCAGTTGTAGCTTCGGTGGGAGCAGCTTCGGCAGCTGGTGTTTTTGACGCTGAAGCCGACGGTGGTGTTTCTTCAATAGCATCAATAACAGTAATAATCCTTCGCCTTTTTTCAACAGGCTTCTTGATTGCCGTAGGCTCCTCCTTCTTCTGTAAAAGCTTCATCAGTTGTGGCCCTAGTGGACTTAGCTTGAGAGGTAAAGATTCGGTCATTACCTTTGAAATTTCCTCCACGTTAGCAGCAGGAGGCGTTGAAGGAATTTCTTCCTCTATATCAGTTGTTTTTTGCTTCACAGCCGCAGCTTTTCTTTTCTTCAGAACAACCACCTTCGGCTCAGGGCTGGATTTTTTCTTTTTCAGAGCTCTCTCATCTTCTTCTATCATTCTAGCAGCTTGCCTCTTCATAACACTGACAACTCTTTTTCGCTTTGGCCCTTCGGCACCCCTGCTTAACCGTTCATAGTCAGGATATTCAAATTTCAGGGCATCCATTACTCGGTTCAGCCATCGTTTCGGTCGGGTGCCGAAGGCTGTGGTCATCAATTGATCTTCTTTCTTAGTATAGTTGCCCAAAATTTCATTGCACATAGCTTCAATCATTTCCAACCATTCTTGGCAAGGCTCTTTGAAATGTTTCTTGAACTTGAAGTGATAGGGTAGTCGAACAAGTTCATTCTTTTTCTTTTCTCCTTTAAGCTTCGGCATATTCCATTCCTTTAACGTCAGAAATACTCTATTGGCTAAGTATTCTTGCACTAAATCTCTAGTACCGATATGCTCAAACACAACTCGGAATTTGCCCACAGCTGCTCGGCATGGTGACCCTTGCAGCATGTCGCACAGGGGCCTAGTTAACCCGAAGGTTAGGTCCAGTGGGCTCTGAACTATCTTCTCCTTCTTCTCATCAACCTTAACATAGAATCATTCATTTTTCCAACCGGTTGGCCATTTGGTGCGATAGCTGATCAATGGAGTCTTCATATCTTTGCGGTAAGCAAAGTTGTAACAACCGAAATTCTCGTGTAGACCATCTTCTCTAGCCTTCGTCTGATAATGAATCTCGTGCACCCAGCAGAAAGCTTCGGCCAGCAGGTCCACCCCTTGGCTTCGGAGAGCCTAGATAAAGACGCTGAGCCTAACGATAGCGTTAGGAGTCAGCT
Source organism: Zea luxurians (assembly GCA_029449295.1). Lineage (NCBI taxonomy): Eukaryota > Viridiplantae > Streptophyta > Magnoliopsida > Poales > Poaceae > Zea > Zea luxurians. The sequence goes on along the minus strand of JAOPSE010000139.1, from coordinate 2,863,641 downwards.
GATGAAGATAAATTTCGAAATCTTCCAAAACGTCCCCAATCATTTCATGCAAAGGAAACCTCAATCCTGCTTTGAAGAAACTTCTGAAAACTACTGCCTCATCATTTTCTAGCTTTGGAGTAGTTTCTTCCTCGCCAAAACGAATCAGCTTCTTCTCGACTTCCCCGAAGTAGTCTAGCTTTATCATCATGGGCATATCAGCCTCAGAGATAGTAGACTTCCCAAAGTCCAAGTGGCTGGGTTTGGATGGCATGACGGTTTTATAATCTATCTCTTCTTCATCAGCAGTACCCTCTTCAATGTCAGCCTGTTCAGTTTCGGCAGCAGGTGCACCTTCCTCAGAAGCACCCTCTGTCACAACCAGTCTCGATTGCCTCATTACTTCGGAGATTGGGGCAGTCTCAGCAGCTTCGGCCTCCTCTCCGTCACGCGTAACTCTAGCTGTTGAACGCACTCTGGCTATTTGATACTGAATTTCTTACGGTTTTGACGAAGTTGATGACTTTTTGCAATTTTGCTGAAGCTCCCTCTTATAACGAAGCTAAACCAAGATGGTGCTCTGAGTGAGAATACGATGAATAAGCTTTGGCTATGGTCAAATTTTTCAGCAGCACAACAGTGCAATAGTAATAAATGTTGTGGTAACTTCACACCTACCTGTCTGTTTATATAGTGCTGCACGTGGGAAGGTAAATCGTCAAGCCGCTCGCACCCGCTGAACAGTCGCTCGCACCCACTGAATGGTGGACCACAGTGCGTGAGAAGCTGCATCACCAGATCGCGCGTACCCGCCATATGGTGTAACCACCTCGCACTCGGAATATTTAATCGTTTCTCGACACCGAGCTCAGGGAAGGTGTTTTTGGGACCTTCAGCATTTCGAAGCCTAAGAGAATTTTTCATGGGTCGAGCTCATTACGAAAAATGATTTGGCACCATGAAGGGGCTACTGTTGGGGGTCTACTTCGTCGCCGAAGGTCCTGTGAGAAGAAACACCTTTGGAAGATCAAAACAGAAGCAGTGTCGAAGCTACCAATCAGGGAGCTTCATAGTGTACCTTCAGATGCACCGACTTAAAGATGAAAAGACAAATTGGCCATGATAATTTGTGTTATGATTGTAACCAATTGTAAAGGACACAAATGTAAATCCACACAGGCTGCGCTCTGTGCCTATAAATAGATGAACAGTACCCCTGTACTGTTCACGCTGACTTGTATTCACTCGCACGTCACCTGGATTTTCACCTTCTGTCAAGCCGAAGGTACAAATGTAATTCGATATTGTTCATGTTTGTTCATGATGATATAATAAAAATATCCTAATGATGTCATATGATTATCCATGTTATTTTCCATGGTTCATATGCTTCTACTTTGTTTTGAACCCTAACTTTGATATTTTTATTGGTTTGTGTTGAACCTTTGGCACCTGTAGAATATATAATCTAGAGCAAACTAGTTAGTCCAATTATTTGTATTGGGCATTTCAACCACCAAAATTATTTAGGAAAATGTTTGACCCTATTTCCCTTTCAACCTCCCCCTTTTTGGTGATTGATGCCAACACAAACCAAAGCAAAAAATATATAAGTGTTGAATTGAACTAGTTTGCATAAGGTAAGTGCAAAGGTTGCTTGGAATTAAACCAATTTATACTTACACTAGATATGCATGGATTGCTTTCTTTCTTTTAATATTTTAGACCACATTTGCACCACTTGTTTTGTTTTTGCAAATTCTTTTGGAAAATATTTTCAAAGACTTTTTGCAAATAGTCAAAGGTACATGAATAAGATTTCAAGAAGCATTTTCAAGATTTGAAATTTTCTCCCCCTGTTTCAAATGCTTTTCCTTTGACTAAAACAAAACTCCCCCTGGATGAAATTCTCCTCTTAGTGTTCAAGAGGGTTTTACCAATATGAAAAAGATTTAGATACCAATGGAAAAATCCTCCTTTAAATATATCAAATGAGATATAATTTCTAAGGGAATACCAATTTTGAACGATATTAACAAGATATCAATTGAAGACTTTATTTTGAAAATTGGTGGTGGTGCGGTCCTTTTGCTTTGGGCTAATACTTTCTCCCCTTTGGCATGAATCGCCAAAAACGAAGACTTTGTGAGCCCTCTTTCTTTTCTCCCCATTGGTACATGTAATAAGAGTGAAGATTATACCAATTGAGAGTGGAGTGATGGCGAAGGGTAAATAATACCGATAGAGTGGAGTGGAAGCCTTGTCTTCGCCGAAGACTCCATTTCCCCTTTCAATCTATGACTTAGTATAGAAATACACTTGAAAACACATTAGTCATAGACATAAAAGAGATATGATCAAAGGTATATAAATGAGCTATGTGTGCAAGGTGTCAATCAAAATTCCGAGTAGGCCTGCTAATGGCAAAAAATCCAACCCACTTCCACCCATAACCAAATATAATAACTTTGATATCCATCCCACACCCACCCCAAAATATATGAAGAAAATTAAACCCAACCCATCAATAATATTATTGACCCTAAACCAACCCATAATTGGGTGGAAACCCATGGAAACACCGTGGGTTCAGCTTATTGTTTCACATCAAGCCAACTGCATACACATACACTGATACACAGTGACAATTTTATAGGTAGTTTCAATGGCGTATAAAAAACATAGTCCACGACATAAAAAACAGTGACAATAATATTATACACTGATACAAAAACAAGTTTGGTCGATGAACATTTAGGTCTCGAGAAAATAACAAAAAACATCTGTTAAAGATCCTTAATGAACAATTATCTTTTTGGCAAGAAATATAAACTAGCAGCAGCGAAAAGAGTCTCTGATCAAGCTCGAAGCTAGTATCAGTGGAAGGGCACGTCTAGGTGGCATCAGAAGCCCACCGAACGACACATAAATCTCCCTGGAACTGAAAAGAAAAGAACTATGTGTGAACGGTCCCGAGGCGACAGTTTGTTCACTTCTTACGGGCATGGCCCGTCGGTCTACTAGCCAGGCCGGGCCGGCATGGTAGCACGCTGGCACATCTGCATGGTAGCACGCTGGCACATCTGCATGGTAGCACGCTGGCACATCTGAGTCGGCCTACTAGCCAGGCCGGGCCGGCATGGTAGCACGCTGGCACATCTGCATGGAAGCACGCTGGCACATCTGAGTATATTGTATAGTTTAACAAAAAATGTGTAGTTATGGGGCTTGAACACACACCCACGTATATGAGAGACTTAAACACACCAACCTAGCCAATGTGGTTGCAATTTTATTGTGTTATATGTTGAATTATTATACTTAATATATGTAAACTATTATCTTTAAAATAAAAAATGTAACTGTGTCGTGCCTGTGTCAACACTATGGGTCAAGATGGCGGCCCAGGCACGACACTATACTAGCCGGGACGGGTCGTGCCTGGGTCGTGCTTTTTCGTGTCGTGCTTGGACTGGTCCATCGTGTTAGTGCCAATTGGCCATCTATAGCGCCAGGGGACAGGGGGCATCGGTGTCTAAGTGTGAAAGTGTCTAATTAGTGTCGGGCGTCAGCAGGAGCCAGGGGAGCTCCGTCCGCCGAGGCGAAGATATGGGGAGAGGGGAGACTCCGGTCGCCGGGGCAAGGAGCAGGATGCGACCGTTGGTGCACGAGTGAAGACTTGGGGAGTTAGGGTTGAGTTGGGTATGTTGGGACTTGGGACTAGAGATGGCCAAACGGGCCGCCCGGGCCTGGTGAAGCCTGACCCATTTTGGGCCCAACCCGCCAAACACGGTTAGAAAACCGGGCCGGGCCGTCTAAGCACACGGGCTCAATTTCCTGTCTGAGCCCGGCCCGCAGCGGGCCTAAACGGGTCGGGCCGGCCCATTTAGCACAAAAAAGCGGACCGAAAAGCGGGCTATGCGGACTAGTAAGCACGTTTTAGTGTAAAAAAGTGGGCTTAACGGGCTTAGAGGTAAACGGGTCGTGCCGGGCTAGCCCACCGTGCCTAGTTTCCTGTCCGAGCCCGGCCCGCTTATTCGTGTCGGGCCGTGCCGGGCCGTGCCAGGCTCAGACCGGGCCCAAACAGTGGGCTTCGTGTCGGGCTTGCGGGCCTCGTGCTTATTGGCCATCTATACTTGGGACTAAGTTGGGAGTCGACTTGAATATAGTCCTATGGTCTACGGATGGGTGAAGACCCATTGAAGCCCACGCCTATGTAAACCCATCTACACCCATGGGTATCAGCCATTTTGACCCACAATACAAAATAAACCCACCCAACCCAACCCATTCACAATTAAAACCCATCACAACCCACCAAAATAAACCCATTTCTTAAACCCACCTAAAATACCCGCTTACACCCACCCCGTTTGCAGGCCTAATTCCGAGAATCAAGTATATTTAGCTCATTTCTAAGTTTGGTAAAGGTTTTCTCATCTAGTGGTTTGGTAAAGATATCGGCTAATTGTTCTTTGGTGCTAACATAAGCTATCTCGATATCCCCCCTTTGTTGGTGATCCCTCAAAAAGTGATACCGAATGGCTATGTGCTTAGTGCGGCTGTGTTCAACGGGATTATCAACCATGCGGATTGCACTCTCATTGTCACATAGGAGAGGGACTTTGCTCAATTTGTAGCCATAGTCCCTGAGGGTTTGCCTCATCTAAAGCAATTGCGTGCAACAATGGCCTGCGGCAATGTACTCGGCTTCGGCGGTAGAAAGAGCTACTGAGTTTTGTTTCTTTGAAGCCCAAGACACCAGGGATCTTCCTAGAAACAGACAAGTCACTGATGTGCACTTCCTATCAATTTTACACCCTGCCCAATCCGCATCTGAATAACCTATTAAATCAAAAGTGGATCCCTTGTGGTACCAAAGACCAAACTTAGGTGTATAAACTAAATATCTCATGATTCTTTTCACGACCGTAAGGTGAACTTCCTTAGGATCGGCTTGGAACCTTGCACACATACATACAGAAAGCATAATATCCGGTCGAGATGCACATAAATAGAGTAGAGATCCTATCATCGACCGGTATACCTTTTGATCTACGGATTTACCTCCCGTGTCGAGGTCGAGATGCCCATTGGTTCCCATGGGTGTCTTGATGGGCTTGGCATCCTTCATTCCAAACTTGGTAAGTATATCTTGAATGTACTTGGTTTGGCTGATGAAGGTGCCCTCTTGGAGTTGCTTCACTTGAAATCTTAGGAAGTACTTCAACTCCCCCATCATAGACATCTCGAATTTTTGAATCATAATCCTACTAAACTCTTCACAAGTTGATTTGTTAGTTGACCCAAATATGATATCATCAACATAAATTTGGCATACAAACAAATCATTTGCAATAGTTTTAGTAAAGAGAGTAGGATCGGCTTTTCCGACTTTGAAGCCATTAGTGATAAGGAAATCTCTTAGGCATTCATACCGTGCTCTTGGGGCTTGCTTGAGCCCATAAAGCGCCTTAGAGAGTTTATAGACGTGATTAGGGTACTCACTATCTTCAAAGCCGGGAGGTTGCTCAACATAGACCTCTTCCTTGATTGGTCCATTGAGGAAGGCACTTTTCACGTCCATTTGGTAAAGCTTAAAGCCATGGTAAGTAGCATATGTAAGTAATATGCGAATTGACTTAAGCCTAGCTACGGCTGCATATGTTTCACCGAAATCCAAACCTTCGACTTGTGAATATCCTTTGGATACAAGTCAGGCTTTGTTCCTTGTCACCACACCATGCTCATCTTGCTTGTTGCGGAATACCCACTTGGTTCCTACAACATTTTGGTTAGGACGTGGAACTAAATGACATACCTCATTCCTTGTGAAGTTGTTGAGTTCCTCTTGCATTGCCAACACCCAATCCGAATCTCTTAATGCATCTTCCACCCTGTATGGCTCAATAGAAGACACAAAAGAGTAATGTTCATAGAAATGAGTGACTCGAGATCAAGTTGTTACTCCCTTATGAATATCATCGAGGATGGAGTTCACGGGGTGATCTCGTTGTATTGCTTGGTGGACTCTTGGGTGTGGCAGTCTTTGACCCTGAACTTCTTGATCATCTTCCTTGTCTTGATCATTATCATCTCCCCCTTGATCATTGTCCTCCTCTTGAGGTGGCTCATCCTCTTGATCTTCATTTTCATCATCTTGAGCTTGATCCTCATCTTGGGTTGGTGGAGATGCTTGCATGGAAGATGACGGTTGATCTTGAGCTTGAGTGGGCTCTTCGGATTCCTTAGGACACACATCCTCAATGGACAAGTTCCTTAGCGCGACGCACGGAGCCTCTTCATCATCTAGTTCATCAAGATCAACTTGCTCCACTTGGGAGCCATTAGTCTCATCAAACACAATATCACAAGAAACCTCAACTAATCCCGTGGATTTGTTGAAGACTCTATATGCCCTTGTGTTTGAATCATATCCTAGTAAAAAGCCTTCTACAGCCTTAGGAGCAAATTTAGATTTTCTACCTCTTTTAACAAGAATAAAACATTTGCTACCAAAGACACTAAAATATGAAACATTGGGCTTTTTACCGGTGAGGAGTTCATATGATGTCTTTTTGAGGATTCAATGAAGGTAGAACCGGTTGATGGAGTAGCAGGCGGTGTTAATCGCCTCTGCACAAAATCGGTCCGGCGTCTTGTACTCATCAAGCATGGTCCTAGCCATGTCAAGTAGAGTTCTATTCTTCCTCTCCACTACACCATTTTGTTGGGGTGTGTAGGGAGAAGAGAACTCATGCTTGATGCCCTCCTCCTCAAGGAAGCCTTCAATTTGAGAGTTCTTGAACTCCGTCCCGTTGTCGCTTCTTATTTTCTTGATCCTTAATCCAAACTCATTTTGAGCCCGTCTCAAGAATCCCTTTAAGGTCTCTTGGGTTTGTGATTTTTCCTGTAAAAAGAACACCCAAGTGAAGCGAGAATAATCATCCATAATTACAAGACAATACTTACTCCCGCTGATGCTTATGTAAGCGACCGGGCCAAATAAATCCATATGGAGTAGTTCAAGCGGTTTGTCGGTCGTCATGATGTTCTTGTGTGGATGGTGGGTACCAACTTGCTTCCCTGCTTGGCATGCGCTACTGTCGGTGTTTTGGGTCCGACCGCACACCCGGGGATGCCCCTCAAGGTGTTTTTAGGAGTAGGACGGTGTCGACGACTGTAGCAAAATGGTTCGTGCCTGATGCACGAGGGACAGTGGACAATGTTTACAGGTTCGGGCCGCTTAGAGACGCGTAACACCCTACGTCCTGGTGAGTATGCTTGGTGAACGAGGTTACAAGAGAGCTCTCTGAATTGAGAATGCAGAGAGTTGATGTGGGTGGCATGTAATAGGGTCGATCGTTCTGAAGGGGTGCCCCCTAGGCCTTATATACTCGACTGTGGGACAATACATGTGGATATGATAACAACGTGTAGCTAAAATATAGTGAACTGCTTGAGTTTATCTCCTTGTAGTTCTGCCGACTTATCCTCGCATGGCTCCGCCGCATGAGGGCTCCAGCGCGGGAAAGTCGGATCTCTGTTGTGCTCACTCGCTCGACGTTGTGGGTCGTCTGGGTTTGCACTAATCCGACCTCATGTCGATCTGCTTTGCTGGTTGTCTCTCCCCAGGCCCACGAAAGAATGACCTTACGATTTATTGGGCCCTTGGGCCTTTCGTGAGGTCTTTTACTCTTTTAGTGGACCCGGGGGATATCTATCCCCCACAAGCCCCCGATCTTTGGGTTAATTTAGAGGTAATCAGCCCAAAGATCTCAGGTCCAGCTTGCAGGTGATTTGAAGAAAACGACTTCTTATTGTCTCCTCCTGCTTTGATCACTCGTAAACCGAAGCTTTGTTTCGTGCTTGTGCCTTAGAGGTCGGCATTTCAATTTGTAGGACTCTGAACTTCATTGGGTGCACCGGGTGTAGCCCCCGAGCTTCGAGTAGATTTTAGAAAATAATCTACTCGAAGGTCTTCCCAGAAATTATTTCCATTTGTGCTTCTGCGTTTTGGTTGAGGGTCGGCCTTATTTTTAATCTTGTCCCATGCCTTAGAAGTCGGCACTATCTTGGCTTGGAATGACAATCCATGGGGTGCACCAGAGGTGCACCCAATGGGTGTAGCCTCCGACCTTCAAATGGATTTTTGAGGATAATCCATTCGAAGGTCTTCCTCTTGTGTCTTTATGCTGAAAATTATCCTTTCTGTTTGTAAAAATTGGCATGAAACTATCCGCATTATGCTTTGGAGGTCAGCATTATGTCATCAATATTATGCTTCAGAGGTCAGCATGTATTTTGTCTTTAGCAGCCGAGTTCGCAATCCATCCATATCTTGCTAGGTAGTGCAATTTATTTGCTCTGCGACTGATTGGACGTTTGATGGACGTTCTCTGTCTAGTCTTCACGTCGCTTCTGTCGGCCATATTTTGTACTTCACTGGCTATATTTGGCTTTCCTCTGATCCTTACTGATATCTCATTTTTGTCTTGGGGTATTCACTGCATGCCCTGCACAGATGTGACCGTTTTGAAAAATATACTGATAATTCCTGGGCGTCCCCCCCCAATGGGTGTGGGCAAGGGATGGCTTGGTACGCTGAGTGTTTTAGTCGGCTGCTTCTGAGTAGTAATGTGATGTGACGGCGGGTGTAATCATATCCTCCGCGCTGTTGACTGGAGTCCCAATGGGTGTTGTGTTGCGTGAAACGGCATCAGTCGCCTGACGTGTCTTCAGACGGGTTGAAGTGCTTATTGAATGCTTTGCGACTGTTCAATGACCGCGGTTGGAGGTGAGCGGTTGCCTTCTCCTTCTATAAATAATGCCATTGTCTCTCCGGCTTTTTCACATCTCCTGTTGTTCTCTGTTGCTTGCCTTTCTTTTCTCCCTTCTGCTTCCGCCATGGGCAAGAACAACAAGCGCAAGCGTGAGCCAACTCCTCCATCGGAGGAGTTTGGTGACTCGGAGTACTCAGAGGAGGAGTTCTCCTCTGAGTCTGAGGGGTCTCCGGCTCCCATCCCCCTGTGTGAGTCGTCTGACGACTCAGAAGACTCCCAGAGGCTTGCGGCGGAGGTCTAGACGTACATCCGGGCCGTCGAGCGCTCCGGGCTCGAGGGCTCGGATGAGGAGGACTCGGACGGCGGCGGCGAGGACGACGACGACGACGACGACGACGAAGGCGGTGGCGGTGGTGACGGTGATGGCAGCGGCAGGGGCGGCAGCAAGGACGGTGACGGCGGCGGCAGCAGGGGCGGCAGGGGCGGTGGCGGCAGCAGTAGAGGCAGCACCAGGGGCGGCAGCGGCAACAGGGCCAGTGGCTAGATGCCACTGGTCTTTTAGATATTAGTATAGTATAGTTAGAATAATGTAGTAGTAATTACCAGTGTAGAGTAGTATAGTGTAGTGTAGTAGTAGTAATAGGGAAGTATCAACTCGTAAAGAGTTGATTTGTAAGCATGTTATCTTCCCTTTAATGAATGAAGTGATGTTGGTTTCTCTGCAATGATTACTCTTTAATATTCATAACCCAAGGTTCTTGAATCATTCTTCTTCCTGGTTTTTTCATGAAGTTGATTCCTTTGAGACAGTAAGTGAACAACTCGGGCATCATACTGATGTTTTTAGAGGTAGCCGCCGAGCGACTTGTAGATGATGTCAGGGAGCTTTTAGAGATAACTGCCGATTATTTTGAAGACGACGTCGGCGCCTTAGAGGTAGCGCCGAGCGACTGAACATGATATCAGCGTTTTAGAGGTAACGCCGAGTGACTGGAGGGCGACGTCAGCGTTTTTAGAGGTAACGCCGAGCGACTGAACGCGATATCAGCGTTTTAAAGGTAACGCCGAGTGACTGGAGGGCGACGTCAGCGTTTTTAGAGGTAACACCGAGCGACTGAACGCGATATCAGCATTTTAGAGGTAATGCCGAGTGATATCAGGCTGCATGGGCCACTTTGAGGATGATAGCCGAGTGATGAGGTGGCGCACCGGTGTTCGGGGAAATATCTGCCGGGTGATCACGTGGCACGCCGGTGTTTTGGAAATAACCGCCGGGTGCTGACTGGGCACTTTTTGAAACGGTATCTGGCTCGGGAATATCCCATAAGTGCTGCGCTTTTAGCCGCCTCTGCTTTCTGTGCCCTAGTTCTTGCTTTCTTGCTTCCAGATTCTCTTCGCAATTCGCCTCTCACTCTGCTCGCCGGTAGAATCGAGATGGCGCCCAAGAGGAAAGCCTCGAGCTCGTCTGCTGTGGTGATTCCTCCAATCGACCCCAACAGCCAATTGCCTTTCGCAGGTAACCACATGTCCGTCATCTCTGAGCCCGAGCTCCTCCATCTCGTGTCCATCGGGGTTCTTCCTCCGGGAGAACTCTGTTCTTGGTGGATCTGCCATGGGGTTACTGTCTCAACTGAGGATACCCATGAGTCCGTTGTTTATGCTCCTTTCCTTCTCCGCGGTCTTGGCCTTCCTATTTCTCCCTTTTTCCGCGGCCTCCTTGATTTCTATCATCTCAACTTGACCCATCTGAATCCCAATTCTATCCTGCAAATCTCCATTTTCGTTCATTTATGTGAGGCCTTTCTTGGCGTGCTGCCGCATTTCGGTCTGTGGAAGTACTTGTATCACTGTCGCCCTGGGATGGCCGGGGGACAACATCAATTGGTTGGGGGTGCCAGCTTGGAGATGCGCCGCGGGAGGAAGACTGAGTATCTCGAGATCCCTCTCAAAGACAGTATCAAGGGATGGCGCTTGGAGTGGTTCATAGTTGAGAATTACGGGAATTCTCTCCCCTCCCGGTCGGGAAGACAGCCGGATGTTCGCACCCCAAGCTGGACCGAGTCTCCCACAGATCAGGAGGTAGCTGAAGTAGGTGCATTGTTAGCTGAGGTTGGATTGCTGAAAGAAAGGGGTCTGACTGCTGAAGCTGTGGTTGCTGATTTTGTCTTCAAGAATATTCAGCCATTGAAAGACAGGGCATACCCAGCTTATCTGTATCGAGGGCTAGCCGACTCAACTCGAGTTACCAACAGAAGAATTCCCTCTGCAAACTTGGTGAGCCGACTTGAGATGATCCTTAGGGGCAAAGTGTCAAATGTTGGTGCTCCAGTGGCATACTCGGCCTGGAACCTGCCTCCTCCCAAAGCCTTCACCCTTTTTGTGTTAAATCCACCTGTCACTGATGGCAGTTTGGGCCTTAGAGTGCGACCCTCTGCTGAAGAAGTTAGTGCCTTGGTTGCCTCGCTTGGGGAGATTCCTGATGATGAACGGCAGGTCCATTTTGAGGTGCCCCTGAACCCTAGTGATGCAGAGATAAGCGCTATGCTTGATTTGCTGGCTGAGGATTCTTCTGATGCTGCTCCTGCTGGGGCACTGGTAGTGGCGCCCCCCCCCAGAGGCTGATACAACTTTGGATACTCAGAAACCTGCTAGTACTTGCCCGAGGCGCCCTTGCCGAGCTAATCAGCCTGATCCTTCTGCTGATGAGCAGAAGAAGAAAAGAAGACGCCTCCGACGAGTATCCAGTTTGGATCGGGACGCTGGTACCTCGATTACTGCTGCTGAAGAAGTGCCTGCGACTGGATTTACTGATGCTGACCCCAATGGGTGTACCCAATCTGCTGCTGATCCCAATGGGGGTGCTGCTTGTGTTGCCAATGTGGACGACGAGGAGGAAGAAGATGAAATTCCTTTGACTCGGAAAAACAGTCGGCAGTTCATCGCCAGCGGTGAAAGTAGTGGAGTTCCCTCTCCTGCTTTGTCTGCCCTCATTGGTCTGCAAGAACTGTCCCTGGCAAACTTTGATCAGACTCTTGAGGATATGGTTCCAGAGGACTTGTTATCGGAGCCAGTGGATGATGGTGTAATGGAGGTTTGCGCTGACATGCCTGATGCTGGGTTGAGGTCATCCCGTGCCTCGTCGACCTTAGAGCGCGATCTCGAGGGTCGGGAGACTGACTTGGATCGTCCTGGTCCTATGGAAGTAGCTGAGGGCCCGTCAACCTTAGAGGTGGCTACTGCAGAGAACTTGGACCCAAGGATGGTGCTGACACATGCCCAGCCCCCGAGGATGTCGCCGGGGATGACTTGGCTCGGGTGGGGAGTGTAAGCCACTGCCCAGCCCCCGAGGGTGCTGCCGGGGATGATCCGGCTCAAGTGGGCAGTGCAAACTATGACCCAGCCCTCGAGGGTGCCCGAGCGGGGTCTCCCTCCTGTACTTCCATGGACGTTCATGCGGGATCACCTCCACACTCTGGTTGTATGATGGTAGCCCAAGCCTTGGACCAGGGAGTCGCTCTAGAGGGCAGCGTCCCCGCTGACCGAGTGTTTGGCTTTGTTGAAGGCACCGAGCTGATTCCTACTGGTTCGTTGCAAGCTGCTTCGGGTGGTGGCCTTACGCCTGGTTATCAACTGATCTCTCCTGATTTGGGGATCCCTTCGTTCTTTTCCAACCTCCAGGTACTGTGATGTATTTTAGCTTGATTTTCACATTGCATGAACTGCTGTCATTACACTCATCTGTTCTCCTCATCAGGCTTTGGTGGATGGGATGGCTAGCCAGCTGAGGTTACAGGGTGCTTCTGTCCCAGAAGTAGCTTCGTCTCTTGCATGTTGGAATCCAGTGTCACTTCAACATCGCGTCTCTGAATTGGAGGCAACAAACGCTGGTTAGTGCTTTTTTGCTTCTCTTTGCCTTCACTGTGGACTGCTTTACCTTCTGATCTCTTTTGGTTTGATTGTCTTCTGCTAGGAATGACTCGGCAGATTTCCATTCTTGAGGAAAAACATTCCCGAGATCAGGCTGAATTGGTCCAGCGGTGCGCTGACTTTGAGGAAAAGTACTCTCAGAGCCAGACTGAACTGGGTCAGGTCTCCGCTGCCTTAGATGACGCCAATGCACTGAGTTCTTCTCTTCATGCTCAGCTCAATTCTGAAAAGGTGATTTACAAAACTGTGCTTTGCCTTGTTGAGTTCCTATTACTTGCTTGGTTTTTGAGGGAGTTGACTTTTGCTTGCAGGAAGAAAAACGTATCCTTGCTGCTTCTCGTGACAGTCTTGACAGATTGTATTGTGATTCTAGCAACTCGCTGACCATCTTGGAGAGGAATCACCGCTTTACAATGGAAGAATTGGACAATCAACGCTGTAAGCTGCAGGAATCCGCGGATGAAGTGACCCGCCTCAAGCAGCTGATATCAGCGAAGGACGCTACCATCAAAGAACTTCGAGCTTCCAAGAAATCCATTGTCCAGGAGTTAGAAACTGCTCGACTGGCTGCCAAGGTTGCCGAAGAAACTTCTGTTACTCTCAGAGCCCAGCGCGACAGAGCCATGGACAAGGCTATTTGGGCGGGGCGAATCTTGATGAGGAGACCCGACGTGGTTGTTCCTGAAGATATAAGGGTTGATGTGAATGCTGCCCCTGATTCCTCGAGTCGTCCTTCCTCGTCGATCGCTCCTGAGAAAAATATCACCAAGTAGAGAAACGTTTTGCGTGCTCTGAGCGCGCGGTTAGCATGGTCAGACATTTGTTAGAGGACGTCATTTCAGTACTTAAACGACATTGTTATTCTCGTATTGTTTCAGAGCTCATCAGTCTGTAAATTTGCAGTAGTAAAACAATGCGCGATGGTTATGAAATTTGTTTGCGGGATATAGAAGTCATCCTTATATGAGTAATTGTAATCTCGTCAGATCGCCTTAAGTCGCTGCTGACTTAAGTCGCTTGCTTTTGTTAGTAGGGCGTAGTGGTCACTCTGAATTGCGTAGTCGTGAGCATGTTGCACCGGCTTAAATCGCCACTGACTTTAGTCGATTGCTCCGTTAGTAGGGCATAGTGGTCACCCCGAGTTAAGTAAGCGTGATCATGTCGCACCACCTTAAGTCATTGCCGACTTAAGTCGATTGCACCGTTAGCAGGGTATAGTGGTCACCCCGAGTTAAGTAAGCGTGAGCATGTCGCACCGCCTTAAGTCGTTGCCGACTTAAGCCGATTGCTCCGTTCGTAGGGCATAGTGGTCACCCCGAGTTAAGTAAGCGTGAGCATGTCGCACCGCCTTAAGTCGTTGCCGACTTAAGCCGATTGCTCCGTTAGCAGGGCATGGTGGTCACCCCGAGTTAAGTAAGCGTGAGCATGTCGCACCGCCTTAAGTCGTTGCCGACTTAAGCCGATTGCTCCGTTCGTAGGGCATGGTGGTCACCCCGAGTTAAGTAAGCGTGAGCATGTCGCACCGCCTTAAGTCGTTGCCGACTTAAGCCGATTGCTCCGTTCGTAGGGCATAGTGGTCACCCCGAGTTAAGTAAGCGTGAGCATGTCGCACCGCCTTAAGTCGTTGCCGACTTAAGTCGATTGCTCCGTTGGCAGGGCATAGTGGTCACCCCGAGTTAAGTAAGAATGTAAGTCAATCGTGAACAAATTGAGTATCTTTGAAACCTCTTTTTTATTGATGACATATTTCCACTTTACAGAGTACATCGTCGTCCCGATAGCTTTTGAGATACAGCTAGGGATAAAACTTCCTGAGGTGTTCTATGTTCCAAGAGTTCCCGACTTCTGTGCCATCCATCTGAGTGAGGCGATATGATCCGGGCCGAGTGACTTCTGCTACTATGAAGGGTCCTTCCCATAAGGGTGATAACTTGTGTCGTCCCTCCCCCGTTAGAATTCGGCGGAGGACGAGATCTCCTATTGAGAAGGATCGCTGTCGCACAGCCTTGTCGTGATAGCGACTTAGAGTCTGCTGGTACCGTGCTGATTGGATTACCGCATTCAGTCGTTCTTCTTCAAGTACATCAATGTCCTCCACCCTGGTGGCCTCGACTTCTGCTATGTTTTCGAAGATCAACTTCGGCGCCCCGAACTTGAGATCGGCGGGTAGCGCTGCCTCTGACCCATAGACCATGAAGAAAGGAGTGTTTCCATGCAAAGCTCGGCTGGGTTGGGTTCTTAGGCTCCAAACGACATAGGGCAATTCCTTTATCCACTTTCCTGCGAATTTTTCATTCTTGTCGAAGACCTTTTTCCTGAGTGCCTCCAGTATCATCCCGTTGGCTCGCTCAACCTGCCCGTTGGCTCTTGGATGTGCTACAGATGCATACTTGATCTGAATGCTCTTTTGCTCGCAGAAGTCGAAGAACTCTGAACTTGTGAAGTTGGATCCTAAGTCAGTTATGATGTTGTTTGGTATCCCGAATCTGAATATTATGTCTTGTATGAATTCCACGGCCTTAGCAGAGGTTAAAGAAGCAATGGGCTTGAACTCTATCCATTTAGTGAATTTGTCGATTGCTACCAATACATGAGTGTATCCCCCTTGAGCTTTCTTGAAAGGTCCAATCATATCCAGTCCCCAGCATGCGAAAGGCCAAGTTACTGGTATGGTCTGCAGTTGCTGTGCTGGCAGATGTTGTTGCTTTGACAAATATTGGCAAGCTTCGCACCTCTGAACTAACTTGGCTGCATCATTCTTTGCTGTTGGCCAATAGAATCCTGACCTGAAGACCTTCCCGACTAGTGTTCTGGAGGCTGCATGTATTCCACATTGCCCAGCATGGACCTCCTCCAGAAGTTGCTTCCCAGTAGACGGAAGGATGCACTTCATGAGGACGCCTGATGCACCCCTTCTGTACAATGTCTCCCCAATGAGTGTGTAGTGAGCCGACTGTCTAGCAATGCGCTCGGCTGAGTTCTTGTCATCTGGTTCTTCTTCATTCTTTATATACTTGATGATTGGCCTTCTCCAGTCATCAGAGTCTGACTCGGATTGATCTATAATGTTGCACTCTTCTGTTTGATCCATTGAGATACTCGGCTGTAGTATTTCTTGCACAAAGACTCCGGGTGGGACCTGAGTTCGATTGGATCCTAGCTTGGACAGTACATCGGCTGCTGTGTTCCGATCTCTTTCTACATGATGAAATTCCAGACCCTCAAATTTATCTTCCAGCTTTCGGACGGCAGTGCAGTATTTTCCCATTGAATCGCTTGAACAATCCCACTCTTTGTTTATCTGGCTAATGACTACCAGAGAGTCTCCGTATACCATCAATCTCTTGATGCCCAATGATATGGCGATGTTCAATCCATGGATCAGAGCTTCATACTCGGCTGCATTGTTGGAGGCCGGAAACAGCAACTGGAGGGCGTATTTGAGGTGCTCGCCTCCAGGTGCGGTGAAGAGAATCCCTGCTCCTGCTCCCTGCAGCCTCAGCGAGCCATCAAAATACATTCGCCATACTTCTGCAGTCTCTGGGTTATCTGGTACTTGCTGCTCAGTCCACTCTGATACGAAATCAACCAGTGCTTGAGTTTTGATGGCAGTGCGAGGTCGGAACTCGATGTCATGAGATCCCAACTCACAAGCCCATTTGGCTATCCGGCCAATGGCTTCCTTGTTGTGAAGAATATCCCCTATCGGAAAACCAGTGACTACTATGACTTTGTGGTCATCAAAGTAGTGACTTAGCTTGCGGGCAGTTAGAAGTACTGCATATAATATCTTCTGAACTTGAGGATACTTTTTCTTTGAGGGGCCTAGAACTTCACTGATGAAGTAAACAGGATGTTGCACTGGGTAGGCATGTCCTTCTTCTGCTCGCTCGACTACCAATGCGGTGCTTACCACGTGAGTCGTGCAAGAGATATACAGTAGTAGATCTTCAGCTGGTTGAGTTGACGTAGCTCGTCGGGGTGGCTTCAGTACTGGTGGTGTTGTCAAGAATTTCTTCAGTGCATCTAGAGCCTCCTGTGCTTCTGAAGTCCACTGAAACTTATCCACCTTCTTGAGTAGCTTGTAAAACGGCAAACCTTTTTCCCCCAGCCTGGATATAAATCTGCTCAGAGCTGCCATACATCCAGTAAGTCGTTGAACCTTCTTTTGTGATCGAGGTGCTTCCATCTTCATGATAGCTTCAATCTTATCCGGATTAGCCTCAATTCCCCGGTGGCTGACGATAAACCCGAGTAACTTTCCTGCTGGTACCCCGAAAACACATTTTTCGGGATTAAGCTTCCATCTATACCATCTCAGACTGTTGAAAACCAGCTGTAAGTCTTCGATGAAGTTTTCTGAATTCTCCGTTTTGATTACCACATCATCTACGTAGGCCTCCACACGCTTGCCCCAGTGATCGGCTAAGCATGTTTGAATGGCTCTCTGATAAGTCGCTCCAACGTTTTTTAGGCCGAACGGCATGAAGGTGTAACAGAAAGCACCAAACGAAGTGATGAACGCTGTTTTTTCCTTGTCTTCTTTTGCCAAACTAATCTGATGGTATCCGGAATAGCAATCCAAGAAAGACAGCACAGAACATCCAGCGGTGGGGTCCACCACCTGATCTATCCTTGGGAGCCCGAAGGGATCCTTCGGACAGTGTTTGTTGAGATCGGTATAGTCGACGCACATGCGCCAATCCACTTTATTCATTTTGAGTACAAGAACAGGGTTGGCTAACCACTCGGGGTGTAACACTTCTCTAATAAATCCAGCCGCGACCAAGCGAGCTAACTCGGCGCGAATGGCCTCTCTCTTGTCGGGCGTGAAGCGACGTAGCTTTTGCCGAATCGGCCTTGCCTGGGGATAGACCTTCAGTTTGTGCTCGGCCAGTTCTCTTGGGACTCCCGGCATATCTGCGGGTTGCCATGCGAATACATCTCGGTTATCTTGCAGAAACTGGTCGAGCGCGCTTTCCTATTTGTCGTCCAAGCTGGAGCTGATGATGGCAGTCTTGCGTTCATCAGCGAACCCCAGGTTGATCCTCTTGGTTTCTTCAGTCGATCGCATAGAGGTCGCGGCCTGAGCTTCGTTTGCCGGTACTGCAAGGTCCTCCTCAGGCTTAGAGTTCGCCAGTGTTGAAGAAACCGCCGACGGCTTGGTGGTGAGGGCTGCTTGGATGGCCACTCGGAAACACTCTGCGGCACCTTGGAAGTCGGCGCGCACAGTTATGATTCCTTGCGGTCCTGGCATCTTCAGTATCATGTACGTGTAATGTGGGATGGCCATGAATTTGGCCAGTCCCGGCCTCCTGATGATGGCGTTGTACCCGCAGTCGAAGTTCGCCACTTCAAACCTCAGGAACTCGGTTCTGTAGTTCTCCGGAGTTCCGAAGGTGACAGGCATGTAGATGTGGCCCAGCGGGTATTCTCCTTCCGTCGGCACGATGCCAAAGAAATGAGTGTCCGACTCGTGGAGCTCTTTGAGGTGAACTCCCAAGCCTTGGAGTGTCCGGGGGAAGGTGACGTTGATGCTGCTCCCCTCGTCCACTAGCACCTTCTTCACCCGGCTCTCTCGGATCACCGGATCGACGAGGAGCGGGTATTTGCCTGGATGGTCGAAGTTGAGCCATTGATCCTCCCGAGTGAAAGTAATCGGGTGCTTCGACCACCGATATGGGGCGGGAGGACTGGTGGTCGCCACCAGTATCTGGCGGTCGTTGAGCTTTTGTTGTCTTTTGTTTTCCTGCGACCCATGTCCGCCGAAAATGACGTTGACCTCCCTGTCAACGCGCGGGAAGGCTCCTCCTCCTCCCTCCTCCTGCTGATGGGGTTGTCGTGGTTCATCTGGTCCTCCCCTCGGCGGAGGAGGAGGTAGAGGTTGGAAGGGTCGGTCGTGCCTGACGGAGTGCTTGAAGTCCCGGCAGTTACGAAGAGTGTGGCGCATGTCCTTGTGGTACGGGCACTGGGCGTCGAGGATGTCGTCCAGCGTGCGTTCGCCTCCACGAGGTCCTCCTCGGGCGCGAGAGGCAGGTGGTCCGGCGGCGTGTACTTCTTCGCGAGGCCTCTTCTCCCATCGTTTGTCGGGTTGCTGATTCGCATCACGTCGTGGTGCTGCCGGTGCGGGCTTTGCTCCTCCGATGAGGTCCTAGGCCCGCTCGTCGGCGGTGATGTAGAGGTCGGCTTCCCGGAACAGCTCCTCGGAGGTAGTCGGCGCCTTCTGTAGTATGGCTCGGACGAAAGCCGAGTCATTGGATCCTCTGTAGAAGTCCTCGATC
This sequence comes from Zea luxurians, assembly GCA_029449295.1. Classification (NCBI taxonomy): domain Eukaryota; kingdom Viridiplantae; phylum Streptophyta; class Magnoliopsida; order Poales; family Poaceae; genus Zea; species Zea luxurians. The sequence continues at coordinate 2,844,671 of JAOPSE010000139.1, read as the reverse complement.
ACAGCCGCCTCCGTGACCTCGGGGATACGATTTCTCATGGTCTGGAACCTTTTGAGGTACGACCGGAGAGTTTCGTCCCCCCGGCACTTGATGGATTTGAGGTCCCATGGTTGCGCCGGTTTGTCGGAGAGGGACTGGAAGTTGGCGGTGAAGCATCGACTGAAGTCGCCCCAGTCGTCGATGCAGTGTCGGGGTAGATGTCGCAGCCATTGCAGCGCGTCTTGCCCAAGGACAATGGGTAAGTACGTGGTCATCACGTCTTCGGATGCCCCGGCAGCTCGAGCAGCGATGGTGTAGACGGCTAGCCAACCCCCTGGATCCTGCTTAGGTTCATATTTGTCGACATTGGATACCTTGAAGTTGGGAGGCCATTGGATGGCCCTAAGGCGCGGAGTAAGAGCAGACACTCCGCATGTGTCCTCCTGTCGTCGGGGATGATGTCTGTCCCGGGGAGGGGAGTAGTGGTTGTGGTTCCTCGACCGTCCCCGGGTGGTACCGCCAGTTGAGGCCGTTGCCGACTCAGTTCTGGTGGCCTGGCTCCGAGCTGGGATGCCATGATCCCTGTCGTACTCCTCCTGGCGGCGGATCTCGTTCTCATGCCGCCTTTCGCGCGAAGCATTGATGGAGCTTCGCGCGTCTCGGTGACTGTTGATGGCGTGTCGTAGATCGTTCGGCGGGTGAGCAAGCGGTAGAAGATGGTTGGCCGCCTGGGTGAACAATCGTCGGTAGCCCTCGGCGTCGGGAGTCCGAGGGAGTCCATCAGCTATCCGAGCTAGTACTCCTCCAACTTCGCTCGGCGTGTTCATGGCTCGGGCGAAGTCAGGGTTCAGGTTGCGCCCGAAGAATGGATTCTCCCGGCGTTGCCTTGCATCTTGCTCGGCTTGTTCCTGAGCCCGTCGACGATCACTTCATCGGGAGTTCCTTCGTTCTCTGAAGACGCATTCTTCCGGAGTTTCTCCTATCTCCGAGACCTCGTCTCGCGAGACAGGTTGCTCCGGATCCCGTTCTCCGGCCGCGTGATGTCGTCGAACGTTCCTGCGCCGGTTCCTCCGTCGGCGGGATTCTCGTTGAGGCGGTTCTTCTCCGGGTGCGGTCGGCTTGTCGTCGGAGACGGTGGGCGACTCCGCTCTCTCGATGAAGAGGACGTCAGGATAGAACGGTGCTGCTGTCGTGGCGACCTTCTTTCCGTTCTCCTTTGAGGGCAGAGGAACGAAAAGAACAACTTGCTTCCCCTTGGTCTCCTTTTTCCTCGCGATCTGTGTCCATTCTCTTGTCGGGGAAGTAGACAGTGGAGTTCTCTGGGGCAGCGGGCCCTCGGCCTCCGACTTTCCGGAGACGATATTTTTCCGGAGAGCTGGAGGTTGCGCTTCTCCGGCATTTTCGGAGTTTGTTGGAGGAGACTTCTTTTCCGGTGGATCCGCAATGCGGTGTAGAGTTCCCTTTTCGTCTGCTACGGATGAGATTGTCCCGAAGCAGAATACGGATCCGGGACGAAGGGTGATCTTGCTGTAGAAGGTGACGGCCATTGAGCTAGCTTGGATCGTCGACACACCCCCTACCTGGCGCGCCAGCTGTCGGTGTTTTGGCTCCGACCGCACACCCGGGGATGCCCCTCAAGGTGTTTTTAGGAGTAGGACGGTGTCGACGACTGTAGCAAAATGGTTCGTGCCAGATGCACGAGGGACAGTGGACAATGTTTACAGGTTCGGGCCGCTTAGAGACGCGTAACACCCTACGTCCTAGTGAGTATGCTTGGTGAACGAGGTTACAAGAGAGCTCTCTGAATTGAGAATGCAGAGAGTTGATGTGGGTGGCTATGTAATAGGGTCGATCGTTCTGAAGGGGTGCCCCCTAGGCCTTATATACTCGACCGTGGGACAATACATGTGGATATGATAACAACGTGTAGCTAAAATATAGTGAACTGCTTGAGTTTATCTCCTTGTAGTTCTGCCGACTTATCCTCGCATGGCTCCGCTGCATGGGGGCTCCAGCGCGGGAAAGTCGGATCTCTGTTGTGGTCACTCGCTCGACGTTGTGGGTCATCCGGGTTTGCACTAATCCGGCCTCATGTCGATCTGCTTTGCTGGTTGTCTCTCCCCAGGCCCACGAAAGAATGACCTTACGATTTATTGGGCCCTTGGGCCTTTCGTGAGGTCTTTTACTCTTTTAGTGGACCCGGGCGATATCTATCCCCCACAGCTACAAACCATGTCTTTCTCAAAATGAACATTTGTTAGTCTCAAAATGTGTTCTCCCTTTAGAAGCTTGTGAAGATTCTTCATCCCAACATGGGCTAGTCTGTGATGCCAGAGCCAACCCATATTAGTCTTAGCAATTAAGCAAGTATCGAGTTCAGCTCTATTAAAATCAACTAAGTATAGCTGACCCTCTAATACTCCCTTAAATGCTACTAAATCATCACTTCTTCTAAAGACAGTAACACCTATATCCGTAAAAAGACAGTTGTAGCCCATTTTACATAATTGAGAAACAGAAAGCAAATTGTAATCTAAAGAATCTACAAGAAAAACATTGGAAATAGAGTGGTCAGGAGATATTGCAATTTTACCAAGTCCTTTGACCAAACCTTGATTTCCATCCCCTGAATGTGATAGCTCTTTGGGGATCTTTGTTTTTCTCGTAGGAGGAGAACTTTCTTTTCTCCCCTGTCATGTGGTTTGTGCACCCGCTATCAATTATCCTACTTGAGCCCTCAGATGCATAAACCTACAAAACAAATTTAGGCCTTGTTCTTAGGTACCCAAAAGGTCTTGGGTCCTTTCACATTAGAAACAAGCACCTTGGGTACCCAAACACAAGTCTTGGAGCCCTTGTGTTTGCCCCCAACATATTTGGCAACTATTTTGCCTGATTTGTTAGTAAGCACATAATAAGCATCAAAAGTTTTAAATGAAACATTAGGTTCATTTGATGCAGTAGGAGATTTCTTTTTAGGCATTTTAATGTGAGTGGAATGCCTGGAGCTAGATGCCTCATTCTTGTAAATAAAAAGCATGATGAGAACCAGAATGAGACTTCCTAGAATGAATTCTCCTAATTTTATGCTCGGGATAACCAGCAGGATATAAAATATAGCCCTCGTTATCCTGAGCCATGGGAGCCTTACCCTTAACAAAGTGAGACAATTTCTTGGGGGCATTAAGCTTGACATTGCCTCCCTGTTGGAAGCCAATTTCATCCTTAATGCCAGGGCGTCTCCCATTATAGAGCATGCTTCTAACAAATTTAAATTTTTCATTTTCAATTTCATGCTCATTAATTTTAGTAGTTAGTTGAGCTATGTGATCATTTTATTGTTTAATTAAAGCAAGATGATCATGGATATCATCAACATTAATGTCTCTACATCTAGTACAAATAGTGACATGATCAATACTAGAAATAGAGGGTTTGCAAGTATTTAATTCATCAATCTTAGCATGTAAAATAGCATTCTCATTTCTAAGATTGGAAATAGAAACATTGCAAACATTTAAATCTTTAGCCTTAGAAATTAACTTCTCATTTCCAGTTTTAAGGCTAACAATTGATTCATTCAATTTATCAATCTTAGCAATTAAACTAGCATTATCATTTTTACGATTGACAAGAGAATCATCACAAACATTTAACTTCTCAACCTTAGCAAGTAATTTGGCATTCTCAGTTCTAAGGTTAGAGACAGTGTCATGGCAAATGCAAAGCTCACTAATCAATTTTTCACATTTCTCTATTTCCTGAGCATAAGCATTTTTTCACCTTAACATGCCTTTTATTTTCCTTAATAAGGAATTCCTATTGGCTATCCAAGAGTTCATCCTTCTCATGAATGGCACCTATCAATTCATTTAGTTTTTCTTTTTGTTGCATGTTAAGGTTGGCAAAAAGACTAAGCAAGTTATCTTCTTCATCACTAGAACTACCCTCATCACTAGATGTAGTATACTTGGGGGTGGTTCTAGCTTTTACCTTCTTCTTTTTGCCGTCCTTTGCCATGAGACACTTGTGGCCGACGTTGGGAAAGAGGAGGCCCTTGTTGACGGCGATGTTGGCGGCGTCCTCGTCGAAGGAGGAGTCGGTGGTGCTCTCGTCGGAGTCTCATTCCCGACACACATGGGCATCGCTGCCCTTCTTCTTGTAGTATCTATTATTTTCCTTCCTCTTTCCTTTCTTGTCGTTGCCCCTGTCACTTTCACTAGATAATGGACATTTAGCAATGAAATGATCGGGCTTACCACACTTGTAGCACACCCTCTCGACATAGAGAGGCGAGGAGTATAGTTGTGGCTTGGGAGTTGAAGTGCCGGATTTGGGCGACCTCGTCCGAGTCATAGCCTTCATCCCCCACGGATGGTACCTGCGCTCCAAACTCAACAATGTCCCATATGCTAGCGTGGAGTGAGGTTAGGTGATGCCTCATTTTATCACTTCACATACAATAATCTTCACCGTCAAAAACTGGTGGTTTGCCTAATGGGACAGAAAGTAAAGGAGTGCGTTTAGAAATGCGAGGGTAGTGTAAGGGGATCTTACTAAACTTCTTGCGCTCATGGCGCTTAGAAGTGACGGACAGCGCGTCGGAGCCGGAGGTGGATGGCGACGAAGAGTCGGTCTCGTAGTAGACCACTTTCTTCCTCTTCTTCTTCTTGTCGCCACTCCGATGAGACTTGACGCGGGGAGGTGATTCATCCCTTTGCTTATTGCCGAGCTCCTTTGATGGAGCCTTCCCGTAGCTTGTGGCCTTCTCGTCGATTTCCATTTCCTTCTTGGCGTGATCTCCCGACATCACTTCGAGTTGTTAGACTCTAATGAAGCACCGGGTTCTGATACCAATTGAAAGTCGCCTAGAGGGGGGTGGATAGGCGGAATCTAAAAATTAAAAACTTAAGCACACACTACAAGTCGGGGTTAGCGTTAGAATTAAATCCGAGTCCAAAAGAGAGGGCGAAAACAAATCAAGCAAGAAATAAAGCGGATGACACGGTGATTTATTTTACCGAGGTTCAGTTCTTGCAAACCTAGTCCCCGTTGAGGTGGTCACAAAGACCGGGTCTCTTTCAACCCTTTCCCTCTCTCAAACGGTCACTTAGACCGAGTGAGCTTCCTTCCTTGATTTCCCGGGTCACTTAGACTCTGCAAGGACCACCACACAATTAGTGTCTCTTGCTTCGCTTACAAGGCTTTGAGAGTAAGAATGAGAGAAAGAAGAAAGCCAACCAAGCAACAAGAGCAACAAAAGAGCACACATCGATCTTCTCACAAGTCCTAAAAACTAGAGTTGAATAGTGGACTTTGATTTGATCAGAGGCTTTGATTTGTGTCTTGGAGTGTTGTGTATTGCTCTTGTATTGAATGAGGAGTAGTGAATGCTTGGATATCTTGAATAGTGGTGGTTGGGGGTATTTATAGCCCCAACCACCAAAACATCCGTTGGGGAGGGCTGCTGTCGATGGGCGCACCGGACACTGTCCGGTACGCCAGCCACATCACCCAACCGTTAGGGTTCTGATGGTTTCGACCGTTGGAGCTCTGACATCTTGGGGCACCGGATAGTCCAGTGCCGCACCGGACAAGGACTGTTCACTGTCCGGTGCGCCTTCTGGCGCTGCTCTGACTCTGCGCGAACTGTCCGCGCACTGTAGCGCTTTTGCAGGTGTCCGTTGGAGTGGACCGTTGCGCTGGAGTCGTTGCTCCGCTGACACACCGAATAGTCGGTGGCACACCGGACAGTCCGGTGAATTATAGCGGAGTGGCTTTTCCAGAAACCCAAAGGTGGCAAGTTGGAGTTGATCGCCCCTGGTGCACCGGACACTGTCCGGTGGCACACCGGACAGTTCGGTGCGCTAGACCAGAGTTCTCTTTGGTTTCTTTTGCTCCTTTGTTTTGAACCCTAACTTTGATCTTTTTATTGGTTTGTGTTGAACCTTTGGCACCTGTAGAATATATAATCTAGAGCAAACTAGTTAGTCCAATTATTTGTGTTGGGCATTTCAACCACCAAAATTATTTAGGAAAAGGTTTGACCCTATTTCCCTTTCAACTATTCAAGACCACCAGGACACTCTTCAGCCACAGCTTCTGGCAGATAGGGCTGAGCACTGGGCCTTTATGACCCATATCCTTCAGCAGACCGGTGCTCCTATGTCTCCAGTTTAGTCGGCTCTGCCTCCAGCCCTTCAAACTTCAGGGGTGCCAACTATTCAGTCAGGAGCTTAGTTGCACTCTTCTGGTCTGATGTTCTCTCCTCTCCAGCCGGTCACTCTAGATTTCTCAGCTCAGGCCATCGAAGTTGTGAGTGTTTAACCGCTAGTGCCACCAGTCTCTGCAGTGTCTACTCTAGCAGTGGTAGTTTCAATACTAGCTCCACCTCCAGAGTCTCAGGCTCCGCAGTCAGTTCCTTCCAGTGCACTAGTGTCTGAGTCAGCACCAACTCCGGCCTCTACATCAGATCCTGGATCCGAGATTGATTTCGATATTGTTCTAGATTATGTACTGACTGCTCGCCCTTGCCCTGATGCGTCTGCCCCTCCTCCTTCTTCCTTTGGTCTCTAGGTTAGGGTGAACCTTTTGGTGCTTGACGCCAGAGGGGGGAGATGAGATTTGTGAGAGCTAGCGGATTTAGTTGAGAGAGACATTGTCTTTTGTTGTATTATATGCATGTTACTTTGTCTTGTGACCTTCAACTTTTGTGTGCCCCAAAAACTTAATGATATGCTCTCAGGATCTTTTGATGACTAGGTGTTTGATTATAAGTTTTCACTTGCTAACTTCACCTGTCATGCAACTCTTGTTCATGAATTTCATTCTTATTCTCCGAACAGGGTTTATGTCATGTATGTTCTTATACTTCCTATATCCTATACATGACTATATTTTGTCAATTTGTTGAATGTCACTAACAATCTTCAAATGTTGACAGAACTTAAACAAAACTCCCTCACACTCTTGTAGGGTTGTCATCAATCACCAAAAAGGGGGATATTGAAAGCATCTAGTGCCCTAGTTGGTTTTAGTGACTAATTATAATGTAAGATCATTTATGACTAATGTGTGTTTTGTAGAGCAAATGGTAAATTAGGTCACAATGCAAGAAGTTGTGCTCCAACGGGTGAAAACAATCTCTCAGACGAGAACTTGAAGCGACGGCTGAAAAAGGCGAATCAAAAGATGGTCTTCATATCCTAAGTGTCGAAGGAGTTGTGGGACACTTGGTATAGAGTTAGGACTTTTATTTTCGCTTTGGTTGTACTATAAAGAGGGGTTTTGGGTGGGTAGTTTGACCAAGAGATAATTAGTATAGTATCGGTGCATGTTCACACTCAAAACTAGTGCTAGGTGTCACTCAAGATCTCACTCACAAGTTGGAATCGAAATTGGTTTAGAAAACCCCAAGGAAAAATAGAGTGTTGCTGGCCTGGGGGCACCGGATTGTCCGGTGTGCACCAGACTGTCCGGCCAGAGAACTCCCGAGAGCAACTCGAGAGCGCCTGAGAGCAAACACTTGGCGCTAGTTGTTTTTTTGAGTCACCGGACTGTCTGATGTGCACCAGACAGTCACTGTGTTGTGTACGGTGCGCCACTAAGCAACGACTAGTTGTCAGAACTAGCCGTTGGGAGCGCACCGTCGGCGCACCATACTGTCCGGTGCACCCATGCACATAAAACCCTATAACAGCTAGTTTGGGGTGGTTGGGCTATTTATACCACTCCACCAGCCATATTTATTGTCTTGCTGCCCCAACCAACATTTATTCATTACTCTTGCATTTTAAGTCCACAAAGTCTAGTGAGGTGATTAGCAAAATCATAATCCCATATTAGGACCTCATTATTAGTGCACACGAGAGCCACCTAGAGCACACACCGCACAAATTACACTTCTCTTGGTCAAGTGAAAGTCTATGGCTTATCACTCTTGGTGATCAGCGTCACCTAGATGGCTCGGTGACGATTGGAGCTTGGTGATCACCTCGGAGAATTTGTTGGTGACCCAACTCGATGGTTGTACGCTGTCGTGAGAGATCCACCGCGCTGGAGAGGCAAAGGATCTTCTCATATTGAGCACTTGGTTCTTACAAGGACCAAGGGGGAGTGATACCCTTGTGTGGGTGCTCCAACGAGGACCAGTGGAGAGTGTTGACTCTCCGATACATCAGAAAAAATTGGAGGTGTTTTCTTGTCCCTAATCTACATTCTGCATTTACTTTGTGTATTTGAATTGCTAGTATTTGACATGATGACTTAGGGTTTGCTTACCGTTTCATAGCTTTTATATTCTAGCTAGTAGTTAGGTAAAGTTAGGCTCTTATTTAGGCTTTAATCTTTCGCAACAATTTTAGAGAAGTCCAATTCACTCCCTCTTAAGCATCGTGATCCTTTCAATCGCAAAGAGTAAGATTAAAACTATGGCAAACACGTGGTATATACAATGCCTTTAATTGGATTGTCAAATATTCTTGTAACTTCAATTTTCATCCAACTTTTTTAATACAATTAAATATCGAGTTATGTGACTCTCTTTAAGGATGCATAAATATCTACTATTCTAATCTATGATATAATTAAAGTCGCCAAAAGAGTTGTAGTGGTATGCTCGCTAATGAATATGACTGAAAACCTCTGTCAGATTTTTTTCTATGTGACTTGAGCAGGATTAGAGTGGTGTATGACTTCCACGATTTGATTAGTTAGATCATCGGCTAAACCAATTTCTGAGATGGTAGATTTTGTTTATAATCAAAACTTCATACAATTTAGTAGTTGGTATCTTTGTTTTCTTTTAAAGCAGGTTCAAAGATTTAAAGACATATATTGTCATATTTATTCTTCATTTTTATATTCATGGTAAAATATAAGAAACTGAGTTTTTACTAAAACTCACAGAACCTAGAAAAGGAAATAAATTAAAGAAGAAACGGACGAGCAGAGACAGACAAAATTGAAAGAAAAGAGACGGGCGAAAAAAAATCTTGCAGAAAATGGAACCACGGAAAAAAAGAAAAAAACTAGGGACACAAGATGGTCTAAGATTTTTTTTTTGTGTTTTAATGTTATTAAAGATAACAAAATTCAGTTGTATCTTATTCATCTTAGATCTAATGTCATTTTTTTCGTTTTTCTGATTAATCTTGTAATTTTTCTATGCCCTCTCGACAAAAACGTAGGACTCTTTTTAACTTCTGCTGCGTTAATCTAATAGACATATTTGTCAAGGTTTGTTTTGTTCGTACATTTCTAAGTTTCTAAAACGCAAGTGAAAATCGGACTCCCACCTCTCCACGGTTAGTCTACAGTCCGGACCCGAAGTGTTGACACTATCTGGACGGCAGACGCCGCCGGCTAACCGGGGCCCCGCTAAACAGCGGGCTCTAGTCCTAAATTCCTAGCATTGCAGTTGAACCCATCTATAATTTGAAAGAAAAAAGAATCTAATTTGAACACATTGGCCCAGGTGTCAGATATACCATGTACTATAGTTTTTGGCACATTCTTCCTCGTCCGACTATAAAGATGAGCACCTCGGTTGCCGCCTTCCTTCCCTCCCAAGTTGCAACGGCCAGAAAGCCACGTTAGCCTAGCCGAGCTCCTCTGCTCCTCTCGTGGCCGAACAGGCAGAGCGACCAGTCTCCAGAGCGCTCCCCATGGCGTCAGGAGCTGCGGCCCCTGTCGTTCAGGTGAGCGTCCATGCCTTTCTCATCTCCCCCCACTCCAACCCAAGCCTCAAGTACTCGAATGCTAACCCCTGATCGATTCGTCTGTTCTTTGCAGACCCTGGTGCTGAAGGTGGCCATCCACTGCCATGGCTGCAAGAAGAAGGTCCGGAAGGTGCTCAGGAGCGTCGAAGGTGCGTGCCGAGCCGTCTGAAAACGCATGCCTTCTCGCGCGAGCCAGCAAGGCTTCCTGCATACATTTTGGGCTGTTCTGCCTGAATCTGACGGGGTTGTGGTTGTGGCTGGTGATTGTGTTTCAGGCGTGCAGAACGTGACGGTGGACGCCTCGCAGAACAAGGTGACTGTGGTCGGCACCGTGGACGCCGACACGCTCATCCAGAGGCTGTACAAGTCCGGCAAGAAGGGGGAGCCCTGGCAGTGCCACCCGCCCGTCAAGAAGAGCGAGCCCGCGCCGGAGGCCCCGCCGGCTCCGCAGCCTGCCGGTGGCGGCGGCAAGGACGCCGCTACTGCTGCGGCCGCGGTGGACAAGAAGCCGGAGGAGCCGGTGAAGAAGCCGCAGGGCGACAGCTCCGAGGAGAAGAAGAAGAAGCCGGAGGAGGCGGCGAAGGAGCCGCAGAGCGAGAAGAAGAAGCCGGAGGAGGTGGTGAAGGCGCCGCAGAACGAGAAGGAGGAGCCGCAGAGCGAGAAGAAGAAGAAGCCGGAGGAGGCGGCCGAGAGCTCCAAGGAGAAGGAGAAGAAACCAGAGGAGGCAGTGAAGGAGCCAAAGGCCGAGAGCTCCAAGGACGAGAAGAAGAAGAAGCCGGAGGAGGCCGTGAAGGAGCCGCAGGGTGAGAGCTCCGAGGAGAAGAAGAAGAAGCCGGAGCAGGAGGGCGGGGCCGCAGAGAAGAAGCCCGAAGCAGAGTCAAAGAAGAAGGACGGCGGTGACAGCAAGGGAGCTGAGACGAAGGCCAAGGGCTCAGCAGAGCCGGCAAAGGAAGCTGCCGCCATCCCCGCCCCCGCCCCCGCTGCCGCCGCCGCTGTCAATGACAAGGCCGAGACAAAGAAGAGCGAGAAGCCCAAGGACGCCGGTAAGGCGGCGGAGCCAGCCGCCGTGACGACGGAGAGGTCGCTGCCTGCGCCGCCGGCGCCGGCGCCAATGCCCGCGTACGAGCAGGAGTTCCGTCACCCCTACTACGCCCCGCAGCCGGTGGTGAGCTACCACGCGTCGCAGCCGAGCTCGAGCGTGTCGTACACGTACTTCGCGCCGCAGACGCAGCCGGCGTACTCCATGCAACAGCCACAGCCGCACCCACAGGCGGCGGCCTCCTACTCCGTGCAGCCGACACCGCCGGCGTACTACTCCGCGCAGGAGCTGCAGCCGCAGCAGCCGGCGAAGCAGTGGTCGCCGTCGTACCTGTACATGCCGTACCCGTACCCGCACGCGCAGGCGGCGCCGGAGCCTTACTACCAGCAGCAGGACTACTACAGCCCGCCCGGGACGCACGCGTCACCGATGCACGACCCGTACCGCATCTTCGACGACGAGAACCCCAACTCCTGCAGCGTCATGTGAGAGGCGAGCTGGTCGACGCGGCCCGGCCGCCGCCGGCCGCCGTGGGCAGCGAGTAGTTTGGGGGGGAGGCGGCGCCGCGCGCTACCGCAACATCAGAGAGAGACGTCTCTGTGGCTGTATAGGTAGAGTAGCCTGTTACTGTTTACCACCCCTCTTCCTTCCATTCTATTTCCACCACCTAGTATAGAGGTCAAACCTCTTCTCCGTGCAGTGACGGAACCTTTTCTTCATTTCCATCTTTTTACTGTTCTGAATCAAGTGATTAGAAAGAACATGTAAATTGTAACGAGATACGGTTCATGTTCACCGCGTCTGTATATGCCGGCTACTAGAACTTTGAATGAGCTACCACAGATACATACAGTATCAGTATATATAACAGATTATACATGTACGAACTGATATAGTTTTCTACTGATAGAGAAAGGCAAAGGCGTATTTGTATCTTTGCTGATTCTGGCCCTGCAAAATGGGCCTGCGAACCTGCCGTAATAAGCTGGGTGATTTTTACAGGGTCAGGTGGCTGTGGTCTGTTTGCTAAAAACGTGTCGCTCCATCCTTATCAGAGGCAGGTATATTCATGACAAGGGCTAGCTTATTCGATTAGGAAGCAAACATGTAACATCTCATCCAACTGCGGACCTCCTGACGGAGGAACCTCTCGTCTCAATCTCTACCTCTACTATATTAAAACACCAGATTTAAAGATCGTTCTGGTGTAGGAGATGAGATTTAACGTAAGCCCTAATAAAAGAAGGACGAGAGACACTAGATAAAATTGTCTAACCAATAAAACATCATGTTCAGTTGTTTTTAATATTAAATATAAATTGTGTATATGTATATACGATTTTTTATAAAATAAAAAAGGTCGGGCCAACACTACGGGCCGAGGCTATGGTCCAAGCATAGTACGACACTCGTGTCGGACTGACCCAGACACTATTAAATGGTCGTGCCCATTTGGCCATCTATATCGGCCCTCGGCTCAGTTGCCGCCACCTCGTTCGTCATGCTGCTTCTTTTCTCTCTCCTCATGTCCTCGCCTCCGCGCCATCCCATTCTCGACAGAGGACATGTGAGCAGGCGCCTGCTCCCCGTATTCGTCTGACACCAGCCCCATTACCGACCCGCGCAGTGGCTATTGCACGTCCATGAGGACGTTTCACATCATTCACGCACCATCAGTTTCGCCATCGTCGGACGTCCCGTTCGTCTTTCCGGCCTTCGTCATGTTCTTCATCTCCAACCTGCTGCCCCGCCCACGGTCGCAGCCGCGAGCCGACCAACGCTCGTCGACGTGGGTACGGGGCGAGTCGGTCTTGCTCCTAGCCTTTCTCCGTACGTCGCCGAAGAGGACACGATGGCACCTGCCACGCTTGGGTTATCTTGGCGATGAGGAGTCTAGGTTTGAGATATTGGACAACCAAGGCCCGTAGCGCGGCAGCAGTCGGCATATGATACGAAGTTGGTGGTGGTGTTGTGCCGCCTCGGCGGGTACAGGGCTGGGAAGGCACTCGCATTCTCTCGCCCTTCTGGGACTGACACCTAGTGCAGGTGCCCTCGGTTTGGAGCTACTCCGGGGCTTGTTTCTCCGCTTGCATGCTCTCTCCCTATATGTATCTAGCGGTATACTACCTATGTCGCCTTCAGATGTCTAAGTCTTTGTTGTGTCTTTCTTCAACAACGAACAGGTATACCCGCCTCTTCCCTTCTCTTACTGCTCTACGAAACCTTGAAGTGGGGGAGGCGAGGGATGGGGTCATCCCTGATTTGCTGTCTATGGTACCCATTCGATGGCTTGGCATCGCATGTCCACATGGCCTTTCCCTTACCACGATGTCGTCTCGGTATGCTTCTACCAATTCTATGTACCTGTCACCCATCCTTCTATCATTGAAAAAATTATTGTGTTGTTTCTCTGTTGTTTTGGGTGTTAGTTTTTTGTTGTGCTAAGGACTGACCATAATTTGGGTGTGTTAATACTTTACTTTATTGTCTGTACATTATTTGTGTTCTTATGATGATGGCTCATGGATGCTGCAAAAATATGTGTTAGTATTTTAAGATCCATGCGAACACTACCATATGGTGTTTATCCCTTGTATTCTTGGCTCTTGCATGCATTAGATCGTTTCTGAGACCACATTGGCGTAATGAACTCCATGGTGTTTAAGGTTGCTGAATTGGATCACGCTAACAGTAAAAGGAAAGGTTATTTGTTGGTTTGAAACGTTAGTAATTGCTACGAATTACTATAATTTGTATGGAGCGTATCCAGTTTTTATTGATACCTAACTTTAGCAACCACTTCATAGTTTGATCTATCTTTTTTCATAAGTTTGAGTTCATGTGATTTATTTTAGAAACTTGAGCTCACAAACTTCGTCTTATTTGGTCTCTGTATTGTGGAATCATGTCATTTTATAATCTTTGTTCATTCAGTCAGTCATTGTGAACTCTCTTCTAATTGCTCTCTCCATTGGTCGTGTTGTACGAAAATATTGGATGAAGTAAACAACAACATCAGTTAGTCAAATAAAAAAATATTATACAGAGAGCGGAGACAATCAATAAAAAATCTTAAAATCTTTTTGATGGATAGTTTACGTGAGTATTGTTGTGAGCCATCACAACTTACAGTAAACCGACTAGTATCATATGAAACCACGCTAAAACACCTACCTACCTCTAGGCTGGTCTTACGTCAGCCGCTAAGTCGTAATCCTTGTAAAGACAACTGTCTAATTAAGCGACCGATATGTCACGAGAGACGTGACACGAACCAGAGTCCGTCCAATGCTGTGCGCAGGTCTTTTTTTTCTCTACGCTACCTCTAGCGCGCCATAATCAGCTTGTTCGCTGCGGCTTTAATCCGGCTGCGGCTGCGGCTTCTACAGTATTTTTCTCTCTATGGATTGCAGCTGCAGCAGTCCAAACGGCTTTAATCCAGCCGCAGCGAACAAGCCCAATAATTTAATTAATCGCCTTTAAATACAACAGGGGGAGGGGCCCGCGTGCCAATATGATTCATCCCTGCGTGCCGCCTCAGCCAGGCTCACGGTCACATGATTTTATATAAGGAGTCCGGCCGGTCGCTAATAAGTAATGGAACTCCTCTCCAAATCTCCTAATCTAATTTTATTATACGTGGGTTGTGGAGCATGATGAGAGTGGCAGAGGGGAGTGGGACCAGGAGTGTACCTAATGCTTGCTTGTTAATTGGGCACTTGGGGGTCCGGACCCAGGACACAACGGATGGGATCGTAGTGGGGAATTCTCTCCACTTGGACATGCTTGGTCTTAGAGATGGCAACGTCGGGTTTTAGGTTTATATTGGCGTCCCCACGACGAAAAAGTTTCTATACAAGGATTACACGAATGGTTGTGGGGATCATTTTTTCTCCATCATCGTTCCTGCGGGGATAAATTTTCATCAAGAATTCATATCCCCTCTTAGATCGTACTTAATTTGTTATTAATGTAAAACATTGTCACTTATACAGGTAAAAATCATTATGTGAACATCAAAATGAACAGAATTGTACAATAGGCGATCTCTTGACAAAAAAATTATTTATTTTTATTATAATTATTATATGAAAACATCATCACTTATAAGTTTAACTAGTCTCCGTGAGGATCAGGGAATGGAAATTTTTCTCCATCCCCATCCATGTTTACACATCGAAGGACAATTTTTCTCATTTACATCCCCACGGGGGAAGAAATTTCTCCATTCCCATTTCCTAAAGGCTAGTTTGGGAAACCCATTTTTCTAAGGAAATGAAAATCAGTTAGGCCCCGTTTGTTTCGTTGGAATTGAATTCCATTTTAATAATTATAATTTAGACAAAACTAATTAAATTCATATATTTATATATGTAATATATTTGTATATTATCCTAAATCATATGAGAGAGATAGTTATATACTACATTTATGTTATAGCGAAACAAGTAGAAGAGTGCAATAAGTTATACATCGGAAAAAAATAGTATGTAAATCTATAAAATCAATTTCTATCTCTCACCCCATGAATTTGAGATAGGCTTATATGGTAACTTTGTAAAGTGGTGGAATGTCATATTCTAAAAAAATAGTCTATTACATTAGTAAGATTTCAATTCCTCAAAATGAAAGGAAACAAATGGGACCTTAGAAAAATGGGGTTCTCAAACTTGATGTCGGCGTTTCAGACCCGGGGACCCTCAATCGGACCGACTAGTGAACTTTGTGCCGCGTGCCCCTGCCCAGATGGGTTGATGCAAGATGGAACACAAGAGGAGGGATGAGGCTTATATTATCTTGCACTGGGGTGCTTGCAGTAGGGGTTACAAGCTTCGCGAGAGAGGGAACGGGTCCTAAGCCTCCTGAGGAGTCTAGTGTTGCGGAGTGGAGTTCGATGTTTAAGTGAGTCCGTCTCTGTCGTCCTTGCCGCCCGTGCCCTCCTCCTCCCCCATGAAGGCCCTGGGCATCCCCTTTTATAGATACAAGGGGATGGTCCATCTGTACATATGGGGGTGTTACTATGTGCTAACGTGGCCGGCAGAGAAGTGCTTGAGCCCTGTAGAAGCGTAGCTGGCGGTGCAGCCCTGGGTCCTGCTGACGTTTCTTTGCCTTCGTAGAGAGCTTGAGGACTATCGACGTCATGGACGCATGCGGGGAACCATCATTACCTGTTGCCGGAGTAATCTAGATGTGACACCGGTCTTGTTCCTTCGTAGCCTGAGGCGGCTAGCTAGAGGTAGGGTAATGATGTGTCCCCTGTAGCATAGTCGGTCCGAGGCAGAGGTCAGGCGTGGCGGAGACCTTCTCCCGAGGCCGAGGCTGAGGCCGAGGTCGGGGTCGGGCGAGGCGGAGACCTTCTCATGAGGCCGAGGCCGAGGCCGAGGCCTAGGGTCGGGCGAGGCGGAGCTCCCTGTTGCGCCCGAGGCTGAACTCGGGAGAAGCCGTGACTCACTGTTGTTAGTCTTACCCTGGTGGTTGGCACAGTAGTCGGAACAGGGTGAATAGTGTTGTTTTCCTGTCAAAACGATCAGTAAAGGGGCGAAGTGACTGCGGTCACTTCGACCTTGCCAACTGAAGCACGCGTGTTAGGATAATGTGTCAGGTGATCCCTGTATCAAATGCGCATGCGATACGGTCGGCGGTAAGGCGATTTGGCCGAGGTGGCTATACGACAAAGTTGCCCGAGCTTAGCCTCGGATAATCCGGGGGTGCGCCCGCTGCCTGAGGGGGCCCTCGGACGAGGCGTGAATCCATCCGGGATCACTGTTCTTGCCCGAGGCCGAGCGAGGCGAGATCGCGTCCCTTGGTAGATGAGGCTTTAACTTTGCGCTATGCTTAGCAGCCTTTACGGTCTGTTTTGAAGATGTTTTTCAGCCATGCTTAGGAGTATAGGGGGTACCCCTAATTACGGTACCCGATAGTAGCCCCCGAGCCTCAAAGGGAGTGTAGGCACTCGCTTGGAGGTTCTGCCGGATTTTTTGCAAAGGGACTAGCCTTTCTTGGTCATACTTTGCGCTATGCTTAGCAGCCTCTGAGGTCTTAATTTTTCTTGTGATTCCTCGGTCGGCCTTGTTGTTCCCTCATGCGGCCGGGCCGCAGCCCGGGTGCATGGTCAGGCTCCGAGTTTTTAAGCTGGTTTGTTGACGTGGTCAACAATTTGGCTGTGGCCTGGTGCGAGAGCGACCTCTGAGCCTCTACATGGAGCGAGAGGACGATCGAGGACCGTCTCGGCTTTTTATTGTACGCCCCTTCATCACCTTTTCGCAAGGAGGAGGGGGGAACGCGCCATGTTACCCTCGGTGGGCGCTGAACATGGTGTTTCCAATGAGTTGCTAGCGGGTAATCCGAGTGGACGCCCGAGCCCCGTTCGATAAGGGTCGGCTAGTGGCCCAGAGGCGCGCTCCAAAAGTATCTGCAGGTGATTTGCTGGACCCGAACCCATTCGATAGGGTCCGAGGGCTCGGTGCCTCCCTTCAGTGGGATTCCATTACAAATCGTTCCCGCTGGTCTCGGAAATGTCTTAGGGTACCTCGGGAGCGTAGCCCGAGCCTTGGCCCTGTAACGGGTGTTGGGGGCCTTCGGCTTCTGAAGGTCCTCAAAAACGTAAGTTAACAATGTTTCTAGAGTGTAATACATGAACAGGTACCTTCGGACATGGACCTTTCGGACTTAAGTCAAAATCACTGCATGAAGAAACACAAGGGGGAACGAAGGATGGAACAGAGCCGAAGCTGTACGAAAGGGAGCTTCGGCATGATGACAGGAAAAAGGAAACCGACTTAAAGAAGAAAAGGCTGTCTAGACCCGGTGAATTGCTATAGAGTTATTATCAAATGTAAAGGGCCTGAATGTAATTTTACATGGGCTGCGACCCACGCCTATAAATAGGTGAACAGTACTCCCGTACTGTTCACGCTGACTGGACGTTTGCTTTTGTGTTACGCTTGTATTTGTACTGCCTTCAAGCCGAAGGTATACTTGTAATAAATTATTATCTTTACTTGTTCGTGATAATAGCACAAAAATAGTACAATGACGATAATATATTTGAATGTTCATTTTGTTCATGTTTAGTGTAAACTCTTCTTCATTTTTATATGTCGTACTTGCGAAGGTACGCTTTCTGTAATCTTCGTCCGAGAGTCATTATATCCTAAGGGAAATAATGCTTCGAAGGACGGAGGACTTTAACATTTAACATCCTTTATGTTGCCTTGTTCTTAAGCCGAAGCATTTGAGAACAAGTCACCAACATTGGCGCCCACCTCCGGTGAATCCCTTTTCGACCACCTTCAACAACCATCGACCTTCATCATGCCGCTAAAGAAAGCTTAGGCAACAGGGGCTGCCGTTCTGCAGCCGCTGGACACGAACCAGGAGACCCTTTCTCTTCGGGAGGCCCGAAGCCAGAAGAGGAAGGCCACTAGTCCAACACCACAAGAGGATGAGTTGGACCAAGAAATTAGGAATATGGAAATGCTTCATCAGCAGGTACAGAGGAAGAAGGAGAAGATGGCTCGGTTAGCTGACCTGCAAAGGCAGATTGACGAAGCCACAGAAGAAGTGCGTCATCTTGCTCAAGATGAGCAGCACCGAAGGCCCCACCATAGAGAGTTGCACCAGGAGGGCTTCTTTAACGAAGATGACTGGTATGAGGATTTCCATCATGGAAATTTTGCTTTTGATGATGCTTCTCCTCTGTCAGCAGGACTGCAGGCTACGCCCTGGCCCCCGTCTTACAAGCCACCACAGCTCCCCATGTACGAAGGACACTCAGATCCGAAGCAGTTTCTCATGAGCTACGAAGCAACTATATCTTCGTATGGTGGCAACACTGCAGTCATGGCGAAATCTTTCGTCATGGCAGTCAGAAATGTTGCACAAACTTGGTATTCTTCTCTTCGGCCAGGAACAATCACTTCATGGTAGAAGCTGAAGGACATGCTGGTCACCAGTTTTCAAGGGTTTCAGACGAAGCCGGTTAGTGCTCAGGCCTTGTTCCAGTGTACGCAAGATCAAGACGAATATCTCCAGGCGTATGTCCGAAGGTTTCTACGTCTGAGAGCACAAGCGCCGACAGTGCCCAATGAAATTGTCATTGAGGCCATGATTAAGGGGCTTCGGCCAGGACCTTCAGCCCAATACTTCGCCAGGAAACCTCCTCAAACCCTAGAGAAACTGCTTCAGAAGATGGATGAATACATCCACGCTGACAATGATTTTCGACAGAGAAGGGAGGAAGCTTACAGGTTCTCCGAAATGGCCAGGGGCTTCGGAGGGAGAGTACACCCGAGACATGTCAGGTCAATTCACAACACTCAGAATGATGACAGAGGAGGTCAGCTGCAGAGGCCCCAGCATTTTTCACAATCTTCGGGGCAGCAGCAAAGCTCTTTTCGGCCGCCAGCACCAAGAGGCAGAGGCGCTAGGGGCTTCGGAGGAAGATATGGGGACCAACCCAAGAAGATTTACTGTCTATTCTGCGGTGAGGACAAGGGCCACACTACCAGGATGTGCCACGTCACCATCCAGAAGCAAAAAGAGATAGCAGAAGCTGCGGCCCAACAGAATCAGCCGAAGCAAGTCATGCATACTGCTTCGTATCACTCACCGTACATTCTAGAGTACGTGGGTAACCATCCTGTAGCCTCTGTTGCTTCGGCAAGCCAACCTCAGGCATCTTGGCAACAGCCTCCACCTCCACCACCATTGCAATGAGCCCAGCAGCCAGAAGGGAGCCACCACACTCTCCAACAACGAGATTTTAGAGAGGAGTCTGAAGCTCGCACAGTCAACAGTACTGTGCTAGAATCGAAGCACATCTACTAAGAGGATATCCTACTTTTGAAATAGTTCTAGCATTTGTTGTCATTTTTTCTTTTTCAATAGAAAACAATCATTAAAAGCCTAAGTTTTTCTTGCCATTTTCAATTCCTTGTAATAGTTTCGTTATGGCCATAGTGGAAATGAATTTTTTTACAGACTCACGAAGTCCAAAAAGATGGTAAAGCACGAAAGTTGCCTCTCAAAAGAGTGCGGAGTTCACAGTTACACTACAAGTTTTGCCGAAGCATTAGAAAAGTCGTTCTAAAGGACGCACCGTAAGTTTTCCGAAGCAACAAAAAGTCGTTTCTAAGGAACGCAGCGTAAGTTTTCTGCTCAAAAGTCGTTCTAAAGGGAATGCAGAGCTTACAGCGAAAAATAAACGCTGATACCGCCGAAGTAAAAGGCGAAGAAGCTCCTAAGGGAGGCTTACAGCGAAAAATAAACGTTGATACCGCCGAAGTAAAAGGTGAAGAAGCTCCTAAGGGAGGCTTACAGCGAAAAGTCAACGCTGATACACCGAAAAGTAAACGGTGAAGCCAAAAAATAAACGGCAAAAAGATTGTGTGCTTTACTGAGGGAATGTGCGAGTATCTTCGGCACAAATGTCATTTTGCATGTCATAACATCATTACATCATTTGCATATCATAACATCATACATCATATTGCATCAATGGCACAAGAAGGGAATGCAATGTTGACCTTCGGAAGCGTATACGATGTTGACCTACAATGTTGATTTTCGGAGATTGTTTCAAAGAAGTGATAAAGCACAAAATAGATTTGAAAAGGAGATCTATTGCTCACGAAGCACAATATTTTTATGGAATATGGATATTCTTCACGAAGCATGAAAAGAAGGGAAGGTGTTTTTTTCGCCGAAGGCTCAAAAACGGTATGTACGTAAAGTTTCATACATCGTAAAGAATTGAATTACAAACAGCTTATACATTATATTCACAAAATATTACACACTTTGTTCAGCAAAATATTACACTCCAAATGTCTTTACAATAATAGTTATTCTTCTTTCAAAACTACTTCCGCAGCTTCGTGTAGTAGTTGATCAACAACTTCATCCATAATAGCTTCGGCCATTTTAATAATTTCATCTTCTTTCTTCGCTTCGGGGTCCGCCAATGGTTCGACGGGCTCTAGGGGAGGAGTTAGCACGACTGTGATGCAAAATGTAAATAAGTTCAAAGTCACAAGATTAGAACATAAAGTTAAAAGCTGTTAAGCAATACCTATCCTCCTCTCAAGATCCGCAGCTTTCTCAGCGGCCGTTGCTGCTTCTCTAGCATCGTGAGTATCTTTTCACTTTTCCTTATGATTTCTTGGGCCATCTCCCGGCCGCCATTTTCCCAGATGTCAGTGAAAAAATTTCCACCAACTAAGCTTGTTTCAGCCGACGGGTCTTTTATATCTTCAATAGATAAGGCGCCTTCGGATTGCGCCAAAGATTTTACGTGTTCGCAACCTATTTTCTCCAAGACAGCAGCAATCCCCCTAGCACCCGAGAAGGTGCATATGTCCCCACGGCCATTCAAAACTTCCTCAAAGGCTTCAGCTTCGTGGCTGATCCATTCAACTGGGGCTTCGGGATCACCCCTTATGAAATTCTCCTCACTTGAGTATGCGCCAACATTGGCGAAGCTAGTTTTTATTTTTTAACACACTCTATAGATTTTTCAAAGCATCTCTCCTTGGATGCACGAAGTTCATCAACTATTTTTTCTAGATGGTTCCTCCAATATATACTGATGTCTCGTTCAGCCTCTGCAACACCGCATTTTTCTTTAGCTTCGAGTAGCTGTTTCCGAAGATCTTCGATTTCGCATTTTTGAGCTTCAGCTTTGGCTTTGGAAGCAGCTTCATCTTCCCTTATTTTGTTCGACAAAGAGTGTAATATTTTGTCTTTTTCAAGACCTTCGTTCCTTAGTTCAATCACTTCGGAACGAAGGTTGTTCAAGGCTATGGTATATCCTTCATCTTCGATACTTTTTTGTGCCATGAGGGCGCTGCTAAGGATAAGACCCTGCAAAAAATGCGGTATTAAATGTAAGTAAATGGAAGATTTCGTTTTTTAAAATACAAAAATCTAATTTTCTCACTTTTAAGCTATTGTATGCTAAGCTGTCGGCCAACTCATCTTTTGATAACACTGAGAGCCCATCCTCTAGTGTAGGGAAGCCGAAGCTCTTGCTCATCTCTCGGTAGACATAAATTTCTTTGCTGTCTGGGAGGCAATACAAGAAGTCTTCTTCCCCGCTGCCGTTGAATACCAGGGCCCCCTTTGGATATTTCAATCTTTGGGCATAAAACTGAGCCTCTTGCTTGTCCTTTTCAGATAATCTTTTTCCCGAAGCATGTCGTATAATATAATCAGTAGCATCAGATAATGTTTCGGGAGTAGGGATGGCGGTTTTTTCAGTTTTGCTTGCTTCTGCAGTTTCTTTCTCAATCTTGCCTCCGATTTCCAAGGATTTCTCCTTGACGGGCTCGGTGGGCTCAGTTTCGGTATCGACTTGAACCTTGCAAGCTTCGGCCTCAATATGTGTTTCCGAAGTTTCGACAGCTTTCTTCGGAGTAGAGCTCGAAGTTTTTATTATTTCTAGCACATCTAATACATTGACCATTCTCTTTCTCTTGGGGGTCGTCGATATATCCTTTTGTGCCTTCGGCATTGCCACCTCCACCGAAGGACTTACTGCTTCCAATATTCTCGTTTTACCAACCTTCATCTCTTCAATATTAATAGCCTTCGGCTCATCCGATTTGGCTTATGATGTCTTCGGCGCCGCAGCCGGTTCACTTTTTTGAGAAATCGCAGGTTTTTTTTGCCTTCGGACACCGAAGAGGTCTCACCGCCAAAATCAGGCACTACAACCGGTTCAATATAGCGTGGCCGATGAGTAAGGACTTTCACTCTTTTCCTCTTCGGCACAGACTTGCTCGCAGCAGCTGAAGCACCATCTCTCCCGGAATCTTCACTTTTTCTTTTTTGTCCCCGGGGCGGGTAACGGTAGTCGGGATACATGAACCCAATGGCATCGAAAACTCTGTTTAGTCTCTTCTTTTTACGATTCCCGAAGGCCGCAGATAATGCGTTATCTTCTGCTCGGGAGTACAGCCCAAGCAGATCATCGCTTGTAGCTTCGACGCTTTTCAGCCAGTCGTCGTCTGGCTCGATAAACTGGTCTCTGAATCTGAAGGTATATTTTAGCCGAACCAGACCACCTTCATGGGGATTGCTGATGGATTCTTTTGGCACCTCCCAGTCGGCTAGCAACGACCATATTCTGTAGGCCACGTGCTCTTGTACTAAGTCCCTTGTCCCAATGAAAGAGCAGACTAAGCCGAAAGCTTTGCGGCACTCTTCGGCTGTTTCGTCAATCTCTACCTTCGGTTTACGGAGCCTAAAGCGTTGCCAGATAGGGCGCATGATTATATCTTTAATGTCTTCTCGTGTCTTTAAATCATTCTTTACATAAAACCATTCTTTTGTCCAGTCTCCGGGCCATCTCTTCCGAAAAGTTGGTACTGGCGAGCTTGAACCAGAGCGAGCAATGAAACTATAACAGCCAAATTATTATGATACTGTTCCTTACCCCAAGGCTTCGTCTCATATAACAATTCATGCATGCTGCAGAAACTTTTTGCATTTGGTTCCAAGCCTTGACTCCTTAAAGCCCACACGAAGATTCCCATTCTTATAATAGCTTCGGGGGTAATCTGGTGAAGGTAAATCTAAAATATCTTCAAAACCTCGACTACAAAGCTGCTAAGAGGAAGCCGAAGCCCAGCCTTCAAAAAGCTCCGAAAGATCACGACTTCATTCTCCTCTGGAGTAGGACAAGTTTTTTCTTCATCGTCAGCCCTCACAGCAGACATATCCCGAAAGTATTTCCCCTTCATGTTGTCAAGATGGCTTTGCTTAATAGTCGATTTTCCAAAAACTGCATGGCTTGGTTGCCAGGGTCGATCTTCAGTCTTCCCCGCCGCTCTCCACATCATAGCTGTCACCATCACTGGTATCTTCAGACAAACCCTCCAAAGTTTCCCTAGCAATCTTCTCCGCATTTGTCCTTGCTATCGATTCAATAAACCCCAGATTCATCTCCTCAGAGGGGCTCAGCTTCGTTCCAGCGGTAGTTTTCTTATCCTCAGACATCTTCGAAAGTGCTGACAAAGGTCCTCTCAAAGCCGAAGCTTAAAAATATAAAAATCTGGTCAAGCGTGTGTAAGCAAAGAGCTGTTTGAGCAGGCAAAACAGGTGGCAAGAAAGCGTGCCAAATGAGCTAGTGGTGCGCTCTTATTTATACGCCTGGTGCATTGCGTGCTGGAGGACCCGCTTGTCAGTGGCTGTTGCTATTCTAGCAAAGGGAAGGTGTTTTTTTGGACCTTCGGTTCAGAGCCTTCGTCCTTGTCGCAATCTAAATTTATCATTCTAACAAATTAATATTGCGAGGGGCTACTGTTGGGGGCCTTCGGCTTCCGAAGGTCCTCAAAAACGTAAGTTAACAATGTTTCTGGAGTGTAATACATGAACAGGTACCTTCAGACATGGACCTTTCAGACTTAAGTCAAAATCACTGCATGAAGGATGGAACAGAGCCGAAGCTGTATGAAAGGGAGCTTCGGCATGATGACAGGAAAAAGGAAACCGACTTAAAGAGGAAAAGGCTGTCTAGACCCGGTGAATTGCTATAGAGTTATTATCAAATGTAAAGGGCCTGAATGTAATTTTACATGGGCTGCGACCCGCGCCCTGTACAGATAACAACGTGGCCGTCGGGGGGACGTCTCAAGTCCTGTAGAGGTAGTATCGTGGCCGTCGGAGAAGTGCCTTGAGCCCTGTAGCAGTACAGCTGTTGGTGCTGTATGGATCCTACTGACGTCTCCTTGCTTTCATAGGGGGCTTGAGAACCACCGACGTCATGGTTGCATGCGGGAAACCACCACCGCCTGTTACCGGGGTAAGCTGGATGGGACGTCGGTCTTGTTCCTTCGTAGCCTGAGCTAGCTAGGAGTAGGGTAATGATGCATCCCTTGCGGCATGGTTGATCCGAGCCTGAGGTCGGGCGAGGCGGCGACTCCTCCGAGGCCGAGGCTGGGGCCGAGACCCAGGGTCGGGCGAGGACGTGACTCTTCCCGAGGCCGAGGCCGAGGCCGAGCCCTAGGGTCGGGCGAGGCGGAGATTTCCTCCCGAGGCTGAGGCCGAGCCTTGGGGTCGGGCGAGGCGGAGCTTCCTGTTGTGCCTGAGACTGAACTCGACTGTTGTCGGTTTCGCCCGGGTGGTTGGCACTGCAGCCAGAGCGGGGCGGGCGGTGCTGTTTTCCTGTCAGATCGGTCAGTGAAAGGGGGAAGTGACTGCGGTCACTTCAACCTTGCCGACTGAGGCGCGCGTGTCAGGATAAGGTGTCAGGCGACCCCAGCATTAAATGTGCATGCAACACGGTCGGCTGGTAAGGCGATTTGGCCAAAGTCGCTTGCACGACAAGGCTTGCCTTTGGCTGAACCGAGGGTGTGCTCACTGTCTGAGGAGACCTTCGGGCGAGACGTGGATTCGTCCGGGACCACTGTTCTGCCCGAGGCCGGGCTCGGGCGAGGTGAGACCGTGTCCCCTGGTAGACGAAGCTTTGACTTTGACCCGAGCCGTCAGTCTTCACGGTTTGCTCTGAAGGTGTTTACCAGCCGTGATTAGGAGTGGTGGGGGTACCCCTAATTACGGTACCCGACAGTAGCCCCCAAACCTCGAGGGGAGTGGTGATGCTCGTTTCGAGGCTCTGCCGCATTCTTGGTGAGGGGACTGGCCTTTCTCGGTTATACTTTGTTCCGACGGGTGCGCGCGAGCGCACCCGCCGGGTGTAGCCCCCGAGGCCTCGGAAGAGTGGTTTGACTCCTCTGAGGTCTTAACGCTTTTCGTGATGCCTCAGCCGGTCCTGTTGTTCCCTCATGTGGCCTGGCCGTAGCCCGGGTGCACGATCAGGTTCTGAGTTTTGAAGCTGGTTTGTTGACGCTGTCAACAGTTTGGCCGTAGCTGGGTGCGAGAGCAGCCCCCGAGCCACTACACGGAGCGAGAGGACGATCAAGGACTGTCTCGACTTTTATTATATGCCCCTTCGTCGCCTTTCCGCAAGGAGGAAGGGGGGAAAGCGCCATGTTACCCTCGGAGGGCACCGATCATGGCGTTTCTGGTGAGTTGCTAACGGGTGATCCGAGTGGATGCTCGTGCCCCGTTCGTTAAGGGTCGGCTAGTGGCCTAGAGGCGTGCTCCAAAAGTACCTGCACGTGATTCGCTGGACCCAGACCCTTTTCGATAGGGTCTGAGGGCTCGATGCCTCCCTCCGGTGGGATTCCATTACGAGTCATTCCCGCTAGTCTTAGAAATGTCCTAGGGTACCTCAGGAGCATAGCCCGAGCCTCGGCCATGTATCGGACGTACCCAGGGTCATCTCTCACTCTGCGTGTTCTGGGGCGGCTGTCGAACCCCTTCGAGGGGCCAGCCTGCGAACCCCTGATCAGTAGTGGGCGCGGAGCCCGAGTGCTCTAGGGCGGCTGTCGAACCCTTCCGAGGGGCCAGCCTTCGAACCCCTGATCAGTAATGGGCATGGAGCCCGGGTGCTCTAGGGCGGCTGTCGAAACCTTCCGAGGGGCCAGCCTTCGAACCCCTGATCAGTAGGAGGGCTCGAGGGCCCGTTTCCTTCGCGGGGAAGGATCCTTTCCAAAATATCCCCCTTCCCAGTCCCTGTGGCAAGAGAGAGAGAGAGAGGAAACGGAAAAGGATATGAATTCAAAAAGTCGTGGCACACCTTTTTTGATGCGGCCTTTATGGCGGAGGTGAAACATTGCCTGCTTCGCCCGCCAGCGGTGTCGCTTGCCCTGCCAGGGAGTTAATGCGACGGGACAGGCGATTCGCGGGGCGGCCGTTGTGCGTGCGTGAGCCGTTCGAGGAGCGGGCGTTTCACCTTCGAGTTTGAATTTCGCGGTGGGTTCGGGCGAAGTCTTGAACGGCTCTCGCCCGGGTCTTTATATACCCGGGAGAGAGGCCGGCGGTGGTTCTTTACCCTGCCATCTGTGCCTGCCTTCTGCTTTGGTTCCCGCAACCTAAGAGAATAGCCAGGGAAAAGAAAACCGCACGCCTTATCCCCTCCGCCTCCACCGCCTTCGTTCGGTGATGGCCGACAAGGTGACCATTGTCCCGCCGCGCGACCCGTGGCCTTCCTCCACTGTCATTGTGGGGGATCTGGAGGCCCTTGTTGCCGATGGTTTGCTCCGTCCCCTCTCCGATGGGCCACAACCGGAGTGGATGGCCCCGAGCGTGGCCGTCCCAACTCCGCCGCCGGGGTATGTGGTTAGCTTTATCTCCTTCCATGATCGGGGGTTTGGAGTACCCGCGAGCCGCTTCATGCGGGCGCTCCTGCACTATTACGGGGTGGAGCTGCAGAACTTCAACCCTAACTCCATTGCGCAAGCGGCCATCTTCGCGGCGGTTTGCGAGGGTTATTTGGGGATCGACGTTCATTGGGACCTGTTGACCCATCTCTTCTCTGCAGAGCTCTTTGCCTCGACGATGGAGGCGAAGAAGGTCCGTATGGCGGTGCGGGCCAGAGGCTGCACCCTTCAGCTAAGGCTAGGGCGCGCGCAACTATACATCCCCGCCACCCTTGTGTCTTCGAACAAGGGGTGGCAGCGCCGGTGGTTTTATCTCCGGAACGACGACGGGAGGCTTCCGTCGTTTTCTCAACGAGTGGTGACCGCCGCCGGCGCTAACTGGCGCTGGGGGGCCATGCGCAGGAAACAGGAGAAGCTCCAACCCCTTTTGCATGCCCTGCAGAAGTTAAGAGATGAGGGGCTTACCGTTGTGGGGGTTGTTGCCGCCATCCATCGCCGGAGGGTGCTTCCCTTGGCAGAGCGGCGGTTGCAGCTCTCGGAGATTAGACCGGGGGTTAATTTGGAGGGCTCGCAGATGTCCTTGGCCTCCCTCCCCGACGACGACCTCCGCAAGCGGGTAGCGGGTATGGTGGGGAGGTTGGATGCCGGCGCCCTTACCCAGCCCGCGATGCGTCCCGACCATGGGTACGTGTCCCTGGTGAGTGTCCATGTGACGGAACCTCCCAAGTCATTAGGCCCACCTACAGTTGTCCTTGTCCAACGGACCTCAGACAACCCTGTAGATGCCCCTGAATCACTTGACAAGTTCAGTATATGCTTTTCTTACCTTTCCCAAGAGCATTTTACCCGTCACGCAGATATTACAGAACATCGAAGATACAGAAATGCGGAAGCGATTACATAAACTTACATTTATTTGAAAGTAAGATAAAGTTGGTTATTACAGACCAACATAAAAAAACGAGTGCAAAGTACTTATTATTACAATACCAAGGGAGGCAAAAACTCCTCCTGATAAGTTCTTACATAAAAGTTTTTATGGAGGACTAGGTCCTCCCGCAGCTTCATTCTTGCTTTTCTTTATTTGACACCACCTTGGTACAAAAGCAACAAAAGTTTGTTGCTTCCTCACCTAAAAACAATAGGGAATAAAACCCTGAGTATGGAATTACTCAGCAAGTCTTACCCGACTAAAGAAAAGACTCTCAAGGGTATGCTGGTTATAAGGGAGTCAAGGTAAGGTTTCTCAATGATCAAAGACTCTGTTTTGCATAAATGCTTACTAAAAGTGGATCCTTAAAAATCCAATTTTATTGTCAAGTTAGGTAAAATTTCCTGCATCTAGAGTTATTTCTAACCTAGTTCAAGCACTTAACCTGCACAAGCCAATTTCTTAACAAGTCTTTCATCTTTACTGGAGTTCTACGTATAGGGCAGTGACCAAGTCTTCATAACCGCGAAGGTATGGTGATCCGAATCGATTATACTCAACTGAGGATCTCTGATCACACGACATATGTAGCACTTAACCCTTGCATATGTCAACCCGCCACCGGGGTTCTTAAGACCAGATCAGGTTCACACGAACTGAGGGCACAGATACACCACCGTCCAGCCTCTTGCCACGGAGGGTACACGCTACTCTCGCCACCGCTCCACGCCCATTCCGTGTTATCTTATTCTGGCCTTAGTCTGCCCGAGGCAAGGCTTGCCCATGATGAGGCATGTGACCAGTTAAAGGGTCCTCGGTCAGCAAGCCTACATCGAGACGGTCCTTAATCGACTCAGACGGAGACACTACACCGAGACTCTCTTTCTCGTGCAAGTCACCCGCCCGGTCTCAGCTTAATCATTTCAACCCAAAGTTTGGTACCTGGCAGAGGTACATCTTTTCCGGATGTTGAACCCATCACGGCCATGATGGATCCACCATAAAGTTTTATTTTCAAAAACATCCCTCCCAGTTTGCCAATCATCTTTTGTAAAACAAAACCTTTTGTTTTGCTAGAGCAATACTAAGCATAGTAAAAACCTTTTGTGAAAACAGGGTTTCAAGGAAGATAATCAAGTTCAAGGAAGGTAATGCAGGAATTGTTTAAGCATTCAACTCCTATCACCTAATGCATTAATCAAGTGAGAAAGATTTTAAAAACATCAAGGAAGGTGGCAAATGCACCGGGGCTTGCCTTCGTTGATAGGTGAGTCAGGCTCGGACCCGCAGATATCAAAGTAGAAACAATTTCCTGCCTGAGATTCCAAAGGTGGTGGTGGTGTCTTCTCTTCAGTTACTTCGACTTCTTCTTCGTTTTCTAAACATCACCATATATATGTGTATATAAGAATGAATGCCATGTAATGCTCATGAGAGTGCAAAGATAATAAGAATTTATTATCTAAGGTTCTTGAATACAATTTTCCTTCACGGTTCACCGGAAAACTAGGGTTTCCGGAGTCAATAGTGAAGTTCAAAGAGCAGGGGTGGGGGTTTTGGGTTTTAATTCTCAAACAAGGTCCAAATCAAACCAAACTCTACCCAAGGCTTCTAAATAATGTTTAAAGTTAAAAGAAAAAGTTTGGGAATTTTTGGAGTTACCATTTATTGTCTAAAAATCTAGAACTAATGTTTTAAGCTATTTTAAATACTCCAAAATTCCTTATTTAATCTAAAAATCATGAAACTATTTTTATTAAATACTATGGAAAATAAGGAATATAGGAAAATTGGTTTGACATTTTTAGGATTTTTTTACAATTTTCTAGAATTTATTTGGCTCTGGAAGAAAAAGAAAAAGAAAAACTTGCAACAGTTCTGGGCCAAATTCAAACTAGGCAGCCCAACAGCACATGAAACCGGGGCCCACCCACGCCCGCGGTGGAGACTTCGCAAAAAGGCCCTTAGGGTTTTGGCTAACTGGAGATGGGTTCGGTTACTATTCTTTTGAGTCACTGACGATTTGCACAGAGGTCCTTCGGTTTCTAATTCTTCGCAGGCGGAGACCCTCGACGACGGCGAACGCGACAGAGTTCTGGCGAGCGCGTAGACCGGCCGAACAGGGCAACGACTGGCGCTGCCGAGCGGCTGTCATCCAATTGAACCTTCCCCGGTCATTTTCCCCAACCAAATTTCATGGTTGGCGATCTGCCAAGCTCTACCCGCGAGGACAGCGATGGCCATGGACCTTTGTTCGTGTTCCCGGTGATTGGTGAGCTCTCAGTCCAATTCGGTGGTTCGACAAGCATCACGGGGTTATGAGAATGCTCAAACAAGGGAGCAGAAGGCGAGTGCTGACCTGGATTACGCTAGCCGTGGTGAGACTGGTTTCACGGTGGCGGAAACCCGAATTGGGGAGACTCCAAAATTCGTGAGCTCTGGCGAACGATCGAGGCTAATTCGTGGTGGCTGGATACTTCACTGCCTTACGGAGCTCGCGGCGGGCTTAATTTATAGGCTTAGCGGGCGGTGGCCGTGAATTTGGACGAGACACACGGCGGCCGGAGGAAGGGAAGTTTCACTGGCGCAGGGGATTCGTGGCCTCTACCGTGGCGGTCATTCCGGTGATCAACGGAGTCACTAAGGCTTACGGTGATGCGGTGGAGGTACTCAGGCACGTGGCACAAGGTCGAAAGGCAGCGTTCACCGGCGTGCCTATCGACTTCCACTGTGGCGTGTGCAGTACGATGGCCGGATTTGTTTAAGGCTGGAGTTATCCACGGCGGGGACCCTTGCTTGATCCCAAGTGCTATCCACTCGGTTAACACGAATCACGGTGACCAAAAACGCGAATCCATGCACGGTGGTCGTCGGCGGCGAGATATACTGCATCTTCTGATATTTTGCTACTGTACAATGGCCAAACAGCATACTGTCGGTCTGACAGACTGTCTTGAGATCGATTTTTCTCTTAAATTCATATGGCAACTTAACCAATGCTCTGCAGCAAAATTGTAGAGCTACAAACCAGCTACACTTCGACTATTGGGATTGAACTCAGTTAAGCACTAAATCAGGGTTGAATCCTAGGACAAAGATGTCTCTGTTACACTGTAAGTCTGAAGTTCAGAGTTTAATCAGTCTGATAGCCAGAATTTAGGCTTAATTATCTCCAATATCTTCTCAACAACTATGCTTACACTCTTAAACAAAGTTGTTCTCCTTTGTTTGGTCTACAAGTTTGATGTGGTGACCTAGGGCAAATTCTCATTAATTTTTCAAGATATAAGGGCTCAAAGTTGAAGCAATCACACTGAAATTCAGACTTCATCACATGAGTCAAGTGTGGCTCTTTTGCATTTAAGTCCAAATCTCAAGTTTTGGATTGCAAACCCTCATGATTGGGAACCATATGACTTAAGATACCGATTTAACATGGTTTTTGCATTTTAGTCCACAAGTACATTATTTTTGCACATAGGCCCCTAGGGTTTGGATTTAGGGTTTTCCAGGGTTTTATTTAGGATTTCTGGTATCTCAGGGGTATAAATGAAATGTAGGTCCATCTTTGGTAATATTTTATGATTGTTTTACTTAACTTTAGGGTTTCCTTAATTTTGGGTCATGTTTTACCCTCTTAATCCCTATTTAGTGTTAAGTCCCCTATTCCAGGGTTCTATTTGTAAAATGCCATAACAATACAACTTGCTTGAAATTTTTGCCTAGTGAATGCACTCTAAGTGTATCAAACATGTGAAATGCCAATGTTTATGATGTCATGCTCAAGTTTTAGTAGTAGTAACACCAGGGGTGTTACATCCTTCCCCCCATAAAAGAATCTTGTCCCGAGATTAAAAGTCCTAGGGTAAGTAATGGAAAAGGAAATGCTTCACATTTTTATTTCCTTACTTCTGGTACAAGGCAGGGGTGGGTTTGGGAGTCACTCCTATATTACAACAATGTTGTACACTTTACAAATTACAAGAGGCTAAAAAGCTTGGGAAATTCTTATCTAAAAAGTCTTGAGTTTCCCATGTAGCCTCATCTTCAGAATGTTGGTTCCACTGTATCTTGTAAAACTTAAGAGTTTTTCTCCGGGTAATCCTGTCCTTTTGATCCAAGACTCGAATAGGGTGCTCTGAATATGTTAAGTCTGGCTCAAGGACAACATCTGTCACTTCGACGGTTCGATCTGGTACCCGAAGACACTTCTTCAATTGGGACACGTGGAACACATTATGTACAGAAGACAAAGTTTCGGGTAGTTGAATTTGATACACCATTGGCCCATATCTTTCAAGAATGAGAAAAGGACCAATATATCGTGGTGCAAGTTTCCCTTTGACCCCAAAACGCGATACGCCCTTCATTGGCGAAACCTTTAGGTAGACATAGTCTCCCTCAAGAAAATATAAGGGCATTCGCCGTTTGTCTGCATAACTCTTTTGACAGGTTTGAGCTTTCTTCAAATTATGTATTATTCTTTGAACTTTCTCTTCGGTTTCTTTTACCAGGTCAGGCCTGAAGAAGTACCTTTCACCTGGTTCAGACCAACTTAGCGGAGTACGACATCGTCGTCCATATAAAGCTTCAAAGGGTGCCATCTTGATGCTTTCTTGGTAGCTATTATTATATGAGAACTCCACTAACGGTAAACATTCATCCCATTTTTGTGAGAAGTCTAACACACATGCCCGCAGCATATCTTCCAGTATCTGATTTACCCTCTCAGTCTGCCCACTGGTTTGAGGGTGATAGGCTGAGCTGTGGAGCAATTTAGTACCCAGGGATTTATGAAGTTCTTCCCAAAACTTGGACACGAATTGCGATCCATGATCTGACACTACCGTCTTTGGAATACCATGCAAGCTGAGAATACAGGCAATATATAATGCTGCATAAGTGGCCACTGTGTATTTTGCCCTGACGGGTAGGAAGTGGGCGATCTTTGTGAGTCGATCAACGATAACCCAGATAGAATCATACCCTTTGGCAGTCCTGGGCAATCCCACAATAAAGTCCATACTTATGTCTTCCCATTTCCATGTGGGTATTGGTAGCGACTGTAATGGACCAGCAGCTTTCAAGTGTATGGCCTTGACACGTTTACAAGTGTCACATCTAGCCACATAGCGTGCAATTTCAATTTTCATCTTCGTCCACCAATAATGTTGTTTCAGATCTTGATACATCTTAGTGCTTCCGGATGAATAGAATAGCGACTAAGATGTGCTTCATCCAGAATTTGCTGGCGGAGCTCTTCATGTTTTGGCACAACTATGCGGTTGTTGAACCATACAATGCCTTGATCGTCTTCTTTGAAGCAATTGGCTTTTCCAGCCTTTATCTTCTCACGTATATGTTTCATACCCTCATTATCCTTTTGAGCGTCCATTATCCTTTGTAAGATGACTGACTCTAGCTTCAAGTGATTTGAAGTCCCATGCTGAATCATACCCAGGTTTAGATTTTCCATCTTCTAGCACAACGTAATGTCAGAAGTCCTCATAGTTAAACAATGGCAGGAAGCCTTGCGACTGAGTGCATCTGCCACCACATTGGCTTTGCCTGGGTGATAATGGATCTCCAGTTCATAATCTTTAATAAGCTCAAGCCATCTCCTTTGTCTCATGTTGAGTTCAGACTGGGTAAAGATATATTTCAAACTTTTGTGGCCTGTATAAATGTGACAGATATTACCCAGCAGATAGTGACGCTAGATCTTCAGGGCATGAACCACTGCAGCTAGCTCCAGATCATGAGTTGGATAATGCTCCTCATGTCGGCGCAGCTGCCTTGAAGCATACACGATTACTCGGCCTTCTTGCATTAATACACAGCCGAGACCACTGCTTGATGCGTCACAATACACATCAAAGGGCATATTGATATCCGGTTGAGCCAATACCGGAGCAGTGGTTAATAATGTCTTCAATTTCTCAAAAGCTTCATTACACTTTGAAGACCAATTGAATTTGGTATCATTCTTTAATAAACTAGTGATTCGTTTCACAAGCTTGGAGAAATCTGGTATAAATCAGCGGTAATAACCAACCAGTCCAAGGAAACTTCGGACTTGATGAACAGTGGTGGGAGTTTTCCACTCCAAAATGTCCTTGACTTTGCTAGGATCTACCGCAATCCCCCTGGCAGACAGTACATGTCCCAGAAATTGAATTTCTTCCAGCCAAAACGCGCATTTACTGAACTTGGCATATAATTGATGTTCTCTAAAGCGCGTTAATACGACCCGTAAATGTTGAGCATGCTCCTCTTCATTCTTTGAATATATCAAAATATCATCTATGAAGACCACCACAAATTTGTCCAACTCGGGCATGAATACCAAGTTCATCAGATAAGTGAAGTGGGCAGGAGCATTCGTCAGTCCGAAAGACATTACCAGGTATTCAAATAATCCGTACCGCGTAGTGAATGTGGTCTTTGGTATATCCTCGGGCCGAATACAGATCTGATGGTAGCCCGATCTGAGATCAATCTTGGAGAATACCCTCGCTCCAGTCAGTTGATCAAATAGAATGTCAATCCACGGAAGAGGGTACTTGTTCTTGATAGTGACCTCATTCAGGGGACGATAATCCACGCACATCCATAAAGTTTGATCCTTCTTCTTAACAAATATGGCTGGACAACCCCACGGTGACGAGCTTGGCCGGATGAATCCTTTCGTTAGTAGATCTTGTAACTGAATCTTCAGTTCTGCCAGCTCATTTGGAGGCATTCGGTACGATCTTCTAGAAATGGGAGCTGTACCGGGCTTCAATTCAATTACAAACTCTACGTCTCTCTCGGGTGGCAATCCAGGCAAATCCTCTGGAAAGACATCTGGGAACTCGCATACTACCAGAATATCCTTAATCTCCGGTATAATTGCTTCATAAACTCTACCAGTAGTTGTCGGCGTTCCGAGACCGGGGGGTCCCCGAGCCGACGAGTGAGTGTGCCGCGTGCCCCAGCCCAGATGGGTCGAGCGCGTGGGCGAGCGCGAAGGGGGGAGAGAGAGAGCGAGAGCGAGGCGGCCGGAGCCGGGTCGTGAGGGAGTCGGAGAATTCCCGCGGCCTTCGTGTTCGTCCCGCGCCCAGGTCGGGTGCGCTTGCAGTAGGGGGTTACAAGCGTCCGCGCAAGGTGAGGGGAGCGAGCGGCCCCGAGAGAGCGCCTGCCCCTGCCCTTCGTCCCCGCGAGGCCAACCTTCTCTAAGAAGGCCCTGGTCCTTCCTTTTATAGTCGTAAGGAGAGGATCCAGGTGTACAAAATGGGGGTGTAGCGAGGTGCTACGTGTCTAGCGAGGGAGAGCTAGCGCCCTAAGTACATGCCAAGGTGGCAGCCGGAGAGATCTTGGCACCCTGTTGGTGTGGCGTCGTGGCTGTTGGAGGAGTAACGGAGCCGGACGGAGGGACAGCTGTCGGAGTGGCTGGGCCCTTGCTGACGTCCTCCTGCTTTCATAAGGGAGCTGAGAGCCGCCGTCGTCATGGTCTAGCGGGGCGCCATCATTGCCTATCTGGCGGAGCTGGCCAGATGGGACGCCGGTCTTGTTCTCTGCGACCCGAGTCGGCTCAGGGCAGGGTGATGATGACGCTTCCTGTTGACGTGGCGGTCTTGTGTCCTAGGTTGGGCGTCGTGGAGGCTCCTCCGAAGTCGAGGTCGAGTCCGTCCTGCAAGACAGAGGCCGAGCCCGAACTCCTGGGTCGGGCGAGGCGGAGGTCGTTCGGCAGAGGCCGAGGCGGAGATCGTTCGGCAGAGGCCGAGGCGGAGTCCGAGCCCTGGGTCGGGCGAGGCGGAGTTCGTCGTCTTCCGGGGCCTTAGCCCGAGTCCGAGCCCTGGGTCGGGCGGAGCGGAGTTCGCCGTCTTCCGGGGCCTTAGCCCGAGTCCGAGCCCTGGGTCGGGCGGAGCGGAGTTCGCCGTCTTCCGGGGCCTTAGCCCGAGTCCGAGCCCTGGGTCGGGCGGAGCGGAGTTCGCCGTCTTCCGGGGCCTTAGCCCGAGTCCGAGCCCTGGGTCGGGCGGAGCGGAGTTCGCCGTCTTCCGAGGCCTTAGCCCGAGTCCGAGCCCTGGGTCGGGCGGAGCCTCCTATGGCACCTCTGGCGAAGTCTGGTCGCCCGTCGGTCTTACCTTTTGCGTTAAACGCCCCGGTGACTTGGTCGGTTGGCGCGGTGATTTAGTCAGGGTTACTTCTTATCGAAGGCGGGGCCTCGGGCGAGCCGGAGATGCGTCTGCCGTGAAAGAGGAGGCCTCAGGCGAGACGGAGTCATCTTAGGGTCGGCTGCCCTCGCCCGAGGCTAGGCTCGGGCGTGGCGTGATCGAGTCACTCGTATGGACTGATCCCTGACTTAATCAAACCCATCAGGCCTCTGCAGCTTTATGCTGATGGGGGTTACCAGCTGAGAATTAGGCGTCTTGAGGGTACCCCTAATTATGGTCCCCGACAGTAGCCCCCGAGCCTCGAAGAGAGTGTTAAACACTCGCTTGGAGGCTTGCATCGCACTTTTTTGCAAGGGGACCAGCCTTTCTCGGTGGTACTTTGTTCCGGTGGGTGCGCGCGAGCGCACCCGCCGGGTGTAGCCCCCAAGGCCTCGGAGGAGTGGTTTCACTCCTTCGAGGTCTTAATGCCTTGCGTAATGCCTCGGCTGGTCTGGCGGTTCCCTCATGCGAGCAGGGCGTAGCCCAGGTGCACTGTCGGGGCCCAAGTTCTCGGGCTGGTATGTTGACGCTGTCAACGGTTCGGCCGGAGTCGGGTTTGCGAGAGCAGCCCCCGAGCCTCCGCACGGAGCGAGAGGACGATCAGGGACAGACTCGACTTTTTACATACGCCCCTACGTCGCCTTTCCGCAAGGAGGAGGTGTAACACCCGGTTTTAAAGAACAAAGCCGGGTGCATCTCATACATGCGCCAAGAAGACAACATATATAATAACAGAGTGTATAGAGATAAATGTCATAAAACATCAGAGTATTTATTACATAGCGGAAGTCTTACTACAAAATAAAGATAAACATAAAACGAACTAAGGATCGATGGCGCCAATGTCGACTGAGAAACGCCACCTAGATCAGATCGAACTCCTCGGTGTTAGGCAGCTCCTCTTCAACAACCTGTTCTTCTCCTGTGGGGGGGGGGGGTGTGAGACAGCAAGGGTGAGCTCACATACGATCATAGCTCAACAAGTCGTGGGGAATAATGTGACATGAACTCACCAAAGGTGGGAGTCCATGTAGTGTAAGGCTGAACAATGAAATAAAGGCTAAGGCTGAGCATTGCTTTTATAAGTTGGTCAAAATTTTATTAGCAATTACTAAGTGTAAGTAAATACCAAACCTTAATAATAATAAAGAACAACAATAGTAAAATAATCCCAAATGCAATGCAAATGTCAAATTAAACTTAAGTTCCATATTTAATCATGTGAGGGTCCGAGCCGCTCTTGACCGTGAGCACGGCTAGTATACTAGTTTTACACTCTGCAGAGGTTGCGCATCTTTACCCACAAGTCGTGTATCCCATGTCGCCTGGGTTTGCAAGGCCCTTAGACACTACCGAGGTGAATGGCTAGGGATCCACTACGAGGCCTTTACAAAGTTCCACTAGCTTCCGAAAACCCGCTACAGTTTATGGGAAGATCCAGTAAAG
Source organism: Zea luxurians (assembly GCA_029449295.1). Taxonomy (NCBI): domain Eukaryota; kingdom Viridiplantae; phylum Streptophyta; class Magnoliopsida; order Poales; family Poaceae; genus Zea; species Zea luxurians. Next base: position 2,807,139 of record JAOPSE010000139.1, on the reverse strand, counting down.
GGTTCCTAGCTGATAGCCATCGCAGCAAAATCAACTAGGGACCTCCCCGCACTGACCTCTCCCCTACTGCCCTTGCCCCTTTCGGGTAAGGTAGTCTTCCACTAGCTTTCCTAATTAATCAGCCAAGGGCATCCCATACTACCCTTGTGGTAGCACTGTTTTCCCGGGTGGTCGCTCCATGTTCCCATTAATTTAATGATCTTAACATGAACAATAATAATAACAAGATAATAACAGAATAATCATGAATAATGAATCTCCATACCCAATCCACATAAAGCAATAGCAAGTACTACCCAAAAATGTGCCAGGGGTGAACAAGGTATAGAGGTAATCAAAACTGGGGTACATAAAGGATCCCATCAAAATTAACCTATGCAGCTCATTGAAATTAATAAGAACATGGCTGGGAAAAGTAAGTGATCAAGGGCACAACTTGCCTGTAATGAGCTCCTGCTCAGCTACTTCTACTTGTTGAACCTCAGTTTCCACAGTGGCTTGCTCGTCTACTCGCATCAACACAACACATACATAGTATAGCCAAAATCAACATCACACCAAACAGATGAATAAAATATACAGTAAAAATCTACATATTAAAATGAAACCATAGGAACTGGAATCACTGAATTTGGAGTTATAAAATTTAAGTTATGAATTTTCTAAGATTTAAGGTGATTATAATAGGATTAGATGATAAGTAAATTTTCTAACAGAGTTCATGTCAAAACAGTGATTCTAAATGATAGAGAATATTATTACAAAATTTTAGGAATTGGAATGACTCAATTTGGAGTTAAAATGCATTTTCTATGAATTATACAAATTTCTAGAATTGTTTTTGTATTAAAAACGAATTTCTAATATGAAATCTCTGTTTTTAATATTCTCTGGACTGGGCGTCAAATACTACAAACTGCAGGGGCTAGCGGGTAATTTAAACCAGACTCAGTGTACAGTGGCCAGTGGACTGCGGGTTGATAACTAAATTTTCCAGGGGCTCTTTAACAAAAAGTACCCGCGAAGGGGTATGGCCAGATACTGGCCGTCCGATCTGAAATAGACGCGCGAGATTAGATCGCCAGCGTGATGAAGCGGTACGTAGTTAGGATCGTTGGATCGGGACTCGACGGTAGAGATTTAATGAATCTCGATCCGCAGCCGACCATTGGATTTGATCTAACGGTCTGGATGCCCCGCACTCGAAGGGGTATCCCAGTCTAATCCGAACCGCCCAAAACACATCCGACGGCGCGAATAAAGTCTTCCTCCCCCAACCCGGCTGAGCGACGGCGAGCAGCACCCGCGGCGGCTAGCTCGCCGGTGAGGGCAAAATCCAGCCACCAGCACTCCCCCGAATCCAAAATTAATTAGTGCTAGACGTTGAGAAGGACATGGCGAGGGGAATGAGGGCTGGATTTACCGTGATTGAGGGCTGGAGAGGGGCTGACCACGGCGAGCGGCGGAATTGCGGGTTCGGTTGAGCTCCGGTTAGGAATCCCGACGACGTCCCAAGATGTTCAGGCGCTGAACCGGTCCTAACACGCTCCACGGGCCTAGGCGGATCACCCCGATGGCTCGCCGACACCGGAACGGCAGCGAATAGACGAGTCAGCGGCGGCGGCTTCTTGTCACCGCACGGCGGCGACTAACTCACAACGGGGCTGGAGCTTCTTACGGGTTGTAAGGTAGTCCAGGGATGGCGGCTTACTCCACGGTCATATAGGCCGGTTGGTTCGGTACCGAGCGCATGAAGACCGGGAAAATCGCGCGGGTTGTTGAGCAGGGCCGTTCGGCCATGGCGACGACCGCGCGGAGCGAGAAGTAGCTGATAAGCGGGGCCTACATGTCATACACGCGGAGCGAAAGGGGCGCAGAGAGAACACGCAGCGCGCGGGCGAGGGTCTGACTCGCGGGCCCCAGTCCCCAGTGGGCGCGGCGCGAAGTAGCTTGAGTGGGCCGCGCGGGTGTTTCCCCCCCCCAGGTGGGCCGAATACAGAGGAGGAGAGCCCAGGTAAGCTTTATTCTTTTTTTCTTTTTATTTTGTTTTCTGTTTTCTTTCTTCTAAGTTTAAATTTGGATTTGAATTTGGTTTTCAATCCTTGTGCACATTTGTTGTCAAATAATATTCTGGAATATGAAATACACATTTTTGGAATATATTTACATTATTTTCTTTATTTTCATAACATTTCTCTACTTCCTTTAAACCCTAGTTTTCAATGTGGCTTAATCAAGTTTCCAATAATTATTACCTTATCATTTATCCTTATGGTCTTATTTAATGCACAACACATAAAACTCCAACAAATGCACTTTTTCTTTATTTTAGAATAATTGTTTTATTTAGTCACTCTCCATTACATAGGTGCTCTTTTTATGATGCAAATAAGACACACAAAATGAGAAACTCTCTTTATTACTCTTGGTATACAACTTGAGTATTACAAATCCTACCCCCCTTAAAAATAATCTCGTCCTCGAGATTTAAGAAGATCTAGGGAAAAGGTGGGGAAAATCTATACGAAGCTCTTCTTCTCTTTCCCAAGTTGCTTCATCTTCACCGTGGTGACTCCATTGAACTTTGCACATCTTTATAACCTTATTCCTCGTGACTCGAGTCAGAGTATCCAAAATCTTGATGGGGTACTCAGCATAAGTCAAGTCCTCTTGAACACTAAGGTCCTCCATTGGTAACTGTTCTTCAGGTACCCTGAGGCATTTCTTCAGCTGAGATACATGGAATACATCATGAACATCCGCGAGATGATCTGGTAACTCCAATTGATATGCAACCTCTCCCACTCGCTTTAAGATTAAAAAGGGTCCAATAAAGCGAGGAGACAACTTTCCTTTGACTTTGAACCTTCTCATGCCCCGGAGTGGTGACACCTTCAAATAGACATAATCTCCCTCCTTAAACTCAAGCAGTCTTCTCCGGGTATCAGCATAACTTTTCTGCCTGGACTGTGCAGTTCTCAAATTCTCCCTGATCTGTTGGACTTGTTCCTCTGCTTCTTGTATAATCTCAGGTCCAAACAACTGCCTTTCACCAGTTTGATTCCAATACAAGGGAGTCCTGCACTTTCTGCCATACAAAGCTTCAAACGGTGACATCTTCAAACTGGCCTGATAGCTATTATTGTAAGAGAACTCTGCATAAGGCAAACTCTTATCCCAACTTCCACCATGCTTAAGAGCACAAGCTCTTAACATATCTTCCAGTACTTGGTTAGTTCTCTCAGTTTGCCCATCAGTCTGGGGATGGTAAGCCGAACTAAAATTCAATCTTGTATCTAATGACTCGTGCAACTGCTTCCAATATCGAGAGGTAAACTGTGATCCTCGATCTGACACAATCTTCTTTGGTACCCCATGCAGGCATACAATCCGTGCCATGTACAACTCTGCCAACTTAGCTCCTGAATAAGTGGTCTTCACTGGAATAAAGTGGGCTACTTTAGTTAGCCTGTCCACAATCACCCATATAGAATCATATCCAGCAGACGTGCGGGGTAATCCAACAATGAAGTCCATGCCAATCTCTTCCCATTTCCACTCAGGTATCTTTAGTGGGTGCAATAGTCCGGCTGGCCTCTGGTGTTCAGCTTTAACTCTTTGGCATACATCGCACATAGCCACATGTGCCGCCACATCTCTCTTCAATCCATACCACCAATACTTTTGCTTTAAATCCTGATACATCTTAGTGCTCCCAGGGTGGATAGAATAAACTGAATCATGTGCCTCCTTCAATATGGTTTCCCGAAGACTATCAATATCGGGAACACAGATCCGATTCTGGAACCATATCGTGCCTTGCTCATCCTCTGTGAACTCTGGACCTCTTCCTTCAGTAATAAGATCCTTAATCTCCTGAATCTTAGCATCACCAATTTGACCCTTTCGAATCTCTTGTTCCAGGGTAGGTTCCAATTCAATAGTGACTCCTTCCGTATGTGTAACAATTCCCAGGTTGAGTCTCTCAAAATCCTTTGCTAATTCATCAGGTAGCTGAACAACGAAAGTGGAGTGAACATGCTCCTTCCGACTCAAGGCATCTGCAACCAAATTCGCCTTGCCTGGGTGATAATGAATCTCCAAGTCATAATCCTTAATGAGCTCCAACCAACGGCGTTGCCTGAGGTTGAGATCCTTCTGAGTGAATATATACTTCAAACTCTTGTGATCCGTGTATACTTGGCACTTAGTTCCCATGATGTAGTGTCTCCAAATCTTTAATGCATGCACAACTGCAGCCAATTCCAAATCATGGGTGGGGTAGTTCAATTCATGCTTCCTCAACTAACGAGATGCATAGGCAATCACATGACCTTCTTGCATAAGCACACATCCAAGTCCTTGGCCACATGCATCACAGTAAATGTCAAATCCCTTCTGCAGATCTGGCATAATCAATACTGGAGGTGACATCAATCTTTCCTTCAATTGATCAAAGCTCTCTTGACATTTCTCATCCCACTTAAATTCTTTTCCTTTCTCCAAAAGCGAGGTCATAGGCTTGGCAATCTTAGAGAATCCCTCAATAAATCTCCGATAATATCCTGCGAGTCCCAAGAAACTCCGAATCTCCGTAACTGTAGTGGGTACTCTCCACTCCATAATCTCCTTGACCTTAGCAGGATCCACTGCTATTCCTCCATTAGAAATAATATGACCAAGAAATGGCACTTCGCCAATCCAAAACTCGCACTTGCTGAACTTAGCGTAGAGTTGATTATCTCGTAGCTTCTGTAGCACCAACCTCAGATGTTGTTCATGATCACTTTCATTCCTAGAATAGATAAGAATGTCGTCGATGAATACCACGACGAACCTGTCCAAGTACTCCATAAACACCTTGTTCATCAAATTCATGAAATAAGCTGGTGCATTGGTCAATCCAAACGACATAACAGTAAACTCATATAGTCCATATCGAGTCGAAAAGGCCGTCTTGGGAATATCTGATGGTCTAATCCTCATCTGATGGTAACCGGATCGGAGATCAATCTTCGAAAATACTCTTGCTCCTCGCATCTGATCAAATAAATCTTCAATACGGGGCAACGGGTACTTGTTCTTCACCGTAACATCATTAAGAGATCTATAATCCACACACATCCGTTGCGATCCATCCTTCTTCTGCACAAATAACACCGGTGCTCCCCAAGGTGATGAACTTGGACGAATATACCCCGCCTCTTGTAACTCCGTCAACTGCTTCTTCAATTCCTTCAACTCCTCTACGGACATTCTATATGGCCGTTTAGAAATAGGGGCGGTTCCAGGTAAGAGATCAATAACAAACTCAACTTCTCTATCGGGTGGCATCCCTGGTAACTCCTCTGGAAAGACATCCGGAAAATCTCTAACCACCCGGATGTTGTCACCAACAAACTCCTCAGGCATGAAGAACATTGCACGCATAGATGAGGAGGTTACTGCAATATTAACTTGAAATCTTTCTCCCTTAGTGGTAGTAAGTTCTATGGTACCTCTACCACATGCTATAACGGCCTTTGCCTTCCTTAGCCATGACATACCAAGTATCAAATCTATACTGCTTGACTCCAATATTATAGCAGTAGCTCCAAATTCTCTACCCATAATGGTTAAGGTCAATCTACGTGTCATTTGATTCGCCTCAACAGGCCCTTTAGGTGTAATTACTATCAGGGGTTTTCTCATATTTAGCAGTGGTATTTCATTTGTATTGGCATATCTAGCAGACATGAATGAATGTGTAGCACCAGAATCAAATAATATTGTTGCAGGAATTGCATTAACATAAAACATACCAATCACGAGGTCCCCTCCGTCCGGAGTATCATCAACACTGACTTGATTCACCCTGGCTATAGAATATCCCTTGCCAGGGGTCTGTTGCTTGTTCTGAGTTGGAGTAGTAGCAATCCTCTGTGGGCAGACATTTGCATAATGACCAATCTTCCCACACTTGAAGCATTGAGTGCCTGTACTCTGTCCTGCAAACTTCGTCGGGGTGCCAGTGGGTGTAGCCTGTCGAGTAGGTGTCCTCAATGGTGATTGCTGAACTGGGTGCGGTCCTCCTGGTCGAGGCGGTGTACTCTGTGGTGAACTGTAGCGAGGACGAACACTGCTGCTACCCTGTCCTTGTGAGATAGCCTTCCTCTTCAAATCTCCCAACTGAACACGCTTGTGTTCAATAGCAAGAGCCTTATCCAATAGTCTCTGAAATGATGGGAATGTGTGTGCCACTAGAGCATACTGCAGTGGTCCATTAAGTCCTTCAATAAAATGCTCCTGCTTCCTCTCATCTTCAGCAACTTCTTCAGGGGCATATCTGGATAGCTGAATAAACCTGTCTCGGTACTCGCTGACTGACATACTTCCTTGCTTCAGCGACAGAAACTCCTTCTTCTTGATCTTTATCATCCCAGCTGGAATATGGTAGTTCCTGAATTGTGTACTAAACTCTGCCCAAGTAATAGTATCCGCAGCATCATGGGCAGCAGTATAAGAATCCCACCAGTCAGCAGCAGGACCAGTCAGACGTCCAGAAGCATATAAGACCTTCTCCCGATCAGTGCATTGTGCAATATTCAGCATCTTCTCAATTGACTTCAACCAATCGTCTGCATCAAGTGGATCTGGCGAGCTGGCGAAGGTCGGTGGCTTGTGACTCATAAACTCTCTATGCTTGTCTCGGGGTGGAGCTGGTGGTGGTGGTGGAGGCAGTGGCACTTGTTGCTGCTGTTGCTGTTGTTGAAGCTGTTGTTGCGCCCTCCTTTCTTGGCGTATCTCATCTCTCTCCTGGCGCAACTCTTGGCGTATATCCTCTCTTTCTTGGCGCATCTCCTGGCGTTCTTGCTGCATCTGAGCACGCATATCAGCCATAGTGTCTGCCATTTGCTGCATCACCGCCATCTGAGCAGCAACCAATGGGTCAACTCCGCCTGGTGGAGGATTAGGAGGATTCATCCCTGCAGGCTGTGGCTGAGGTTGTCTTCGAGTGTGTTGGTTAGGAGGCAAGTCAATTCCACCACCCCTCCTGGTATTGACCATCTGAGTTAGATACATATGGTAAGAAAGAGCAGTAGACAAGGCAGTAATTACAATCATGTTACTTTGGAGGATTTATTAGCTAAGCAGATTAATATTTCACCTACCATAGCTAATTCAATACCTTATGTTGGTACATGCTAAGATGTCCATCTATACTATTTCAATCAATCAAAGAAGCAAATCAGGCATTGATCATCAGAACAATCAACCAACATTTTTAAGAAAATAGTTTTAACTTTTGTTTTGGGTTTCCTAACTCTTAAGAATGTCATAGGGGTAGGGATTTCAAGGTGTGAAATCCATCTTGTCTCAGAGTAGAAAAGGTAAGAATGATCAGAGTAGAACAGTAGAAGGTGAGACAGGATCAAGATAAGTGTAGAAAGAATTAGAGTAAGGTGAGTGTAGAATGAATCAGAATAAGATAAGTAGGTAAGGGTTTGTCCAGTCTATCTAGGTTTCGTCCTACAGTCAACATTTCCTCTGATACCACTTCTGTAACACCCGGTTTTAAAGAACAAAGCCGGGTGCATCTCATACATGCGCCAAGAAGACAACATATATAATAACAGAGTGTATAGAGATAAATGTCATAAAACATCAGAGTATTTATTACATAGCGGAAGTCTTACTACAAAATAAAGATAAACATAAAACGAACTAAGGATCGATGGCGCCAATGTCGACTGAGAAACGCCACCTAGATCAGATCGAACTCCTCGGTGTTAGGCAGCTCCTCTTCAACAACCTGTTCTTCTCCTGTGGGGGGGGGGGTGTGAGACAGCAAGGGTGAGCTCACATACGATCATAGCTCAACAAGTCGTGGGGAATAATGTGACATGAACTCACCAAAGGTGGGAGTCCATGTAGTGTAAGGCTGAACAATGAAATAAAGGCTAAGGCTGAGCATTGCTTTTATAAGTTGGTCAAAATTTTATTAGCAATTACTAAGTGTAAGTAAATACCAAACCTTAATAATAATAAAGAACAGCAATAGTAAAATAATCCCAAATGCAATGCAAATGTCAAATTAAACTTAAGTTCCATATTTAATCATGTGAGGGTCCGAGCCGCTCTTGACCGTGAGCACGGCTAGTATACTAGTTTTACACTCTGCAGAGGTTGCGCATCTTTACCCACAAGTCGTGTATCCCATGTTGCCTGGGTTTGCAAGGCCCTTAGACACTACCGAGGTGAATGGCTAGGGATCCACTACGAGGCCTTTACAAAGTTCCACTAGCTTCCGAAAACCCGCTACAGTTTATGGGAAGATCCAGTAAAGGGTTCCTAGCTGATAGCCATCGCAGCAAAATCAACTAGGGACCTCCCCGCACTGACCTCTCCCCTACTGCCCTTGCCCCTTTCGGGTAAGGTAGTCTTCCACTAGCTTTCCTAATTAATCAGCCAAGGGCATCCCATACTACCCTTGTGGTAGCACTGTTTTCCCGGGTGGTCGCTCCATGTTCCCATTAATTTAATGATCTTAACATGAACAATAATAATAACAAGATAATAACAGAATAATCATGAATAATGAATCTCCATACCCAATCCACATAAAGCAATAGCAAGTACTACCCAAAAATGTGCCAGGGGTGAACAAGGTATAGAGGTAATCAAAACTGGGGTACATAAAGGATCCCATCAAAATTAACCTATGCAGCTCATTGAAATTAATAAGAACATGGCTGGGAAAAGTAAGTGATCAAGGGCACAACTTGCCTGTAATGAGCTCCTGCTCAGCTACTTCTACTTGTTGAACCTCAGTTTCCACAGTGGCTTGCTCGTCTACTCGCATCAACACAACACATACATAGTATAGCCAAAATCAACATCACACCAAACAGATGAATAAAATATACAGTAAAAATCTACATATTAAAATGAAACCATAGGAACTGGAATCACTGAATTTGGAGTTATAAAATTTAAGTTATGAATTTTCTAAGATTTAAGGTGATTATAATAGGATTAGATGATAAGTAAATTTTCTAACAGAGTTCATGTCAAAACAGTGATTCTAAATGATAGAGAATATTATTACAAAATTTTAGGAATTGGAATGACTCAATTTGGAGTTAAAATGCATTTTCTATGAATTATACAAATTTCTAGAATTGTTTTTGTATTAAAAACGAATTTCTAATATGAAATCTCTATTTTTAATATTCTCTGGACTGGGCGTCAAATACTACAAACTGCAGGGGCTAGCGGGTAATTTAAACCAGACTCAGTGTACAGTGGCCAGTGGACTGCGGGTTGATAACTAAATTTTCCAGGGGCTCTTTAACAAAAAGTACCCGCGAAGGGGTATGGCCAGATACTGGCCGTCCGATCTGAAATAGACGCGCGAGATTAGATCGCCAGCGTGATGAAGCGGTACGTAGTTAGGATCGTTGGATCGGGACTCGACGGTAGAGATTTAATGAATCTCGATCCGCAGCCGACCATTGGATTTGATCTAACGGTCTGGATGCCCCGCACTCGAAGGGGTATCCCAGTCTAATCCGAACCGCCCAAAACACATCCGACGGCGCGAATAAAGTCTTCCTCCCCCAACCCGGCTGAGCGACGGCGAGCAGCACCCGCGGCGGCTAGCTCGCCGGTGAGGGCAAAATCCAGCCACCAGCACTCCCCCGAATCCAAAATTAATTAGTGCTAGACGTTGAGAAGGACATGGCGAGGGGAATGAGGGCTGGATTTACCGTGATTGAGGGCTGGAGAGGGGCTGACCACGGCGAGCGGCGGAATTGCGGGTTCGGTTGAGCTCCGGTTAGGAATCCCGACGACGTCCCAAGATGTTCAGGCGCTGAACCGGTCCTAACACGCTCCACGGGCCTAGGCGGATCACCCCGATGGCTCGCCGACACCGGAACGGCAGCGAATAGACGAGTCAGCGGCGGCGGCTTCTTGTCACCGCACGGCGGCGACTAACTCACAACGGGGCTGGAGCTTCTTACGGGTTGTAAGGTAGTCCAGGGATGGCGGCTTACTCCACGGTCATATAGGCCGGTTGGTTCGGTACCGAGCGCATGAAGACCGGGAAAATCGCGCGGGTTGTTGAGCAGGGCCGTTCGGCCATGGCGACGACCGCGCGGAGCGAGAAGTAGCTGATAAGCGGGGCCTACATGTCATACACGCGGAGCGAAAGGGGCGCAGAGAGAACACGCAGCGCGCGGGCGAGGGTCTGACTCGCGGGCCCCAGTCCCCAGTGGGCGCGGCGCGAAGTAGCTTGAGTGGGCCGCGCGGGTGTTTCCCCCCCCCCAGGTGGGCCGAATACAGAGGAGGAGAGCCCAGGTAAGCTTTATTCTTTTTTTCTTTTTATTTTGTTTTCTGTTTTCTTTCTTCTAAGTTTAAATTTGGATTTGAATTTGGTTTTCAATCCTTGTGCACATTTGTTGTCAAATAATATTCTGGAATATGAAATACACATTTTTGGAATATATTTACATTATTTTCTTTATTTTCATAACATTTCTCTACTTCCTTTAAACCCTAGTTTTCAATGTGGCTTAATCAAGTTTCCAATAATTATTACCTTATCATTTATCCTTATGGTCTTATTTAATGCACAACACATAAAACTCCAACAAATGCACTTTTTCTTTATTTTAGAATAATTGTTTTATTTAGTCACTCTCCATTACATAGGTGCTCTTTTTATGATGCAAATAAGACACACAAAATGAGAAACTCTCTTTATTACTCTTGGTATACAACTTGAGTATTACAGGAGGGGGGGAGAGCGCCATGTTACCCTCGATGGGCACCGAACATGGTGTCTCCGGTGAGCTGCAATCGGGTAATCCGAGTGGACGTCCGTGCCCCGTTCGTTGGGGGTCGGCTAGGGGCCCGGAGGCACGCCCAAAAGTACCTGCGGGTGATCTGCCGGACCCGGTCCCCTAGCGACGGGGTCCGAGGGCTCGTTGCCTCCCTCCGATGGGATTCCGTTACAGAGTCATTCCCGCTGGTCTCGGAAATGTCCTAGGGTACCTCGGGAGCGCAGCCCGAGCCTTGGTTATGTATCGAACGTACCCCTGGTCATCCCTCGCTCGGCGTCTGAGGCGAATGTGAACCCTTCGACAGGCCAGCCTTCGAACCCCTGATCAGTAATGGGCGCGGAGCCCTAGTAGCCTGAGGCGGTCGTGGAACCTTTCGGGAGGCCGACCTTCGAACCCCTGACCAGTAGTGGGTGTCGGGCCCACGCGATCTGAGGCGGCTGTTGAACCCCTCGGGGGGCCAGCCTTCGAACCCCTGATCAGTAGGGAGGCTCGGAGCCTAGTTCCTTCATGGGGAAGGATCCCTTTGGGGGTATCCCCTTTCCCGGTCCCTGTTGCAAGAGATAGAGAAAGAAGGAAAAGGGAAAAAGGATTCGAAATTGAACGTCGTGGCGTACCTTTTTCGGTGTGGTCGTTTTGGCGAAGGCGAAACGTCGCCAGCCGCTCCCGCCCGTGGCGCTGTCCGTCGAGCCGCGGAGTTAATGCGCCGGGGTGAGTAGTTGGCGAGGTTGCCGTTGCGCGTGCGCGAGCCATTCGAGGTACGGGTCACGGGCACGTCGTCTTCACGCCGTGAGAGGGGGTTCTCTTGCTGCCTCCGGATGGGACATGAGCTTGGCAGATGGCGTGACCGCTGCTCTCGCGCGCCTGCCACCGTCATTACTGCCGGCCCATTTTTGACCGCGTTTGACCGCTGCGCCAGGCTGGCGCTGCTGGGTCGCGGGCTGGGTCGCCTCGAATCGCGGTATCGGTTCCGCAATCGAGGAGGCGCGGTGGTGGAGCGAGTGGCACAGCGGTTCGCATGCAGCACCCGGCGCGCCAGTCGCACGACGCGTGGGCTTGAGCCGTCGCGCTGGCCTGTCAGGAGTCGGAGAGGCGCGTCCACTTGGCGCGGTTGCATGCCGCCCACATGGCCGCCTGCCCCTTTCGCCCGCTGGTCTGGGCAAAAGTGGAGGGTTACTTGTAACCGCTGGGTGGTTGCGTGCGTCGTGCGCGGCGGTTCGGCTTCTTCCGCTTGGAGCCGGTCTGCATGACAGGCGGGCCCCAGCCCCCGCGCCGCAGGGGGGGCTTTGGAGGCGTGTTGGAGAAGACTCAGCCCGTGACGGTTGAGGGCGCAAGCAGGGGGAGTTGCCTTTAAAAGGAGGGCGACCCCCTTTGTAAGGTGACCATGTCTCCTTCCTCCCCTATGCATTGTGTCTCTCCATCTTCCGAGCCCCCGGATGGGGGGAACCACCGTCTTTTCGCTCCATCGTTGGAGGAACGCAACTCCGTGGGAGTTGGTACCTTTCAGCCATCGTTCGGCTTCAAGGATTTTCATCATGCAGCCCGGTTGCCCCCCTCGGCTGGGGGTCACCCGAGACGGTGACCACCAGCTCCTGGGTGGGGAGGGGCAAACCGGACTGCGGTCCCGGCGCCGCCCTCAGTGTTGAGGGTGTTCGTCATCCTCGCCAGGGCGGGGAGCGAGGCGAGCCGGGGCCCCACCTCCTACGCGGGTCGGCGGGCCACCTCATTTTCCAGCTTCTGGTGGTGGCAATCGCCTTTTAGCCCCACGGCGGAGACATCCTCCAGTCATGCCGGGGAAGGAGAACTGTTGCTGCCCAGCTAGGATGCAACATTCCGTCTTCCTCCTCGCATTCGCGGCGAGGACGACTGCGAGGATCTGCCGGGGTGCTTAGGGGCGTCCCGCGTTTGCTGGTGATTCGCCCAGAGCTTGTCGCTCCACGGGCTTCCCTGGCGGGGAGGTTGTCCGTACCCGCGGGGACGGAACCGGAGTTCCGTTTTGTAATGGCACTTCGAGTGCCGGGTTTTTTGTTCATTTTGGCTTTCGGGGCCTGAACATGTATGTAATTACGGCGCGGAGCCGTGTTTTTTCCTCATTTCTGAGCACTAAGACTCGTCTGCTGATTGTCTGAACCGCTTCACCAAGCATGAGTCGCCCCGTGTCAAGGTGACGAGTGAGGTATCCGTATCCCGGAGGCGTAGGAGTCCCTCGGCTCGGTCGGCCCTGTTGTCCGAGGCTCCTCTAGCTTAGTTAAAGAAACCCCCCGGCCGCTCTTCGACGAGCCGAGGCCAGGGGTAGCGATATCAGCACAAGCAGAGGCGGAGTCGGCTCGAGAAATAAAACCTGGTTGGCCGGAGCCTAGCCGGGTTGTCCGTTGGCAGGATTGTCGTCGGAGTTGCTCAGCCGAGGCTTCGGATCGAGCTGGCGACCTCGGAAGGCGGTCGGCCGAGGCCCCGGAGGTGGCCGGCCGAGCCGTCCGCTCGGGCCGGGTTCTCGGAGAAGTCCCTGGCAGAGATTGCTCGAGCGTGGTGATGACGTCGTCCTTCGGAGCGGAGGCCCTCGGACCGCGTCGCCGTCCGAGGCTAGGTCGGGCCTTGCCGAAGGTGCTGTCGATGCCGAGGGTGTCATCGCCCTCTTCCAGCGTCAAGATCCGAGCCTGCAGGGTCAAACCGTCTTGTAGCGTGGGCCTTGTGCGGCCGTCGAGGCCAGAACACACACCCTTGCTGCGTTATAAAGCTGCGTCTCTTTTCCTCTTGTTTCGAGTATCTGGACTTTTTGTCGGTAGCAGGGATGTTAGTGCGAGCAAGAGTTGCTTCTCGCGGAAGGTGATGAGTGAGGTATCCGTATCCCGGAGGCGTGGGAATCCCTCGCCTCGGTCGGCCTTGCCGCTTACGCGTACTTTTACCCGTCCATGAGGCCCCTTCACCGACTCGGTCGAGAAGGCTCGAAGAATCGCTTCGACAGAAGAGCTTCCGTACGTAAAGACTTGTTCGATCCGCGGAGTCACTTTATCCGAGCGCGAGTTACTTATCGCAGAAGGTGATGAGTGAGGTATCCGTATCCCGGAGGCGTAGGAGTCCCTCGGCTCGGTCAGCCTTGGCTGCTTACGTGTACTCTGTCGTTTCCATGACCCACTTTTCGAAGTAGTCAAAAAGCACGAAAAGATGTTCTGATAAAAGAGATTTTCTGTTCGAGGAAAATTTTGACGCAGAGGGGGGTTTCCCCCCTTTTAGCCCCCGAGGGAGGGTCGGGCTTTGCCGAAGCGAGGCCGACCCTTCCTTGTTGACTAAACTTTGCGTGGGTGCGAGGTATATGAACAACTTGGAAACATCTTAAGGGTAGAAGCGACGTAGCTGTTGGATGTTCCAAGCGTTGCCGTAGACCTCGCCTTGACTGTTGGCCAGCTTGTACGTTCCGGGCTTCAGAACTTTGGCGATGATGAACGGCCCCTCCCAGGGGGGCGTGAGCTTGTGCCTCCCTCGGGCGTCCTGCCGCAGCCGAAGCACCAGATCGCCCACCTGGAGATCTCGGGGTCGGACCCCTCGGGCGTGGTAGCGTCGCAGGGACTGCTGGTACCGCGCCGAGTGTAGTAAGGCCCTGTCCCGAGCCTCGTCCAGCTGGTCCAGCGAGTCTTCTCGGTTAGCTTGGTTGCCTTCTTCGTTGTAGGCCCTCGTCCTCGGGGAGCCGTATTCCAGGTCGGTGGGCAGGATGGCCTCGGCCCCGTAGACCAGGAAGAACGGCGTGAAACCCGTGGCTCGGCTTGGCGTCGTCCTCAGGCTCCAGACCACCGAGGGGAGTTCCTTCATCCATCGCTTGCCGAACTTGTTGAGATCATTGTAAATTCGAGGCTTGAGCCCTTGTAGGATCATGCCATTGGCACGCTCTACTTGCCCATTCGACATGGGATGAGCTACGGCGGCCCAGTCCACCCGGATGCTGTGATCGTCGCAAAAATCCAAGAATTTTTTGCCGGTGAACTGGGTGCCGTTGTCGGTGATAATGGAGTTCGGGACCCCGAAGCGATGGATGATGTTGGTGAAGAACGCCACCGCCTGCTCGGACCTGATGCTGTTCAGGGGTCGGACCTCGATCCACTTGGAGAATTTGTCGATGGCGACCAGCAGGTGCGTGTAGCCCCCGGGCGCCTTCTGCAGAGGGCCGACGAGGTCCAGACCCCACACAGCGAAGGGCCAGGTGATGGGTATCGTCTGCAGAGCCTGAGCGGGCAGGCGGGTCTGCTTCGCATAGAATTGGCACCCTTCGCAGGCGCGGACAATTCTAGTGGAGTCAGCCACCGCCGTTGGCCAGTAGAAACCTTGGCGGAAAGCGTTCCCGACGAGGGTTCGAGGTGCTGCGTGATGGCCGCAAGCCCCCGAGTGTATTTCCCGCAGGAGTTCCTGACCTTCGGCGATGGAGATGCATCGCTGGAGGATGCCCGAGGGGCTACGGTGGTAGAGCTCCTTCTCATCGCCCAGCAAGACGAACGACTTGGCGCGTCGCGCTACCCGCCGAGCCTCGACTCGGTCGAGGGGCAGTTCTCCTTGGTGGAGATATTGCAGGTATGGGGTTTGCCAATCTTGATCTGGTACGACCCCGTTCTGCTCCTCCTCGATGCGCAGCGCTTCGCCCTCGGGCTCCGAGGGTTCCTCGGGTTGAGCCGAGGATGGCTCGGGCTGGGCCGAGGTCACCTCGGACGAGGCCGAGGGTGCCTCGGGCTCGGGCGCGTCGCCTATCTTGACGGAGGGTTGGTGCAGATCCCGGGAGAAGACGTCCGGGGGAACCGTCGTTCGCCCCGAGGCTATCTTCGCCAGCTCGTCCGCAGTCTCGTTGTAGCGCCGGGCGATGTGGTTAAGCTCGAGCCCGTAGAACTTGTCTTCCAGGCGTCGAACCTCCTCACAGTAGGCCTCCATCTTCGAGTTGCGGCAGAGGGAGTTCTTCATGACTTAGTCGATGACGAGCTGCGAGTCGCCGCGTGCATCGAGGCGTCGGACCCCTAGCTCGATGGCGATTCGCAATCCGTTGATCAGAGCCTCGTACTCAGCCACATTGTTGGACGCCGGGAAATGGAGGCGAAGCACGTAGCGCAAGTGTTTCCCGAGGGGTGAGACGAAGAGCAGGCCCGCGCCAGCTCCCGTCTTCATCAGCGGCCCGTCGAAAAACATGGTCCAGAGCTCCGGCTGGATCGGAGCCGTCGGCAACTGGGTGTCGACCCATTCAGCTACGAAGTCCGCCAGTGCCTGGGACTTGATGGCCTTCCGAGGGGCGAACGAGATTGCCTCGCCCATGATTTCCACCGCCCACTTCGCGATCCGTCCCGAGGCTTCTCGGCACTGGATGATCTCCCCCAGGGGGAAGGATGACACCACAGTCACCGGATGAGACTCGAAGTAATGTCGCAGCTTTCGCCTTGTCAGGATCACTACATACAGCAGCTTCTGGACTTGTGGGTAGCGGATCTTAGTCTCGGACAGCACTTCGCTGACGAAGTAAACTGGCCTCTGAACGGGCAAAGCATGCCCCTCTTCCTGCCTTTCGACTACGATCGCGGCGCTGACCACCTGAGTGGTTGCGGCGACGTAGACCAGGAGGGCTTCTCCGTCAGCTGGGGGTACCAAGACGGGCGCCTGGGTGAGGAGCGCCTTCAGGTTCCCGAGGGCTTCCTCGGCCTCGGGAGTCCAAGTGAAGCACTCGGCCTTCCTTAAGAGACGGTACAGGGGCAGGCCTCTTTCGCCGAGGCGCGAGATGAAACGGCTCAAGGCCGCGAGGCATCCCATGACCCTCTGTACGCCTTTTAAGTCCTTGATGGGCCCCATGTTTGTGATCGCTGCGATCTTCTCCGGGTTGGCTTCGATGCCCCGCTCGGAGACGATGAATCCCAAGAGCATGCCTCGGGGCACCCCGAATACGCACTTCTCGGGATTGAGCTTGACGCCCTTCGCCTTGAGACATCGGAATGTCAATTCAAGGTCGGAGAGAAGGTCGGAGGCTTTCCTCGTCTTGACTACGATATCATTGACGTAGGCCTCGACCGTGCGACCGATGTGTTCGCCGAACACATGGTTCATGCACCGCTGGTACGTTGCACCCGCGTTCCTCAAACCGAACGGCATTGTGACATAACAGTACATGCCGAAGGGCGTGATGAAAGAAGTCGCGAGCTGGTCGGACTCTTTCATCTTGATTTGATGATACCCTGAGTAGGCATCGAGGAAAGACAGGGTTTCGCACCCTGCAGTGGAGTCCACGATTTGATCGATGCGAGGTAGAGGGTAGGGGACCTTCGGACATGCTTTGTTGAGACCAGTGTAGTCTACACACATCCGCCACTTCCCCCCTTTTTTCCTCACAAGTACAGGGTTGGCAAGCCATTCGGGATGGAATACCTCTTTGATGAACCCTGCTGCCATCAGCTTGTGGACCTCCTCGCCTATCACCCTGCGCCTTTCCTCGTCGAATCGGCGCAGGGGCTGTCTGACCGGTCGGGCTCCGGCCCGAATATCCAGCGAGTGCTCGGCGACTTCCCTCGGTGTGCCGGGCATGTCCGAGGGACTCCACGCAAAGACGTCGGCGTTCGCGCGGAGAAAGTCGACGAGCACTGCTTCCTATTTGGGGTCGAGCCCGGATCCGATTCGAATCTGCTTGGAGGCGTCGCCACTGGGGTCGAGAGGGACGGCCTTAACCGTCTCTGCTGGCTCGAAGTTGCCGGCATGCCGCTTCACGTCCGGCACCTCTCGGGAGAGGCTTTCCAGGTCGGCAATGAGGGCCTCGGACTCGGCGAGGGCCTCGGCGTACTCCACGCACTCCACATCGCATTCGAATGCGTGCTTGTACGTGGGGCCGACGGTGATGACCCCGTTGGGGCCCGGCATCTTGAGCTTCAGGTAGGTGTAGTTGGGGATGGCCATGAACTTCGCGTAGCATGGCCTTCCCAACACTGCGTGGTAGGTTCCTCGGAACCCAACCACCTCGAACGTCAAGGTCTCCCTTCGGAAGTTAGAGGGTGTTCCGAAGCAGACAGGAAGGTCGAGCTGTCCGAGGGGCTGGACACGCTTCCCGGGAATGATCCCGTGGAAGGGCGCAGCGCCTGCTCGGACGGACGACAGCTCGACGCGCAGGAGCCTGAGGGTCTCGGCGTAGATGATGTTGAGGCAGCTGCCTCCATCCATCAAGACCTTGGTGAGCCTGACGTCGCCGATGACGGGGTTGACGACGAGCGGGTACTTCCCTGGGCTCGGCACGTGGTCGGGGTGGTTATCCCGGTCGAAGGTGATGGGCTTGTCGGACCAGTCTAGGTAGACTGGCGCCGCCACCTTCACCGAGCAGACCTCCCGACGCTCCTGTTTACGATGCCGAGCCGAGGCGTTTGTCGCATGCCCTCCGTAGATCATGAAGCAGTCGCGGACCTCGGGGAATTCTCCTGCTTGGTGATCCTCCCTTTTGTCGTCGTCGTGAGCCCTGCCACCCTCTGCGGGTGGCCCGGCCCTGTGGAAGTGGCGCCGAAGCATGACGCACTCTTCGAGGGTGTGCTTGACGGGCCCCTGATGGTAGGGGCACGTCTCCTTGAGTGCCTTGTCGAAGAGGTTAGCACCTCCGGGGGGCTTCCGAGGGTTCTTGTGCTCGGCGGCGGCGACAAGGTCTGCATCGGGAACGTCGCATTTCGCTTGCGACTTCCTCCTGCCTTTCTTCTTGGCGCCGCGCGGAGTAGACGCCTCGGGAGCATCTTCCGACGGGCGGCCCTGGGGCTGCTTGTCCTTTCGGAAGATGGCCTCTACCGCCTCCTGGCCGGAGGCGAACTTGGTGGCGATGTCCATCAGCTCGCTCGCCCTGGTGGGGGTCTTGCGGCCCAACTTGCTCACCAGGTCCCGGCAGGTGGTGCCGGCGAGGAACGCGCCAATGACATCGGAGTCGGTGACGTTGGGCAGCTCGGTGCGCTGCTTCGAGAACCGCCGGATGTAGTCCCGGAGAGACTCTCCCGGCAGTTGCCGACAGCTTCGGAGGTCCCAGGAATTCCCGGGGCGCACGTACGTGCCCTGGAAGTTGCCGGCGAAAGCTTGGACCAGATCCTCCCAGTTGGAAATCTGCCCCGGAGGCAGGTGCTCCAACCAGGCACGAGCAGTGTCGGAGAGGAACAGGGGGAGGTTTCGGATGATGAGGTTGTCATCGTCCGTCCCACCCAGTTGACAGGCCAGGCGGTAGTCCGCGAGCCACAATTCCGGTCTTGTTTCCCCGAGTACTTCGTGATAGTAGTCGGGGGTCGGAATCGGGGCGGAAACGGCGCCCGCCGAATGGCTCGGCTGAAGACCTGCGGACCGGGTGGTTCGGGCGAGGGACTCCGATCCTCCCCGCTGTCGTAGCGTCCCCCACGCCTGGGGTGATAGCCTCGGCGCACCCTTTCGTCGAGGCGTGCCCGACGGTCGCGATGAGGGTGCTCGTCGCCGAGGCGACCCGGGGCCGCAGGCGCGGTGTTGCGCGTGCGCCCGGTGTAGACGGAGGCTTCCCGCGTGAGTCGGGAAGTCGCGGCACGAGGTTCCGAGGGGTATCCCTGCCTTCGGGAGGCAGAGCTCTCGGCCCGCCGGGCCGCAGCGCCTTCAAGGAGATGCTTGAGTTCTCCCTGGATTCGCCGACCCTCGGTGGTTGATGACTCCGGCATCGCGCGGAGGAGCATCGCTGCGGCGGCCAGGTCCTGACCGGTTCCGCCGGATGCGGGTGGCGGTCTGTCCCTGGCATCGTTGGCGATGCGGTGCTGGAGACCTTGGGGCAGGTGACGTATTCCTCCGGCCGGGGGCTGGCTCGCCCATACCTGCCCGGTGTTCTGGCGGATTGCCTCGAGTGCTCCTGCTCCCTCATCGAGCCCGGCCTGCGCCCCGCGGACTTGCTCGAGCTGTGGGTCGTAACCCCCCGCCGGAACGGGGACCACAGCTAGCTCCCGCGGGATGTCGGCGCGAGGCGCTGGCCTAGGGGGATCACCATCCTCCGGCATGCCGAGACAGCCGCCTCCGGAGGGATCCCCTAGCTCGATGTGGAAACATTCGCGGCTCGGGCCGCAGTCCTTGTCGTCAAGGCTGCGGCTGCCGTCGGAACAGTCGGAGAGGCAGCAGTCACATGCGGTCATGAAGTCCCGCATGGCACTAGGGTTGCCAGATCCGGAGAAATCCCAGCAGATGCTGGGGTCGTCATCTTCCTCGGACCCAGAGGGTCCGTAGGTCGAGACACCCGTCAGTCGGTCCCAAGGCGACCGCACACGAAACCCCAGAGAGGTTGCACTCGCCTCAACGTGAGTATCCGCCAAAGCGAGATCGCTAGGCAGGTTGAGGTCGAGTCGAAATGACGAAAGATGGGGAGCAGTCGGTACCTTTTTGTCGACGAGGAGCGACGAAGTCATGTCGGGGGCTGATCGCGCCGTCGTCTTGGGTACGAGGGCGACGTCCTGCAGGCCCTTCGTGAGCGCGCCGGCGTCGTCCACCTGCTCGGGGTCGACGTGTTGCGGGGGGATGCTGCTCGCCTTTGCCTCGAACGCGAGGGCGACGCTTGGCGTGTCCTCCGTTGGGGCGCCGGGGATGTCGATTGGCTCGACAGCCGTCGGAGCGCAGCCTCCCGCTCGGCCCTGGTTGCCCCGCCTCCTCCTCCTCCGATGGCGAGGGAGAGGATGGGGCGAGCTCGAAAGTTGTCCTTCCCCCATGCGGGAAAGACGTCGTCGATTCCGCCGCCGGCGGGCGGGCTGTCCGCCACCATTGTCGCTGTCGCGCGGCGGTGGAAGGAGTATCATGTCGTGGTTGCCGTCGAAGGACATGAACTCGAGACTCCCGAAACGGAGCACCGATCCGAGTTGAAGAGGTCGTTGGAGACTGCCCATCTGGAGCTTGACGGGAAACTACTCGTCAACACGCAGCAGGCCCCTACCTGGCGCGCCAACTGTCGGCGTTCCGAGACCGGGGGGTCCCCGAGCCGACGAGTGAGTGTGCCGCGTGCCCTAGCCCAGATGGGTCGAGCGCGTGGGCGAGCGCGAAGGGGGGAGAGAGAGAGCGAGAGCGAGGCGGTCGGAGCCGGGTCGTGAGGGAGTCGGAGAATTCCCGCGGCCTTCGTGTTCGTCCCGCGCCCAGGTCGGGTGCGCTTGCAGTAGGGGGTTACAAGCGTCCGCGCGAGGTGAGGGGAGCGAGCGGCCCCGAGAGAGCGCCTGCCCCTGCCCTTCGTCCCCGCGAGGCCAACCTTCTCTAAGAAGGCCCTGGTCCTTCCTTTTATAGTCGTAAGGAGAGGATCCAGGTGTACAAAATGGGGGTGTAGCGAGGTGCTACGTGTCTAGCGAGGGAGAGCTAGCGCCCTAAGTACATGCCAAGGTGGCAGCCGGAGAGATCTTGGCACCCTGTTGGTGTGGCGTCGTGGCTGTTGGAGGAGTAACGGAGCCGGACGGAGGGACAGCTGTCGGAGTGGCTGGGCCCTTGCTGACGTCCTCCTGCTTTCGTATGGGAGCTGAGAGCCGCCGTCGTCATGGTCTAGCGGGGCGCCATCATTGCCTATCTGGCGGAGCTGGCCAGATGGGACGCCGGTCTTGTTCTCTGTGACCCGAGTCGGCTCAGGGCAGGGTGATGATGATGCTTCCTGTTGACGTGGCGGTCTTGTGTCCTAGGTTGGGCGTCGTGGAGGCTCCTCCGAAGTCGAGGTCGAGTCCGTCCTGCAAGACAGAGGCCGAGCCCGAACTCCTGGGTCGGGCGAGGCGGAGGTCGTTCGGCAGAGGCCGAGGCGGAGATCGTTCGGCAGAGGCCGAGGCGGAGTCCGAGCCCTGGGTCGGGCGAGGCGGAGTTCATCGTCTTCCGGGGCCTTAGCCCGAGTCCGAGCCCTGGGTCAGGCGGAGCGGAGTTCGCCGTCTTCCGGGGCCTTAGCCCGAGTCCGAGCCCTGGGTCGGGCGGAGCGAAGTTCGCCGTCTTCCGGGGCCTTAGCCCGAGTCCGAGCCCTGGGTCGGGCGGAGCGGAGTTCGCCGTCTTCCGGGGCCTTAGCCCGAGTCCGAGCCCTGGGTCGGGCGGAGCGGAGTTCGCCGTCTTCCGGGGCCTTAGCCCGAGTCCGAGCCCTGGGTCGGGCGGAGCCTCCTATGGCACCTCTGGCGAAGTCTGGTCGCCCGTCGGTCTTACCTTTTGCGTTAAACGCCCCGGTGACTTGGTCGGTTGGCGCGGTGATTTAGTCAGGGTTACTTCTTATCGAAGGCGGGGTCTCGGGCGAGCCGGAGATGCGTCTGCCGTGAAAGAGGAGGCCTCAGGCGAGACGGAGTCATCTTAGGGTCGGCTGCCCTCGCCCGAGGCTAGGCTCGGGCGTGGCGTGATCGAGTCACTCGTATGGACTGATCCCTGACTTAATCAAACCCATCAGGCCTCTGCAGCTTTATGCTGATGGGGGTTACCAGCTGAGAATTAGGCGTCTTGAGGGTACCCCTAATTATGGTCCCCGACAGTAGTTTTGGTCGGAATGGGGATAGACAAAAGAATTTCTTCTTGTTTATGACTCAACCTGATGGTTCTCTGATCAGTGTTGAGGGTTGCTTTATGTTTGGCCAACCAATTCATGCCCAAAATCACATCTACATCTTGGCCTTTCAAAACAATCATATTAGTAGGAAAGTCCCGTCCGGCCAAAGTTACGGGCACTTGGAAAGCCACTTCCCTAGTAAAGATTTGTCCCCCAGGTGACTGAATTTTAAACCCTTCTTTTGATTCATGGTATGAAATGCAATGTTGCTCCACAAATTTCTTGCTGATGAACACCAGAATCAAAGAGAATAATTGCGGGATGATTGGCCATAAGGAACGTACCCATCATTACCGGTTCACCGTCCGGTGTGGTGGCTACTTGCGTATAATATATGCGTCCCGTCTTCTTTGTATTTTTGCCCATAGTATTTCCCTTGGCTTGAGAGGAATTCCCAGATCCTTGTGGATTGTTTGACTTGTTCTGCTTCGGATAAGGGCAATCCTTGATAAAGTGCCCAGATTTTCCGCAATTGAAACATCCTGTTGATGAACTGGGAAGGGCCGGGAAACGAGTGGCAGGGGCACCCGGCTGACTTGTTGGAATAGGGGCAGTATTGGGACGGATGAACACTGGTTGCTTAAATGGGAAGGAGGATGGGTGTGCTGATGGACGACCCTGATTAAAAGGCCGGATAACAAACTGTTGCCTTTTCTCAGGGCCCTGAGTAGGCCTGTTCCTCCACTCCCCTTGATCTTTCCAGAAATTGCATATTTAGATTCGACTGCCAGCGCTGTGCTGACAGCCCTTTCGTAGGTGAGGTCGATGCAAGTAGCCATTTTCCTTTGCATCCTATCATTTAGTCCTCGCATGAAACAATTCTTCTTCTTCAGATCGGTGTTAACTTGGCCGATTGCATACTGTGACAAATGATTAAATTTATTGAGATACTGATTAACAGTATCCCCTCCTTGCCTCAGCTTCATAAATTCTTCTTGTTTCATGTGAAGTACACCTTTCGGTATGTAATGTTTGCGGAAGGCCAGCTTAAATTCTTCCCATGTTATCTGATGATTGGTCGGCTGAACGGCCACAAAGTTTCCCCACCAAGTGCTGGCAGGGCCACGCAGTTGCTGGGCTGCGAACAAGGGCTTCTGGGTTTCAGAACACCAAAGAAGTCCAAACTTCTGCTCGATGACACGGATCCATTCGTCCTCCTCTAAAGGGTCTTCAGCCTTGACAAATAGCGGTGAACACGTTTCAGAGAAGTCTAAATAAGATGTCTCACGGGGCCCTAGCGGATAGCCCCGTCCGCCTTGTTGTTGAAGTTGCTGACCCGCCATCTCCCGTAGGAAACGGGTATTATCCGCTGTCGCGTTTACCAAGGCGGCGATAGCCTCGGCAAGTGTGGGAGGGACTGGAGGTGGGTTCGGTGTTGCCTCCCTCCCACGGGAGGTACTGGCCCTGTCCAGAGCACGAGTCTGGGAAGGCATCTGTGGCAACAAACATTTGAAAACAATATAATATGCCAAAGAAAACCATCCATTTAACATTACTAAAAAGAGTAATGTTACAGACTCGAATTTTTACAACAGGAGTACAGTACCCATTATATAATAACACTACTAATTCTACAACTATACTATTCCTACTTCCTATCACTCTTAGTAGCCTCACTGTCGGGCGTAGGAACCACTCATCGACCAACTTCATGGAGGGAGGGGGCCTGAAAAGGTCCAATTCGCCACCAAAAGCTTCTCCCGCTTCATGAGAAGGTCCGGCTTCTGTCCCGACAGGATTCGCAGGTACTTGGGGTGTAGTTGTGAATACAGTACATGAATTTCTTCATGTAGAGTATTACAGTAAGCCTGCAGGTTATCAATAGCTGAGCTAAGTTCTTCGACTCGGGCTCGAGCTTTTGCCTCCTTAGCCCAGGCAAGCAAACGAGATTGAACCGCCCAGTCGAGTGCCAAATCTCGATAGCGAGCTGATCTTGCAGGCGGCGGATGTGGCTTCTCAATTCATTGATTCTGTCGCCATCCGCGACCCATATGTTAGTCCTGCGTTGAAGTTCCGTTTGAAGCTGATTCACTTGCGCTTCAAGATCCCTGATCGGATCATTACTCCCACTACTACTATCCTCGTGTCTGGGAGTGAGTTGATGACGTGGCACACCAATTGGGCTAGTTGACTTGCGCGCAGTTTTCCTTGTGCGCGGCGGCATTTTTCTAAGGGGGAAAATTTTATTAACATAGTTCTTAGCATGATGCATGTATGATTACAGAACCAACCTTAGTTGATTCACACCTTCTATACATTGCACTTTTCCTATCTGGTCTTTTAAGATAAACTCTTCAGAATTAATAGATAAGAAGGAAAGAAATTTTCCAGATAAGTCTTTTAGAAAATCCCTTTTGAAGATGTCTCATAATATCTGTAGAGAAGGGCTTCGCTCCGATACCAGCTGTGACGAAACCTCCCAAGTCATTAGGCCCACCTACAGTTGTCCTTGTCCAACGAACCTGAGACAACCCTGTAGATGCCCCTGAATCACTTGACAAGTTTGGTATCTGCTTTTCTTACCTTTCATAAGAGCGTTTTACCCGTCACGCGGATATTACAGAACATCGGAGATACAGAAACGCGGAAGCGATTACATAAACTTACATTTATTTGAAAGTAAGATAAAGTTGGTTATTACAGACCAGTATAAAAATGAGTGCAGAGTACTTATCATTACAATACCAAGGGAGGCAAAAACTCCTCCCGATAAGTTCTTACATAAAAGTTTTTATGAAGGACTAGGTCCTCCCGCAGCTTCATTCTTGCTTTTCTTCATTTGACACCACCTTGGTACAAAAGCAACAAAAGTTTGTTGCTTCCTCACCTAAAAACAATAGGGAATAAAACCCTGAGTATGGAATTACTCAGCAAGTCTTACCCGACTAAAGAAAAGACTCTCAAGGGTATGCTGGTTATAAGGGAGTCAAGGTAAGGTTTCTCAATGATCAAAGACTCTGTTTTGCATAAATGCTTACTAAAAGTGGATCCTTAAAAATCCAATTTTATTGTCAAGTTAGGTGAAATTTCCTGCATCTAGAGTTCTTTCTAACCAAGTTCAAGCACTTAACCTGCACAAGCCAATTTCTTAACAAGTCTTTCATCTTTACTGGAGTTCTACGTATAGGGCAGTGACCAAGTCTTCATAACCGCGAAGGTACGGTGATCCGAATCGATTATACTCAGCTGAGGATCTCCGATCACACGACATATGTAGCACTTAACCCTTGCATATGTCAACCCGCCACCGGGGTTCTTAAGACCAGATCAGGTTCACGTGAACCGAGAGCACAGATACACCACCGTCCAGCCTCTTGCCACGGAGAGTACACGCTACTCTCGCCACCACTCCACGCCCATTCCGTGTTATCTTATTCTGGCCTTAGTGTAACACCCGGTTTTAAGGAACAAAGCCGGGTGCATCTCATACATGCGCCAAGAAGACAACACATATAATAACAGAGTGTATAGAGATAAATGTCATTAACATCAGAGTATTTATTACATAGCGAAAGACTTATTACAAAATAAAATAATAAAGATAAAACGAACTAAGGATCGTAGGCGCCAATGTCGACTAGGAAACGCCACCTAGATCAGATCGAACTCCTCAGTGTTAGGCAGCTCCTCCTGAACCACCTGATCATCTCCTGTGGGGGGGGTGTGAGACAGCAAGGGTGAGCTCACACATGATCATAGCTCAACAAGTTGTGGGGAACCAGTGGACATAAACTCACAAAGGTGTGAGTTCATGTGATGTGTAAGGCTTAATCAATGACAGGGGTTAAAGCTGAGCATTGCTTTTAAGTAGTTGGTCAAAATTTTATTAGCAATTACTAAGTGTAAGTAAATACCAAACCATAAGTAAAGTAATAGAACAAAATTAATAATAAACCCATGCAATGCAAATGACAAATTGAATTTAAGTTCCATAATTTAAACATCAGAGAGTCCTGAGCTGCTCATGACCGCGAGCTCGGCTAGTATACCAGTTTTACACTCTGCAGAGGTTGTACCCTTTACCCACAAGTCATGTTACCCATCTGCCAAGGGGTCGCGACTCCCCATATACCTCTACCTAGGAAGCACGGCAGGGCAACACTACGAGGCCTTTACAAAGTTCCACTAGCTTCTGAAAACCCGCTACAGTTTATAGGAAGATCCAGTACAGGGTTCCTGGCTGACCGCCATCGCAGCAAAATCAACCAGGGACCTCCCCGCACTGACCTCTCCCCTACTGCCCTTGCCCCTTTCGGGTAAGGTAGTCTTCCACTAGCTTTCCTAATTAGTCAGCCAAGGGGTCCCATTCCTCCCTTGTGGTGGCACGTGGTTCTCAAGTTAAGCTCTATGTTCCAATTAACATTAATGATATCAACATGAACATAAACAGAATAACAACAAGAATTGGAACATAGAGGTAATAAATGATTATCCCAAAACCATATAAAGCAATAGCAAACTACCCAAGTGATTCAGGGGTAAACAAGGTAATGAGATAAACAATCTAGGATGACCTATTGGGTCCCATCAAAATTAACCTATGCATGAGTATGTGATATTAAAGAACATTATTGGGTAAAAAGTGGTCAAGGGCACAACTTGCCTTCAATGAGCTCCTGCTCAGCTACTTCAACCTGCTACTCACCAGGATCCTCAGCAACGGGCTCTTCTACTCGCCACAATACAAACAAGCACAGTGCATATAGAGAAATTAACATTACACCAAACATATAAACAAAATGCACAGAGATATTCTATATATTAAAATAAAAACCTAGGAACTGGAATCATAATTTTCTGAATTATAGATTTCAAGTTATGCATTTTCAAAGGTTTTATGTGCTTTAAATAGGATTAAGTGATAAATAAATTTCCTTACTGTTTTTATGCCAAAACAGAGACACTAAGTGCTAGAGAATAAAATTACAAAATTTTAGGAACTGGAATGGCTTAATTTGGAGTTAGTATGAATTTTCTATGCATTATTGAAGTTCTAGCAATTATTTTCATATTAAAAATTCATTTTCTATTTATTTTCTCTGGTTTTCATGTTGACTGGACTGGGCGTCAATTCCTGGAAAACCCAGGGGCCCAAGCGTAAATGTAGCTAAGACTCAGGCTAACAACATAAAGGGACCGCGGGTTGGTTTTTATAAAGCGTAAGGTTTCTTCTGCAAAACGACCGGGTCGAAGGGGTATGGAGCCGTTCTGATCGTTGGATTAGATCCTGACGGCAGGGATTTGTTTGGCCATTAAACAAACTGGTATTCAGTCTCATCCATCGGATGCCAAATCTACGGCACATGTTTTAAATCGCTGAGATCAACCCGAGCACGTAGGATCGGAATTGGACGGTCATGCACGTCCGAGCCCAAACGTTATCTGATTTCTAATCCTAGCCGTTCCTCAATAGATCAATGGCCACAGGCGCATCTGCACCACCGATGGCCACCCACGGCGGTGCTCCCCTCCGTTCACGGCGGAGACCACGCCGGTGAGCAATCCAATCCGATAACAATCCCCCACTCCCCCCGCCGAAGCGCGCAACGAGAGCAGAAGGACAATGCGAGCATGGGGAAAGCTTTTATACCTAGGTTCATGTCGAGTCGCGCCCCGGCCACGGAGAGTTGCGGCCGCGGCCGCCACCAATGCTCCGGCTTGCAATCTAGGCGGCGCAGATGACGATTCCCCCACGGCGAGACCGCGGATATCGACGGTGTGCAGAGGCGAAGTGCCTAGAACGATCTGGACAGCTCTATGACGGAGGTCGCGTGTTTAGCCGGCGGCGAGGTCGGCGGTAATGGCACAACCGCCCCAAATCGCACCTACCCACGGCGACGCGATGATGGCAGGTCACGGGGAAGAAAGGAGGGAAGTGAAATACTCCACGCGCTCATATAGCCCAGGTAGTTTGGCTCGGGGAAGGGAGAGGAGGAGTGCCCGCGGTTCACGGCTTGACCGCGCCATAGTCGGCGGGTTAGTTGACAGAGAGGGAACTGACTGGTGGACCCCGCGAGTCAGCGCACGGCTGGGGCAAGCGCCATGGGCCGCGCGGTTCAGATTTGAGAGTGGGCCGAATTCAGAAGGTTGAGCCCAACTAGGCTCTCTTCCCATTTTCTTTTGTTTTTATTTTTTTCTGTTTTCTTTTATTTACAATTCTTTTGAATCCCAATTTTGAATGCAATCTCAAATGCAAAATTTAAACTCCTTTGAATTAAGCATATTGGTCATACCAAATTATGAGGGTTTTATTTAATTATAATATTATTTTATATTGGATATTGCTTCCTTCTTTCCTCTAATCCTCTTCTCGTTATTATTTTATTTTTGTTCATTTTATTATGGTTTTAAATGCACATACAAAGATCCAATATGATGCAAAGGTTTATTTTAGGTGTTATTAAGTATTCAATCCCCCTTTTGATGGTGTTTACTCACATGTGATATTAACTAGAGATGGTACACACATATAGATAAAAGAAATATTCTCTCATCATATGAGTTACAAATTTAGGTATTACAAATCCTACCCCCCTTAAAAAGAATCTCGTCCTCGAGATTTAGGAGGAA
This sequence comes from Zea luxurians, assembly GCA_029449295.1. Classification (NCBI taxonomy): domain Eukaryota; kingdom Viridiplantae; phylum Streptophyta; class Magnoliopsida; order Poales; family Poaceae; genus Zea; species Zea luxurians. The sequence goes on along the minus strand of JAOPSE010000139.1, from coordinate 2,778,234 downwards.
CGAGGGAAAACATGGGGAAAATCTATACGAAGCTCTCGTTCTCTTTCCCAGGTTGCTTCATCTTCGCCATAATAGCTCCATTGTACTTTGCACATCTTTATAACCTTCTTTCTTGTAACTCTAGTCAAAGTGTCAATAGTCTTAATAGGGTATTCCGTATAAGTCAAACCCCCTGAACACTGAGCTCTTCCATGGGTAACTGTTCCTCAGGGACACGGAGACACTTCTTCAGTTGAGACACGTGGAACACATTATGCACATCCTATAGAGTAGCAGGTAACTCGAGTTGGTACGCCATCTCCCCAACTCTTCTAAAGATCAAGAATGGTCCAATGTAGCGAGGGGACAATTTTCCCTTAACTTTAAATCTCCTCATCCCATGAAGTGGTGACACTTTGAGGTACACATAATCTCCTTCTTCAAATTCCAGTGGTCTCCTTCTATTATCAGCATAGCTCTTTTTGTCTGGTTTGAGCCACTCTCAAATTCTCTCGAATTATACGGACTTGTTCTTCTGCTTCTTGAATCAGTTCAGGCCCAAGGAACTGTCTTTCTCTAATCTGGTCCAAAAATAGAGGAGTTCTGCATTTCCTGTCACACAGAGTCTCGAACAGTGATATCTTCAGACTGGCCTGTTAACTAGTATATGAGAACTCAGCATAAGGTAGACTCTTATCCCAACTACTACCATGCTGAAGGGCACAAGCTCTCAACATATCCTCCAATACTTGGTTAGTCCTTTTAGTCTGTCCGTCAGTCTGAGGGTGATAGGCTGCATTAAATTTCAGCTTCGTATCCATATTCTCATGAAAACTTTTCCAAAATCTGGAGGTAGACTTTGATCCTCTATCTGAAACGATCTTCCTTGGTACACCGTGTAGAAACACAATCCGAGCCATATACACTCTCCAATTGAGATCCCTTATAAGTAGTCTTGACCAGAATGAAATGAGCCACTTTGGTCAGTCTATCCACATTAACCCATATATCATCATATCCTTTCTGGGTGCGAGGCAATCCAGTAATGAAATCCATATCAATCTCTTCTTACTTCCACTTGGACATCTTTGGTGGGTGTAATAGTCCAGCTAGTCTTTGGTGATCGGTCTTAACTCTTTGGCACACATCGCACATAACCACATGTGCAGCCATATCTCTCTCCGGTCCATATCACCTGCACTTCTGCTTTAAATCCCGATACATCTTGGTACTACCAGGATGAATAGAATAATCCAAGTCATGGGCTTTCTTCAATATAGTCCCACGAAGGCTTTCAATCTCCGGAACACATACCCGATCCTTGAACCATATTGTGCCTTGCTCATCTTCCGTGAATTCCGGAACTCGATCCTCGGTAATCAGATCCTTAATCTCTTGTGTCTTAGCATCACCAATTTGTCCTTTGCGGATCTCTTGCTCCAAAGTAGTTTCCACATCAATAATAACTCCTTTAGTGTGAGTAACTATCCCCAGGTTAAGTCTCCTGAAATTCTCAACAATCTCATCGAGTAGCTGGGCAACAACAGCTAAATGAACATGCTCCTTTCGACTCAAGGCATCTGTAACCAAATTTGCCTTGCCCGGGTGATAGTGAATCTCCAAATCATAATCCTTAATAAGCTCCAACCAACGGCGTTGCCTAAGGTTGAGATCCTTCTGAGTGAATATATACTTCAAACTCTTATGATCCGTATATACTTGGCACTTCTCGTCCCATTTGAATTATCTTTCCTTCACCAAAAGCGAGGTCATAAGCTTAGCAATCTTAGAAAATCCTTCAATCAATCTCCAATAATGTCCTGCAAGTCCCAAGAAACTTCGGTCCTCCGTAACCGTAGTGGGTATGCTCCACACCACTATCTCCTTGACTTTAGCAGGATCCACTGATATCCCTCCATTAGAAATGATATGTCCAAGAAATGGCACCACGCCAATCCAAAACTCGCATTTGTTGTACTTAGCGTAGAGTTGATTATCTCGTAACTTCTGTAGCACCAACCTTAGATGTTCTTCATGGTCACTCTCATTCTTAGAATAGATAAGAATATCGTCGATGAACACCACGACGAATCTGTCCAAATACTCCAAAAACATCTTATTCATCAAATCCATAAAATAAGCTGGTGCATTAGTTAATCCAAACGACATAACGATGAACTCATATAATCCATATCGAGTCGAGAAAGCCGTCTTGGGAATGTCCGATGGTCTAATCCTCATCTGATGGTAACCGGATCGGAGATCAATCTTCGAAAATACTCTTGCTCCTCTCATCCGATTAAATAAATCCTTAATGCGGGGTAACAGAAACTTGTTCTTCACAGTGACATCATTAAGGGACCTTTAATCCACGCACATCCCTTGCAATCCATCTTTCTTCTTTACAAACAAAACTGGTGCTCTCCAAGGTGAAGAATTCAGACGAATGTATCCATCCTCTTGTAATTCCGTTAATTGTTTCTTTAGTTCTTCTATGGACATCATGTATGGCCGTTTAGAAATAGGGGCAGTCTTAGGTAAGAGATTAATGACCAACTCAACTTCCATATCTGGTGGCAGTAGTTACTGCAATTCCAACTTCAAATCTTTCTCCTTTGGAACTGGTGAGTTCTACGGTTCCCTTAGCGCAGTGTATAAACCACCATTGCCTTTCTTAACCATGACATACCAAGGATCAAGTCTATACTGCTCTCTTCTAACAGTATAGGGGTAGTCCATCTGGGTTAGAAATACAGGGTAAGAAAGAAAGAATTGCAGACAAGGCGAGTAATTATGAGGAATGTTACTGCGGGGGATTTATTAGCTAAGTAGGTTAGTGTGTTATCCACTAAAGCTAATACATTACCTTATGGTGGTACATGCTAAGATGTCCATCTATACTATTCCAATCAATCAAAGAAGCAAATCAGGCATTGATCATCAGAACAATCAACCAATATTTTTAATAGAGAAAATAGTTTTACTTTTGTCTTAGGCTTCCTATCTCTTAAAAATGTCATAGGGGTAGGGATTCCAAGGTGTGAAATCCATCTCGTCTAAGAGTAGAAAAGATAAGAATGATCAGAGTAGAACAGTAGAAGGTGAGACAGGATCAAGATAAGTGTAGAAAGAACTAGAGTAAGGTAAGTATAGAATGAATCAGAATAAGATAAGTAGGTAAGGGTTGTCCATTTCTATCTAGGTTTCGTCCTACAGTCAACATTTCCTCTGATACCACTTCTGTAACACCCGGTTTTAAGGAACAAAGCCGGGTGCATCTCATACATGCGCCAAGAAGACAACACATATAATAACAGAGTGTATAGAGATAAATGTCATTAACATCAGAGTATTTATTACATAGCGGAAGACTTATTACAAAATAAAATAATAAAGATAAAACGAACTAAGGATCGTAGGCGCCAATGTCGACTGGGAAACGCCACCTAGATCAGATCGAACTCCTCAGTGTTAGGCAGCTCCTCCTGAACCACCTGATCATCTCCTGTGGGGGGGGGGGTGTGAGACAGCAAGGGTGAGCTCACACATGATCATAGCTCAACAAGTTGTGGGGAACCAGTGGACATAAACTCACAAAGGTGTGAGTTCATGTGATGTGTAAGGCTTAATCAATGACAGGGGTTAAAGCTGAGCATTGCTTTTAAGTAGTTGGTCAAAATTTTATTAGCAATTACTAAGTGTAAGTAAATACCAAACCATAAGTAAAGTAATAGAACAAAATTAATAATAAACCCATGCAATGCAAATGACAAATTGAATTTAAGTTCCATAATTTAAACATCAGAGAGTCCTGAGCTGCTCATGACCGCGAGCTCGGCTAGTATACCAGTTTTACACTCTGCAGAGGTTGTACCCTTTACCCACAAGTCATGTTACCCATCTGCCAAGGGGTCGCGACTCCCCATATACCTCTACCTAGGAAGCACGGCAGGGCAACACTACGAGGCCTTTACAAAGTTCCACTAGCTTCCGAAAACCCGCTACAGTTTATAGGAAGATCCAGTACAGGGTTCCTGGCTGACCGCCATCGCAGCAAAATCAACCAGGGACCTCCCCGCACTGACCTCTCCCCTACTGCCCTTGCCCCTTTCGGGTAAGGTAGTCTTCCACTAGCTTTCCTAATTAGTCAGCCAAGGGGTCCCATTCCTCCCTTGTGGTGGCACGTGGTTCTCAAGTTAAGCTCTATGTTCCAATTAACATTAATGATATCAACATGAACATAAACAGAATAACAACAAGAATTGGAACATAGAGGTAATAAATGATTATCCCAAAACCATATAAAGCAATAGCAAACTACCCAAGTGATTCAGGGGTAAACAAGGTAATGAGATAAACAATCTAGGATGACCTATTGGGTCCCATCAAAATTAACCTATGCATGAGTATGTGATATTAAAGAACATTATTGGGTAAAAAGTGGTCAAGGGCACAACTTGCCTTCAATGAGCTCCTGCTCAGCTACTTCAACCTGCTACTCACCAGGATCCTCAGCAACGGGCTCTTCTACTCGCCACAATACAAACAAGCACAGTGCATATAGAGAAATTAACAATACACCAAACATATAAACAAAATGCACAGAGATATTCTACATATTAAAATAAAAACCTAGGAACTGGAATCATAATTTTCTGAATTATAGATTTCAAGTTATGCATTTTCAAAGGTTTTATGTGCTTTAAATAGGATTAAGTGATAAATAAATTTCCTTACTGTTTTTATGCCAAAACAGAGACACTAAGTGCTAGAGAATAAAATTACAAAATTTTAGGAACTGGAATGGCTTAATTTGGAGTTAGTATGAATTTTCTATGCATTATTGAAGTTCTAGCAATTATTTTCATATTAAAAATTCATTTTCTATTTATTTTCTCTGGTTTTCATGTTGACTGGACTGGGCGTCAATTCCTGGAAAACCCAGGGGCCCAAGCGTAAATGTAGCTAAGACTCAGGCTAACAACATAAAGGGACCGCGGGTTGGTTTTTATAAAGCGTAAGGTTTCTTCTGCAAAACGACCGGGTCGAAGGGGTATGGAGCCGTTCTGATCGTTGGATTAGATCCTGACGGCAGGGATTTGTTTGGCCATTAAACAAACTGGTATTCAGTCTCATCCATCGGATGCCAAATCTACGGCACATGTTTTAAATCGCTGAGATCAACCCGAGCACGTAGGATCGGAATTGGACGGTCATGCACGTCCGAGCCCAAACGTTATCTGATTTCTAATCCTAGCCGTTCCTCAATAGATCAACGGCCACAGGCGCATCTGCACCACCGATGGCCACCCACGGCGGTGCTCCCCTCCGTTCACGGCGGAGACCACGCCGGTGAGCAATCCAATCCGATAACAATCCCCCACTCCCCCCGCCGAAGCGCGCAACGAGAGCAGAAGGACAATGCGAGCATGGGGAAAGCTTTTATACCTAGGTTCATGTCGAGTCGCGCCCCGGCCACGGAGAGTTGCGGCCGCGGCCGCCACCAATGCTCCGGCTTGCAATCTAGGCGGCGCAGATGACGATTCCCCCACGGCGAGACCGCGGATATCGACGGTGTGCAGAGGCGAAGTGCCTAGAACGATCTGGACAGCTCTATGACGGAGGTCGCGTGTTTAGCCGGCGGCGAGGTCGGCGGTAATGGCACAACCGCCCCAAATCGCACCTACCCACGGCGGCGCGATGATGGCAGGTCACGGGGAAGAAAGGAGGGAAGTGAAATACTCCACGCGCTCATATAGCCCAGGTAGTTTGGCTCGGGGAAGGGAGAGGAGGAGTGCCCGCGGTTCACGGCTTGACCGCGCCATAGTCGGCGGGTTAGTTGACAGAGAGGGAACTGACTGGTGGACCCCGCGAGTCAGCGCACGGCTGGGGCAAGCGCCATGGGCCGCGCGGTTCAGATTTGAGAGTGGGCCGAATTCAGAAGGTTGAGCCCAACTAGGCTCTCTTCCCATTTTCTTTTGTTTTTATTTTTTTCTGTTTTCTTTTATTTACAATTCTTTTGAATCCCAATTTTGAATGCAATCTCAAATGCAAAATTTAAACTCCTTTGAATTAAGCATATTGGTCATACCAAATTATGAGGGTTTTATTTAATTATAATATTATTTTATATTGGATATTGCTTCCTTCTTTCCTCTAATCCTCTTCTCGTTATTATTTTATTTTTGTTCATTTTATTATGGTTTTAAATGCACATACAAAGATCCAATATGATGCAAAGGTTTATTTTAGGTGTTATTAAGTATTCAATCCCCCTTTTGATGGTGTTTACTCACATGTGATATTAACTAGAGATGGTACACACATATAGATAAAAGAAATATTCTCTCATCATATGAGTTACAAATTTAGGTATTACACTTAGTCTGCCCGAGGCAAGGCTTGCCCATGACGAGGCATGTGACCAGTTAAAGGGTCCTCGGTCAGCAAGCCTACATCGAGACGGTCCTTAATCGACTCAGACGGAGACACTACACCGAGACTCTCTTTCTCGTGCAAGTCACCCGCCTGGTCTTAGCTTAATCATTTCAACCAAAAGTTTGGTACCTAGCAGAGGTACATCTTTTCCGGATGTTGAACCCATCACGGCCATGATGGATCCACCATCAAGTTTTATTTTCAAAAACATCCCTCCCAGTTTGCCAATCATCTTTTGTAAAACAAAACCTTTTGTTTTGCTAGAGCAATACTAAGCATAGTAAAAACCTTTTGTGAAAACAGGGTTTCAAGGAAGATAATCAAGTTCAAGGAAGGTAATGCAGGAATTGTTTAAGCATTCAACTCCTATCACCTAATGCATTAATCAAGTGAGAAAGATTTTAAAAACATCAAGGAAGGTGGCAAATGCACCGGGGCTTGCCTTCGTTGATAGGTGAGTCAGGCTCGGACCCGCAGATATCAAAGTAGAAACAATTTCCTGCCTGAGATTCCAAAGGTGGTGGTGGTGTCTTCTCTTCAGTTACTTTGACTTCTTCGTTTTCTAAACATCACCATATATATGTGTATATAAGAATGAATGCCATGTAATGCTCATGAGAGTGCAAAGATAATAAGAATTTATTATCTAAGGTTCTTGAATACAATTTTCCTTCACGGTTCACCGGAAAACTAGGGTTTCCAGAGTCAACAGTGAAGTTCAAAGAGCAGGGGTGGGGGTTTTGGGTTTTAATTCTCAACAAAGGTCCAAATCAAACCAAACTCTACCCAAGGCTTCTAAATAATGTTTAAAGTTAAAAGAAAAAGTTTGGGAATTTTTGGAATTACCATTTATTGTCTAAAAATCTAAAACTAATGTTTTAAGCTATTTTAAATACTCCAAAATTCCTTATTTAATCTAAAAATCATGAAACTATTTTTATTAAATACTATGGAAAATAAGGAATCTAGGAAAATTGGTTTGACATTTTGAGGATTTTTTACAATTTTCTAGAATTTATTTGGCTCTGGAAGAAAAAGAAAAACTTGCAACAGTTTTGGGCCGAATTCAAACTAGGCGGCCCAATAGCACATGAAACCGGGGCGCGCCCACGCCCGCAGTGGAGACTTCGCAAAAAGGCCCTCAGGGTTTTGGCTAACTGGAGATGGGTTCGGTTACTATTCTTCTGAGTCACTGACGATTTGCACAGAGGTCCTTCGGTTTCTAATTCTTCGCAGGCGGAGACCCTCGACGACGGCGAACGCAACAGAGTTTCGGCGAGCGCGTAGACCGGCCGAACAGGGCAACGACTGGCACTGCCGAGCGGCTGTCATCCAATTGAACCCTCCCCGGTCATTTACCCCAACCAAATTTCATGGTTGGCGATCTGCCAAGCTCTGCCCGCGAGGACAGCGATGGCCATGGACCTTTGTTCGTGTTCCCGGTGATTGGTGAGCTCTCAGTCCAATTCGGTGGTTCGGCAAGCATCACAGGGTTATGAGAATGCTCAAACGAGGGAGCAGAAGGCGGGGGCTAACCTGGATTACGCTAGCCGCGGTGAGACTGGTTTCACGGTGGCGGAAACCCGAATTGGGGAGACTCCAAAATTCGTGAGCTCTGGCGAACGATCGAGGCTAATTCGTGGTGGCTGGATACTTCACTGCCTTACGGAGCTCGCGACGGGCTTAATTTATAGGCTTAGCGGGCGGTGGCCGTGAATTTGGACGAGACACACGGCGGCCGGAGGAAGGGAAGTTTCACTGGCGCAGGGGATTCGTGGCCTCTACCGTGGTGGTCATTCCGGCGATCAACGGAGAGTCACTAAGGCTTACGGCGATGCAGTGGAGGTACTCAGGCACGTGGCACAAGGTCGAAAGGCGGCGTTCACCGGCGTGCCTATCGACTTCCACTGCGGCGTGTGCAGTACGGTGGCCGGATTTGTTTATGGCCGGAGTTATCCATGGCGGGGACCCTTGCTTGATCCCAAGTGCTATCCACTCGGTCAGCACGAATCACGGCGACCAAAAACGCGAATCCGTGCACGGTGGTTGTCGGCGGCGAGATATACTGCATCTTCTAATATTTTGCTACTGTACAATGGCCAAATGGAATTCAGTCGGTCTGACAGACTATCTTGAGATCAATTTTTCTCTTAAATTCATATGGCAACTTAACCAATGCTCTGCAGCAAAATTGTAGAGCTACAAACCAGCTACACTTCGACTATAGGGATTGAACTCAGTTAAGCACTAAATCAGGGTTGAATCCTAGGCCAAAGATGTCTCTGTTACACTGTAAGTCTGAAGTTCAGAGTTTAATCAGTCTGACAGCCAGACTTTAGGCTTAATTATCTCCAATATCTTCTCAACAACTATGCTTACACTCTTAAACAAAGTTGTTCTCCTTTGTTTGGTCTACAAGTTTGATGTGGTGACCAAGGGCAAATTCTCATTAATTTTTCAAGATACAAGGGCTCAAAGTTGAAGCAATCACACTGAAATTCAGACTTCATCACATGAGTCAAGTGTGGCTCTTTTGCATTTAAGTCCAAATCTCAAGTTTTGGATTGCAAACAAGTGGGCTGGTACCATCAGTGCCCGGAGCCGGGACATCGTGGCCCCAGCCCGAGGAGCGGAGGCGGACTGAGGGGGTACTTGACCCCTTGGCCGTGGTAACTGGGGCGACGCCGGGGGGTCGGGCTGATCTGCCTGTCCTCCACGAGCAAGTGCTCGTGCTGGCTGTGCAGGAGGTCGGCCCCTTGGCCGTGGCGACTCCCGGACAGGTCGCCCCTTCGGCGCCTCGGGCGTCCGAGGTGGAAGCGGCGCCGAAACCGGCGTCGGGGCAACTTTCGGCAGCGCCTGCGGGGACTGGGGCCCGAGGGGCCTCCTTGCAGGCACGACTGGCCTTGGTCCGGAGTGGGTGGGTATCTGAGGATACCTCTGTTTCGGTCTTTTCCCTGTGTGTCTCGATCTTGCTCTCTCCCTCTTTCTTTTCAACAAGCGGAGGCAGGGCTCAGCTGGTCTGGCCCCCCGGAAGGCCCTTAAGACGGGGCTGGCCTCCGCAGCTGGTGCCGCGGCGCGCCATGTCGGTTGGCTGGCTTCTGCGCAAGACGCCCTCGAGCGGGGGGCCCAGGCAGCACGAGCTGCCATGGGGCAAGCCTCCCAGGCTGACCCTTCTGCTGGGACGGCCGTCGTGCCAGGGGAGGCCGTTGACGCGGTCGTGGCCACAAGCCCGCCTGACTTGTTACCGGCCTTCTGCTTAGGAAACAGAAGGAACAAGACCGGCATCGACTCCCGCCGGGGCCATTGCTGATTCGCCCGTGGAACCGCCTGTCGCTTCTGACGTCGGGATGGTTGTGGCGTCGCCGCTCGTGGTTGTCCCCGACCTCCCCATTCTTGGTCATGAGGAGGGGGCTGCCGCCGTCGCGAGGTCGATGATCGGAGGCCTGCCACCTCAGTCGAGGGGAGGCCCAGTACGTCGACGACGATGGTGCCCAGTGCGTCGACTGCAGGGGGACCCGACGCCCTGGTGGAGGGGCGCGTAGAACCGCGGCCCGTTTTGGGGAGCAGCGGCCTTATCCCCGCGCGGCGCAACCCCAATGAGTGGTGCGGGCAGGCGCTCCGATTCTGGAGCCGCGGCGCCTCGAAACCCCTCCTCCTTCTTAATGACGAGCGGGAGGAGCAGTCTCGGGATGAGCTCCGTGAGTATGCTGAGGCGGCGATGGGGTCGCTTCAGTCGACCATGGAGATCCTTTCCAGGGACGTTCCCAGGGTCCTCTAGGTAAGGATGTTAGGCGTATACCCTGTGTGACCGGGGCATTCTTGGTAACACCCCGTTTTCCTTCCTCAGGAACTCGCAGATGTGAGCACCGCCAAGTCGTTGTTCATTCATCGTGAGAGCGGCGTCTGGGCTTCGCTCGATCCCAGAGGGCCGCGCTTGTCGAGGCTAATGCATGTCTTGCCCAACGGAGCACCGAGGTGGCGGACCTTTGGCTGTTCTGTGGTGAGCTGAAGTTGGAAGCGGCAGCGGTGCGAGCAGAGGCGGCGTTGGCACGGACGGAAGTGTAGCAGTGCCAGCTGGAGCTCGGCCAGGTCGCCGGCGAGTGGGACTAATTTCGGAGCCAAGCTGTCGAAGCTGTGGGCCAAGCTGAGGCCCTTAGGGGTCAGCTGGCTGAGGCTACGGAGCGGCTAGCCGAGGCGTCCGCTCGGGCCGGGACCCTTGCGGAGGGCCTGAATCTTGTAGGAACAGTTTGTCCAAAGCATGCGTATGTTTTTTGCGGCCATCGAGGCCTAAACATATTTAGCATTCAGATTATGAAGCTGCGTTTTCTTTCCTCTTGTTTCGAGCATTTAGGACTTGTTCATCGGCAGCAGAATCGCATTACCCGAGCGAGAGCTACTTTTCGCGGAAGGTGATGAGTGAGGTATCCGTATCCGGGAGGCGTAGGAGTCCCTCGGCTCGGTCACCCTTGCCGCTTACGTGCCTTCTCACCCGTTCGTAGGACTCTGCTATCGATATAGTCGAAAAATACACGAAAGTTATTTTCTACCCGAGCGTTAGGACTTGTTCGGTAGCAGGATCGCTTATCCAAGCGTGAGTTACTTTTCACGGAAGGTGATGAGTGAGGTATCCATATCCCGGAGGCGTAGGAATCCCTTGGCTCGGTCGGCCTTGCCACTTACGTGCTCTCTCACCTGTTCGCAGGACCCTGCTATCGATATAGTCGAAAGCACGAAAGTTGTTTTCAGTAGAAAACTTTTCTCGGTAGAAAACTTTTCCGAAGAAAATTTCGACGCAGAGGGGGGGTCCCCCCTTCTAGCCCCCAAGGGAGGGTCGGGCTTGGCCGAGGCAAGGCTAACCCTTCCTTGACGGTTAGACTTTATCTAAGTGCGTAAAAACGAGGAACATGAACGACTTGAAACATTTTAAGGGTAGAAGCGACGTAGTTGTTCGATGTTCCAAGCGTTGTTGTAGACCTCGCCTTGATCGTTGGCCAGCTTGTATGTTCTAGGCTTCAAGATCTTAGCGATGATGAATGGCCCTTCCTAGGGAGGAGTAAGCTTATGGCGCTCACGGGCGTCTTATCATAGCCGAAGCACCAAGTCTCCCACGTGGAAGCCTCGGGGTCGAACCCTTCGGGCATGGTAGCGTCGCAGAGACTGTTGATACCGCGTCGAATGTAGTAAGGCAACGTCCCGAGCTTCTTCAAGCTGGTCCAGCGAGTCCTCTCGGCTGATCTGGTTGCTTCGATCGTCGTACGCCTTCGTCCACGGGGAACCGTATTCTAAGTCCATGGGGAGGACGCCCTCGTCCCCATAGACTAGAAAGAATGGCGTGAAGCCCGTGGCCCGGCTTGGCGTCGTACTCAGACTCCAAACCACCGAGGGTAGCTCCTTCATCCATCGCTTGCCAAACTTGTTGAGGTTGTTGTAGATCCTAGGTTTAAGTCCCTGCAAAATCATACCATTGGCACGCTCCACCTGCCCATTCGTCATGGGGTGAGCTACAGCGGCCTAGTCCACACGGATGTGGTGGTCCTCACAGAAGTCCAGGAACTTTTTCCTGGTGAACTGCGTGCCATTGTCGGTGATGATGGCATTCGGGACTCCAAAGCGATGGATGATGTTGGTGAAGAACGCCACCGCCTGCTCGGACCTGATACTGGTTAAGGGTCAGACCTCGATCCACTTGGAGAATTTGTCGATGGCGACCAGCAGGTGCGTGAAGCCCCCAGGTGCCTTCTGCAAGGGGCCGATGAGGTCCAGACCCCACACAGCAAACGGCTAATTGATAGGTATCGTCTGCAGGGCCTGAGCGGGCAGGTGTGTCTGCTTTGCGTAGAATTGACACCCCCGGCAGGAGCGTACAATCCTAGTGGCGTCGGCCATCGCGGTTGGCCAATAGAAGCCTTGTCGGAAGGCATTTCCCACGAGGGCTCGAGGTGCTACATGGTGGCTGCAAGCCCCCGAGTGTATTTCTTGTAACAGCTCTTGTCCTTGGGTGATGGGGATGCATTGCTGGAGGATGCCCGAGGGACTGCGGTGATAGAGCTCCCTTTCATCACCCAGCAAAACGAACGACTTGGCGCGCCGAGCCAGTCGCCGAGCTTCAGCCTTGTCGAGGGGCAGCTCTCCTCAGAGGAGATATTCCAGGTACGGGGTCTGCCAGTTCGGGACCAGAGTGACCCCATTCCGCTCTCCCTCGACGCGCAGGGCCTCACCCTCGGCGGCCGAGGGCACCTCGGGCTCGGCCGAGGGTATCTCGGGCGTCTCGTCGATCTTGACGGAGGGTTGATGTATATCCCTGGAGAAGACGTCCGGGGGTACCGGTGTCCGCCTCGAGGCTATTTTAGCCAGCTCATCCGCAGTCTCATTGAATCGTCGAGCGACGTGGTTGAGTTCCAGCCCGTAGAACTTGTCTTCCAGGCGTCAAACTTCGTCGCAGTAGGCCTCCATCTTCCGATCGTAGCAGTGGGAGTTCTTCATGACTTGGTCAATGACAAACTGCGAGTCGCCACGAGCGTCGAGGCACCAAACCCCTAGCTCGATGGCGATGCGCATCCCATTAACCAATGCTTCGTACTCGACCACGTTGTTTGACGCCGGAAAATGAAGGCGGATCATGCAGCGAAGATGTTTTCCGAGGGGTGAGATGAAGAGCAAGCCCGCGCCTGCTCCGGTTTTCATCAGCGTCCCGTCGAAGTACATGGTCCAAAGCTCGGGTTGGATTGGAGTCGTCGGTAACTTGGTGTCAGTCCACTCAGCCAGGAAGTCAGCCAAGACTTGGGATTTTATGGCCTTCCGAGGGGCAAATGAAAGCGTTTCGCCCATGAGTTCCACTGCCCATTTTGCTATCCTACCCGAGGCCTCTCAGGACTGGATGATCTCTCCCAGAGGAAAGGATGACACCACAGTCACCGGGTGAGACTCGAAGTAGTGTCGCAGCTTCCGCCGTGTCAGAATCACTGTGTAGAGCAGCTTCTGGATCTGCGGGTAGCGGATTTTGGTCTTGAATAGCACTTCGTTGATGAAGTAGACTGGCCTCTGGACGAGCAGTGTATGCCCTTCTTCCCGTCTCTCGATTACGACCGCGGCACTGACCACCTGAGTGGTTGCGGCTACGTAGATCAAGGGGGCTTCTCCCGCAGCGGGGGGCACCAAGATGGGTGCATTTGTAAGGAGTGCCTTTAAGTTCCCGAGTGCTTCCTCAGCCTCGGGGGTCCATGTGAAGCGTTCGGTCTTCCTTAAGAGGCGGTACAGGGGCAATCCTTTTTCTCCAAGGCATGAGATGAAACGGCTCAGAGCCGCAAGGCATCCCATGACCCTCTGTACTCCTTTCAAATCTTTTATCGGTCCCATGTTGGTGATGGCCGTGATTTTCTCTGGGTTGGCCTCTATGCCTCGCTCGGAGACGATGAACCCTAGGAGCATGCCTCGGGGGACTCCGAAGACACACTTCTCGGGGTTGAGTTTCACGCCTTTAGCTCTCAGACACTTGAATGTCGTTTCAAGGTCAGAGAGGAGGTCGGAGGCTTTCTTCGTCTTGACAACGATGTCATTGACGTAAGCCTTGACCGCTCTGCCGATGTGTTCTCCGAACACATGGTTCATGCACCGTTGTAGGTGGCGCCTGCATTCCTCAAACCAAATGGCATTGTAGTGTAACAATACATGCCAAAAGGTGTGATAAAAGAAGTCACGAGCTGGTCGGACTCTTTCATCTTGATTTGGTGTTAGCCTGAGTAGGCGTCGAGGAATGACAGGGTTTTGCACCCAGCAGTGGAGTCCACAATTTGATCGATGCGAGGCAGAGGGTAGGGAACCTTCGGACATGCTTTGTTTAGACCAGTGTAGTCTACACACATCCTCCATTTCCCATCCTTTTTCCTTATAAGAACAGGGTTAGCTAACCATTCGGGATGGAATACCTCCTTGATGAACCCTACCGCGAGTAGCTTGTGGATCTCCTCACCTATGGCCCTGCGTTTTCTTCGTCAAAATGGCGCAGGGTCTGCTTCACAGGTCGGGTGTAACACCCGGCTTTAAGAAACAAAGCCAGGTGCATCTCATACATGCGCCAAGAAGACAACACATATAATAACAGAGTGTATAGAGATAAATGTCATAAAACATCAGAGTATTTATTACATAGCGGAAGACTTATTACAAAATAAAGTAATGAAGATAAAACAATCTAAGGATCGTCGGCGCCAATGTCGACTGGGAACGCCACCTAGATCAGATCGAACTCCTCAGTGTTAGGCGGCTCCTCCTGAACCACCTGATCTTCTCCTGTGGGGGGGGGTGTGAGACAGCAAGGGTGAGCTCACACATGATCATAGCTCAACAAGTTGTGGGGAACCAGTGGACATAAACTCACAAAGGTGTGAGTTCATGTGATGTGTAAGGCTTAATCAATGACAGGGGTTAAAGCTGAGCATTGCTTTTAAGTAGTTGGTCAAACTTTTATTAGCAATTACTAAGTGTAAGTAAATACCATACCATAAGTAAAGTAATAGAACAAAATTAATAACAAACCCATGCAATGCAAATGACAAAATTGAATTTAAATTCCATAATTTAAACATCAGAGAGTCCTGAGCTGCTCGTGACCGTGAGCTCGGCTAGTATACCAGTTTTACACTCTGCAGAGGTTGCACCCTTTACCCACAAGTCATGTTACCCATCTGCCAAGGGGTCATGAATCCCATACACCTCTACCTAGGAAGCGCGGCAGGGCAACACTACGAGGCCTTTACAAAGTTCCACTAGATTCCGAAAACCCGCTACAGTTTATAGGAAGATCCAGTACAGGGTTCCTGGCTGACCGCCATCGCAGCAAAATCAACCAGGGACCTCCCTGCACTGACCTCTCCCCTACTGCCCTTGCCCCTTTCGGGTAAGGTAGTCTTACACTAGCTTTCCTAATTAGTCAGCCAAGGGGTCCCATTCCTCCCTTGTGGTGGCACGTGGTTCTCAAGTTAAGCTCTATGTTCCAATTAACATTAATGATATCAACATGAACATAAACAGAATAACAACAAGAATTGGAACATAGAGGTAATAAATGATTATCCCAAAACCATATAGAGCAATAGCAAACTACCCAAGTGATTCAGGGGTAAACAAGGTAATGAGATAAACAATCTAGGGTGACCTATTGGGTCCCATCAAAATTAACCTATGCATGGATAAGTGATATTAAAGAACATTATTGGGTAAAAAGTGGTCAAGGGCACAACTTGCCTTCAATGAGCTCCTGCTCAGCTACTTCAACTTGCTGCTCACCAGGATCCCCAGCAACGGGCTCTTCTACTCGCCACAATACAAACAAACACAGTGTATATAGAGAAATTAACATTACACCAAACATATCAATAAAATACACAGTAATATTCTACATATTAAAATAAAAACTTAGGAACTGGAATCATAATTTTCTGAGTTATCGATTTTAAGTTATGCATTTTTAAAGGTTTTATGTGCTTTAAATAGGATTAAGTGATAAATAAATTTCTTACTATTTTCATGACATAACAGAGGATCTAGGTGATAAAGAATAAGATTACCAAATTTTAGCAACTGGAATGAAGTAATTTGGAGTTAATATGAATTTTCTATGAATTATACAAGTTTCTGCAATTAATTTAATACTAAAAATCTATTTCTAAATTAATTTCTCTGATTTTCTAATCCTTCGGACTGGGCCTCATTTTCTGTAAAGCGCAGGGGGTTCGGGGTAAGATGCCACAGACACAGAGCACAGCGACTAAGGGACGGCGGGTTTATTTCCCCATTACCCGAGGGCTCTTTTATAAAGTTGCAGGGGCCGAAGAGGTAAGGAGGGCTCTCGGCCGTTGGATCGGCGTTTGAGGGCTCGGATTATAAGACCACATCACCCAACCGGTATGCGCTATGCACCGTTGGATCAGAGATCTGATGATCAGGATTTAATGAGATATGAACCGTTCTCCACCCTCCGATCGACGATCTACGACACGCATTCGACGAACGAAAAGGTATGCGCCAACCTAATCCGAACCGTACCCCGAAGATCCGACGATCGAGATCAATCCGCTGAACGTTCTAATCTCCACCGTTCATCACATGTTCAACGATCCACGGGTGTCTTCTCCCCTTCCTGGGCCATCCGCGCGGCAGCGCCGCCCTCCCGCGGCGGCCGAACGCCGGCGAGCATGCCATTTGGTGTTCCAATGCCCCATAAGCGCACCCGAGGGTACCAACACAATGTGCAGTTCACGACGACTCTAATCGTAAGCTCAATTTCACTAATTGAGCTCCAAGTGCTCCAGTCACCGCGATGGTGCGGTCCCCAGATGCCGGAGCCATCACGGCAATCAATTCCCAATTTGAATTCCAAGTATGACTTTGAATTTGTACTCAAATTATAGATAAATTTCAATCATACCAGTATGGTTGAGTTTGTGTATTTATAAATTTTGTTTTACATTTTATATTATTTCTTTCTTTCTTTCTCCTTTTTCCTCTAATCCTCTTCTCATTGTCATTTTATTTCTATGTTGTCACCAAATGCACACACAAATAAAATATCCAGCATGATGCAACAATTTAGTAGCATGTCTTTTATTAATTGTTCTTGGACATGGTGTTCTCATATGATGGTGCATAAAGATCAAACTCACATAAAGAGAAAATGTTTCTCTATTGATATTATTCCTAGCACTTACAAAGTAGGTGTTACAAATCCTACCCCCCTTAAAAATAATCTCGTCCTCGAGATTTAAGAAGATCTAGGGAAAAGGTGGGGAAAATCTATGCGAAGCTCTTCTTCTCTTTCCCAAGTTGCTTCATCTTCACCGTGGTGACTCCATTGCACTTTACACATCTTTATCACCTTATTCCTTGTAACTCGAGTCAAGGTATCCAAAATCTTGATCGGGTACTCCGTGTAAGTCAAATCACCTTGAACACTGAGCTCTTCCATGGGTAACTGTTCCTCGGGAACACGGAGACACTTCTTTAGTTGAGATACGTGGAACACGTTATGCACATCCGATAGGCTAGCAGGTAACTCGAGTTGGTATGCCATCTCCCCAACTCTTCTAAAGATCAAGAATGGTCCAATGTAGCGAGGGGATAATTTGCCCTTAACTTTAAATCTCCTCATTCCACGCAGTGGTGACACCTTGAGATACACATAATCTCCTTCAAATTCCAGTGGTCTCCTTCTATTATCAGCGTAACTCTTTTGCCTGGTTTGAGCCACTCTCAAATTCTCTCGAATTATTCGGACTTGTTCTTCTGCTTCTTGAATCAGTTCAGGCCCAAAGAACTGTCTCTCTCCAGTCTGATCCCAATACAAAGGAGTTCTGCACTTCCTCCCATATAAAGCTTCAAAAGGTGACATCTTCAGACTGGCCTGATAACTATTGTTATATGAGAACTCAGCATAAGGTAGACTTTTATCCCAACTTCCTCCATGCTGAAGGGCACATGCTCTCAACATATCCTCCAATACTTGATTAGTCCTTTCAGTCTGTCCATCAGTCTGAGGGTGATAAGCCGTACTAAAATTCAACTTCGTACTCATGTTCTCATGAAAGCTTCTCCAAAATCTTGAGGTAAACTGTGAACCTCGATCAGACACGATCTTCTTTGGTACTCCATGTAAACACACAATCCGAGCCATATATAACTCTGCTAGCTGAGAACCTTTATAAGTAGTCTTCACAGAAATAAAGTGAGCTACTTTAGTCAATCTATCCACAATCACCCATATAGCATCATATCCTTTCTGGGTGCGAGGCAATCCAGTAATGAAATCCATACCAATCTCTTCCCATTTCCACTCGGGTATCTTCAGTGGGTGCAATAGTCCAGCTGGCCTCTGATGTTCAGCCTTAACTCTTTGACATACATCGCACATAGCTACATGTGCAGCTACATCTCTTTTCAATCCATACCACCAATATTTCCGTTTCAAATCCTGATACATCTTGGTACTACCAGGATGGATAGAATAATCCGAGTCATGGGCCTCCTTTAAAATAGTCTCCCGAAGGCTTTTAATATCAGGAACACACATCCTGTCCTTGAACCATATAGTGCCCTGCTCATCTTCCGTAAATTCCGGAACTCGACCTTCAGTAATCAGATCCTTAATTTCTTTTATTTTAGCATCACCAATTTGTCCTTTGCGGATTTCTTGCTCCAAAGTAGGTTCCACATAAATAGTAACTCCTTCAGTATGAGCAACTATCCCCAGGTTAAGTCTCCTGAAATCCTCAACAATCTCGTCGGGTAGCTGGGCAACAATAGCTGAATGAACATGCTCCTTGCGACTCAAGGCATCTGCAACCAAATTTGCCTTGCCCGGGTGATAGTGAATCTCCAAATCGTAATCCTTAATAAGCTCTAACCAACGGCGTTGCCTAAGGTTGAGATCCTTTTGAGTGAATATATACTTCAAACTCTTATGATCCGTATATACTTGGCACTTGGTCCCCATGATATAATGTCTCCAAATCTTAAGTGCTTGCACAACGGCTGCCAATTCCAAGTCATGAGTAGGGTAGTTCAATTCATGTCTCCGCAACTGACGAGAAGCATAAGCAATCACATGTCCTTCTTGCATGAGCACACATCCTAAGCCTTGGCCACATGCATCACAATAGATATCAAATCCTTTTTGTAAGTCTGGCATAACCAAAACTGGTGGCGACATCAACCTCTTCTTCAATAGATCAAAGCTGTCTTGACACTTCTCGTCCCACTTAAATTCTTTTCCTTTCTCCAGAAGCGAAGTCATAGGCTTAGCAATCTTAGAAAATCCTTCAATAAATCTCCGATAATAGCCTGCTAATCCCAAGAAACTCCGAATCTCAGTAACTGTAGTGGGTACTCTCCACTCCATTATCTCCTTAACTTTAGCAGGATCCACTGCTATTCCTCCATTAGAAATAATATGACCAAGAAATGACACTTCGCCAATCCAAAACTCGCACTTGCTGAACTTGGCATATAGCTGGTTATCTCGTAGCTTTTGTAGCACCATCCTCAGATGTTCCTCGTGATCACTATCACTCTTGGAATAGATAAGAATATCGTCGATGAATACCACGACGAATCTGTCCAAATACTCCATAAACACCTTATTCATCAAGTTCATAAAATAAGCTGGTGCATTGGTTAATCCAAACGACATAACAGTAAACTCATATAATCCATATCGAGTCGAGAAAGCCGTCTTAGGAATATCTGATGGTCCAATCTTCATCTGATGGTACCCCGATCGGAGATCAATCTTCGAGAATACCCTGGCTCCTCTCATCCGATTAAATAAATCCTTAATGCGGGGTAACAGAAACTTGTTCTTCATAGTGACATTATTAAGGGACCTTTAATCCACGCACATCCCTTGCGATCCATCTTTCTTTTGTACAAACAAATTTGGTGCTCTCCAAGGTGAAGACTCGGACGAATGTACTCAGCCTCTTGCAACTTCGTTAAGTGCTTCTTGAGTTCTTTTAACTCTTCTACAGACATCCTATATGGTCGTTTAGAAATAGGAGCAGTTCCACGTAAGGAATCTATGACAAACTCAACTTCCGTATCTGGTGGCATCCCTGGTAACTCTTCTAGAAAGACTTTCCGAAGAATCCTTAACC
Organism: Zea luxurians; assembly: GCA_029449295.1. Taxonomy (NCBI): domain Eukaryota; kingdom Viridiplantae; phylum Streptophyta; class Magnoliopsida; order Poales; family Poaceae; genus Zea; species Zea luxurians. The sequence continues at coordinate 2,758,171 of JAOPSE010000139.1, read as the reverse complement.
CCCCGGATGTTGTCACCCAAAAACTTCTCATCTACTAAAAATGTCGCCAGTCTGGTGGCAGTAGTTACTGCAATTCCAACTTCAAATCTCTCTCCTTTGGAACTGGTGAGTTCTACGGTTCCCTTAGTGCAGTGTATAAACCACCATTGCCTTTCTTAACCATGACATACCAAGGATCAGATCTATACTGCTTGACTCTAACATTATAGCAGTGGCTCCAAATTCTCTACCCATAATGGTCAATGTCAATCTACGTGTCATTTGATTCGCCACAACAGGCCCTTTAGGTGTAATTACTCTCATGGGTTTTCTCATATTGTCCAACACATATGCCCAAACCAAAATCTCAGCATGGCGCATAATTTTATTAGCAACTCATGGGAACAGATAGACCTTTTTATTCCTCCTAAAATAGTATCATACCGAATACTAACTAAAGGAACCTGTAGACCTTACAAATAGTAGTAATTTACATATATGTTTATGTAGCTTGGTGGAGCTGGTGGTGGTGGAGATGGTGGTTGCTCTTGTCGTTGTCTCTCCAACCGTGATTGCCTTATTTCTTGTTGTATCTCCAGACGGGCCTGACGTATTTCCTCGCGTTCTTGTCTTATCTGGCTTTGCATTTCGGTCATCATGTCTGTCAATTGCTGTATTACCAGCCTTTGGGTTGCGATCACTTGCTCGGTTTCAACAGGTGGGGGATTTGGAGGATTCATTTCTGTTTGCTGTTGCGTGATAATCTTTCCTTTCCTGGTATTGACCATCTGAGTTAGATTCATAAGGTAAGAAAGAGCAGTAGACAAGGCAGGTAGTTACAAATCAGGTTACTTTGGGGGATTTATTAGCTAAGCAGATTAATATTTCACCTATCCTAGCTAATTCAATACCTTATGGTGGTACATACTAAGATGTCCATCTATAATAATTCAATCAATCAAAGAAGCAAATCAGGCATTTAGCATCAGCACAGTCAAACAACATTTTTAAAGAAAGTAGTTTTTAATTTTGTCTTAGGTTCCCTATCTCTTAAAAAAATGTCATAAGGGTAGGGATTCCAAGGTGTGAAATCCATCTTGTCTTAGAGTAGAAAAGGTAAGAATGATCAGAGTAGAACAGTAGAAGGTGAGACAGGATCAAGATAAGGTAAGTATGGAATGAATCAGAGTAAGATAAGTAGATAAGGGTTGTCCATTTCTATCTAGGTCTCGTCCTACAGTCAACATTCCTCTGATACCACTTCTGTAACACCCGGCTTTAAGGAACAAAGCCAGGTGCATCTCATACATGCGCCAAGAAGACAACACATATAATAACAGAGTGTATAGAGATAAATGTCATAAAACATCAGAGTATTTATTACATAGCGGAAGACTTATTACAAAATAAAGTAATGAAGATAAAACAATCTAAGGATCGTCGGCGCCAATGTCGACTGGGAACGCCACCTAGATCAGATCGAACTCCTCAGTGTTAGGCGGCTCCTCCTGAACCACCTGATCTTCTCCTGTGGGGGGGGGGGGGTGTGAGACAGCAAGGGTGAGCTCACACATGATCATAGCTCAACAAGTTGTGGGGAACCAGTGGACATAAACTCACAAAGGTGTGAGTTCATGTGATGTGTAAGGCTTAATCAATGACAGGGGTTAAAGCTGAGCATTGCTTTTAAGTAGTTGGTCAAACTTTTATTAGCAATTACTAAGTGTAAGTAAATACCATACCATAAGTAAAGTAATAGAACAAAATTAATAACAAACCCATGCAATGCAAATGACAAAATTGAATTTAAATTCCATAATTTAAACATCAGAGAGTCCTGAGCTGCTCGTGACCGTGAGCTCGGCTAGTATACCAGTTTTACACTCTGCAGAGGTTGCACCCTTTACCCACAAGTCATGTTACCCATCTGCCAAGGGGTCATGAATCCCATACACCTCTACCTAGGAAGCGCGGCAGGGCAACACTACGAGGCCTTTACAAAGTTCCACTAGCTTCCGAAAACCCGCTACAGTTTATAGGAAGATCCAGTACAGGGTTCCTGGCTGACCGCCATCGCAGCAAAATCAACCAGGGACCTCCCTGCACTGACCTCTCCCCTACTGCCCTTGCCCCTTTCGGGTAAGGTAGTCTTCCACTAGCTTTCCTAATTAGTCAGCCAAGGGGTCCCATTCCTCCCTTGTGGTGGCACGTGGTTCTCAAGTTAAGCTCTATGTTCCAATTAACATTAATGATATCAACATGAACATAAACAGAATAACAACAAGAATTGGAACATAGAGGTAATAAATGATTATCCCAAAACCATATAGAGCAATAGCAAACTACCCAAGTGATTCAGGGGTAAACAAGGTAATGAGATAAACAATCTAGGGTGACCTATTGGGTCCCATCAAAATTAACCTATGCATGGATAAGTGATATTAAAGAACATTATTGGGTAAAAAGTGGTCAAGGGCACAACTTGCCTTCAATGAGCTCCTGCTCAGCTACTTCAACTTGCTGCTCACCAGGATCCCCAGCAACGGGCTCTTCTACTCGCCACAATACAAACAAACACAGTGTATATAGAGAAATTAACATTACACCAAACATATCAATAAAATACACAGTAATATTCTACATATTAAAATAAAAACTTAGGAACTGGAATCATAATTTTCTGAGTTATAGATTTTAAGTTATGCATTTTTAAAGGTTTTATGTGCTTTAAATAGGATTAAGTGATAAATAAATTTCTTACTATTTTCATGACATAACAGAGGATCTAGGTGATAAAGAATAAGATTACCAAATTTTAGCAACTGGAATGAAGTAATTTGGAGTTAATATGAATTTTCTATGAATTATACAAGTTTCTGCAATTAATTTAATACTAAAAATCTATTTCTAAATTAATTTCTCTGATTTTCTAATCCTTCGGACTGGGCCTCATTTTCTGTAAAGCGCAGGGGGTTCGGGGTAAGATGCCACAGACACAGAGCACAGCGACTAAGGGACGGTGGGTTTATTTCCCCATTACCCGAGGGCTCTTTTATAAAGTTGCAGGGGCCGAAGAGGTAAGGAGGGCTCTCGGCCGTTGGATCGGCGTTTGAGGGCTCGGATTATAAGACCACATCACCCAACCGGTATGCGCTATGCACCGTTGGATCAGAGATCTGATGATCAGGATTTAATGAGATATGAACCGTTCTCCACCCTCCGATCGACGATCTACGACACACATTCGACGAACGAAAAGGTATGCGCCAACCTAATCCGAACCGTACCCCGAAGATCCGACGATCGAGATCAATCCGCTGAACGTTCTAATCTCCACCGTTCATCACATGTTCAACGATCCACGGGTGTCTTCTCCCCTTCCTGGGCCATCCGCGCGGCAGCGCCGCCCTCCCGCGGCGGCCGAACGCCGGCGAGCATGCCATTTGGTGTTCCAATGCCCCATAAGCGCACCCGAGGGTACCAACACAATGTGCAGTTCACGACGACTCTAATCGTAAGCTCAATTTCACTAATTGAGCTCCAAGTGCTCCAGTCACCGCGATGGTGCGGTCCCCAGATGCCGGAGCCATCACGGCAATCAATTCCCAATTTGAATTCCAAGTATGACTTTGAATTTGTACTCAAATTATAGATAAATTTCAATCATACCAGTATGGTTGAGTTTGTGTATTTATAAATTTTGTTTTACATTTTATATTATTTCTTTCTTTCTTTCTCCTTTTTCCTCTAATCCTCTTCTCATTGTCATTTTATTTCTATGTTGTCACCAAATGCACACACAAATAAAATATCCAGCATGATGCAACAATTTAGTAGCATGTCTTTTATTAATTGTTCTTGGACATGGTGTTCTCATATGATGGTGCATAAAGATCAAACTCACATAAAGAGAAAATGTTTCTCTATTGATATTATTCCTAGCACTTACAAAGTAGGTGTTACATCGGGCCCCAGCTCTGATGTCCAGTGAGTGCTCGACGACATCCCTTGGTATGCCTGGCATGTCCGAGGGACTCCACGCAAAAACTTTGGTGTTTACGCGAAGAAAGTCGACGAGCACTGCTTCCTATTTGGGGTCGAGCTCAGAGCCGATCCGGACTTTCTCGCTGGCGTCGTTGCTGGGGTTGAGAGAGACGGACTTAACCGCCTCGACTGGTTCGAAGTTGCCGGCGTGCCGCTTCGCATCGGGCGCCTCCTTGGAGAGGCGTTCCAGGTCGGCGATGAGGGCCTCGGACTCGGCGAGGGCCTCAGCGTACTCCATGCATTCCACGTCGCATTCGTACGCGTGGTGGTACGTGGATCCGATGGTGATGATCCTATTCGGGCCCGGCATCTTGAGCTTGAGGTAGGTGTAGTTGGGGACGGCCATGAACTTAGCGTAGCACGGCCTTCCCAACATCGCGTGGTAGGTCCCTCGGAACCCGACCACCTCGAAGGTGAGGGTTTCCTTTCGGAAGTTGGAGGGAGTCCCGAAGCAGACGGGCAAGTCAACCCGCCCGAGGGGCAGGATACGCTTTCCGGGTGCGATCCCGTGGAAGGGTGCCGCACCGGCCCGGACCTCGGACCGATCAACCCCCAAGAGTTCCTGGGTCTCGGTGTAGATGATGTTGAGGCTACTGCCTCCGTACATGAGGACCTTGGAGAGAATAACGTTGCCGATCATCGGATCGACGACGAGCGGGTACCTCCCTGGGCTTGGCACGAAGTCGGGGTGGTCGCCTCGGTCAAAGGTGATAGGCTTGTCGGACCAGTCTAGGTAGGCTGGCGCTACCACCTTTACCGAGCAGACCTCCCGGCGCTCCTACTTGCGGTGCCGAGCTGAGGCGTTCGCCACCTGCCCGCCATAAATCATGAAGCAGTTGTGGATCTCGGGGAACTCCTCTTCCTTGCCGCCCTCCTTCTTATTGTTGCCTTAGTCCTTGCCGTCCTCTGTCGGGGGCCCGGCCTTATGGAAGTAGCGCCGGAGCATGACACATTCTTCAAGGGTGTGCTTGACAGTACCCTGGTGATAGGGGCATGGCTCCTTGAGCATCTTGTCGAACGCGCCAGCCCCTCCAGGGGCCTTCCGAGGGTTCCTGTGCTCGGCAGCAGCGACAAGATTCGCGTCAGCGGCATTGCGCTTCGCTTGCGCAATCTTCTTGGCCTTCTTCTTCGCGCCACGCTGGGCGGACGCCTCGGGGGCGTCTTCCTTTGGCTCCCCCTGAGGCTGCTTGTCTTTCCGGAAGATGGCCTCGACCGCCTCCTGACCCGAGGCGAACTTGGTGGCTACGTCCATCAATTCGCTCGCCTTGGTGGGAGTCTTGCGCCCCAGTTTTCTCACCGGGTCTCGGCAAGTGGTGCCGGCGAGGAAAGCTCCGATGACGTCCGAGTCGGCGATGTTAGGCAGCTCGGTGCGCTGCTTCAAAAACCGCCGAATGTACTCGGAAGGATTCCCCAGGCTGCTGGCGGCAGCTTCGGGGATCCCATGAGTTCCCAGGGCACACGTATGTGCCCTGGAAATTTCCCGCGAAAGCCTTGACCAGGTCATCCCAGTCGGAGATCTGCGCAGGAGGCAAATGCTCCAGCCAGGCCCGGGCGGCGTCGGAGAGGAAAAGGGGTAGATTATGGATGATGAGGTTGTCATCGTCCGCCCCTCCCAACTGGCATGCCAGTCGGTAGTCCGCGAGCCACAACTCCGTCCTCGTCTCCCCCGAGTACTTGGTGATGGTAGTCGGGGCTCAGAAACGGGCGGGGAACGACGCTCGTCGTATGGCCCGACTGAAGACTCGTGGACCGGGTGGCTCGGGCAAGGGACTCCAATCCTCCTCGCTGTCGCAGCGTCCCCCGCGCCTAGGATGGTAGCCTCGGTGCACCTTCTCCTCGAGGCAGGCTCGATGGTCACGATGGTGATGCTCGTTGCCGAGGCGATCCTAGGCGGCAGGTGCCTCGTCCCGCATGCGCTCCGGATGGACCGAGGCCTCCTGCATGCGTCGGGAGGACGTCGCGTGATGCTCTAAGGGGTTAGCTCACCTTTGGGAGGCAGAGCTCTCGGCTCGTCGAACTGCGGCACCTTCCAGGAGATCCTTGAGTTCGCCCTGGATACGCCGTCCCTCGGTGGTGGATGGCTCCAGCATGGTTCGAAGTAGCATCGCCGCTGCAGCTAGGTCCTAGCCGGACCCGCTAACGGTCGGGGGCAGCGCTGCCTTGGCATTGTCGACGATGCGGCGCTGGACGTCCCGGGCCCGATGACAGGCTCCTCCGGCGAGTGTTTGGCCTGCCCACTCCTGCTCGATGTTCTATTGGAGCTGCACAAGTCGCCCTGCTTCCCCGTCGACCCGGGCCTGCATCTCATGGATTTGCTCGAGCTGTGTGTCCCGACCTCCGCAGGGACTGGGACCACAGCTAGCTCCCGCGGGATGTCAACGTGAGATACGGGCCCTGGTGGATCGTCAACCTCCGGCATACCGAGGTGGTTGCCTTCGTCGTGATCTCCCTGATCGGCGTGGAAACATTCGTGACTTGGGCCGTAACCCTCGTCGTCAAGGCCGTGGCCATTGTCAGAACAACCGGAGAGGCAGTGGTCACATGCGGACATGAAGTCCCGCATGGCACTGGGGTCGTCGAGGCCAAAGAATTCCCAACCAAAGTTGGGGTCGTCCTCTTCCTCGGAACCCGCCGGTCTGGAGGTTGAGACGGCTGTCCGTCGGTCCCAGGTCGACCACATATGGTACCCCAGAAGGTTTGGATATGCCCTTGCGAAAGCGCTCACCATAGCGGGGTCGCTAGGTGGATTGAAACTGAATCAAAAGGGAACAGGGTGGAATACGGACGGTACCTTTTGGTCGATGGACGGTGGTGAAGTCACATCAAGGACGGAACGCACCGTCATCTCAGGTACGAGGGTGATGCCAGCAGGTCCTTGGCGAGGGTGCTGGCGTTGACGGTTCGCTTGGGGCTGGCACGTTGCGGGGAAGCGGTGCTCGTCGTCATATCAGGCGCGAGGACAACACCCGACATGTCCCTCGGAGGAGTGCTGGCGTTGTTGGCTCGCTCTGGTTCGACAGCCGATAAGGTGTCGCCTCCTGCGTGGCCACGGTTGCCCCATCTCCGCCTCCTCTGGCGAGGAGGGTGGCGGGGATGATTGGAGTGTTCCTCTTCCGCCACGGGGAGATGCTACCGTGGAGGTTGCCTCCGCCGGGTGAGTCGTTGACTGTCGTTGTCGTCGTGCCACGGAGGGAGGAGTACCATGTTGTAGCTGCCGTCAAGGGACATGAACTCGAGACTCCCGAAGCGGAGCACCGTCCCAGGCTGAAGAGGTTGCTGAAGTCTACCCATCTAGAACTCAACGGGAAAGTGTTCGTTAACACGCAGCAGGCCGCTACCTGGCGTGCCAACTGTCGGTGTTTCGGACTCGGGGGGTCCCTGGACCGACGAGTAAATTTGTTGCTGCGTGCCCCTGCCTAGATGGGTTGGTGCAAGATGGAACACAAGTGGGGGAATGAGCCTTGTATTATCCTGCACCAGGGTGCTCGTAGTAGGGGTTACAAGCCTTGCGAGAGAGCGAGGGCGAGAGAGAGAGGGAGAGAGCGAGAGAGAGAGGGTCCGGCCCCTGCTCGTCTTCTCCCGTCCCTTTGCCGTGCGTACGTATGCTTGTATGTTCGTATGCTCGTCCCTCTGTCCCCCCTCTTCCCCCTTCTCCCCTGTGGGGCCCTGGACACCCCCTTTTATAGACGTAAGGAAATGCCCAGCTGTACAATGGGGTGTAGCTGGGAGCTAACGTGGCTGGCAGGGAAGTGCCCTGAGCCCTGTACAGATAACAACGTGGCCGTCATGGGGACGTCTCGAGTCCTGTAGAGGTAGTATCGTGGTCGTCGGAGAAGTGCCTTGAGTCCTGTAGCAGTACAGCTGTTGGTGCTGTATGGATCCTGCTGATGTCTCCTTGCTTCCGTAGGGGGCTTGAGAACCACCGACGTCATGGTTGCATGCGGGAAACCACCATCGCCTATTACCGGGGTAAGCTGGATGGGACGCCGGTCTTGTTCCTTCGTAGCCTGAGCTAGCTAGGAGTAGGGTAATGATGCATCCCTTGCAGCGCGGTTGACCCAAGCCTGAGGTCGAGCGAGGCGGCGACTCCTCTGAGGCCAAGGCTGGGGTCGAGACCCAGGGTCGGGCGAGGACGTGACTCTTCCCGAGGACGAGGCCGAGGCCGAGCCCTGGGGTCGGGCGAGGCGGAGCTTCCTGTTGTGCCCGAGGCTGAACTCGACCGTTGTCGGTTTCGCCCGGGTGGTTGGCACAGCAGCCAGAGCGAGGCGGGCGGCGCTGTTTTCCTGTCAGATCGGTCAGTGAAAGGGCGAAGTGACTGCGGTCACTTCGACCTTGCCGACTGAGGCACGCGTGTCAGGATAAGGTGTCAGGCGACCCCAGCATTAAACGCGCATGCAATACGGTCGGCTGGTAAGGCGATTTGGCCAAAGTCGCTTGCACGACAAGGCTTGCCTTTGGCCGAGCCGAGGGAGCGCTCACTGTGTGAGGAGACCTTCAGGCGAGACATGGATTCGTCCGGGACCACTGTTCCGCACGAGGCCGGGCTCAGGCTAGGTGAGACCGTGTCCCTTGGTAGACGAAGCTTTGACTTCGACCTGAGCCGTCAGTCTTCACGGTTTGCTCTGAAGGTGTTTACCAGCCGTGATTAGGAGTGGTGGGGGTACCCCTAATTACGGTACCCGACAGTCCTATGAACGGGTGAGAGAGCACGTAAGCAGCAAGGCCGACCGAGCCAAGGGACTCCTACGCCTCCGGGATACGGATACCTCACTCATCGCCTTCCGCGAAAAGTGACTCTAGCTCGGACAAAGCGGTTCTGCTACCGACGAACAAGTCCAAATGCTCGAAACAGGAGGAAAGAAAACGCAGCTTTATAATCCAAACACTGAATATGTTTAGGCCTCGGCGGCCGCAAAAAACATACACATGTTTCGGACAAACTGTTCCTACAAGATTCAGGCATCGGCAGGAGGAGGAGCGGCGCCATCGGCGACGTTTCCACCCTCGGCGGAATCTGGCCTGGCCTCAGACGGCGACTCGGGCCAGAGGATCTCCACCTCAAAGGAAGACGCCAGCACCGCGCTTGGGCCGGCAACGGCCGCGTCAAGCCTCTGGACCTCGGCTAAGGCGGCCTCATCCTCGTCGGGTAGGTAGTACCCCTCGTTGACCCGCTCCAGATCCACATCATAGTGGGAAGCGAGCACGGTGAAGGCCCGCCTAACGCCGTGATGTAGCGCCCCATGGAGTCTACCGCGCACATGGCCACCCAAGGCCCGCAGGTGACTCTGGGGGAAGCTACCCGAGGGGATGTCATCGAGGTCGAAGGCCCGGCAAAAGGCCGAGATAGCCTCGAACATGGCCACACGGTCGGCCTCCTTTTGCTCAGCCGCCTGGGCGAGCGCCTCGCGATCCTTGACGGACTCGCTAAGAGCCGTCTCCAACCCTGCAGACAGCCAAACAATACTCTTCAGACACGAGGTGAAGAACGAAGCTAAGTCAAAGCTACAAAGCGGGCGACACATACCTTCGGCCCAAGCGGACGCCTCGGCTAGCCGCCCCGCAGCCTCAGCCAGCTGACCCATAAGGGCCTTAGCCTGGCTCACAGCCCCGGCAGCTTGGCTCCAAGTTTGGTCCAGCTCGCCGAGGACCTGGCCGAGCTCCAGCCGCCGCTGTTGCACCTCTTCGGCCTGGGAAGCCACCTGCTCCCAGGCCGACGAAGCCTCTGCCCGCGCCGCCGCTGCCACGGACTTTAGCTCATCGCAGAGCAACCAAAGATCCGCCACCTCGGTGCTCCGTTGGGCAAGCCGCTCATTGTCCTCGACAAGCACGGTCCTCCGGGACCGCAGCGAATCCCAGACGTCCCTCTTGCGGTGGAGGAACAGTGATTTGCGGTGCTCACGTCCGCAAGTTCCTGAGAAGGGAAAACAAAGCATGATAAAGAATGCCCTGGCCACGCAAGTTCTACACCGAAACCCTTACCTGGAAGACCCTAGGAACGTCCCTGGAAAGGGTCTCGACGGCCGACCGAAGCGACCTCGTCGTCGCCTCGATATACTCGCGGAAGTTGTCCCGAGTTCTCTCCTCCAGCTCATCGTCGAGGGAGAGGAGGGGCTCCAGGTTCGAGATGGCATGGCTCCAGAACCGGAGCGGCCGCCCACACCATTCATCGAGGTTGAGCCGCACATGGATAAGGCCACTGCTCCCTAAGATGGGCCATGGTTCCGCGCGCACCTCGACCGAAGCGTCGGGTCCCCCTGCGGCCAGCGCTTCGGGTACCGCCGCAATCAAAGTGTTGGGCCTCTCCTCGGCTAAGGAAGCGGGCCTCCGATCGCCGACCTCGGCGACGATGGTTACCCCTCCTCATGGTCAAGAATGGGGAGGTCGGGGATGGCCACGGGCGACAGCGCCTCAGCCATCCCGACGTCGGCGGCAACGGATGGCTCCGCGGGTAAATCAGCAACGGCCCCGGCGAGGGTCGATGCCGGCACCGGCAACAAGTCAGCCGGGCTCGAGGCCGTGGCTACGTCAGCAGCCTCCCCCGGCATGATGGCCGTCCCGGCAGAGGGGTCGGCCTAGGAGGCTAGCCCCATAGCAGCTCGTGCTGCTTGGCCCCCCCGCTCGAGGGCGTCTTGTGCGGAAGCCAGCCAACCGGCATGGCACGCCGCAGCACCGGCTGCGGAGGCCAGCCCTGTCTTAAGGGCCTTCCTGGGGGCCAGACCAGCCGAGCCATGCCTCCGCTTACTGAAAGAAGGAGAGCAAGATCAAGGCACATAGGAAAAAAGAAAAAAAACCGAAACAGAGGTATTCTCAGATACTTACCCGCTCCGAACCAAGGCTAGCCGTGCCTGCGGGGATGCTCCTCGAGCCCCAGTCTCCGCGGGCGCCACCGAGGGTTGCTCCGACGCCGGCTTCGGCCCAGCTTCCACCTCAGACGCTCGAGGCACCGAAAGGGCGGCCAGCCCCGGCGTTGTCGCGGCCAGGGGACCAACCTCCTGTGCAGCCGGCGTGGGCACTTGCTCCAGGAGGGCTGGCAGATCGGCCTGACTCCCCAGAGTCACCCCCGTTACCTCGGCCATGGGGTTGAGTACCCCCTCGGCCTGCCTCCGCTCCTCGGACTGGGTCCTCGGTGTCCCAGCCCCAGGCTCTGACGGTGCCGACCCCCTAGGAGGCTGGCTCGACGACCCCTGGCCTAGCCTCGGATCTAAGCTAAGGCCAAGGCGGGCTACCATGTCATCGTCCTCATCACCATCGTCGTCAGCGTCGACGTCAGGCGTCTCCGGCGACGGCTCCCTCGCCTGCCTCCGACGAAGCTTCTCCAAGGCATCCCGAGCCCGCATCCGCTCGTGAGCCCGGGCCTTTTTGCGTCCTTCTTCTCCTTTTCCTTCTCCGCGGCGGTTCTCCGTGTGGCTCGGCCTACCGCGTCCTCCGGGACCGGTGGTCGGACGGGTTTATAAATCCTCAACCCCTAGGGACGAACAAAAACCCCAGTGGGTAAGGATCAGAGGCGTGAAGAACTCGGCGCAAAATAGAAGAAGGATGGGACACTTACCAGGGACACATACCCGTGGTCGGGGCGCATCGTGGGCTGGGTACGGGCGCCAGCGTCCTGCTTCCCTACCGTACTTGCTACCCGATTGGGGAGGTCGTTGGCGGAGAGGGGGGTCGAGGACATCTGTGAGCCCTCCAAATTGACCCCTGACTTCATCTCTGCAAGCCGCAACGGTCGCTCTGCCAAAGGGAGCACCCTCCGGCGATGGATAGCGGCGACGACCCCCGCAGCGGTAAGGCCCGCATCTCGTAATTTCTGCAAGGCCTGCAGAATAGGCTGGAGCTTCTCTTATTTCTCGCGCGTGGCCCCCCAGCGCCAGTTAACGCCGGCGCGGTCACCACTCGTTGAGAAAACGGCGGGAGCCTCCCGTCGTCGTTGCGGAGATAAAACCACCTGTTCTGCCACCCCTTGTTCGAAGACGCAAGGGTGGCAGGGATGTACTACTGCGCGCGCCCCAGCCTTAGCTGAAGGGTGCAACCGCCGGCCCGCACCGCCATATGGACCTTCTTTGCCTCCGTTGTCAAGGCAAAGAACTTCGTAGTGAAGAGATGGAGCCACAGATCCCAGTGGGGATCAATCCCCAGAAAACCCTCGCAAACCGCCGCGAAGATGGTCACTTACGCAATAGAGTTGGGGTTGAGGTTGTGCAGCTCCACCCCGTAGTAGTGCAGGAGCGCCCGCATGAAGCGGCTCGCTGGTACGCCAAACCCCCGCTCATGGAAGGGGATAAAGCTAACCACGTACCCCGGCGGCGGAGACGGGTCGACCCCACTCCCGGGGGCCATCCACTCCGGCTACGGCTCGCCAGAGAGGGGACGCAGCAAACCATCGGCAACAAGGCCTCCAGGTCCCCCATGGAAACAGTCGAGAATGGCCACGGGTCGCGCGGCAAAACAACGGACACCTTGTCAGCCATCGCCGGGCAAAAGTGGTGGCGGCGGAAGGGATGAGGTTTGCGGTTTTCTCTCCTCTGGCTACTCTCTTAGGTTGCGAAAACCGAAGCAGGAGGCGAGCGCAAACGGCAGGGTGGAGAACCATCGTCGGCCCCACTTCCGGGTATATAAAGGCCCAGGCGAGGATTATTCAAAGCTCCGCCCGAATCCGCCGTGGAATTCAAACTCAGAGGGGAAACGGTCTTTCTATTCCTTGAATGGCCCGCGCACGTGCAACAGACGCCCCGCGAATCGCCCGTCCCGTCGCATTAACTCCTTGCCAGAACCAGCGACACCGTTGGCAGGCAAAGCGAGCGACGTTTCACCTCCGCCATAATGGTCGCGTCAAAAAGGGTGCGCCACGACTTTTGAATTTGTATCCTATTCCGTTTCCTCTCTCTCTCTTGCCACAGGGACTGGGAAGGGGGATATTTTGGAAAGGATCCTTCCCGGGAAGGAAACAGGCCCCCAAGCCCTCCTACTGATCAGGGGTTCGAAGGCTGGCCCCTCGGAAGGGTTCGACAGCCGCCCTAGAGCACCTGGGCTCCGCGCCCATTACTGATCAGGGGTTCGAAGGCTAGCCCCTCGGAAGGGTTCGACAGCCGCCCCAGAGCACTCGGGCTCCGCGCCCACTACTGATCAGGGGTTCGCAGGCTGGCCCCTCGAAGGGGTTCGATAGCCGCCCCAGAACACGCAGAGTGAGGGATGACCCTGGGTACGTCCGATACATGGTCGAGGATCGGGATATGCTCCCGAGGTACCCTAGGACATTTCCGAGACCAGCGCGAACGACTCGTAATGGAATCCCACCGGAGGGAGGCATCGAGCCCTCGGACCCTGTCGAAAAGGGTCCAGGTCCAGCGAATCACCTGCAGGTACTTTTGGAGCGCGCCTCTGGGCCACTAGCCGACCCTTAACGAACGGGGCACTCGGATCACCCGTTAGCAACTCACCGGAAACGCCATGATCGGTGCCCTCCAAGGGTAACATGGCGCTTTCCCCCCTTCCTCCTTGCGAAAAGGCGACGAAGGGGCGTATAATAAAAGTCGAGACAGTCCTTGATTGTCCTCTCACTCCGTGCAGAGGCTCGGGGGCTGCTCTCGCACCCGGCTACGGCCAAACTGTTGACAGCGTCAACAAACCAGCTTCAAAACTCAGAACCTGATCGTGCACCCGGGCTACGGCTAGGCCGCATGAGGGAACAACAGGACCGACCGAGGCATCACGAAAAGCGTTAAGACCTCAGAGGAGTCAAACCACTCCTCCGAGGCCTCGGGGGCTAAACCCGGCGGGTGCGCTCGCGCGCACCCGTCGGAACAAAGTATAACCAAGAAAGGCCGGTCCCCTCACCAAGAATACGGTAGAGCCTCGAAGCGAGCATCACCACTCCCCTCAAGGCTCGGGGGCTACTGTCGGGTACCATAATTAGGGGTACCCCCACCACTCCTAATCATAGCTGGTAAACACCTTCAGAGCAAACCGTGAAGACTGACGGTTTGGGTCAAAGTCAAAAGCTTCGTCTACCAAGGGACGCGGTCTCAGCTCACCCGAGCCCGACCTCGGGTGGAACAGTGGTCCTGGATGAATCCACGTCTCACCCGAAGGTCTCCTCAGACAGTGAGCGCACCCTCGGCTCGGCCAAAGGCAAGCCTTGTCATGCAAGCGACTTTGGCCAAATCGCCTTACCAGCCGACCGTGTTGCATGCGCATTTAATGCTGGGGTCGCTAACACCTTATCCTGACACGCGCGCCTCAGTCGGCAAGGTCGAAGTGACCGCAGTCACTTCGCCCTTTCACTGACCGATCTGATAGGAAAACAGCGCCGCCCGCCCCGCTCCGGCTGCTGTGCCAACGACCCAGGCGAAACCGACAACGGTCGAGTTCAGCCTCAGGCGCAACAGGAAGCTCCGCCTCGCCCGACCCCAGGGCTCGGCCTCGAGAGGAAATCTCCGCCTCGCCTGACCCCAGGGCTCGGCCTCGGCCTCGGCCTCGGGAAGAGTCATGTCCTCGCCCGACCCTAGGTCTCGGCCCCAGCCTCGGCCTCGGAGGAGTCGCCGCCTCGCTCGATCTCAGGCTCAGATCAACCACGCCGCAAGGGATGCATCATTACCCTACTCCTAGCTAGCTCAGGCTACAAAGGAACAAGACCGACGTCCCATCCAGCTTACCCCGGTAACAGGCGATGGTGGTTTCCCGCATGCAACCATGACGTCGGTGGTTCTCAAGCCCCCTACGAAAGCAAGGAGACATCAGCAGGATCCATACAGCACCAACAGCTGTACTGCTACAGGGCTCAAGGCACTTCTCCGACGGCCACGATACTACCTCTACAAGACTCGAGACGTCCCCCCGACGGCCACGTTGTTATCTGTATAGGGCTCAGGGCAGTTCCCTGCCAGCCACGTTAGCTCCCAGCTACACCCCATTATACAGCTGGGCATCTCCTTACGTCTATAAAAGGGGGTGTCTAGGGCCCCACAGGGGGGAAGAAAAAGGAGGAGGGGACAGAGGGACGAGCATACGAACATACGAGCATACGTACGCACGGCAAAGGGACAGGAGAAGACGAGCAGGGGCCGGACCCTCTCTCTCTCGCTCTCTCCCTCTCGCCCTCGCTCTCTCGCAAGGCTTGTAACCCCTACTACGAGGACCCTGGCGCAGGATAATACAAGGCTCATTCCCCCACTTGTGTTCCATCTCACACCAACCCATCTGGGCAGGGGCACGCAGCGACAAATTTACTCGTTGGTCCAGGGACCCCCCGGGTCCGAAACGCCGACAAGAGTAAACAAGTCATCCTCATCATCACTAGAATTAGCCTCATCGCTAGATGTTGCATATTTAGTTGAGGATCTTGATTTTACCTTCTTCTTCTTGCCGTCCTTTGTCATGAGGCATTTGTGGCCGACGTTGGGGAAGAGGAGCCCTTTGTTGATGGCGATGTTGGCGGCGTCCTCGTCGAAGGAGGAGTCGGTGGAGCTCTCGTTGGAGTCCCACTCCCGACAAACATGGGCATCGCCGCCCTTCTTCTTGTAGTACCTCTTCTTTTCTCTCCTCTTTCCCTTCTTGTCGTCGCCCCTGTCACTATCACTAAATAATGGACATTTAGCAATGAAATGACCGGGCTTACCACATTTGTAGCACACTTTCTTGGAACGGGGCTTGTAATCTTTCCCCTTCCTTTGTTTGAGGATTTGGCGAAAGCTCTTGATGATGAGCGCCATTTCCTCATTGTCGAGCTTGGAGGCATCGATGGGGATTCTACTTGGAGTAGAATCTTCTTTCTACTCCTCCGTTGTTTTGAATGCAACGGGTTGTGCTTCGGGTACGGAGGAGGATGCCCCTTGCTCGATGATCTTTTTGGAGCCTTTGATCATTAGTTCAAAGCTCACAAATTTACCTATCACTTCCTCGGGAGATATTAGTTTGTATCTAGGATCACCACGAATTAATTGTACTTGAGTAGGATTAAGAAAAACTAGTGATCTTAGAATAACCTTGAACATCTCATGGTCATCCCATTTGGTGCTCCAGAGGTTGCGCACTTGGTTCACCAAGGTCTTGAGCCGATCGTACATCGCTTGTGGCTCCTCCCCTTGGTGAAGCATGAATCGACCGAGCTCCCCCTCGATCGTCTCCCTCTTGGTGATCTTGGTCACCTCATCTCCCTCGTGCGCCGTTTTGAGTACGTCCCAAATTTCTTTGGTGCTCTTCAATCCTTGCACCTTGTTATACTCCTCTCGACTTAGAGAGGCAAGGAGTATTGTGGTGGCTTGTGAGTTGAAGTGCCGGATTTGGGCAACTTCGTCCGAATCATAGTCCTCATCCCCTACGGATGGTACCTGTACACCAAACTCAACAACGTTCCAAATACTAGTGTGGAGTGAGGTTAGGTGATGCCTCATTTTGTCACTCCACATGTTATAATCTTCACTGTCAAAAACCGGTGGTTTGCCTAATGGAACGGAAAGTAATGGAGTACGTTTAGAAATGCGAGGGTAGTGTAGGGGAATCTTACTAAACTTCTTGCGCTCATGGCGCTTAGAAGTTACGGATGGTGCGTCGGAGCCGGAGGTGGATGGTGATGAAGAGTCAGTCTCGTAGTAGACCACCTTCCTCATCTTCTTTTTCTTTTCACCACTCTGATGCGACTTGTGCGAAGGGGATTCCTTCTCCTTCCCCTTGTTGCGGGACTCTCCCGATGGAGCCTTCCCGTGGCTTGTAGCGGGTTTGTCGCCGGTCACCATCTCCTTCTTGGCATGTTCTCTCGACATCACTTCGAGCGGTTAGGCTCTAATGAAGCACCAGGCTCTGATACCAATTGAAAGTCGCCTAGAGGGGGTGAATAGGCGGAATCTGAAAATTATAAACTTTAAGCACAATTACAAGCCGGGGTTAGCGTTAGAAATATAAACGAGTCCGAAAGAGAGGGCGCAAAACAAATCAACCAAGGAAATAAAGCGAATGACACGATGATTTGTTTTACCGAGGTTCGGTTCTTGCAAACCTACTCCCTGTTGAGGTGGTCACAAAGACCGGGTCTCTTTCAACCCTTTCCCTCTCTCAAACGGTCACTTAGACCGAGTGAGCTTCTCTTCTCAATCAAATGGGACACTAAGTCCACTACAAGGACCACCACACAATTGGTGTCTCTTGTTTTGATTACAAGTGAGTTGAGCACAAGAAAGAAGGAAGAAGAAAAGCAATCCAAGCGCAAGAGCTCAAAAGAACACAAATGTCTCTCTCTAGTCACTAATTGGTTTGGAGTGATTTCGGACTTGGGAGAGGATTCGATCTCTTTGGTTGTGTCTTGTATTGAATGCTATAGCTCTTGTATGAGGTTTGAAGTCTGAAAACTTGGATGCAATGGATGGTGGTTGGTTGGGGGTATTTATAGCCCCAACCACCAAAGTAGCCGTTCGTGGAGGCTGCTGTCGACGGGCGCACCGGACAGTCCGGTGCGCCACCGGACACTGTCCGGTGCGCCAGCCACATCACCCGACCGTTAGGGTTCGACCGTTGGAGCTATGACTTGTGGGGCCACCGGACTATCCGATGGTGCACCGGACAGGTCCTGTAGACTGTCCGGTGCGCCTTCTGGCGCCTGCTCTGACTTCTGCGCTCGCAGGCGCGCAGTATAGCGCATTTAATGCCTCCACAGACGACCGTTGGCGCGAAGTAGCCGTTGCTCCGCTGGCACACTGGGCAGTCCGGTGTTACACCGGACAGTCTGGTGAATTATAGCGGAGCGTCTCCCAGAATTCCCGAATGTGGCAAGTTTGGAGTTGGGTTCCCTGGTGCATCGGACACTGTCCGGTGGTTCACCGGACAGTCCGGTGCGCCAGACCAGGGCACACTTCGGTTGTATTTTGCTCCCTTTGTTTGAACCCTTTCTTTTGACTTGTATTGGTTTGTTGTGAACCTTTGGCACCTGTAGAACATATTTTCTAGAGCAAACTAGTTAGTCCAATAATTTGTGTTGGGCAATTCAACCACCAAAATTCTTATTGGAAAAGGTTTGACCCTATTTCCCTTTCAGCGGTGTAGTTTCTTTGCACGTGGTAACCGGTGCGCCGGTTACATGACATGCGGGCCCGGGCCTCCATGCTGGACCGCTAGTTGCAACGAAGCTAAAAGGGTGTACAACCGTGGTGCGGTTGCACGCTTCTTGCGTGGCGGCCCGCCCTTTCGACCGCTAGATTCGGCGAGGATGAGAGAGCGCTTACCCGCGGTGTGGTTGCATGCTTCGTGTGCGGCGGTTCGCCATCTTCGCGTTTTGGGTCAGTTTGTATGACATGTGGGACCTAGCCCCCGTGTCGTAGGGCAGGAACCCTGAGCACGTCGGGAGAGACTTTACCCGTGATGCTTCGAGGCGCGAGTGGGGAGATCTGTCTTTAAAAAGGGATCGATCCCCCGGGCAGTAGCCATGCCTTTGCTCTTCTCGCATTCATCGCGTTTTTTTCCATCTTCTGGGCCTCCAGATGAGGTGCACCGGTGTTGCCTTCTTCTTCCAACCATTGGAGGAGCGCGACCTCGTGGGGGTTAGCGCTCTTTAGTCATCGCTCGGCTTCAAGGATTTTCATCATGCAGTCCGGCTGCAGTTCCCCGCCAGTGGTCACCCAGAATGATGACCACCAGCCTTGTGGCGGAGAAGAGCGGGCCGGGCTATGGCCTCCCCCTGCCCTCAGCTTCAAGGATGTTCATCATTTGTGCTGGGGGCGAGGGCAAGCCGAGTTGGGGTCCTGCCTTCCGCATGGGCTGGCGACCCGCTTCTTCCTCCAGCATTCGGGGGAGAAGGGCGTTCACCAGCCTTGCGGAGGAGGCGAACTGCCACCTGCTGCCTGGCTGGGGTGTGGCTGCCCGTCCACCGCACGGGCGACGGTCGCGCCGTGCGCAGGTCGGCCACGTCCACGGCTCATCCCGCACCACCGGCCACACCGGGGGGTTGTACAAGACGTCGTACGCCGCGGGGGCGGTGTCCGCGTTCCTGGATGGCCCTGTCCTCACTCCCATAGCGAGGACGGGAGCGAGGACCTCCTTGTGCGCGCTGGGGCGGCCGCCATTTGTCGGTGCGGCGTTGGTGCGCAGGTGGCCGCTGTCGTCGGTGCTGAGGTGGTGGCCGCCATAGGTGAGGCTTCCCACCGCAGAGGTGGTTGCCTCTGCCGACGAGACCGTCAGTGCCACCTGCGGGCGGACCTCCGGCTCTTTGGCTTTAATGGCTTGTCCTCGCCCCCCGTGTGGGGACACGGGCGAGGGCCTTTTCATAGTAGCGTTTTCCTTAGGGCAATCGCTGCTGTTGTCTAGCCGCCCGAGGCAGAGGTCGTTGTCGCTGCTGGTGCAGTGGTCGCCGGTGAGCCGCTTGGAGTTTGTCATCTTGCAGCCCTTCCGGTGTGGAGGTAGTTCATTCCTGCGGGAATGGAGTTGGGGTCCCGTTTGTAAGGGATGTAAGAGCAAAATGTAATTGCTTTAAGTACTAAGACATCTGCTGCAGGTCGGGAAAACCGCCGAGGGTGCTGCCGACATCTAAGTCTATGTAGCATAGTTGTCCCAAGTATGTGCGTTTGTTTTCTGTGGCTGTCGAGGCCTGAACATTTGGGTATTTGAGTATAAAGCTGTGTTTTTCTTTCCTCTTGTTTCGAGCGTTAGGACTTGTTCGTCGGTAGCAGAATCACTTATTCGAGCGTGAGCTGCCTTTCGCGGAAGGTGATGAGTAAGGTATCCGTATCCCGGAGGCGTAGGAGTCCCTTGGCTCGGTCGGCCTAGCCGTTCAAGGTCTCTCTTGTCGTTTTTTAGGATTCCGCTATCGATATAGTCGAAAGGCACGAAAGTCGTTTTGGTAAAAAACCTTTCCGAGGAAAATTTTGACGCAGAGGGGGTTCCCCCCTTTTTAGACCCCGAGGCGGCCGCTTGGGTCGGGACCCCTGCGGAGGGCCTGGTCGTGGCCGTCGGGTCTGCCTGGTCCGCCCAAGCCATGGCCTCGCAGCAGCGTGCCCGGGCCGAATGTATGTTTTGCCTGCTTTGTGACTTTGGTTTAGCTTCATCCGTTTCCTCGTGTCTGAAGAACATCGTCCGGCTATCTTTAGGGTTCGAGGCGGCTCTCGACGAGTCCGTCAAGAACTGCAAGGCACTTGCCCAGGCGGCTGAGCAGAAAGAGGCCGACCGCATGGCCATGTCTGAGGCCATCTCGGCCTTCTACCGGACCTTTGGCCTCGACGACATCCCCTTAGGTAGCTCCCCCTAGAGTCGCCTGTGGGCCATGGGCGGCCATGTGCGCAGCAGACTCCGCGGGGCGCTGCACCACGGCGTTAGGCGGGCCTTCGCTGTCCTCACTTCCCACTACGACGTGGATCTGGAGCGGGTCAGCGAGGGCTACTGCTTACCCAACGAGGAGGAGGTTGCCCTGGCCGAGGTCCAAAGGCTTGATGCGGCTGTCGAGGGCCCAGGCACGACGTTGGCTTCCTTTTTTGAGGTGGAGATCCTTTCGCCTGTGTCACCACCTAAGGCCGGGCCAGATTCCGCCGTGTGTAGGAACGACGCCGAGTGTGCTGCTCATCCCCCTGCCGACACCTGAGCCTATGGGGAACAGTTTATTCTAAGTATGTGTATGTTTCTTGCGGCCGCTGAGGCCTAAACATTTTTCAGTGTTAGAGTATAAAGATGTGTTCTCTTTCCTCTTGTTTCGAGCGTTTAGGACTTGTTCGTCGATAGCAGAATCACTTATCCGAGCATGAGCTACCTTTCGCGGAAGGTGATGAGTGAGGTATCCGTATCCCGGAGGCGTAGGAGTCCCTCGGCTCGGTCGGCCTTGCCGTTCAAGGTTTCTCTCGCTCGTTTCTAGGATTCTGTTATCAATATAGTCGAAAGGCACAAAAGTCATTTTCTACCCGAGCGTTAGGACTTGTTCGGTAGCAGAATCACTTATCCGAGCGTGAGCTACCTTTCGCGGAAGGTGATGAGTGAGGTATCCGTATCCCGGAGGCGTAGGAGTCCCTTGGCTTGGTCGGCCTTACCGTTCAAGGTTTCTCTTGCTCGTTTTTAGGATTCTGTTATCGATATAGTCGAAAGGCACGAAAGTCATTTTGGTAGAAAACTTTTCCGAGGAAAATTTTGATGCAGAGGGGGTTCCCCCCTTCTAGCCCCCGAGGGAGGGTCGGTTTTTGCTGAGGCAAGGCCGATCCTCCCTTGACAGCTAGACTTTTTATTTGTACATGTAAAAGGGCCAAGGTACATGAACGACTTGAAACACTTTAAGGGTAAAAGCGACGTAGCTGTTCGATGTTCCAAGCGTTGTTGTAGACCTCACCTTGATTGTTGGCCAACTTGTATGTCCCGAGCTTCAAAATTTTGGCGATGATGAACGGCCCTTCCCAGGGAGGAGTAAGCTTGTGGCGCCCTCGGGCATCTTGTCGTAGCCGAAGCACCAAATCTCCCACCTGGAAGCCTCGGGGCCAAATCCTTCGGCCGTGGTAGCGTCGCAGAGACTGCTGATACCGCGCTGAGTGTAGCAAGGCTACATCCCGAGCCTCTTCTAGCTGGTCCAATGAGTCCTCTCGGTTGGTCTGGTTGTTTTGGTTGTCGTATGCCTTTGTCCTCGGAGAGCCGTATTCTAAGTCCGTGGGTAGGATGGCCTCGGCCCCATAGACTAGGAAAAACGGCGAGAAACCCGTGGCCCAACTCGGCGTCGTCCTCAGACTCCAAACCACCGAGGGTAGCTCTTCTATCCACCGCTTGCCAAACTTGTTGAGGTCGTTGTAGATTCTTGGTTTTAGCCCCTGCAAAATCATGCCATTGGCGCGCTCCACTTGCCCATTTGTCATTGGGTAGCTACGGCGGCCCAGTCCACACGGATGTGGTGGTCTTCGTAGAAGTCTAGGAACTTTTTCCCAGTGAACTGCGTGCCGTTGTCGGTGATGATAGAGTTTGGGATCCCAAAGCAGTGGATGATACTTGTAAAGAACGCCACCGCCTGCTCGGACCTGATGCTGGTTAAGGGTCGGACTTCGATCCACTTGGAGAATTTATCGATGGCGACCAGCAGGTGCGTGAAGCCCCTAGGTGCCTTCTGCAAGGGACCAACGAGGTCCAGACCCCACACAGCGAACGACCAAGTGATAGGTATTGTTTGTAGAGCCTGAGCAGGCAGGTGTGTTTGTCTCGCATAGAATTAACACCCTCGGCAGGAGCGCACAATCCTAGTGGCGTCGGCCAGTAGAAACCTTGTCAGAAAGCGTTTCCTACGAGGGTCCGAGGTGCTGCATGGTGACCGCAAGCCCCTGAGTGTATTTCTCGTAACAGCTCTTGTCCTTGGGCGACGGATATGCATCGTTGGAGAATGCCTGAGGGGCTGCGGTGGTACAACTCCTTTTCATCACCCAGTAAAACGAACGACTTGGCGCGTCGAGCCAGTCGTCGAGCTTCGGCCTTGTCAAGGGGCTGCTCTCCTCGGAGGAGATATTCTAGGTACAGGGTCTGCCAGTTTAGGTTTGGTGTGACCCCATTCTGCTCTGTCTCGACGCACAGGGCCTCACCCTCAGCGGCCGAGGTCTCCTCGGGTTCGGGTGCGTCGTTGAGTTTGACGGATGGTTGATATATGTCCCTGGAGAAGACATTCGGGGGAACCGTTGTTCGTCTCGAGGCTATCTTAGCCAGCTCATCTGCAGTCTCGTTGTACCGTCGAGCAACATGGTTGAGTTCCAGCCCATAGAACTTATCTTCCAAGTGCCGAACTTCGTCACAATAGGCCTCCATTTTTTGATGGTAGTCGGGGCTCGGAACCGGGCTAGGAACGGCGCCCGTCGTATGGCCCAGCTGAAGACCCGCGGACCTGGTGGTTCGGGCGAGGGGCTCCGATCCTCCTCACTGTTGTAGCGTCCCCCGCATCTGGGGTGGTAGCCTCGGCGCACCTTTTCCTCGAGGCGGGCTCGACGGTCGCAGCGGTGTTGCTTGTCGCTGAGGCGATCCCGGGCTGCAGGTGTCTCGTCTCCTGTGAGCTCGGTGTGGACCGAGGCCCCGCGCATGTGTTGGGAGGACGCTACGTGATGCTCCGAGGGGCATCCTCGCCTTCAGGAGGCAGAGCTCTCGGCACGTCGGGCTGCGACATTTTCCAGGAGGTCCTTGAGTTCGCCCTGGATACGTCGCCCCTCGGTGGTATATGGCTTCGACATATTTCGAAGTAACATCGTCGCTGCAGCTAGGTTCTGGCCGGCCCCGTTGAAGGCCGGGAGCAGCATTGCCCTGGCATCGTCAATAATACGGCGCTAGACGTCTCGGGCCCGATGACGTGCTCCTCCGGCGAGCGCTTGGCCTGCCCACTCTTGCTTGAGGTTTTGTCGGAGCTGCACAAGTCGCCCCGTTTCTTCATCGAGCTTGGCCTGCATCTCGCGAAGTTGCTCGAGCTGTGAGCCCTGACCCCCCGCAGGGACCTAGGCCACAGCTAGCTCCCGCAAGATCTCAACGTGAGACGCAGGTGCAAGGGCGCCGTCATTTCCTGGCATGCCGGGGTGGTTGTCTCCGTCGTGATCTTCCTGATCGATGTGGAAGCACTCGCGAGTTGGGTCGTAACCCTCGTCGTCAAGGCTGTGGCCATCATCAGAGCAGCCGGAGAGGCAGTGGTCACATGCGAACATGAAGTCTCGCATGGCACCGGGATCACGGAGTCCGGAGGAATCCCAACTGAAGTCGGGGTCGTCCTCTTCCTCGGAACCCATGGGTCCGGAGGTTGAGACGGCCGTCAGTCGGTCCCAAGTTGACCACATATGGTACCCCGGAAGGTCAGGATATGCCCTTATGAAAGCGCTTACCAAAGTGGGGTCGCTTGGTGGGTCAAAGCTGAATCTAAAGGGAACAAGATGGAAAACTGATGGTACCTCCTGGTTGGTGGGCGGCGGCGAAGTTGCATCGGAGATGGAATGTGTCGTTATCTCAGGTGCGAGACTAATGCCCGACAAGTCCCTCGCAAGGGTGCCGGCGTCATCAGTCCACATGGGGTTGGCGCCTTGCTGGGAAGCGACACCCGTCGTTGTCCCAGGTGCGAGGATAACACCCGACATGTCCCCCGCAGGGGTGTCGGCGTCGTCGACTCGCTCTGGTCTGACAGCCGACGAGGTGCTGCCTCCTGCCTAGCCATGGTTGCCCCGTCTCCTCCTCCTGCGGTGAGGAGGGTGGCGGGGTTGACCCGAGTGTTCTTCCGCCACGGGGAGGTGTCATCGCCGAGTTTGCCTCCGTCGGGCGAGCCGTCGACCGCCGTTGTTGTCGTGTTGCGGGGGGAGGAGTACCATATCGTAGCTACCATCGGGGGACATGAACTCGAGACTCCCAAAGCGGAGCACCGTCCCGGGCTGAAGAGGCTGCTGAAGATTGTCCATCTAGAACTCAACAGGAAAGTATTGTCAACACGCAGCGTCCCCTACTTGGCGCGCCAACTGTCGACGTTTCGGACCTAGGGGACCCTCAACCGGACCGACTAGTGAATTTTGTGCCCCGTGCCCCTGCCCAGATGGGTTGATGCAAGATGGAACACAAGAGGAGGGATGAGGCTTATATTATCTTGCACTGGGGTGCTTGCAGTAGGGGTTACAAGCTTCGCGGGAGAGAGAACGGGTCCTAGGCCTCCTGAGGAGTCTAGTGTTGCAGAGTGGAGTTCGATGTTTGAGTGAGTCCGTCTCCGTCGTCCTTGCCGCCCGTGCCCCTCTCCTCCCCCGTGAAGGCCCTGGGCATCCCCTTTTATAGATACAAGGGGATGGTCCAGCTGTACATATGGGGGTGTTGCTATGTGCTAACGTGGCCGGCGGAGAAGTGCTTGAGCCCTGTAGAAGCGTAGCTAGCGGTGCAGCCCTGGGTCCTGCTGACGTTTCTTTGCCTTCGTAGAGAGCTTGAGGACTATCGACGTCATGGACGCATGCGGGGAACCATCATTACCTGTTGCTGGAGTAATCTAGATGTGACACCGGTCTTGTTCCTTCGTAGCCTGAGGCGGCTAGCTAGAGGTAGGGTAATGATGTGTCCCCTGTAGCGTAGTCGGTCCGAGGCAGAGGTCGGGCGTGGCGGAGACCTTCTCCCGAGGCCGAGGCTGAGACCGAGGTCGGGGTCGGGCGAGGCGGAGACCTTCTTCCGAGGCCGAGGCCGAGGCCTGGGGTCGGGCGAGGCGGAGCTCCCTGTGGCGCCCGAGGCTGAACTCAGGAGAAGCCGTGACTCACTGTTGTTAGTCTTACCCTGGTGGTTGGCACAGTAGTCGGAACGGGGTGAATAGTGTTGTTTTCCTGTCAGAACGATCAGTAAAGGGGCAAAGTGACTGCGGTCACTTCGACCTTGCCAACTGAGGCGCGCGTGTCAGGATAAGGTGTCAGGTGATCCCTGCATTAAATGTGCATGCGATACGGTCGGCGGTAAGACGATTTGGCCGAGGTGGCTATACGACAAAGTTTGCCTGAGCTTAGCCTCGAACGAGCCGGGGGTGCGCCCGCTGCTTGAAGGGGCCCTCGGGCGAGGCGTGAATCCATCTGGGACCACTGTTCTTGCTCGAGGCCGGGCTCGGACGCGTCGAGATCGCGTCCCTTGGTAGATGAGGCTTTAACTTTGCGCTGTGCTTACCAGCCTTTACGGTCTGTTTTGAAGATGTTTTTCAGCTATGCTTAAGAGTATTGGGGTACCCCTAATTACGGTACCCGACACTTACCCAATAGATGAATTTTCCGCGGGGAATTAAGGATCTGGTCTTCGTTGCCCTCCCTACCCTCTAGCATCTACTATTCTCTCGTTTGTTCGACAACTCCGTGACTACTATTCCATCCAGCGTACGGAAATCCAGCGGCGGCGGCGGCGGCGGCGGCGGCTGGCTGTTCTAACCGCAGCTGTAGTGTACTCGGGCCGGGCTAAGACCTGTGATTAGCGTTTGGATCAAGCGTGAGTTATGAGCGTACCTGAAAACTGCTGCTCCGTTCGTTTCCTTTCGGTGCAGCAGAGCCGGCACATGGCGTGCCACGCACCGAACAGCAAACAAAAGATTCGCTGGTTCATTGATTTGGCTGAACGTCCCTTCTTGAACCGAAACCAAACAGGGTTCCTAACATACACGACAAAGCGTCCGGAGTATCATTGGCGTGTGCCAGCGCGATGCCCAATCGCCAAAAAAAAAGTACGGTGCGCCAGCGTTGGCAACAAATGCCTGGCTTAATGATCTCCTCATCAGCGTGAAGTTTTGAGCCGAAAAAGCCGGTTTGGTATTTGGTTTTTCTGTAGTAGTACATTGTGCAGCACGCACACACCTCCGATCCATTCAGCAGCAACAGCGACAGCATTCCCGCCGCCGGTGACAACACACGCACACACACCCACAGAAACTGGTGCTGGACGAAACTTAATTCTGGTCCGGACCGGAGTGGACGGGAAAAAAAGGATAGGATATGGTTGGTGGCTTGGTGCTACAGCTCCCCGCACCATGGACGCTGAACGCCTGCCATGTTAAAATCTCTGCTCCCGATAGAAAACTCCCTCAAATTCACACGGTTTTCAGCGTGGATCCCTCCAGCGCTCGGTCGCCGTCGTCCCGTGGCGCCAGCGGCGGGTCGCAGCGGCCAGAGGAGGCGGTCGCCGTCGGATTCCTTGGGACGAGCGGGGCCAGGCATGAGGCCCCAAACGTGTCCTGCTCAGGCCAAATTCGCAACAGATCCCCCAGAGATGAATGACACCCCCCCCCCCCCCCCCACCCCCCACACGTGGAGCCCTGGTGCTGGCTGTGTGGTAGACGCGAGCTGAGTCGGTTAGAGCTCTTCTAAAACTCGGAACAAAAAAAAAACCAACAGTTTTAGCAGCACCATGGTTCTTATTAAAACCACAGGTTTTATTACGTGCAAACACTTTGCATCGTGTCTTTTTTTATTAAATTTTTTTTCCCAGAATGCTCCATCTTTGTAGTAAATTTTAAGCCAGACGAAACTATTCCATTTAATCCGTGATTTCCCATTAAGGCCCTGTTCGTTTCTCTCGGAATAGCTTCAGAATTTTTCTTATTGATCAAAACTTATATAGATTAAAGAAATAATCTGGTTTGGAATGGTTTCATGTCATCATTCCTAGACAACCGAATGGCTCCTAAAGCGAAATCTTACTCTAGAGATACCTCCAACCACGTTCACCTTTCATGATTTTTTTTCTTCTTTTCATAAAGAGCTAGGGTTATCTCCTCCCCCTGGCACATCCAAAGAGCACCCGAAAGCTGGCCTCAATATACAGCTGACCAAACTGATAATCTCCATCAAATCAAAAACGACAACAACAAGAGGAAGAAAGATTAGTGCGCAAGCGCAAGGACGACATAATGGCCACAATGATTATTTGTAAAATACTCAACCCATTTGGCCCCTACCAAAGTATCAGCTATACAGACATCCATGTACCCATCAGAAAAAATCCCTTTTCTGTACGAACTAAATCAAGTGGTTTCAAATTAATTTCTCCAGGCTCAAAAAAACAAACAAACATCGCAGTCGCCCACCGTCGCCTCAAATAAGCTCGTGGAGTCCAGTCGCGAGCCACGGCCGCCTCGCAAACTCTCGACTTGTTCGTGCCCGCCCGCCTTTACTGTTCGGCAAATAATTGCGTGATCCGCGCATAGTGTGCTCCATTGTTTCCTTGCTTTCGGAGCTACATACATGTGTGATGCTGAGAGCGCAGTACAGTCCATGATATGAACGTAGTTGTCAGGCCGATGAGGCGTTCACAATGGGTGACTATGAATTTTTACGTCATTTGGGGACCCCTGCGGTTTAAGACAAGATTTTTTTTGGAGCCTTTTGGTGAATGGTTTGGCTGGATTTCCCAGTCGATTTGAAGGTTGGACACTACCAAAAAAAAAAGAGTGCTGCTTACGCCTCGCTCTGTGTACGAGTTCCAGAGAATTTAAAGCGATGCTGACTGATGATATTGTTATTGCGTGGGTATATACTGCGTTGCTTCTCTGGTGTTTAGGATTCCACATTTTTTCACGGCTAGCTTTTACTCATGCCTAGACATGTGGCTATTCCTATAGAAACACTTGGAAATTGGAGACACCGACACTGGTGGTATTTCTGAATGCAAATACATGGTTGATATACGTCTATGGTGTTAAAAAATGATCAGCGGTTATTAATGAGATGATCGGTTTTGGTTGAGTATATAGACTAAATCATAGAGTGAGTATAACGTTATGCAATATGTCTCGATGTACTAGAAGTGGCGAAGGACGAACGTCGAGTTTAAACGGACCGACCATTGGTGACTGATGATACCTGAGGTCAAGGACAAGTGCAATAGTACATGCAGTAATAGACCATGTTAACAAAGTCAAGGCCACAGTGGATCAAGTCAAGAGAAGGCTTTAGAGGATTTGGCGATCGGGCAATCTAGAACTAGAGGTGATATATATCAATATCATGGAGAGAGCGTAGAGAGTATACTACTGTAGAGTAGTTTTGGTGGTTTAGATACTAGAGGTAGGACCAGAAAATAAGGTCGAAGCTCACGAGCCGGCTCGGCTCGCAAGCCTCGAACAAGACGAGCCGAGTCCATTTTTTGAGCTCATTTTTGCAGCGAGCTGAGCCGAGCTGCCTCGTTCTAGCTCGCAAGACGGTGTGTCAAATTAATCAATTTATAGAGAATAATGATGAATATTAGATAATGTTATGAATAATAACTCGTTTTTTTGTCTTTGATGATGAATCTATTACAATTATAATTTTAATTACTCATAATGTTGAATGATGATTCTATATTTTGAATTTATATAATTTTAATTCACTAAATAATATAATAATAAGTATCAGGAAATGGCTTGCGAACCGAGCCGAACCGGCTCGCGAGTCAATGTCGAGCCTAGCCGAGCCTCTTTCTCTAACTTGCCAAGTGGACGAGCCGAACCGAGCCCATTTAGTCATCGAGCCGGCTCAGTTAGTTTCCATCCCTAACTAGAGGTGCCATTAGGGCCGGACCTGGGGGTGGGCAGGGTGGGCGGCCGCCCTAGGCCCCCGAAGTTATAGGGCCCCTAAATATGTATTAAGTATAAGTATATGATGTGTGCTATGAATATTTAATAATTAGTCCTGGATCAAACACTATTTGATAATCTGTTCGTTAGATGTAGCTTGTTGGAAACCTAAGAAATGAATCGACAAGCCTATTGCTGTCACAGAGAAAATAAATCGTCACAGACTCCTAACACGACGTGGTGACACCCTGAGTGCATATTCGATAGATGACTATAGCCATAGTGTATAGTGTACTAGTTCTTATATTATATGTTATATGTGTGTATTTTTGCAATCTCACGAACTAATGATTGTTCATTGATATATTCTATATAGGATTTTAAAGTCAAAACTTTTTATCCTAAACTCTTATTTTACTTTGGCATCAAGTGAGTAAAAGGCCAAGAAGATTTTTGAATGGTGTATTGTCTGCTACATAAATTTTCGAGAATTTCGTAGAGGTGGATTGTTATCTTAATGTCTCTATTGTCTATCGTATCTTAGTGACTGCTCCATCTGCCACAAAAACTTTCTAAAACTAAAATTATTAAAAAAACTATTTGTGATCAACAATCATATTTTCGAAAACTTTATATATAAATATATATTAGATATATAATACACATATATATATAGAGATGAGAGGGGCCTATAAATTAGTTTTCGTTCAGGGCCTCTAAAATGCTAGGATCGGCCCTGGGTGCCATATGTGAAGATCTCACGAGCCTCGTCTCTGTAGCACTAGCCCATTTTTTTATTTGTCATTGTAGGTTTTCCCTTGCTCTTGTCTTTGTTGAGATCCACGAATGATTTAGACACTGTAAAATTATTTATATTTGTAATCTTGACCATGTAACCGATGAATCTTGTGGGAATGTAGGCCCTTACCTCCTATGTACATGGTGACTTACTTTTTGCTTCTTTGTGGGAAAAACCTGCGGTTTAAAACTAGATTTTTTTTGGAGCCTTTTCATGAATGGTTTGGCTGAATTTCCCAGTCGATTTGAAGGTTGGACACGACAAAAAAAAATGAGTGCTCCATTGCTGCTTACGCCTCCACGTTCAAGTTCCAAAGAATTTAAAGCGATGTTGACTTATGATATTGTGAGGATATACTGCATTGCTACTGTGGTGTTTAGGATTTTACATTTTTCACGGCTAGCTTTTACTCAAATGCCTAAACCTGTGTGGATATTCCTAGAAACACTTGGATATTGGCGATGCTGACGGTGGTGGCATTTTTGAATGCAAACACTTGGTTGATATATGCCTTCAAGTGTGAATTTAGAGATGGCGATAGGGACCGATCTCTGATTCCTCGTGGAGAACTCTTTCTATTAGGGGATGGGGATGAAAATATTTTTCCCCTACGGAGATATAAACGGAGAAAATTATTCCCCGACGGGTAAATAGGGACGGGAACGTGGAAGTATTCTCCATCTCGTTTCTCACGGGGACCCGTTAAACTTACACGCGATGAGATTTTCGTATAATAATTAATGATAAAAATAAACAATTAACTTGTCAAGAGATCACTTATTGTATAAATATGTAATTTTGATGTACATATAATGATTTTTACGTCTGACAATATGTATAAGTGACAAAGTTTTACATTAATAACAAAAAAAGTACATCCTAATTATAATTTAAGCGGGAACTGAGAGCACCTAGAGGGGGTGAATAGGTGATCCTGTAAAAATCAAACACTAATATCACAAAACTTAGTTATGAGTGTTAGTACGGCTAAGTAGCTTGAAGCGAGTTCTTGTGAACACAAACAGTCACAGAGAGATCAACACAAGACACACGATTTTTATCCCGTGGTTTGGCCAAGTAACACTTGCCTACTTCCACGTTATGGCGTCCCAATGGACGAGGGTTGCACTCAACCCCTTTCAAGTGATCCAATGATCAACTTGAATACCACGGTATTTTCCTTAGAGTATTTTCCCGTTTGCGAAGAATCTCCACAACTTGGAGTCTCTCGCCCTTACAACAAAGATCACAATGAAAGCACGGAGTAAGGTTGGGAGAAGCAACACACACAAGACTCAAATACGCAGCACACCCACGCACACAAGTGAAGACTCGAGCTCAAATGAAACACAGGGAGTTCATGACTCGAATGGAGCTCAATTCTCTAACACAACAAAGCGAATGCGCGGGAATAGAGTCTGGATGCCTTAGAATACTTAGTGAATGCTTGGGTGACTCCTCCATGCACCTAGGGGTCCCTTTTATAGCTCCAAGGCAGCTAGGAGCCGTTGGAGGCCAACTTGGAAGGCCAAACTTGCCTTCTGTCGGGTGGTGCACCGGACAGTCCGGTGCACCACCAGACAGTCCCTGTAGCTGTCCGGTGCACGATCGCCTTCCAAATCAGGTGTATCCGACCGTTGCAACTTCGGGCCCATTAGCGCACCGGACAGTCCGGTGCCCCCGCCGACCGTTGGAGCTGCCACGCGTCGCGCAAAGATTGCATGGCCGACCGTTGGCGCTGGCGACCATTGGCTCACCGGACAGTCCGGTGCACCACCGGACAGTCCGATGAATTATAGCCACGTCGCCCCTTTGCTTTTCTCGAGGGTGACGAGTTCGCCGCGGATGACTCACCGGACAGTCCGGTGCACCAACAGACGGTCCGGTGAATTATAGTCGTACGTCGCCGTTGATTCCCGAGAGTGGCCTTCTCACCGGAGACCAGCCTGGCGCACCGGACACTGTCCGGTGCTGAGAGCACCTAGAGCGGGGGTGAATAAGTGATCCTATAAAACTTGAAACTTAGTGCCACAAAAACTTGATTCGGAGTTAGCACAATAAGGCCAAGTGGCTAGAGAGGAGTCTTAGCAAAACACAATAACCACAAAGAGATCAACACAGAGATGGCACAGTGGTTTATCCCGTGGTTCGGCCAAGTCCAATACTTGCCTACTCCATGTTGTGGCGTCCCAACGGACGAGGGTTGCACTCAACCCCTCTCAAGCGGTCCAAAGACCCACTTGAATACCATGGTGTTTTGCTTGCACTTTACTATATCCCGCTTGCGAGGAATCTCCACAACTTGGAGCCTCTCGCCCTTACAAAGATGTTCACAAAGAAGCACGGAAGTAAGGATGGGATGAGCAACGCACACTAGACACAAAATCAGAGCAACACACGCACACACGAGCTCTCAACACAACTCAAAGAGTTCACTACTCAAATGGAGCTCTAGTTGCTATCACAAAGAATCGAATGCGCGGAATTGGAGTCTTGGTGCTTAGGAATGCTTAGAGTATGCTTGGTGTACTCCTCCATGCGCCTAGGGGTCCCTTTTATAGCCCCAAGGCAGCTAGGAACCGTTGAGAGCATTCCAGGAAGGCAATTCTTGCCTTCTGTCGATTGGCGCACCGGACAGTCCGGTGCACCACCGGACACTGTCCGGTGCGGATTTCTTTCCTTCTGTGGCGCAGTCGACCGTTGAAGATCCAGAGCCGTTGGCGCACCGGACACTGTCTGGTGCACACTGGACAGTCCGGTGCCCCCTTGGGACCGTTGGCTCGGCCACACATCACGCGCGGAATCCTCGGCCGACCGTTGGCCCGGCTGACCGTTGGCTCACCGGACAGTCCAGTGATTTATAGCCGTACGCCGTTAATCGCTTCCCGAGAGCGATGACTTCGCTTGTGAATGGCTCACCGGACAGTCCGATGCACCACCGGACAGTCCGGTGATTTATAGCCGTACGCCGTTGATCGCTTCCCGAGAGCAGCCAGTTGACAGTCGCCAGCCTGGCGCACCGGACACTGTCCGGTGCACCCAGACTGCGCAGATTCTTGGCTGCTTAGCCAAGTCTTTTCCAAAATGGTATTTTCCTGTTTCTAGCACTTGGACACAATACATTAGTCTCCAAAACAATGTACTAAGTCTTAGAAACATACCTTTACTCGTGATTTGCACTTTGTCCATCAATTGGCATAGATTAACACTTAAGCACTTGTGTTGGCACTCAATCACCAAAATACTTAGAAATGGCCCAAGGGCACATTTCCCTTTCAATCTCCCCCTTTTTGGTGATTTATGCCAACACAACAAAAAGCAACTAAAGAAGTGCAACATCATTGCAAATGAAAACACAAATTTGTTTTGATTCAAATTTGGCATATTTGGATCATTCTTTGCTACCACTTGGTTTTATTTTTGCAAATCAACCTCAATTTCCTATCTCTAAGTCAAACACCATTGTCGAGACATTAAGAGAGTTGTTCCAAGAGAAATTGATCAAAGATTTCAAAAACTCCCCCTTTTTCCCATAATCAACTATTGTTGGGGACTTGTTCTCAAATGCTAAGAATTAATAACAAGGCAACATAAAAAGTGTTAAATGTTAAGCTCCTTCGTCCTTAAAAACATTATATCCCTTCGGATATAATGAATCTTGAACGAAGGTTGCAATGGAAAAGATTCTCATAAGATTGATTAACGATTAAAAAAGAATACATACATGAAATACAAATAATGGCTTGAGTATTATCATCAACTTATCTTTATTGCCAAATTCATGAAAACAAATTACAAATGTACCTTCGGATTGTTGGAAAGTAAGGATGCAGACGTGATGCGAAAAAGTGTATACCAAGTCAGCGTGAACAGTACGGGAGTGCTGTTCATCTATTTATAGGCACGGGACGCAGCCCGTGTAAAATTACATTGATGCCCTTTACATTTGATAATAACTTTATGGCAATCCTTCGAGGTTTAACTTGACTTTTCATCCTTAGGTGGGTTCCTCCTTTCCTTCGTCATGCCGAAACTTTTCTGTACGTAGCTTCGTGATCGTCCTATCTTTCGTCGTGATCGCTCTATACCCCAGTCAAGCTTCGTCTTGACCATGCTCTTGTACACTCACACCCTGACTCCGAAGATACCTGTTCACATGTTTCACTCGGAAAATATTGTCAAATCATGTTTTTGAGGAGCTTCGGAAGCCGAAGGCCCCCAACAGTAGCCCCTCGCGATATTAATTTACTGCAATGATAAATTCATATTGCGACGTGGACGAAGGCTTTGAGCCGAAGGTCCGAAAAAACACCTTCCTTCTGCTAGAATAGCAGCAGTCATTGACAGACTGGGCCCTCCAGTTTCCAACACACTAGGTGTATAAATAAGGGCTCGCCACAAGTTTATTTGGCATGCTCTCTTGCCATCCGCTTTTAGTCACCCGAAAAAATTTTTAGCCTGCACGCAACAGCACTTGCTTGGTTTTAGATTTTTAAGCTTTGGTTTCGAGTGTGTTTTGTCAGCATTTTCGAAGATGCCTGAGGATAAGAAGGCCGTTGGTGGTTCGAAGCTAAGCCTTTCTGAGGAAATGCACCTGGGTTTTCTTGAATCAATGTCGAAGACTAATACGGAGAAGATTACCAGGGAGATTTTGGAGGGTTTATCTGAAGATACTGGCGACAGTGACAGTTACGATGTGGATAGTGGTGGTGAAGATTCCGAAGATCGACCGTGGCGACCAAGCCATGCAGTTTTTGGTAAGTCTAGCATTAAGGAAAACCATCTTGTCAATATGAGAGGGAGATACTTTCGGGACTTGTCTATTGTGAGGGCTGACGAAGGAGAGAAAACTTGTCCAACTCCCGAGGAAAATGAGGTCGTGATATTCCGAAGCTTCTTGAAAGCTGGATTACGATTTCCCTTGAGTAATTTTGTTGTAGAAGTATTGAAGACATTTGAAATCTACCTTCACCAGCTTATCCCCGAAGCAATCGTAAGGATGAACATTTTCGTGTGGGCCATGAGAAGCCAAGGTTTGGAGCCTAACGCAAAGAGCTTCTGTAACATACACGAGCTATTGTATGAGACAAAGCCCTCGGGCAAAGAGCAGTATCATAACAACTTTGGCTGCTACAGCTTCGGCGCTCGGTCGGGGTCAAGCTGCCCTGTGCCAACCTTTCGGAAGACATGGCCCGGCGACTGGATGACAGAATGGTTTTACGTGAAAAACGACCTGAAATCTCGTGAAGATATCAAGGGTATCATTATGCGCCCTATCTGGCAACGCTTCGGCCTCCGAAAGCCGAAGGTGGAAATGGATGAAGCAGCCGAAGAATGCCAGAGAGCCTTCGGCGTGGTTTGCTCTTTTATTGGGACAAGGGATTTGGTCCAAGAGCATATTGCCTTCAGAGTTTGGCCACTTGCAGAAAAGTGGGAAATGCCGAAAGAGACCGTCAAGGAACCTGACAAAGGCGGGCTAGTTAGGCTAAAATACACATTCAAATACGGAGATAAGTTTGTTGAACCAGATGATGACTGGTTGAAAAGTATTGAGGCCATAAGTGACGAATTGCTTGGGGTGTATTCGAAGGCCGAAGATACTGCACTATCAGCGGCCTTCGGAGGCCGAAAGAAGAAGAGGCTTAACCGAGTATTTGATGCAATTGGGTTTATCTACCCCGACTACCATTACCCATCGCGAGGCCAAAAAAGGAAAAATACTTCTCCTGCAAAGGAAATTGCTTCAGCTGCTCCTAGTGAGCCAGCGCCGAAGAGGAAAAAGGTAAAGGTGCTCACACACCCTCCACGTTATATTGAGCCGGCCATAGTGCCTGAGTTTATTGGTGAGGCCTCTTCGGCCACCGAAGCCAGAGAACCAACTCCAGTGGCAAAAATCGAGGAAATGGCCGAAGTACCAGCAATAGAGAAAACAAGGGAACCGAGGACTGAAGAAGAAAAAACATTAGAAATTTTAAGTCCTTCAACAAAAATCCAAAAGAGTCGAGCAGCGACCCCGAAAAGAAAAAGGATGGTTAATGTGCTAGATGTTTTAGAAACAATTAAATCTTCGAGCATAACTCCGAAGAAAACTGTTGAAGCTTCTGAAGTGTCTACTGAAGCCTTTGTTACTGAAGCTTTGAAGCAACAATTTGTAACTGAAGCTAGGCCTTCAGAGCCCACCAAGGTAAAACATTTGAAAGCTGAAGAAACAAAATTGACAGAGGCAACTTTGGAAACCGAAAAAAACAAAAATGACAGAGCCAATTTTGGTTGAGGAAATTGACACTGCCGTCCCCGAAGCATCTTCCAAAATACGTGATTATATTGCGCAACATGCTTCGGGAAAAAAATTATCTGAAGAAGAGATCTTTGAAGCTAATCACTATGCCCGAGAACTGAAGTATCCGAAGGGGGCCGTAGTGTTCAATGGGACAAACGAAGATGACTTCCTGTACTGCCTCCCAGACAATAAAGAATTATCTGTCTGCCGGGAAATGGCTAGAAGCATGGGATTCCCGAAGCTTGAAGCTGGCCTTTGCGCCATGACGAAGGAGGATCTTGCAGATAGTCTTGCATATAATAGTCTAAAGGTACAAAGATTGTAAATTTTGTGAATTTTGAATTAGTCTTTTGCTGCTATGTTTATCCATTCATTCTTTTGAATAGGGCTTAATACTCAGCAATGCCTTAAGGGCACAAAAGAATGCTGAAGACGAGAGCTGCACTATTGCTCTTAACAACCTTCGAACAGAGGTTATCAGGCTAAGAAACGAAGCCTTGGAAAAGGACAAGATTCTGCTTACATTGGTGGATAAAATGAAGGAAGACGAAGCTAACTCTAAAACTCAAGCCAAAGCTCAGAAGCGTGAAATCGAAGATCTTCGGAAACAATTAGCCCGAGCTAAAGAAGAACGCATTCTTGAAGAAACAAAACGAGAACTAAGTGATCAATGGGCAAATCATTTGGAAATAAATGTTGAAGAGCTTCGTGCTTCGAAGAAAAGGTGCTATGATAAATCCATAGAATGTGTTAAAAAGATAAAATCCAGCTTCGCCAGCGTCGGCGCATTTTCTAGTGAAGAAAATTTCACAAGAGGGAATCCAGAAGGCCCGATTGAATGGATCAGTCACGAAGCTGAGGCCTTCGAGGAAATCTTGAATAGTCGCGGGGACATTTGTGCTTTTTCAGGCGCTAGAGGAATTGTTACTGTTTTGGAGAAGAAAGGGTGCGAACATGTGAAATCTTTAGCACAGTCTGAAGCTGCTTTATCATCTGAAGATATCAAAGACCCTTCAGCCGAAGCAAGCCAGGTCGGTGGAAAATTTTTCACCGACATTTGGGACAATGGCGGCCGAGAAATGGCTCAAGAAATCATTCAGAGAAGCGAAAAAAGGCATCCATGACGCTAGGAAGGTAGCGGAGGCTGCTGAAAAAAGCACAGGGCCCGAAGGGCAAATAGGTATTAGTTAGTGGCTTTTATTCTGTTGTGATTTTTTATTTTAAACTTTGTTCGCGATTCTGTAATAGTAATATAGTCGTATCCTCTCCTCCCTCAGAACCTGCTGAGGTAGCTCCGGACCCCCCGAAGGGGGACGACGAAATTAGACAAATGGTCGAAGCCATCATGGACAAAGTTGTCAATCAGCTACTAAACGAAGCTGCAGAAGTAGTTCTTAGGGAAGATTAAGTGCTAATGTAAAAATACTTGGAACATGACATGTGTAAAACTTTGTAACTTTGAATGTAATATATAATCTATTCATGGTCCAATTCTTTACGATGCATGAAATTTTACATACATACCGTTTTTTGAGCCTTCGGCGAAAAAACACCTTCCCTTCTTTTCATGCTTCGTGAAGAAAATCCTTTATGTATCACAAGAATTTCCATACTTCTCTGATGAAGAATATCCAAGTTTCGTGCAAACATTCTTCGAAGCTATAAAAAAGTTTTATGTTGCCTCTCTGACGAAGCTATACTTCTTCTCAATTTATCTTGTGCTTTAGCACGATTTTCTCTTTTTCCAAAACATTCTTCGAAGATCAATACTGTGTCCCCTTCTCGTTCTTCATGCAATATGATGTATGATGCTTATGTTATGCAAAATGGTGCGATGATGTTATGCTATGCAAAATGATATTTATGCCGAAGATACACACATCTCTGCAATAGAGCACATAATCTTTTTATCTCAGCGCTGACTTTTCGCTGTAAGCCTCCCTTAGGAGCTTCTTCGCCTTCTACTTTCAGCGAAATCAGCGTTTATTTTTCGCTGTAAGCCTCCCTTAGGAGCTTCTTCGCCTTTTACTTTCAGCGGAATCAGCGTTTATTTTTCGCTGTAAGCCTCCCTTAGGAGCTTCTTCGCCTTTTACTTTCAGCGGAATCAGCGTTTATTTTTCGCTGTAAGCTCTGCATTCCCTTTGGAACGACTTTTGAGCAGAAAACTTACACTGCGCTCCTTTAGGAACGGCTTTTTACTACTTCGAAGAAGTTACAATGTGTTCCTTAAAACAAGTTTTTGATAATTCGAAGGTTCTCCATGCCACCATAAGTTCTTGTGCCTCAGTAACTCAAGCCTATGGAAAAGATATATTTTCATTATGATAATAAGCTAAACTTTTACAAGAATTTGAAAAAACCGTTAAAAGACATTTAAACTTCCCATAACTGTTCTTTACTACAAAGAAAGTAAAACTGAATGCGAAAATGCAAAAAGCTGCTGTCGAGGTAGGATATTTTCAGTAAATGTGCTTCGACTCTGGCACAGTGCTATTGACTGTATGAGCTTCGGACTCCTCCCTGAAGTCCCTCTGGGGATGAGAGTGTTGGCTCCCTTCTGGCTGTGGAGCTCGTTGTATTGGTGGTGGCGGTGGAAGCTGTTGCCAGGAAGCTTGGGGTTGGCTTACCGAAGCAACAGAGGCTGCAGGGTGATTGCCTACATA
This sequence comes from Zea luxurians, assembly GCA_029449295.1. NCBI lineage: Eukaryota > Viridiplantae > Streptophyta > Magnoliopsida > Poales > Poaceae > Zea > Zea luxurians. The sequence goes on along the minus strand of JAOPSE010000139.1, from coordinate 2,719,463 downwards.
TTCTGGAATATAAGGCGAATGGTACGAAGCAGTATGCATGACCTGCTTCGGCTAGCTCTGTTGTGCAGCAGCTTCTGCTAGCTCCTTTTGCTTCTGGATGGTAATGTGGCACATCCTGGTGGTGTGGCCCTTGCCTTCACTATAGAATGGGCAGTAAATTTTTCTTGGTTGATCTCCAAATCTTCCCCCGAAGCCCCTGGCGCCTCTGCCCCTTGGCGCTGGCGGCCGGAAGGAGCTTTGCTGTTGCCCCAAAGCTTGCGAGGAGCACTGTGGCCTTTGATGTTGACTCCCTTTGTCGTCATTTTGAGTAGAATTGTGAATTGACCTGACGTGCCTTGGATAAAATCTTCCTCCGAAGCCCCTAGTCATTTCAGAGAACTTGAGAGCTTCCTCCCTTCTTTGGTGAAAATCATTGTCAGCTCGAATGTACTCGTCCATCTTCTGGAGCAGCTTCTCCAGAGTTTGAGGAGGCTTCCTGGCAAAGTACTGAGCTGCAGGTCCTGGCCGAAGCCCCTTGATCATGGCCTCAATGACAATTTTATTGGGCACTGTTGGTGCCTGTGCCCTCAGACGTAGGAACCTTCGGACATATGCCTGAAGGTATTCTTCGTGATCCTGGGTGCACTGGAATAAAGCTTGAGCAGTGACTGGCTTCGTCTGAAACCCTTGGAAACTGGTTATCAACATATCCTTCAACTTTTGCCATGAGGTGATTGTCCCTGGCCTAAGGGAGGAGTACCAAGTTTGTGCAACGCTCCTGACAGCCATGACGAAGGACTTTGCCATGACCGCTGTGTTGCCACCGTACGAAGATATAGTTGCCTCATAGCTCATCAAGAATTGTTTCGGGTCTGAATGACCGTCGTACATGGGGAGCTAGGGCGGCTTGTAAGACTGTGGCCAAGGAATAGCCTGCAGTTCTGTTGGCAAGGGAGAAGCATCATCAAAAGCAAAATTTCCGTGATGGAAATCTTCATACCAGTCGCCCTCGTTGTAGAAGCCCTCTTCATGAAGCTCTCTGCGCGGGGGCCTTTGGTTCTGGTCATCTTGAGCAAGATGTCGAAGCTCTTCAGAGGCCTCGTCTATCTGCCTTTGAAGACCAGCTAGACGAGCCATCTTCTCCTTCTTCCGTTGGACCTGTTGATTGATCATTTCTAAATTTTGGATTTCTTGATCCAAGTCATCCTCCGGAGGCGTTGGACTGGTGACCTTCCTCTTCTGGCTTCGGGCCTCCCTAAGAGAAACGACATCTTGATTGGGGTCCAGCGGCTGCAGAGTGGCAGCCCCTGTCGCTGAAGCTTTTTTAGGCGGCATGACGAAGGTGACACTTGCCGAAGGTGTTCAGAACTTCAAAAAATGGGCGTGAGTTCATCAGAGGTGGGCGCCAATGTTGGGGACTTGTTCTCAAATGCTAAGAATTAAGAACAAGGCAACATAAAAAGTGTTAAATGTTAAGCTCCTTCGTCCTTAAAAACATTATATCCCTTCGGATATAATGAATCTTGAACGAAGGTTGCAAAGGAAAAGATTCTCATAAGATAGATTAACGATTAAAAAAGAATACATACATGAAATACAAATAATGGCTTGAGTATTATCATGAACTTATCTTTATTGCCAAATTCATGAAAACAAATTACAAATGTACCTTCGGATTGTTGGAAAGTAAGGATGCAGACGTGATGCGAAAAAGCGTATGCCAAGTCAGCGTGAACAGTACTGGAGTGTTGTTCATATATTTATAGGCACGGGACGTAGCCCGTGTAAAATTACATTGATGCCCTTTACATTTGATAATAACTTTATGGCAATCCTTCGAGGTTTAACTTGAATTTTCATCCTTAGGTGGGTTCCTCCTTTCCTTCGTCATGCCGAAACTTTTCTGTACGTAGCTTCGTGATCGTCCTATCTTTCGTCGTGATCGCTCTATACCCCAGTCAAGCTTCGTCTTGACCATGCTCTTGTACACTCGCACCCTGACTCCGAAGATACCTGTTCACATGTTTCACTCGGAAAATATTGTCAAATCATGTTTTTGAGGAGCTTCGGAAGCCGAAGGCCCCCAACAACTATTCTCCCCATAAGATGCCAACTTTTGACAAAAGAGACAACAAGAGAGTTTTGACAAACCAAAAGCTCTATTCTACTATTTTCAAAATTCTCAAGTGGTAGCTGATCCATTTATTGCTTTGGCCTTATTTTCTCCCCCTTTGGCATCAAGCACCAAAACGGGATCAATCTTGGCCCCTTAAACCCCATTTCCTCACCAAAATCTTCAAATAAGAGTACAAAGGCAATAAGGATATTGAGATGAACTTGGAGTAAGTTACCCTCTCATCGGAGTGCAGTGGAAGTCTTGCATGGTCCAAGTCCACCTTTTCCCTTTCAATCCACCTTTGAGACTCCTTTGTTGAGGTCGACGTGTCCGTCAGTTCCCATCGGAGTCTTTGCAGGCTTGGCGTCCTTCATCCCAAACCTCTTTAGCAAGTCTTGCATGTACTTCGTTTGGGAGATGAAAGTGCCGTCCTTGAGTTGCTTCACTTGGAACCCAAGGAAGTAGTTCAACTCGCCCATCATTGACATCTCGAATTTCTGCGTCATCACCCTGCTAAACTCTTCACAAGAATTTTGATTAGTAGAACCAAATATTATGTCATCGACATAAATTTGGCACACAAATAAGTCACCATCACAAGTCTTAGTGAATAAAGTCGGATCGACTTTCCCAACCTTGAAAGCATTAGCAATTAAAAAGTCTCTAAGGCATTCATACCATGCTCTTGGGGCTTGCTTAAGTCCATAGAGCGCCTTAGAGAGCTTACATACATGGTCGGGGTACCGTTCATCCTCGAAGCCAGGGGGTTGCTCCACGTACACCTCCTCCTTGATTGGCCCGTTGAGGAAAGCGCTCTTCACATCCATTTGGAACAACCTGAAAGAATGGTGAGCGGCATATGCTAGCAAAATACGAATGGACTCTAGCCTAGCCACAGGAGCAAAAGTCTCCTCAAAGTCCAAACCTGCGACTTAGGCATAACCTTTTGCCACAAGTCGAGCCTTGTTCCTTATCACCACCCCGTGCTCGTCTTGTTTGTTGCGGAACACCCACTTGGTTCCCACAACATTTTGCTTGGGACGAGGCACCAGTGTCCAAACTTCATTTCTCTTGAAATTATTGAGCTCCTCTTGCATGGCCAACACCCAGTCCGGATCTAGCAAGGCCTCTTCTACCCTGAAAGGCTCAATAGAAGAGACAAAGGAGTAATGCTCACAAAAATTAACTAATCTAGAATGAGTAGTTACTCCCTTGCTAATGTCACCCAAAATTTGGTCAACGGGATGATTCCTTTGAATCGTTGCTCGAACTTGGGTTGGAGGTGCCGGTTGTGCTTCTTCCTCCATCACATGATCATCTTGTGCTCCCCCTTGATCACACGCCTCCTCTTGATGAACTTGTTCGTCATCTTGAGTTGGGGGATGCACCATTGTTGAGGAAGAGGGTTGATCTTGCTCCTTTTGTTCCTATGGCCGCACTTCTCCAATCGCCATGGTGCGTATAGCGGTCGTTGGAACATCTTCTTCATCTACATCATCAAGATCAACAACTTGCTCTCTTGGAGAGCCATTAGTCTCATCAAATACAACGTCGCTAGAGACTTCAACCAAACCCGATGATTTGTTGAAGACTCTATATGCCTTTGTATTTGAGTCATAACCTAACAAAAACCCTTCTACAGCTTTGGGAGCAAATTTGGAATTCCTACCCTTCTTTACTAGAATATAACATTTGTTCCCAAATACATGAAAGTAAGACACATTGGGTTTGTTACCGGTTAGGAGTTCGTATGAAGTCTTCTTGAGGAGGCGATGAAGGTAGACCCAGTTTATGGCGTGGCAAGCCGTGTTCACAGCTTTCGACCAAAACCGCTCAGGCGTCTTGAATTCTCCAAGCATCGTCCTCGCCATGTCTATAAGCGTCCTGTTCTTCCTCTCTACCACACCATTTTGCTGTGGTGTGTAGGGAGCGGAGAACTCGTGCTTGATTCCTTCCTCCTCAAGGTACTCCTCCACTTGAAGATTCTTGAACTCGGACCCGTTGTCGGCTTGTCGCTCCTTATCTTCTTCACCTTGAGCTCGAACTCATTTTGAGCTCTCCTTAGGAAGCGCTTGAGGGTCCCTTGGGTTTCAGATTTATCCTGCAAAAAGAATACCCAAGTGAAGCGGAAAAAATCATCAACAATTACTAAACCATACTTACTTCCCCCGATGCTTAGGTAGGCGACGGGTCCGAAGAGGTCCATATGCAGCAGCTCCAGGGGTCTTGATGTGGTCATCACATTTTTGGTGTGATGAGCACTTCCCACTTGTTTACCTGCTTGACAAGCTGCACAAGGTCTATCTTTTTCGAAATGCACATTAGTTAGACCTAACACATGTTCTCCCTTTAGAAGTTTGTGAAGGTTCTTCATCCCCACATGTGCTAGACGGTGATGCCACAGCCAGCCCATGCAAGTCTTAGCAATTAAGCATGCATCTAGACCGGCCTCCTCTTTTGCAAAATCAACTAAATAAAGTTTGTCGTCTAGTACACCCTTAAAAGCTAGTGAACCATCACACCTTCTAAAGACAGACACGTCTACATTTGTGAATAAGCAGTTATATCCCATATTACAAAGCTGACTCACAGACAACAAGTTATATCCAAGCGACTCAACTAAAAACACATTGGAAATGGAGTGCTCGGATGAAATAGCTATTTTTCCAAACCCTTTCACCTTGCCTTGATTCCCGTCACCGAATATGATTGAGTCTTGGGAATCTTTGTTCTTGACGTAGGAGGTGAACATCTTCTTCTCCCCCGTCATGTGGTTTGTGCATCCGCTGTCGATAATCCAGCTTGATTCCCCGAATGCATAAACTTGCAAGATAAGTGTTGGGGACTTGTTCTCAAACGCTAAGAGTTAAGAACAAGGCAACATAAAAGTGTTAAATGTCAAAGTCCTTCGTCCTTCGAAGCATTATCTCCCTTCGGATATAATGAATTCCGGACGAAGGTCATGAAGGACAAACCTTCATGAGCACAATAAATGATGAAGAAGGATTCATACACAAGATATGGAAAAGTAATATAAACACTTTAAATGTTATTATTAACTTATTTTAACTTGCATTACTGTATTCACAATGACAGATTATGAATGTACCTTTGGCTCGAAGAAAAGCAGGGGTACAAGCGTGACGTGAGAGCAAACGCCAAGTCAACGTGGAGTACTGTTCATCTATTTATAGGCAAGGGACGCAGCCCATGTAGAATTACATTCATGCCCTTTATATTTGCTAATAACGCTATAGTAATTCTTCGAGGTCTAATTTGTCTTTTCATCTTTAAGTCGGTTCCCCTTTTCTACTGTCATGCCGAAGCTTTCCTGTGCACAGCTTCGTGATCACCTTGTCCTTCATCATAATCACCTTTCGTCTCGCTCAGGCTTCGTCCTAACCATGCTCTGTATGCTCATGATCCGAATCCGAAAATACCTGTTCACATATTTCACTTGGAAAACATTATCAAATCATATTTTTGAGGACCTTCGGAAGCCAAAGGCCCCCAACAGTAGCCCCTCGCAATATTAATTTGCTAGAATAATAAATTCAGATTGCGATATAGACGAAGGCCTTAAGCCGAAGGTCCGAAAAAAACACCTTCCCTTTGCTAGAATAGCAATAGTCAATGACAAGTGGGGCCCTACCACTTGCAACGTACTGGGCATATAAATAAGAACGCACCGCCAGCACATTTAGCACGCTTTCTTGCCGCCGGCTCCTGCCTTCCTAATTTTTAGCTCTTTGCACACCAACGCTTGCCTGGCTTTTTACATTTTTAAGCTTCGTCTTTGAGAGCACTTTCCTAGCATTTTCGAAGATGTCTGAAAACAAGAAAATTGTCGCTGAGTCGAAGCTAAGCCTTTTTCGAAGAGATGAATCTCGGCTTCCTTGAATCAATAGCAAAGACAAATACAGAGAAGATTACTATGGAGATTTTAGAGGGTTTGTCTGAAGACACTGGTGATAGTGACAGCTATGATGTGGAAAGTGGCGGTGAAGATTCCGAAGATCGACCTTGGCGACCAAGCCATGCAGTTTTTGGAAAATCAAGCATTAAACAAAGCCATCTTGTCAATATGAGGGGCAGATATTTTCGGGATTTATCTATTGTAAGGGCTGACGAAGGAGAGAAAACTTGTCCGACTCCTGAGGAAAATGAAGTCGTGATATTCTGAAGCTTCTTTAAGGCTGGACTTCGGTTTCCTTTGAGCAGTTTTGTGGTAGAAGTTTTGAAGATATTTGAAATCTACCTTCATCAAATTACTCCTGAAGCAATCATAAGGATGGGAATCTTCGTATGGGCCGTGAAGAGCCAAGGTTTGGAACCAAATGCAAAAAGTTTCTACAATATGCATGAGTTATTGTATGAGACAAAACCATGGGGTAAGGAGCAATATCACAACAATTTTGGCTGTTATAGCTTCGGTGCCCGCTCTGGGTCAAGCTGTCCCGTGCCAACTTTTTGGAAAAGATGGCCTGGGAACTGGATGAAGGAATGGTTCTATGTGAAAAACGACTTGAAAACGCGAGAAGATATTAAAGGTATCATTATGCACCCTATCTGGCAGCGCTTCGACCTTCGGAAACCGAAGGTGGAAATTGACGAAGCAGCCGAAGAATGCCAGAGAGCCTTCGGAGTAGTTTGCTCTTTCATCGGGACAAGAGATCTGATCCAAGAACACATTGCCTTCAGAGTATGGCCACTTGCAGATAAGTGGGAAATGCCAAAGGAAACCGTCAGCGAACCTAACGAAGGTGGACTAGTTAGGTTAAAATTCACCTTCAAATATGGAGATAAGTTCGTCGAGCCAGATGACGACTGGCTGAAAAGTATTGAGGCCGTAAGCGATGAGCTGCTTGGGCCATACTCGAAGGCAGAAGATACTGCACTATCCGCATCCTTCGGAGGCCGGAAGAAGAAAAGGCTCAACCGAGTATTTGATGCCATTGGGTTCGTGTATCCTGACTACCGTTACCCAACACGGGGTCAAAAAAGGAAAGATACGGCGTCTATGAACGAAGCCGCCTCAGCCGCTCTTAGTGAGCCAGCGCCGAAGAGGAAAAAGATAAAGGTTCTTACACACCGTCCACGCTATATTGAACCGGCCACAGTGCCCGAGTTTGTCGGTGAATCCTCTTCGGCCCCCGAAGCCAAAGAGGTGACTCCCCTGAAGAATATTTAAGAGCCGGTCACAATGCCGGAGACAAAGAAAATAGAAGAACCGAAGGCTGAAGAAACAATGACATCTGAAATTTTAAGTCCTTCAGCAAAAGTTGAAGTACCAAAAAGCCAAAAGGGTCCAGCATTGACCCCCAAAAGAAAAAGGATGGTTAATGTACTGGATGTATTGGAGACAATAAAGTCTTCAAGCACTACTCCGAAGAAAATTGCCGAAACTCCCGAAGTGCAAATCGAAGCCTTTGAGGCCGAAGCTTCAAAGCACCAAGCTAAAACTGAAGCTGGGTCTTCAGAGCCCGCCAAGGTAAAATTCTTGGAAACCAAAGAAACAGAAACAACAGAACAAATCTTTGTTGAAGAAAGTGGCACTGCCGCCCCCGAAGCCTTTTCTGAAGCTTCCGATTATATTTTACGACATGCTTCGGGGAAGGAGTTGACTGAAAAAGAAAAGTAGGAGGCTCAGTTCTATGCCCAAAGACTGAAATATCCCAAGGGGGCGTTGATATTCAACGACAGCGGAGAAGAAGACTTCTTGTATTGTCTCCCTGACAGCAAGGAGATTTCAGTCTGTCGGGAGATGAGCAAAAGCTTCGGATTCCCAACACTAGAAGACGGGCTCTCAGTGTTGTCAAAGAACGAGCTGGCTGACAGCTTAGCATACAATAGTTTAAAGGTGAAAAAATGAAATCTTTGTATTATTTCTTGAAACCAAAATTTTTCATTTGCTTAAACTTATTTAACAAACATTTTTTTTCCAGGGTCTTATACTTAGCAATGCCCTCAGGGCACAAAAAGATGTCGAAGACGAAGGGTGTACCATAGCCTTGAGTAACCTTCGTTCCGAAGTAATTGAACTAAGGAACGAAGGTCTCAAAAAAGATAAAATATTGCACTCGCTATTGAATAAAATAAAAGAAGACGAAGCTGCTTTCAAAACTCAAGCCGAAGCTCAGAAGCGCGAAATTGAAGATCTTCGGAAACAACTGGTCAGAGCTAAAGAAGAGTGCACACTTGAAGAAACAAAACGAGAAATTAGTGAACAATGGGCCAATCATTTAGAAAGAAACGTTGAAGAGCTTCGTGCATCCAAGAAAAAGTGTTATGAAAAATCTATAGAATGTGTTAAGAAAATAAGAACCAGCTTCGCCAGCGTCGGCGCATTCTCAAGTGAAGAGGACTTCATAAGGGGTGACCCCGAAGGCCCAATTGGATGGATCAGCCACGAAGCTGAAGCTTTTGAAGAAGTTTTGAATAGCCGTGGAGACATATGAGCCTTTACGGGTGCCAGGGGGATTGCCACTATTTTGGAGAGAAAAGGCTGTGACCATGTAAAATTTTTGGCACAATCCGAAACCGCCTTGTCTTTTGACGATATAAAAGACCCCTCGGCCGAAGCGAGCCTGGTTGGTGGAAAATTTTTCACCGACATCTGGGACAATGGTGGCCGGGAGATGGCCCAAGAAATTATACGAAAGAGCGTGAAAGGTATTCATGACGCTAGAAAAGTAGCAGAGACCGCTGAGAAGAGTGCAGATGTCGAAGTGCAAATAGGTATTGACTAGCAGTTTTTGGCTCTGTTGTAATTTTTGATTTCGAACTTGTTTACGCTTTGTAACACAGCCGCACTTTCTCGCCCCTCAGAGCCTGCCAAGCCATCGGTGGACCCCCACGTGAAGGGGGACGACGAAATTAGAAAAATGGCTGAAGCTATCATGGATAAAGTTGTTGATCAACTACTGAACGAAGCTGCAGAAGTTGTTCTAAGGGAAAACTAGATGTTATTGTAAAAACATTTGGAATGTACTATTTATTGAACATATGTAATATTTTTTTACTTTGAATGTAATATATAAACTATTTATGGTTCAATTCTTTACGATGCATGAAACTTTACGTACATACCGTTTTTTGAGCCTTCGGCGAAAAAAAACACCTTCCCTTCTTTTCATGCTTCGTAAATAATATCCGTATTTTCATAAAAACGTCCAATCTTCGTAAAATCAATAACCGATAAATCTTTTCATTTCGGAGTTTGACGAAGGTATGCTTCTTCAAAATTTACTTTTTTGTGCCTTGGCACTGTTTCTTCGAAACAATCTCCAAATATCAACATTGATCCCCTTCTTGCGTCATTGATGCAATATGATGTATGATGTTATGCTATGCAAATGATGTGATGATGTGATGTTATGCAAAATGATATTTGCCGAAGATCGACGTTTATTTTTCACTCTAAGCCTCCCTTAGGAACTTCTTCGCCTTTTACTTCAGCGGAATCAGCGTTTATTTTTCGCTGTAAGCCTCCCTTAGGAGCTTCTTCGCCTTTTACTTTCAGCGTTATCAGCGTTTATTTTTCGCTGTAAGCCTCCCTTAGGAGTTTCTTCGCCTTTTATTTTCAGCGGTATCAGCATTTATTTTTCGCTGTAGGCTCTGCATTCCCTTCGGAACGACTTTTGAGCAGAAAACTTACGCTGCGCTCCCTTAGGAACGACTTTTTGTTATTTCGGAAATTCCCCTTGTAACCATAAATCTTATGCTTCGGCAACTCCGCTACTCTGTGGAGAAGGTATATCTTTACTGTGGCAAAAACGAAACTATTACAAGAGATTTAAAAAATGACAAAAATACTTAGGCTTTCAATAATTGTTCCTTATTAAAAAAGAAAATGATACTGAATGTAAAAACTGCTGCCGAAGTAGGATATTTGTTAGTAAATATGCTTCGATTCTGGCATAGTACTATTGACTATGCGAGCTTTGGACTCTTCTCTGAAGTCCCGTTGGAGGTGGGGATGCTGACTCCCTTCTGGCTGCTGGCCTTGTTGCATTGGTGGTGGAGGGGGAAGCTGTTGCCAGGATGCCTGAGGTTGGCTAGCCGAAGCGACAGAAGCTGCAGGGTGGTTGCCTACATACTCTGGAATGTATGGCGAATGGTACGAAGCAGTGTGCATAACTTGCTTCGGCTGGCTCTATTGGGCCGCAACTTCTGCTATCTCCTTTTGTTTCTGGATGGTAACATGGCACATCCTGGTGGTATGGCCCTTGTCCTCACCGCAGAATAGGCAATAAATCTTCCTGGGCTGATCCCCAAATCTCTGCCCCTTGGAGCTGGAGGTCAAGGATAGCTCTGCTGCTGCCTCGAAGCCTGGGAGGAATATTGCAGCCTCTGCTGCTGGCTTCCTCTGTCATCATTCTGAGTGGAATGAATCGATCTGACATGTCTGGGATGAATTCTCCCTCCGAAGCCCCTGGCTATTTCGGAGAACCTGTAAGCTTCCTCCCTTCTCTGTCGAAAATCATTGTCAACGCGGATGTATTCATCCATCTTCTGAAGCAATTTCTCCAGAGTCTGAGGGGGCTTTCTGGCGAAGTATTGGGCTGAAGGTCCCGGTCGAAGCCCCTTAATCATGGCCTCAATGACAATTTCATTAGGAACTGTTGGCGCTTGTGCCCTCAGGCGTAAAAATCTTCGGACATACGCCTGAAGATACTCTTCGTGATCTTGGGTGCACTGGAATAAAGCTTGACTGGTAACCGGCTTCGTTTGAAACCCTTGGAAGCTGGTGATCAGCATATCCTTCAGCTTCTGCCATGATGTGATCGTTCCTGGCCGAAGGGAGGAGTACCAGGTTTGTGCAACATTCTTGACAGCCATGACGAAAGACTTCGCCATGACTGCAGTATTGCCACCATAGGAAGATATTGTTGCTTCGTAGCTCATCAGAAACTGCTTTGGATCTGAATGGCCGTCGTACATGGGGAGTTGAGGTGGCTTGTAGGACGGGGGCTAAGGTGTAGCCTGCAGTTCTGCTGATAGAGGAGAAGCATCATCAAAGGCAAAATTTCCATGATGGAAATTCTCATACCAGTCATCTTCGTTGAAGAAGCCCTCTTGATGAAGCTCTCTATACTGAGGCCTTCGGTTCTGCTCATCTTGAGTAAGATGGCGAACTTCTTCAGAGGCTTCGTCTATCTGCCTTTGCAGATCAGCCAGCCTAGCCATCTTTTCCTTCTTCCTTTGCACCTGCTGATGGATCATCTCCATATTTCTGATCTCTTGGTCCAAGTCGTCCTCCTGAGGCGTTGGATTGATGGCCTTCCTTTTCTGGCTTCGGGCCTCCCGAAGAGAGAGAGTGTCCTGGTTGGGGTCCAGCGGCTGCAGAGCGGTAGCCCCTGTTGCTGAAGCTTTCTTTGGCGGCATTACGAAGGTCTACGCTTGCCGAGGGTGTTCGAAACTCAAAATAGTGGGAGTGAGTTCACCGAAGGTGGGCGCCAATGTTGGGGACTTGTTCTCAAACGCTAAGAGTTAAGAACAAGGCAACATAAAAGTGTTAAATGTCAAAGTCCTTCGTCCTTCGAAGCATTATCTCCCTTCGGATATAATGAATTCCGGACGAAGGTCATGAAGGACAAACCTTCATGAGCACAATAAATGATGAAGAAGGATTCATACACAAGATATGGAAAAGTAATATAAACACTTTAAATGTTATTATTAACTTATTTTAACTTGCATTACTGTATTCACAATGACAGATTATGAATGTACCTTTGGCTCGAAGAAAAGCAGGGGTACAAGCGTGACGTGAGAGCAAACGCCAAGTCAACGTGAACAGTACGGGAGTACTGTTCATCTATTTATAGGCAAGGGACGCAGCCCATGTAGAATTACATTCATGCCCTTTATATTTGCTAATAACACTATAGTAATTCTTCGAGGTCTAATTTGCCTTTTCATCTTTAAGTTGGTTCCCCTTTTCTACTGTCATGCCGAAGCTTTCCTGTGCACAGCTTCGTGATCACCTTGTCCTTCGTCATAATCACCTTTCGTCTCGCTCAGGCTTCGTCCTAACCATGCTCTGTATGCTCATGATCCGAATCCGAAAATACTTGTTCACATGGTCTTAGGTACCCCACTCTTGTTGGGTCCTACAAGGTTAGTGACAATAGTCTTAGGGACCCAAATGCAAGTTTTATGTCCCTTGCATTTTGCCCCTAATTTTCTATCAACCACTTTCTTGTCCTTTCTACAAATAGCAAAGGAAGCATTGCAAGCATGATAAATTGTCGAAGGTTCATTAATTTCCCTAGGAACATTAGCAACATTTCTCCTAGGCATATGATGAATGACATTTCTCCTAGGCATATCTCTACCATCCACATAGGAAGAACTTGAAGCACTCATTGCATTTGAATTGTAAGCATTACAACTCCTATCATTATGAACATTTCTAGAGAATTTCCTATCATAAATAAATGCATGATTCTTTTGAGTACTATTAGCCATAGGGGCCTTCCCTTTCTCCTTGGCGGGAATGGGAGCCTTATGGCTTGTTAAGTTCTTGACTTCCCTCTTGAAGCCAAGTCCATCCTTAATTGAGGGATGCCTACCAATCATGTAGGCATCCCTTGCAAATTTTAGTTTATCAAATTCACTTTTGCTAGTCTTAAGTTGAGCATTAAGACTAGCCACTTCATCATTTAGTTTAGAGATTGAAACTAGGTGTTCACTACAAGCATCAATATTGAAATCCTTACACCTATTGCAAATTACAACATGTTCTACACAAGATGTTGATTTATTAGCTATTTCTAACTTAGCATTCAAGTCATCATTTATGCTCTTTAAGCTAGAAATAGAGTCATGGCATGTAGACAATTCACAAGAAAGCATTTCATTCCGTTTAACTTCTAAAGCAAGATATTTTTGTGCCTCTACAAATTTATCATGTTTTTCATACAAAAGATCCTCTTGCTTTTCTAACAATCTGTTTTTATCATTCAAAGCATCAATCAATTCATTAATCTTATCTATTTTAGTTCTATCTAGGCCCTTGAATAAACATGAGTAGTCTATTTCATCATCGCTATATTCTTCATCACTTGAGGAAGCATAAGTACTAGTATTGTTTCGAGTACATACCTTCTTTTCCCTTGCCATGAGGCAGGTGTGATGCTCGTTGGGGAAGAGCGACGCTTTGTTGAAGGCTGAGGCGGCAAGTCCTTCGTCGTCGGATGAAGAGCAATCCGAGTCCCACTCCTTGCCAAGATGTGCCTCGCCCTTAGCCTTCTTGTACTTCTTCTTTTCCCTCTTCTTCTCTTGTTCCTGGTCACTATCATTATCGGGACAATTAGCGATAAAATGACCAATCTTACCGCACTTGAAGCAGGAGTTTCCCTTTGTCTTGTTCTTCTTAGGATGCTCCTTACGGCCCTTTAGCGCCGTCTTGAAGCGCTTGATGATGAGGGCCATCTCTTCCTCATTTAGTTCTGCCGCCTCAACTTGCGCCACCTTGCTAGGTAGTGCCTCCTTGCTACTCGTTGCCTTGAGAGCAATGGCTCGAGGCTCATGAATTGGACCATTCAACGCATCGTCGACGTATCTTGCCTCCTTGATCATCATCCGTCCGCTTACAAACTTCCCAAGTACTTCTTCGGGCGACATCTTGGTGTTCCTAGGATTCTCACGAATATTGTTTACAAGATGTGGATCAAGGACAGTAAAAGACCTTAGCATTAGGCGGACGACGTCGTGGTCCGTCCATCGTGTGCTGCCATAGCTCCTTATTTTGTTGATGAGGGTCTTGAGCCGGTTGTACGTTTGGGTTGGCTCCTCTCCCCTGATCATCGCGAATCTCCCAAGTTCGCCTTCCACCAACTCCATCTTGGTGAGCATGGTGACATCATTTCCCTCATGTGATATCTTGAGGGTGTCCCAGATCTGCTTGGCATTGTCCAAGCCGCTCACCTTATTGTATTCTTCCCTGCACAAAGATGCTAAAAGGACAGTAGTAGCTTGTGCATTTTTATGGATTTGCTCGTTAATGAATAAGGGGCTATCCGTGCTATCAAATTGCATTCCGTTTTCCACTATCTCCCATATACTTGGATGGAGAGAGAACAAGTGACTACGCATTTTGTGACTCCAAAATCCGTAGTCCTCTCCATCAAAGTGTGGAGGTTTGCCAAGAGGAATGGAAAGCAAATGTGTATTTGAACTATGCGGAATACGAGAATAATCAAAAGAGAAGTTTGAGTTAACCGTCTTCTTTTTCTCGTAGTCGTTGTCGTCGTCCTTTTGGGAAGAAGAGGACTCGTCGCTGTCATCGTAGTAGATGATCTCCGTGATGCGCCTCATTTTCTTCTTCTTCCCGTCTTTTCTTTTGTGGCCTGACCCTGAGTCAGTAGGCTTGTCATCCTTTGGATCATTGACGAAGGACTCCTTCTCCTTATCATTGACCACCATCCCCTTGCCCTTAGGATCCATCTCTTCGGGCGATTAGTCCCTTACGTGAAGAGAACGGCTTTGATACCAATTGAGAGCACCTAGAGGGGGGGTGAATAGGTGATCCTGTAAAACTTAAAACTTAGTGCCACAAAAACTTGATTCGGAGTTAGCACAATAAGGCCAAGTGGCTAGAGAGGAGTCTTAGCAAAACACAATAACCACAAAGAGATCAACACAGAGACGGCACAGTGGTTTATCCCGTGGTTCGGCCAAGTCCAATACTTGCCTACTCCACGTTGTGGCGTCCCAACGGACGAGGGTTGCACTCAACCCCTCTCAAGCGGTCCAAAGACCCACTTGAATACCATGGTGTTTTGCTTGCACTTTACTATATCCCACTTGCGAGGAATCTCCACAACTTGGAGCCTCTCGCCCTTACAAAGATGTTCACAAAGAAGCACGGAAGTAAGGATGGGATGAGCAACGCACACAAGACACAAAATCAGAGCAACACACGCACACACGAGCTCTCAACACAACTCAAAGAGTTCACTACTCAAATGGAGCTCTAGTTGCTATCACAAAGAATCAAATGCGCGGAATTGGAATCTTGGTGCTTAGGAATGCTTAGAGTATGCTTGGTGTACTCCTCCATGCGCCTAGGGGTCTCTTTTATAGCCCCAAGGCAGCTAGGAATCGTTGAGAGCATTCCAGGAAGGCAATTCTTGCCTTCTATCGACTGGCGCACCGGACAGTCCGGTGCGGATTTCTTTCCTTCTGTGGCGCAGTCGACCATTGAAGATCCAGAGTCGTTGGCGCACCGGACACTGTCCGGTGCACACCGGACAGTCCGGTGCCCCATTGTGACCGTTGGCTCGGCCACGCGTCACGCGCGGAATCCTCGGCCGACCGTTGGCCCAGCTGACCGTTGGCTCACCGGACAGTCCGGTGCACCACCGGACAGTCCGGTGATTTATAGTCGTACGTCGTTAATCGCTTCCCGAGAGCGATGACTTCACCTGTGAATGGCTCACCAGACAGTTCGGTGCACCACCGGACAGTCCGGTGATTTATAGCCGTACGCCGTTGATCGCTTCCCGAGAGCAGCCAGTTGACAGTCGCCAGCCTGGCGCACCGGACACTGTCCGGTGCACCACCGGACAGTCCGGTGCACCCAGACTACGTAGATTCTTGGCTGCTTAGCCAAGTCTTTTCCAAAATGGTATTTTCCTGTTTCTAGCACTTGGACATAATACATTAGTCTCCAAAACAATGTACTAAGTCTTAGAAACATAACTTTACTCTTGATTTGCACTTTGTCCATCAATTGGCATAGATTAACACTTAAGCACTTGTGTTGGCACTCAATCACCAAAATACTTAGAAATGGCCCAAGGGCACATTTCCCTTTCAGGTGCACCACCGGACAGTCCGGTGTGCTAAGCCGAGCTGGAGTTTGCTGCACATAGCCAACTCTTTTTCCATTTCTTTTCTCCCTGTTTCTAGCACTTAGACAAAATATGTTAGTACTCAAAACAATGTACTAAGTTTAGAAACGTACCTTTATCTTTGATTTGCACTTCTCACTTTACTTGGCACATGAGAACTTAATTAAACATGTTGGGCACTTAATCACAAAAACATTATAGAAATTGCCCAAGGGCACATTTCCCTTTCAATCTCCCCCTTTTTGGTGATTTATGCCAACACATAAAAAAGCAACGAAAATAAGTGCAACATCAACGCAAATGAGTACCAAATTGTTTTTTACTATAATTTGGCATATTTGGATCATTCTTTGCCACCACTTGGTTTGTTTTTGCAAATCAAATTCATTTTCCTATCTCTAAGTCAAACTCACTTGTTTGGGCACAAAGAGAGATAATTCAAGAGTGAAATTGATCAAGTGCCAAAACTCCTCCTTTTTCCCATGATAAAAAATTCTCCCCCACAAGAGACTAAATTTTGCAATAAGAGTATTTTGGAAAAATCAAAAGTTCTAACTCTATTGTTTTCAAAATTCACAAGTGGTAGCTGATCCATTTGCTTTGGCCTTAATTTCTCCCCCTTTGGCATTAAGCACCAAAACGGGATCATTCTTGGCCCTTTAATCCTATTGCCTCACCAAAAATGTCAATTAAGAGCAAAAAGGCAATAAGAGCATAAGTATGAACTTGGAAGTAAATACACCAATATCGGAGTGCAGTGGAAGTCTTTGCAACGTCCAAGTCCATTTTCCCTTTCAATGCACCTTTGAGACTACATCAAGAGTATTCAAACACATAGGTTAGTCTCAAAGGGTCAAGTTGTAGCACATCTCCCCCTTAATATGTGCATCACTTGCAAATGGACTTGTGAGGTCCGAGGATCATGTGTACAACTTGAGCACCACAAATAAACAATAATGGATTTAAATGCATAAAGTAACATGATCAAAGGCATAGAACACATGTATGTTATAGATCAATCTAAGTTACGCGAATCTAAGACATTTAGCTCACTACGCAACCTGCAAAAAGTTTTCTCATCCAACGACTTGGTAAAGATATCGGCTAGGTGGTTCTCGGTGCAAATATGGTACACCTCGATATCTCCCTTTTGCTGGTGGTCTCTCAGAAAGTGATGCCGGATGTCTATGTGCTTAGTGCGACTGTGTTCAACAGGATTATCCGCCATGCGGATTGCACTCTCATTGTCACATAGGAGTGGGACTTTGCTCAGATTGTAGCCAAAGTCCCGGAGGGTTTGCCTCATCCAAAGTAGTTGCGCGCAACACTGTCCTGCGGCAACATACTCGGCCTCAGCAGTGGATAGGGCAACAGATGTTTGTTTCTTTGAACTCCACGATACCAGGGACCTTCCTAGAAATTGGCACGTCCCCGATGTGCTCTTCCTATCAACCTTGCACCCGGCATAATCGGAGTCTAAATATCCAATCAAGTCAAAGGTAGACCCCTTTAGATACCCGATCCTGAAGCAAGGCGTAGCAACTAAATACCTAAGAATTCGCTTAACAGCCACAAGGTGACATTCCTTGGGGTCGGATTGAAATCTAGCACACATGCATACACTAAGCATAATGTCCGGTCTAATAGCACATAAACAAAGTAATGACCCTATCATAGACCGATATGCCTTTTGATCAACGGACTTACCTCCTTTGTTGAGGTCGACATGTCTGTCGGTTCCCATCGGTGTTTTCGCGGGCTTGGCGTCCTTCATTCCAAACCTCTTGAGAAGATCTTGAGTCTACTTCGTTTGGGAGAGGAAGGTGCCATCCTTGAGTTGCTTCACTTGGAACCCAAGGAAGTAGGTCAACTCGCCCATCATTGACATCTCGAACTTTTGTGTCATCACCCTGCTAAACTCCTCACAAGACTTTTGATTAGTAGAACCAAATATTATGTCATCGACATAAATTTGGCACACAAAAATATCACCATCACAAGTCTTAGTGAAAAGAGTGGGATCGGCTTTCCCAACCTTGAAAGCATTAGCAATTAAGAAATCTCTAAGGCATTCATACCATGCTCTTGGGGCTTGCTTAAGTCCATAGAGCGCCTTAGAGAGCTAAAATACTTGGTCGGGGTACCTGTCATCCTCAAAGCCAGGGGGTTGTTCCACGTATACCTCCTCCTTGATTGGCCCGTTGAGGAAAGCACTCTTCACATCCATTTGAAACAACCTGAAAGAGTGGTGAGCGGCATAGGCTAATAATATTCGAATAGACTCTAGCCTAGCCACAGGAGCAAAAGTCTCCTCGAAATCCAAACCTGCGACTTGGGCATAACCTTTTGCCACAAGTCGAGCCTTGTTTCTTGTCACCACCCCGTGCTCGTCTTGCTTGTTGCGGAACACCCACTTGGTTCCCACAACATTTTGCTTTAGACGTGGCACCAGGCTCCAAACTTCATTCCTCTTGAAGTTGTTGAGCTCTTCCTGCATGGCTAACACCCAATCCGGATCCTGCAAGGCCTCTTCTACCTTCAAAAGGCTCAATAGAAGAGACAAACGAGTAATGCTCACAGAAGTTAGCTAATCTTGAGCGAGTTGTTACTCCCTTGCTTATGTCACCCAGAATCTGATCGACGGGGTGATTTCTTTGGATTGTTGCTCAGACTTGAGTTGGAGGGACCAGTGGTGCTTCTTCCTCCATAACTTGTTCTTCTTATGCTCCCCCTTGATCATGCGCCTCTTCTTGAGGAACCTGTCCATCATCTTGAGTTGGGGGATGCACCATTGTAGAGGAAGATGGTTGATCTTGCTCCTGTTGTTCCTGTGGTCGCACATCACCTATCGCCATCTTGCGCATTGCGGCCGTCGGAACATCATCTTCATCTATGTCATCAAGATCAACTTGCTCTCTTGGAGAGCCATTAGTCTCATCAAATACAACATCGCTAGAGACTTCAACCAAACCCGATGATTTATTGAAGACTCTATACGCCTTTGTATTTGAGTCATATCCTAGTAAAAACCCTTCTACTGCCTTGGGAGCAAATTTAGAATGTCTACCTTTCTTCACCAGAATGTAACATTTGCTCCCAAATACACGAAAGTGAGAAACGTTGGGTTTGTTACCGGTAAGGAGTTCATACGAGGTCTTCTTGAGAAGGTGATGTAGGTAGAGCCGGTTTATGGCATGGCAAGCTGTGTTCACAGCTTCCGACTAAAATCGCTCGGGCGTCTTGAATTCTCCAAGCATCGTTCTCGCCATGTCGATAAGCGTCCTATTCTTCCTCTCTACCACACCGTTTTGCTGTGGTGTGTAGGGAGCAGAGAACTCGTGCTTGATGCCTTCTTCCTCAAGATACTCCTCCACTTGCAGATTGTTGAACTCGGACCCGTTGTCGCTTCTTATCTTTTTCACCTTGAGCTCAAATTCGTTTTGAGCCCTCCTTAGAAAGCGCTTTAGGGTCCCTTGGGTTTCTGACTTATCCTGCAAAGAACACCCAAGTGAAGCGGGAAAAATCATCAACAATTACAAGACCATACTTACTTCCCCCGATGCTAAGGTAGGCAACGTGTTCAAAGAGGTCCATGTGAAGAAGCTCCAGTGGTCTTGATGTTGTCATCACATTCTTGATATGATGAGTGCTTTCCACTTGTTTCCCTGCCTCACAAGCTGCACAAGGTCTATCTTTCTCGAAACAAACATTGGTTAGTCCTAACACATGTTCTCCCTTTAGAAGTTTATGTAGGTTCTTCATCCCAACATGTGCTAGACGACGATGCCACAGCCAGCCCATACTAGTCTTAGCTATTAAGCATGCATCTAGATCGCCCTCCTCTTTTGAAAAATCAACTAAGTAGAGTTTGCCATCTAATACACCCTTAAAAGCTAATGAACCATCACTCCTTCTAAAGATAGATACATCAACATTTGTAAAAAGACAATTGTAACCCATGTGACACAATTGACTTACAGATAGGAGGTTGTATCCTAATGACTCTACTAAAAATACATTTGAAATAGAGTGCTCGCTTGTGATGGCTATTTTTCCCAAACCTTTGACCTTGCCTTGATTCCCATCTCCAAAGATAATTGTATCCTGTGAATCCTTGTTCTTGACGTAGGAGGTGAACATCTTCTTCTCCCCCGTCATGTGGTTTGTGCATCCGCTATCGATAATCAAGCTTGAGCCCCTGGATGCATAAACCTGCAAGGAATTTAAGCTTGGGTTTTAGGTACCCAACTCTTGTTGGGTCCTACAAGGTTAGTCAAAATAACTTTTGGAACCCAAATACAAGTTTTATCTCCCTTGCATTTGGATCCCAACTTCTTAGCAACCACTTTTGTATTTCTACATGAAAGAACAAAAGAAGCATTACAAGCATGGTAAATAGTAGAGGGTCCATTGCACATTTTTCTAGGAGAATGAGACACAACATTATTTCTCCTAGGCCTACTTCTACCATGAACAAAAGTAGAACTAGAGGCAAACATAGCATGTGAGTTATAAGCAGCATGATCATAACTCCTATTGTAATGAGTGCGACTAGCAATTTTCCTATCATAAATAAAGGCATGGTTTCTTTGGGGATTACTAGCCATAGGAGCCTTCCCTTTCTCCTTGTTGAGAACAGAAGTCCTTTGACTTGTTAAGTTCTTGGCTTCCTTTTGAAAACCAAGCCCATCCTTAATTGAGGGGTGTCTACCTTAGTGTAGGCATCCCTAGCAAACTTTAATTTATCAAAATCACTTTTGCAAGTCTTAAGTTGAGCATTAAGACTTGCCACCTCATCATTTAATTTAGTAATAACAATAAGATGTTCATTACAAGTATCAACATCAAAGTCTTTACATCTATTGCAAATAACAACATGCTCTACACATGAACTAGATTTGTTAACTTCCTCAAGCTTAGCATTTAAATCATCATTTAAAATCTTTAAACTAGAGATAGATTCATGGCAAGCAGATAACTCAGAAGATAGCATTTCATTTCTCTTAGTTTCTAAAGCAAGAGACTTTTGTACACTAACAAATTTGTCATGTTCCTCATATAAAATGTCTTCTTGCTTCTCTAGCAATCTATCTTTTTCATTTAGAGCATCAATTAATTCATTAATTTTCTCTACTTTGGCTCTATCTAAACCTTTAAATAAGCTAGAGTAATCTACTTCATCATCGGAAGAATCATCATCGCTAGAAGTAGTGTACTTAGGGGTTTCTAGAACACTTACCTTCTTCTCCTTGGCCATGAGGCAAGTGTGGCGTTCATTGGGGAAGAGCGAAGACTTATTGAAGGACGAGGCTGCCAGTCCTTCATCGTCGGAATCGGATGAAGAGCAGTCTGAATCCCATTCTTTTCCAAGGTGTGCTCGCCCTTGGCCTTCTTGTAAACTTTCTTCTTCTCCCTCTTCCCATACTTTTCTTGTTCCTGGTCATTATCATTATCGGGGCATTGAGCAATAAAATGACCAGTCTTACCACATTTAAAGCAGGAGCGCTTTCCCTTTGTTTTATTCTTGTTGGGGTACTCCTTGCGTCCTTTAAGTGCGGTCTTGAAGTGCTTGATGATAAGCGCCATTTCATCTTCATTGAGTTTGGCAGCCTCTACTTGAGCTACCTTGCTTGGTAGCGCCTCCTTGCTGCTTGTTGCTTTGAGAGCAACGGGTTGTGGCTTGTAGATGGGTAGTGGACCGTTCAAAGCGTCATCCACGTATCGCGCTTCCTTCACCATCATGCGCCCGCTCACAAACTTTCCAAGGATCTCCTCGGGCGTCATCTTTGTGTACCTGGGATTTTCACGGATAAGATTCACAAGATGAGGGTCAATAACTGTAAAGGACCTGAGCATGAGTCGGACGACGTCGTGGTCCGTCCATCTTGTGCTTCCATAGCTTCTAATCTTGTTGACCAGGGTCTTGAGCCTGTTGTAGGTTTGAGTTGGCTCCTCCCCTAATCATCGCAAATCTCCCCAGCTTGCCTTCCACCAACTCCATTTTGGTGATCATGGTGGCGTCATTTCCCTCATGAAATATCTTGAGGGTGTCCCAGATCTGCTTTGCATTCTCCAAGCCGCTAACCATGTTATATTCATCCCTGCACAGAGATGCTAGCAAAACAGTAGTGGCTTGGGCATTTTTATGAATTTGCTCATTAATAAACACAGGGTTATCCGTATTATCGAAATGCATTCTATTTTCAACTATTTCCCAAATGCTAGGATGGAGAGAAAATAGATGACTACACATTTTATGACTCCAAAATGAGTAGTCCTCTCCATCAAAGTGTGGAGGTTTTCCTAGAGGAATAGAAAGTAAATGTGCATTCGAATTGTACGGCATGCGGGAATAATCAAAGGAATAGTTTTGATTAACCGTCTTTTTCTTTGACGAAGAATCGTCATCGTCGTCGTCTCTTGGTGAAGAAGAAGATGCATCACTGTCATAGTAGACGATCTTCTTGATGCGCCTCTTCTTCCCGTCCTTCTTCTTGTGACTCGAGCTAGAGTCGGTTGGCTTGTCGTCTCTAGGCTCGTTGAGGAAGGACTCCTTTTCCTTATCGTTGACCACCATCCCCTTTCCCTTAGGATCCATCTCTTCGGGCGGTTAGTCCCTTAGATGAAGAGTACGGCTCCGATACCAATTGAGAGCACCTAGAGGGGGGTGAATAGGTGATCCTGTAAAAATCAAACACTAATAGCCACAAAACTTAGTTATTAGTGTTAGTATGGCTAAGTAGCTTGAAGCGAGTTCTTGTGAACACAAACAGTCACAGAGAGATCAACATAAGACACGCGATTTTTATCCCGTGGTTCGGCCAAGTAACACTTGCCTACTTCCACGTTGTGGCGTCCCAATGGACGAGGGTTGCACTCAACCCCTTTCAAGTGATCCAATGATCAACTTGAATACCACGGTATTTTCCTTAGAGTATTTTCCCGTTTGCGAGGAATCTCCACAACTTGGAGTATCTCGCCCTGAAAATTAAAACTTTATCCCCCAACTAGATCCTCTGATTAGTGGTTAGAACAAGATATACAATTATCGGAGTATAAAAACTAAGTCCTTTGCTTGAAAAGAGTATTGCTTTCAAATAATGCGGAATTGATAAATCAATACCAATAAGTCTATGAGAATAAAGCAAGAGGGCTTAGATAAGAAGAGCAATAGGACAAGTTCTTTCTTGCAAGGTGTTACTTCACTAAATGAGAATTTAACTTAAAGCAACACCAAATAATGTTAGCAATGAATAGAGCAAGAAAAACTTGGAACGGGAGAGAACAAACAAATCACAAGCAATAAGCACACGAGACACGAGTGATTTGTTTTACCGAGGTTCGGCCCTCGAAGGCCTAGTCCCCGTTGAGGAGTCCACTAAGGATGGGTCTCTTTCAACCCTTTCCCTCTTTCTCCACCGATCACCAAAGACCGGAGAGCTCTTCTTCTTCTCAAGGATCACTTAAGACCCCACAAGGATCACCACACTCTTTGGTGTCTCTTGCTAGCTTTACAAGCCTACAAAACTTTGGAGGAAGTTTGATGAGAGTCAAAACTCCACGCGCAAATGAACACAAAGATGTAGCACACACTATGTCTCAATGAATCTCACAAGGCACTAGTGCTAAACTCAAATGAGTAGCTCTCTCTTGCTTGCTCTCTCTTGTGTGGCACTTGTGTTGGTTGTAGTGGTCTAAATCTTGTGTATAGGATGGATCAATGAATAGAGGTGGTTGGGAGGGCTTGAGTATGTCAACTAGATGACTTGGAATGTTGCTTGGGCTCCCACACCTTGAAGTGGCCGGTTGGGGTGGTATTTATAGCCACCAACCAATTGTAGCCGTTGGAGAAGTCTGCTGGCGATGGGCGCACCGGACAGTTCGGTGCGCCACCGGACAGTGTCCGGTGCGCCGCCACGTCATCCTCCCGTTAGGGCTTGGAGCTAGTCGACCGTTGGAGGCCTTGTCCTCATGTGGCACCGGACAGTCCGGTGCGACACCGGACAGTCTGGTGCCCCTCTGACCGTCTGCTCTGACATCTGAATTGCACTGTTCACTTTGCAGAGTCGACCGTTGCCCGCAGATAGCCGTTGCTCCGCTGGCGCACCGGACAGTCCAGTGGCACACCGGACAGTCCAGTGAATTACAGCGAAGGTGCGCCTGGGAAACCCGAAGGTGAAGAGTTTGAAGTCGATCTTCCCTGGTGCACCGGACACTGTCCGGTGGCACACCGGACAGTCCGGTGTGCCAGACCAGGGAGCACTTCGATTTCCTTTGCTCCTTTCTTCTTGAACCCTTTTTAATCTTTGTATTGGCTTTGAGTTGAACCTTAGGCACCTGTAGAACATATACTCTAGAGCAAACTAGTTAGTCCAATTATTTGTGTTGGGCATTTCAACCACCAAAAACATTTAGGAAAAGGTTTAAAGCCTATTTCCCTTTCAATCTCCCCCTTTTTGATGATTGATGCCAACACACATCAAAGCAAATATATAAGTGAATAATTGAACTAGTTTGCATAAGGTAAGCACAAAGGTTGCTTGGAATGAAACCAATATTATTTCAATAGATATGCATGGATTGTTCTCTTCTTAAAATGTTTTGGACCACGCTTGCACCACAAGTTTTGTTTTTGCAAATTCTTTATAAAATTCTTTTCAAAAACCTTTTGCAAGTAGTCAAAGGTACATGAATAAGATTGAATGAAGCATTTTCAAGTTTTGAGATTTTCTCCCCCTGTTTCAAATGCTTTTCCTTTGACTAAACAAAACTCCCCCTGTAGAACATATGCTCCGATACCAATTGAAAGGGAAATAGGCTTTAAACATTTTCCTAAATGATTTTAGTGGTTGAAATGCCTAACACAAATAATTGGACTAACTAGTTTGCTCTAGAGTATATGTTCTACAGGTGCCAAAGGTTCAACACAAAGCCAATACAAAGATTAAAAAGGGTTCAAGAAGAAAGGAGGAAAGGAAACTGAAATGCTCCCTGGTCTGGCGCACCGGGACTGTTCGGTGTGCCACCGGACAGTGTCCGGTCCACCAGGGAGGATCGACTTCAAACTCTTCACCTTCGGGTTTCCCAGGCGCACCTCCGCTATAATTCACCGGACTGTCCGGTGTGCCACCGGACTGTCCGGTGCGCCAGCGGAGCAACGGTCATCTGCGCGCAACGGTCGACTCTGCAAAGCAAACAGTGCAAATCAGATGTCAGAGCAGCGGTCAGAGGGGCACCGGACTATCCGGTGTCGCACTGGACTGTCCGGTGCCACATGAGGACAAAGCCTCCAACGATCGACCAGCTCCGAGCCCTAACGGGAGGATGACGTGGTGACGCACCGGACACTGTCCGGTGTGCCCATTGCCAGCAGACTTCTCCAACGGCTACAATTTTGGTTGGTGGCTATAAATACCACCCCAACCGGCCACTTCAAGGGGTGGGAGCCCAAGCAACATTTCAAGTCATCTAGTTGACATACTCAAGCCCTCTCAATCACCTCTATTCATTGATCCATCCTATACACAAGATTTAGACCACTACAACCAACACAAGTGCCACACAAGAGAGAGCAAGCAAGAGAGAGCTACTCATTTGAGTTTAGCACTAGTGCCTTGTGAGATTCATTGAGAGATAGTGTGTGCTACATCTTTGTGTTCATTTGCGCGTGGAGTTTTGACTCCCATTGAACTTCCTCCAAAGTTTTGGAGGCTTGTAAAGCTAGCAAGAGACACCAAAGAGTGTGGTGATCCTTGTGGGGTCTTAAGTGATCCTTGAGAAGAAGAAGAGCTCTCCGGTCTTTGGTGATCGGTGGAGAAAGAGGGAAAGGGTTGAAAGAGACCCGTCCTTAGTGGACTCCTCAACGGGGACTAGGCCTTCGAGGGCTGAACCTCGGTAAAACAAATCACCCGTGTCTCGTGTGCTTATTGCTTGTGATTTGTTTGTTCTCTCTCGTTCCAAGTTTTTCTTGCTCTATTCATTGCTAACATTATTTGGTGTTGCTTTAAGTTAAATTCTCATTTAGTGAAGTAACACCTTGCAAGAAAGAACTTGTGCTATTGCTCTTCTTATCTAAGCCCTCTTGCTTTATTCTCATAGACTTATTGGTATTGATTTATCAATTCCACATTATTTGAAAGCAATACTCTTTTCAAGCAAAGGACTTAGTTTTTATACTCCGATAATTGTATATCTTGTTCTAACCACTAATCAGAGGATCTAGTTGGGGGATAAAGTTTTAATTTTTAGGTTTCGCCTATCCACCCCCCCTCTAGGCGACTTTCAATTGGTATCAGAGCTAGGCACTTCATATTGAGTCTAACAGCTCGAAGTGATGGCTCGAAGAAGATCCCAAAAGAATAAGAAGGCCAAGGAGGTAACTCTTGAGATTTTGCTTGATGATTGTTCTAATTATGCTTCATGGTCTACTAGTGTGATAAATGCCTTTAGAATCGTAGACTCCCGATTAGAACAAATTATAGACAAGAGTATCATGCCCTCCAATTATGATAGAAAGAATATTTCCGAGGAAGATCAAAGATGTTTAAGCTTAAATTATCTTGCTTTTGACATCTTAGGTAATTCTCTTAGCAAAGAAGATTATCATGCCTTCATAATTAATTATAATGAATCTTTTCATGATGCGCATGATATTTGGACTAGAATCAAAATCAAATTTGATGAGTCCAAACATGATAGTTCATTTTGTGCTTCTACTTCTTTTAGTCATTGTGAAACTAACCCTTTGAAGGAAGAAGAAAATGAACGATGGAGACCAAACGATGAATCCACCTCTCTAATAAGTTTGTCTTCCTATTTCGATTCCCACATATGTTGTGTGGCTAATAAAAATGATAGCAGAAGCACAAATGAGGATGAGGAGGAAGAAATAAGCTTCATGCAACTCTACGCTCGCCTAAGCCAAGAAGAGAAGGTGGTCATGATCAAACTTCTAGAAAGAGCGAGAGAGCAAAGCGAAGCTCGTCAAAGGCTAGAAAATATTCTCTCCATGAAAATGCAATGCTTTGACGAGTTGACTAAAGAACATGAGGAGCTAAAGTGCTCTCATGTTGATTTGGTCCAAAGGTATGAAACTATTTCAATTGAGCAAGATAACGCTTTACATTGTATCGCTCAATTAGTAAATAGGAATGCCTTGCTTAAGGACCAAGTAGAAAAGCTAAAAGATGAAAATCTAGCTTTTCAAGAAAAATATGATATGCTTCTATGTTCTCATGAAAATCTTATGGATGATCATATCATATTGAATTTGGCTCATGAGGTTGTGATAGAAAACTTAAAATCCCAACAACCTCACTCATGCACATGTATTCAAATTGAAACTACATTACCATGTGCTAATGCTTGTTGTCCGTCAACAAGCAAATCTTCCTTTGAGCTACAATTTGCAGGAACAAATGATGATACATATCAAAAGCTCAAAGAAGAAAATGAGAGGCTAACAATGAGCTTGACACAACTAAAAGGGAAGTGCATTGCTCAACCTTCTCAAGATAACCGTGATCACATGGTGAAGAAGCTTGAGACGGGAACCGTGGCACGTACTAAATCCCTTGAAGAAAATGTCAAGGACTTGAGGATTTCCAGGAGGAAGGAACAAAAGAAGAAAATCAATACCTCTTCCAAAAGCCTCAACCACGCCTCCATAAAAGGTAACATCCAAGGTAATAATCAAGTCTCACTTCACACTAAGAAAAGTAAGAAGTGTAGTGAATGCTTTGAAAAGGGGCACTCGATTAGGTCATGTCCCTATATTAAAAATGATTTGATTATTGACAAGGATGATAAAGTTTGTTTTAAATGCTCCAAGAATGGACACTTATTTAGATCTTGTCCCCATTTAAAACAAAAAGGCATAAGGTTAGAAAAGAAAATATTCACTAACCATGTAGCAAGCAAGAAACAAGGAAGGAAGAAATCTTCAAGGCTTGAAGATCGCCTATGCTACATATGCCGAAAGAAGGGACATTAATGTAAAGATTGTCCCATTGGTAACAACCCCACTCCTAGCTTGTCAATTAATTCTCATGTAACTAGGCAACCCAAAATTGCAACTTGTGCTAGAAAGGTAATGAGTTTACCTAGTGCTAACACAAAGGATGTTTGGGTTCCTAGATCTTTGTTGACTAACCTTGATGGACCCATCAAGAGATGGGTACCAAAATATGCTTGACAAGCTTTTCAGGAGAAGGAGATGATATGAAGCCTTGGGGTGCTTGAGAAAGTTAATTCAATTTAACTCAAGCTATCAATCTTCAATGATCTATATATCCAAGATTGACCCAAAGTTATTTCAAATTGTTATGTCTAAAACTCATATCATCTCGGGGAAGATATTGATGTTGTAGGAAATAAAGAATTATCCTAAGCGGAAAGATCGAGGCCTACAACATGAAGGAAAGCCAAAGGATGGTAACACTTATGTTTTTAAGTGCAAGCATCTTAAATTATGATTTCTCATGTGTCTTGTGTAGTCACATAGAAAAAGAAGCACTTTAAATGTCTTTATAATTATGTCACCATTCTTTGGAGAAATTCCTCTCATATGGTAGATTGCATAATCATCATTTCTATACTATGGCAATCTACATGCTTTAAATCATTGCAAATACCTCATGGCATGTTTTACACTAATTATCTTATTATTGCCATGATTCTAGATATAGAGAGATATT
Source organism: Zea luxurians (assembly GCA_029449295.1). Lineage (NCBI taxonomy): Eukaryota > Viridiplantae > Streptophyta > Magnoliopsida > Poales > Poaceae > Zea > Zea luxurians. The sequence continues at coordinate 2,690,811 of JAOPSE010000139.1, read as the reverse complement.
TCAAGTTCTTAAAAGAATAAAGTGTCATGTAAGGAATTCAAATCCTTAGGACACTTATAAAAGGAAAATTCTCTCTATAACTAGAATAGTGAGACTAATGATTTTATCTAAGTAACCCAAGTAGCCTCACTTGTAGAGAATAAGTTTCTCTTTGGAGATGCGTAATCGAACATGAAAAGAAAAATCAATCTAATGATTTATGATGTATTTCTACTTGCGTAAATTGGATATGATTCTTTCACATTTATTACTCTCCTTGTCATGAATTAGATTTATTCCCATAATCTTAAAGGATTATTTATGCTTGTTTTATGAGTTAAAATTGAGCATAACATCATCTATGGATAATCTAGTTCATGCTATGAAGTTTCCATGTTTTAGTAATCTAGCTTTTCATTCCTTATCAAAAATGATTACAAAAATGGAAACTAGTGCTTGTGTTACTAACAAAGTATCTCTTGAGCCCACTTATGAATATCTACAAAAGAAAAAGTGCACAAGCCTCATGGGTTGCTCTTCACCCAAAGGAAGAAAGGTAAAAGCAAAAGTATGGGAACTCATCTTCTTAATCAAATTTAGTTCCCATCTCAATGGCTATTTAATCTAAATTATCATATTCTACCCATGTGAGGAATAGATTCTTTATTGGACCTAAATCAGCTAGACGTGCATTCAATTTCATTCTTTTAAATACTCATGTCCATTAGAATCTAATTCATGCCTTTGCGATATATATATATATATATATATATATATATATATATATATATATATATATATAGACACACATTATCATATTGATTTGCTTCCAAGTAATGATTACTAAATTCAATATGATGAAGTAAAATTTCCAATGATTGATTAAAATGCTTAAAAAGTGCATATTCCTCTTTCTCAAATGAAATGCACTAATGTTAAGGATTTTACTTCATGTCTGTGTGACTTATGAATGATGAATTGTTTATATTTCCTATCTAAAGAGATCATCTTTCATCATATACTCCCTTGTGCTATTAACATCTTTCTTAAGTATTTTCAATAAGTTTGAAAGGAAAAAGAAACAACTACAAAGGGAGGACTCTCAAATGAAAGGAGAGGACATCAAGAACAACAACTTGGATAATAAGATCTACAAAACAATCAATGGTGTGGTTGTGAGTATTCTAAATCCTTTCATAATGAGAATACCAGGCCTAAGTTGTTTATTGCAAATTTTATGAGCCTTGATCAAGATGTATAATGCTTCTCCCTATTTGTCTTTTAAGTAAATGCATCCAATTCATTCAAATTCTTGATGTATATCTTTAGGGGGAGTCTCTTTCTATATCTTGATTATGTTGAAACTATCACTTTATGTTGGTAATTTCATATAGTCTCTTGCATGAGAATGAGTTTCTCATGATGTATGCTACTATTTTTTAATTCTTATCTTTCACTCTAAAGTAGCATATTTGCTGGATTCTCCTACTCTAAGCTTAATTGATAATCTGATGCATATGTTGTTCTTTTGATCACATATGTTATTTGTTTGATCATTGAATGACTTCAATTAACAATCATGTTTCTTAGTGTCGTATATACTACCAATCGATATCTCTCTTGATATGCACTAAGTTAAAAGGAGAATGCATGATACATTTATGCAATTTGTGATCCATTTGATATATGCTAACAATAACTTGGAAAAAGATCACTAGTTGTAGAACTCTCTCTTGTGCAAAATACTTCCATATATTGTCTTAAGTATAGGTCTTAAGCAACTAAGACAAAGGACAAAGCACAATGAAGAGAGCATCTCTATGTGAAGGTACAAAACGGTAAAACTACTTCCATTCATTTTCACATGTACCTAAATCTTCCTTCTCTATACATTCTTTGCATATCTTGTATAAAAGGAAGAGAAAGCATGTCCATGCATTAACCTTGCTTCATGCCTAGTTTAACTTCTCAAAATCTCACTCCTGCATTAATGCATCTTTGTTTAAACTAGATGAAGTGATTTAATTGTCAAAGAGCTTAAAGCTTAACCTTGTAACGAGGATAAGTTGCCTTTGTTCCAAAGGTGGATGGTCCTTAAGCCTCTTTGAAATCCTTAAGGGTAAATGCTTGAGATGTTTTAACATGCTTTCATAAGTGCATAACCTGTTATGAGCATCACACTTATACTATGACACAATGCACTTCACGTTCTGTATGATGTAAGTATGTTCTCATTAACCTAATTATGTGCCATTGGCATTTAAGGCCAAAATATGTGTTCCTTTCCATGCACACATTTAGGGGGAGCAATCTAAATTATACAGAACTATGATCATGCTTAATTTGACATATCCTTTGATCATATCTCTTTTATATCTATGACTAATGTGTTTTCAAGTGAATTCTCATGCTTAGTCATAGAATTAAAAGGGAAATGGAGTATTCGGCAAAGACGACGCTTCCACTCAACTCCATCGGTATTATCCACTCCTTGTCGGTATTCCGCATAGTTTTTCACTTTGGTATAAACTTCACTCATATTTTAATTGTTTGCCAAAGGGGGAGAGAAAGTAAAGGGCTTATATTTCACTCAAGCATCCGTTTTTGGCGATTCATGCCAAAGGGGGAGAGAGTATTAGCCCAAAGCAAAAGGACCACACCACCACCAATTTCAAAAAATGTAGTCTTTTAATTAGTGTTAAAAGAAGTTCTTCAATTGGTATCTTATTTTGATATAATTTCAAATTGGTATACCTTCTTCAAAATTAATATCTAAAACCCTCTTGAACACTAAGAGGAGGATTTCATTAAGGGGGAGTTTTGTTTAGTCAAAGGAAAAGCATTTGAAACAGGGGGAGAAAATATCAAAACTTGAAAATGCTTCATTCAATCTTATTCATGTACCTTTGACTACTTGCAAAAGGTTTTTGAAAAGAATTTTACAAAGAATTTGCAAAAACAAAACTTGTGGTGCAAGCGTGGTCCAAAACATTTTAAGAAGAGAACAATCCATGCATATCTATTGAAATAATATTGGTTTCATTCCAAGCAACCTTTGCACTTACCTTATGCAAACTAGTTCAATTATTCACTTATATATTTGCTTTGATGTGTGTTGGCATCAATCACCAAAAAGGGGGAGATTGAAAGGGAAATAGGCTTTAAACCTTTTCCTAAATGATTTTGGTGGTTGAAATGCACAACACAAATAATTGTACTAACTAGTTTGCTCTAGAGTATATGTTCTACAGGTGCCAAAGGTTCAACTCAAAGCCAATACAAAGATTAAAAGGGTTCAAGAAGAAAGGAGGAAAGGAAACCGAAGTGCTCCCTAGTCTGGCGCACTGGACTGTCCGGTGCACCAGGGAGGATCGACTTCAAACTCTTCACCTTCGAGTTTCCCAGGTGCACCTCCGCTATAATTCACCGGACTGTATGGTGTGCCACCGGACTGTCCGGTGCGCCAGCAGAGCAACGGTCATCTGTGCGCAACGGTCGACTTTGCAAAGCAAATAGTGCAAATCAGATGTCAGAGCAGCGGTCAGAGGGGCACTGGACTGTCCGGTGCCACATGAGGACAAAGCCTCCAACGGTCGACCAGCTCCGAGCCCTAACGGGAGGATGACGTGGCGGCGCACCGGACTGTCCGGTGCGCCCATCGTCAGCAGACTTCTCCAACGGCTACAATTTTGGTTAGTGGCTATAAATACCACCCCAACTGGCCACTTCAAGGGGTGGGAGCCCAATCAACATTCCCAGTCATCTAGTTGACATACTCAAGCCCTCCCAACCACCTCTATTCATTGATCCATCCTATACACAAGATTTAGACCACTACAACCAACATAAGTGCCACACAAGAGAGAGCAAGCAAGAGAGAGCTACTCATTTGAGTTTAGCACTAGTGCCTTGTGAGATTCATTGAGAGATAGTGTGTGCTACATCTTTGTGTTCATTTGCGCGTGGAGTTTTGACTCCCATTGAACTTCCTCCAAAGTTTTAGAGGCTTGTAAAGCTAGCAAGAGACACCAAAGAGTGTGGTGATCCTTGTGGGGTCTTAAGTGATCCTTGAGAAGAAGAAGAGCTCTCTGGTCTTTGGTGATCGGTGGAGAAAGAGGGAAAGGGTTGAAAGAGACCCGTCCTTAATGGACTCCTCAACGGGGACTAGGCCTTCGAGGGCCGAACCTCGGTAAAACAAATCACCCGTGTCTCGTGTGCTTATTGCTTGTGATTTGTTTGTTCTCTCCCGTTCCAAGTTTTTCTTGCTCTATTCATTGCTAACATTATTTGGTATTGCTTTAAGTTAAATTCTCATTTAGTGAAGTAACACCTTGCAAGAAAGAACTTGTGCTATTGCTCTTCTTATCTAAGCCCTCTTGCTTTATTCTCATAGACTTATTGGTATTGATTTATCAATTCCGCATTATTTGAAAGCAATACTCTTTTCAAGCAAAGGACTTAGTTTTTATACTCCGATAATTGTATATCTTGTTCTAACCACTAATCAGAGGATCTAGTTGGAGGATAAAGTTTTAATTTTCAGGTTTCGCCTATCCACCCCCCTCTAGGTGACTTTCAACTCCTCCATGCGCCTAGGGGTCCCTTTTATAGCTCCAAGGCAGCTAGGAGCCGTTGGAGGCCAACTTGGAAGGCCAAACTTGCCTTCTGTCGGGTGGTGCACCGGACAGTTCGGTGCACCACCGGACAGTCCCTGTAGCTGTCCGGTGCACGATCGCCTTCCAAATCAGGCGCATCCGACCGTTGCAACTCCGGGCCCGTTGGCGCACCGGACACTGTCCGGTGCACACCGGACAGTCTGGTGCCCCCGCCGACCGTTGGAGCTGCCACGCGTCGCGCGAAGATTGCGCGGGCGACCGTTGGCTCACCGGACAGTCCGGTGCACCACCGGACAGTCCGGTGAATTATAGCCACGTCGCCCCTTTGCTTTTCTCGAGGGCGACGAGTTCGCCCCGGATGACTCACCGGACAGTCCGGTGCACCACCAGACGGTCCGGTGAATTATAGTCATACGCCGCCGTTGATTCTCGAGAGCAGCCTTTTCACTAGAGACCAGCCTCGCGCACCGGACACTGTCCGGTGCACCACCGGACAGTCCGGTGTGCCAAGCCGAGCTGGAGTTTGCTGCACATAGCCAACTCTTTTTCCATTTCTTTTCTCCTTGTTTCTAGCACTTAGACAAAATATGTTAGTACTCAAAACAATATACTAAGTCTAGAAACGTACCTTTATCTTTGATTTGCACTTCTCACTTTACTTGGCACATGAGAACTTAATTAAACATGTTGGGCACTTAATCACTAAAATATTATAGAAATTGCCCAAGGGCACATTTCCCTTTCAGGGACATGGATCCTCGTTGTAGATTTATCCTCGTTAGGAACGGGGCTAGGGTAGAAATATCCCCTGCAAGCGTTCATGGGGATCCCCTTGAAAAAAATTCATCACGGAGTTGGGGATGGAGAGCTATTCCTCTACGGGCAATTCCCCATTGCCATCCCTAAGTGTGGTGAGAGATTACCAAGAAGATGACCGGATTTCATTGTGTATATGCACTAATCATAGCGCGAGTGTAATGTTATGCAATATGTCTCTTGGCTTGGAGTGCATAGGTATACAACACAAAGGCGGTGGTCGACATCGAAGATATAAGTCATGCGAGTTTATGTCGATGGACTAGGAGTGGTGAAGGATGAATGTCGAGCTTAAACAGGGTGATTGGAGAAACTGAAGGACAAACCATTGGCGGCTGATACCTGGGGTCATTGTCGAGTGTAATAGTACATGTAGGAGTAGAGCGTGCTGACAAAATCAAAGCGAGGGGTTGATTAAGTCAAGCGAAGGCGTTAGAAGACTTGGCGATTGAGCAATTAAGAGGCAACATATGTCATGATCAATAGATCATGGAGAGAGCATAGAGAATATACTACTCCAGAGTAGTTTGGTGGTTTAGAAACTAGAGGTGTCATATGTGAAGATCCAACGAGCCTCTTCTCTCTAGCACATTGTTTTATTTTATCATTGTACGTTTTCCCTTCCTCTTATTTCTATTGAGATTCATAGATGATTTAGACACTGCACTAATTATTTATCTTTGTAATTCGACTCTGTAACTGATGAATGTTATGGGAATGGAAGACCTTACCTCTTGTGAGTTGTTTGTTGAGTTCTTATTGCTCTTTTTTTTCCTCGTGTCCAGTTTTCATAGCCCAATCTTGTGGGTTGTTTTGCCGAGTCTTAATTGCACCTTTTCTTTTGGAGCCCTATCTTCACTTTTTTTTTTGTATGTTTTAGTACTCCAATTAGTCTGTGTGTTTTTGGTTTGTACAATGCACTCTACAGTATAAATCACTATATAAATAATACACTCTACAGTATAAATCAGTGTTTTACACGATTATATGTACGGTCTATTAGAGACATTCTTATTTTACCTCGGTTGAACTTGAGAGAGCACAATTTTTGGATTTTGGAGATTTTTCGTATCATGTTCGGTTCCCTTGCTAGTTCGAATGCTCCGCTTTATTCATCGATCACTACCGAGAATATACACACATTGTTTATGGTCATGAGGTACTTGTTTGCCATTTTCGATATCTGAATCGTTTGGCTGAAATTTTAAAAAGCAAACCAAGATCATCGAGAGAGATAGAGAGAGAGAAAATATTATCTCTCACTCACCCTTTCTTTTGTCGCCAGCCTCCGCTTAACCATTGTGCATTTTGACGGACACATTTCGGTCTTCGTCACCTAACTCATCCCACCTGGGTTTAATATTATTTAACTGGAGATGCACAGTCCTTGCTGGGAACAACGCTGTCTCCATCACTCCAGGGACAGCTTTTCTGAATAAAGGCAACAGTAAATTAATTGCTGAACTTTGCCTAATAATGCACCTCCTAACCCATGGGTTATCAGGAATAATAAAAATAAAATCTAGGTTCGTGATGGGAATTGGTAGCCGCGGGAGGATCCTTTCAGCGCTGAATCAGACGGATGGGCACGCACATTCCAGAGCGAGAATGGGGGGTGGCAGGTAGGTGGCGACTTTGCGCTGCAAAGATCCACGGCGCTGACATGGAGCTGCGTAGGCTGTGAAAGCAAAGCACGCAGGACATGCCCGCCAACCGCCATGGTTGGTCTCCATCGATCATCCGTGGCTAGCTAGCTACCTTGACACTTCACGAAATAAAGTGGTGCTTTATTGTTTATTATTTCGCGAAAAAGAGAGATCTTGCCGGCCGTGGACGGGGAATGAACGGGGGGTGGCCAGGCCAGGCCATGGATGCAGCGACAGAAGGCCTTCTCGCCCTCGGTTTTCTGAGCCCGATCAAGCTGTCCCCTCTCGCCTGTCCCGGCCGGGCCGGGGAGGCTTAGCCCGGAAGCAAGGGCCGCAAAAGGTGGCGGTTTATCACGAGTAAACTAGAGCCCGGCCGGTCCCGGTTTGCGCAGTGAAAACGATGATCACTCGGCGCACCTGCATTCTGATTTCTGATGATGCAATTAAAAGCAAAAAAAAACATATAGATGGCCCTACAGCTACAGGTCTCCGCGCGCGACCCCGGTTGCTGGTGTGGTGACACGGACATGGTTGCGTGCACGGCTCTCAGCTCACGCGCGCTCAGGTTAACGTCAGTGACCGGCTGGCAGCTGGGACGAGCGGGAGCAGGCCCGGGGGTGGGGGTGGGGGTGGGGGTGGCGAAGCTTCTTCTTCCGGGATGGCGAGAGGGCCGGCGGCGACCTTTCCAGCCGCAAGCGTTCTGTGTGTGTGGTTGTTTACTGGACGAGAAGATAATGTTAGTTAAGCCGAGTTCACCAATGGGGTCAGGTTTCTTGGTCCAGAAACGAACAGCCTCTGCATTTTGCTAAGCCTGGCATCGGTGTCATGCGCACGCTCGCAGCGGCCAGGTTAGGAGTAGACCGCGTTATTTTCGGAATATTTTGGTGCTACTGGACGGTTGGATTGAATGGCCCAATATTTCAGTTGGGGCATGTTTGAAGGGGCGAAAAAAAATGTTTCAGTAGGAGTTCGTGCGTGCAGGAAGCCGTCTCGCGGTTTCGGACATGGAAAGGTCGTGGTGTGCCATGTGTGTGGTGGGCGTGGGCGGGTGGGGTGGGGGTGGGGTGGGGAGGATTTGATTTCGTTTTGTTTCCGGACTAGTTACGATTTTAGTGGACCCTGTTGGGAGAAAAAAAATGAAAATTTCAGAAGAGGAGACGATGGTACATGTACCGTACGTGCTGTGTCTGGTACATGCGGCATGGTTGGAGTTGCATGTGAAACTTGTGCACCGTCTGCAGGTCACGGGCATGCAGTACATAAGTGGAGTTAGTACACAAGTGTGGGGTACCCGGTGCGTCTCTTGTGCGTACGTGCTCCAGGACCTGGACCAACGACCAACATGTCTGCCCGATTTTTTATTTAGTCTTTTTTAATAAATATTGCATGTTTACACTTATGGTGGTATGACTATTACGATGTTACTCTCTCCGTATCATTTTATTTATCACGTTTTAGTTTAAAAATAGACTAGCGACGGGTAAATATTCGAGAACTGAGGTAATAAGATTTTAGAGGTAGCTACTGCGCCCTATGGCATCGAGGATACGTGATATCACGTCACTGATGACGTAGATGTCAACGTGTCTCTAACGTGGCAATACCTAGGTGTCATAGGTTAACGCTGAGCTCCAATTTAAACGACCACATCTAGACCTAGTTTTGTAGCTGAGGCAGACCTGATTTTTTTATCGTCTCTCTCCCTCTCTATCTCCCCAATCCTTATAACCTTCTCTAATCTGTTGATTCAACCTTGAAAACTTGGATTTTATCCATAGATCTTTGAGAGCAATGCATCATCTCTGTTCTTTCTCAAATTATATATGTTGATTTGGTCTATGTTAGGTTTATTTTGCAACCCTAATTTTCTAGGTAGATATAGTGTATTAGGCAATCTAATTTTGTCCCTATTATATGGCCTCCATTTCTTTTCTATTCAAAACATATACAAAGGACCAAGATATTTTATGTGCAATTATGACTTGACTAAATGTTGTTATCCCTATCGTAAAAAGGAGTTATACAACCTAGGTTATAAACCTGTCCACTAGCCTATAACAAAGCTAAGAATATAAAACATATAAACAAGATAGCACAATATAAATACAAAAGCTTAAATATGATAGAGCTAGATACAATGTGCCAGTGTGTTTACCAAGGTATCGAGAAACACGCAAGTTTTCACCTAATCCTTGTTGGAGCCCCACGCAAGGGAATGCCGACACGAGGGCCAAGCCCCTAGTTAGGTAACTTCATCGAAAATCTCGGGCCTTCTTCAGTGTAAGTTGTGCTCCTACTTTAACCTCTCCTATATGCTCCCCATTATCGCCACTATCGAATTTCTGGCTGAAATGTCACAGGACTTGTTCCGTCCAGTATACGATGCGGCGGGCACACCATGAACGCAGTTAGTGTAACATAGCAAGATTTACATCCCATCTCTATAGGACTACAATGTCGCGCGCAAGCATCAAGAGATACAATGTTGCGCACAAACACCAATGATTGGAGGTGCCTATTTCTCGCTTCTAATCACTAGACATATCCTAGAGCAATCGCTTATACGGCGGTCTAATTAAGCAAAACACTTCACAAAAGCACATACACTGTCGAGTGATATTTGAGCACTTAGGCTTCCACACATCTCAAATGGCTGGCTGGGATGATATATTAGCTCCCCGAGTCCAAAACTAGCCACAGGAAGCAAAAGCAGAAAATTTGCATGGTAGATCGTCATCACGCAGACACTCAAAGTGCCCAACATATGGTAACAACAACAACAACAACAAAGCCTTTTTGTCCCAAGCACGTTGGGGTAGGCTAGAGATGAAACCCCGTATGAAAACCTCAGAGCTCAACCCCCAAAGAAAAAAAGGGAAACAAAGGCAAAGGAGAACCGAAAAACGACGAAACGGGGAAACACATAAAAGAGATAAAACCCACAAGAACCAGCAAGGTCTAAATGGGCACAATAAAAGGTCAAATGATTAAGGAGGAAAAGCGAAACTATAAATCAAGGTTCTGGCACATGAATTGCACACTTCCACCCCTTCCTATCCACGGCGAGCTCTTTATCAATATTCCACTCCTTCAGGTCCCTCTTCACAGCCTCTGTCCACGTCAAGGTTGGTCGACCTCTACCTCTCTTCACATTCTCGGGACGCCTAATTATTCCGATATGCACTGGTGCCTCTTCAGGTCTTCGTTGGATATGTCCAAACCATCTCAAACGATGTTGCATAAGCTTCTCCTCAATTGGCGCCACTCCTACTCTCTCTCGAATATCATCATTCCGGACTCGGTCTCTCCTTGTGTGGCCACATATCCAGCGCAACATACGCATCTCTGCCACACATAGTTGTTGGACATGTCGTCTTTTAGTGGGCCAACATTCTGCTCTATACAACATAGCCGGCCGGATTGCTGTCCTGTAGAATTTGCCTTTTAGTTTGTGTGGCACCCGAGGGTCGCATAAGACACCCGCCGCTTGCCGCCACTTCAACCATCCAGCTTTAATTCTATGACTGACATCCTCATCGATGTCTCCATCCTTCTGAAGCATTGATCCTAAGTAACGAAAAGTGTCTTTCTTGGGTACCACTTGCCCATCAAGACTAACATCGCCATCTTCATACCCCATGGCACTAAAATCACACTTCATATACTCCGTTTTAGACCTACTAAGCCTAAAACCTTTTGCTTCCAGCGTCTGCCTCCACAATTCCAACTTTTGCGAAACACCACTCCTACTCTCCTCAATAAGTACCACATCATCGGCAAAAAGCATACACCACGGTATATCTCCTTGTATGTCCCTTGTGACCTCATCTATCACCAAAGCGAAAAGATAAGGGCTCAAAGCTGACCCTTGATGTAGTCCTATGTTAATTGGAAAGTCATCGGTGTCCCCATCACTTGTTCGGACACTTGTCACAACATTAGTGTACATATCTTTAATAAGATTACTGTACTTTGTTGCTACTTTGTGTTTTTCCAAGGCCCACCACATTACACTCCTAGGTACTTTGTCATAAGCCTTCTCCAAGTCTATGAAGACCATATGCAGGTCTTTCTTTTGTTCTCTGAATCTCTCCATAAGTTGTCTTAGTAAGAAAATGGCCTCCATAGTTGATCTCCCGGGCATGAAACCAAACTGATTTTGGGTCACGCTCGTCATCTTTCGCAGGCGGTGTTCAATGACTCTCTCCCATAGCTTCATTATATGTCTCATGAGCTTAATTCCACGGTAATTAGTACAACTTTGAACATCTCCTTTGTTCTTGAAGATTGATACTAATGTACTGTCACACCCGGTTTTGGAAGGCAAACCAAGTGCGAACTATGTACGTGCCAGGATCAGAACTCACGTACACAGCGATTACATAAATGAACATCAATGCACATTGCTCGAATAATAACTTAAAAGAGTATTAACTTATTACATCACAGAGTCATAGACATCCACATAGTCATCGTCTTAACAGGTAAATCAAAGTGCTAGCGAAACGCAGTAAAAATAAGGCCTTCACAGGCAGCTGACTAGGGGTTGCCGCCAACCCACACCTAGAATTCGTCGTAGTCTTGGAACTCCTGGAAGTCTCCTTCCGCGGCTTCGCCTTCTCCTGGGCAGTGGTTACAATGCGGACAACCTGGTGTTTTGTGGTAAAGCAAGGATGAGTACACATCAACGTACTCAGCAAATGTCCCGTTTGGCTGAAGTGGACTAGCTTTATGTGGGGTTAGGCTCCAGCAGTTGCTTTTAGTTGGTCAGGTATTTATCATTAGTAGAAGCCAGATTTTATCATTTACCAACCCATGAACCATTTCCTCATCGAGGAACAACATCATCATATTCGAACCAAAACCATAACATAATCCTTGTATCTCGAACCATATGTATCTCTAATCAAAGAGGATCCCAAGGCTGCTCTTAACCGTGAGCACGGCTGATATATCAGTTTCACTACCCTCTGCAGAGGTCGCACACTTTACCCATGAGTCATGATTCCCTTTCTGCCCGGGGAGAGCTAATCCCCATTGACCACTACCTAGGTGGTCCGGCAGGGTATCACTACATAGCTGTTACAAAGATTCCCTAGAGATCATAGCTGCCCGTTAGGTTTCTCCAGTTTGATAAACACAGTACTCCTCCCCGCAGGAGAGTGACTAACAAAAGCAAAACGAAAGAACCTCGGCACTCAGCCTCGGCAGAGCAAGCACTGTGCCTGGACCCCATTGACGGCACGACGGCGAAGCAACTACACCTCTAGTTCCTCTAATTAATTAGCTAAGGGCATCCCATTTCACCCTCATGGTTGCACTGTTATCCCGGGTGGTCTCTCAACGAACAGGTCCTTACGGAGAGGTACTCAGGAAACAGCCTGAGCCCCCTAGAGTATCACAAGATCATCAATATCATCAGGATAACAGTATCATAAATAATCACATCTTGTTCATTGATTAAGTTAAGGCAATAGCAGAGTGCTAACCATAACAGCCCATAAGGTCATCAAGGATAAAGTAAAGTGTAAAGCTAGTCAATCCTTAGGTTTCAAGTAAGTAATGCGGGGTAGTAAGTTATAAATGAATAGGACATAATGGGTCAGAGGACACTTGCCTTCACCAAACTGTTGATCAGGAACTTCCTCTGCAACTTCCTCGGGAAACACAGACTGCTCGTTGTCTACGTAAAGTAATTATTCACACTATGCACTTGGGGAAATAACAAACAAAAACAATATACCAAACATATGCAGCAGAGAGATCACAAGTTCATAATAGAAAAGGGGTAGGCACTCTGGTATTCTCTAGGTCTAGGGTGGAGGACTATACCAAGTGATTCACTATCCACCAATCAGTTCTAAGTCAGTGGTGGGGGTTAAATCATTACATAGTGTTAAGTCCATAAACTTAAGTGCTCCAACTTTTATTAAAGTCTACTATCTTTTATTTATCTCAAATAGGGTTCCCATAACATTAATTTTACCCTAATGATCAACTATTAATTGAGACATAGAAACAGCAGGGAAACATTGCATAAACAGATAGATAATAATATTATGAACATTTTGCAATTTGAAGCACCTAATTTGGAGTTCATATGGCAAAGTTATGAATTTTACAAGTTTAGGGGTTAAAAATATACCCTAAGTACCTATTTTGAATTAAATAAAAGGTCCGAGGACCTAACAGTAAGAAACCAGGGACGGCGGGTTCAAATTCCAGAAAACCGGGGGTCTCTTTAAGAAAACGCGCGGGCGAAGGGGTATCGGGCTCCTACGGCCGTTGGATCTCAGGCGGACGGCCAGGATTAGATCCTGCGGGCGGGCGCGCGAGCGCGCGGCGGCCTGGGCGGCTGACAGGCGGGACCGGCGGGCAGCGCGAGCGCGCAGGCGGGCTGACAGGCGGGGCCGGCGGGCAGCGCGCTCGCGCGGGCGGGCTGACAGGCGGGGCCGGCGGGCAGCGCGAGCGCGCGGGCGGGCTGACAGGCGGGACCCAAACGGCAGGGAGACAGGGTGTGGGGGAAGCGGGCCTGGGCCGCTGGATCTCCGGCGGACGGCCAGGATCAGGTTTGGCCTAATTAAAACGGGACCGCCCGATCTGGGACGGACGGTGGGGATTGGGTGGCCGGCCTGGGCTTCTCCTACGGCTAGCTGGGGCGGCGGCGCTCGTCCCCGCGGCGGAGGACTCGCCGGAGACGAGGGGCGCGGGCGCTTGGCGGGTCTCTGGGGCGACCTGAGTGGCCGGGAAGGTTGGGAAGGGCACGGGGAATCCTTTGGTGGGGTCTGGGTCGGGGCAGGGGCACCGGAGGTGGGCGGTTCACGGCGGAGCGGCTCGGCGGCGACGTTGAACAACTCCGGCGAGGAATCAAACGCGATAGAGTGCAATAGAGGGGAAAAGAGGGGGCATGGGAGGTTCCTTACCTCAAGGCGAACTCCGGGGACTCCTTGGTGGCGGCGATGACGCGACGGTGGCCCGGGGCGACGGTGGCGGACCTCCGCGGCTGCACGGTGGACGGCGGGTGAGCGCGGGCGGAGGGAAATAGGGAGGGAAGGGGAAATTGGAGCGCGTCCCGGGTTGCGGACGCCGGGGTGAAGCTCACCGTGGCAATGGACACGGCGGAGCTCCAACGGCGGCCGAGAAACGAGCTCGGGGCGGCGGCGGTTCGCGGCGACGGCGCTCTGGCGTGCGCGCAGCGAGGGAGAGGTGGAAGAGGGGTCTGCAGGTGCGCAAGTGAGGGAGGGGGAGAGGGCGAGTGGGGCTCTGGGCTCAAGTGGCCGGGGGCGGGGCAGTTGCGAGCTCCACGCGCGACGTGGGCGCGGAGAAGGCGGCCGCGCGCAGCTCGGGCGGCGGTTACGCGGGGACGGAGGAGCTGACAGCTCGGGCCCGCGGGCAGAGAGAGAGGGAGGCGGGCACGGAGACGGCGGCCACGCTGACGGGTGGGCCCGCCAGGGCAGAGAGAGCGGGGGGGGGGGGGAGGGCGCGCGCGCGGGATGGGCCTGATGGGCCGAAAGGCCGAGGGGGCGGGGGGAAGCGGGCTTCTTTCCCTTTTCTTTTTAACCTGGAATTGTTTTCCCTTTTTCTTTTATTTATTCTATTTGATTCAAATTCAAATAAGCCACAAATTCAAATTAGACTTTCTAAGAATTATGCACCAAACAAAAGTGAAATCTAGGGTTCAACATGATGCAACAATTCACACTCCCTTAGGGTTTAACCTATCACACTATTATTACAAATAAAATAAGCACTTTTCTCCTATAGAAATGAGAGAGAAAAGATTGGGGAAGGATGAGAAAAGGGAAGTAACACCTGAATTTGTGAATATGAGCAAAGAAATTTTATACCCCTAAATTCAGGGTGTTACAAACCTATCCCCCTTAAAGGAATCTCGCCCCGAGATTCAGGGTTGGTCAGCAAAGAGTTCAGGGTATTTGGCTTTCAGATCATCTTCTCGTTCCCAGGTTGCTTCTTCCTCGGAGTGGTGACCCCATCTGACTTTGCACATTCTGATGGTATTCCTCCGGGTGACTCTGTCTGCAAACTCCAGAATCTGCGTTGGCTTCTCTATGTATGTCAGATCCTCCTGGACCTCTAAACCCTCCACTGGCAACTGTTCTTCTGGTACTCGCAGACACTTCTTCAATTGTGACACGTGGAACACATTGTGCACTGCCGACAAACTTTCTGGTAGGTTGAGTTGGTAGGCCACTTCTCCACGCTTTGCTTGAATCTGATATGGTCCAACGTACCGGGGTGCTAACTTGCCTTTAACTCCGAACCTTCTGACTCCCCTGATGGGTGACACCTTCAGATAGACGAAATCCCCCATTTCGAAACTCAGTTCTCTTCTCCTTCGGTCCGCATAGCTTCGCTGCCTTGATTGTGCTATCTTCAGATTCTCCCGAACCATTTTGATATTCTCTTCGGCTTCAAGCAAAATGTCGGGGCCAAACACCTGTCTCTCTCCAGGCTGGTCCCAATGCAGCGGAGTCCTACAACTCCGTCCATAGAGTGCCTGAAACGGTGACATCTTCAAGCTGGCCTGATAGCTATTGTTATAGGAGAATTCTGCATAAGGTAACCTTTTGTCCCATCCTGACTTGTCTTGCAACGCACAGGCTCTCAGCATATCTTCTAGGATCTGATTAGTTCTTTCAGTCTGACCGTCTGTCTGCGGATGATAAGCCGAGCTGAAGTTCAAATGGGTGCCCAAAGCTTCTTGTAGCTGCTGCCAAAAATGAGAGGTGAACTACGTTCCTCGATCTGACACTATCTTCTTCGGCACACCATGAAGGCAGACTATCCGTGACATGTATAACTCAGCTAACGTTGCTCCGGTGTATGTGGTCTTCACAGGTATGAAATGGGCCACCTTTGTTAAGCGGTCCACAACCACCCAGATGGAATCATAACTGGCCCGGGTACGAGGTAGGCCAACTATAAAATCCATCCCGATCTCATCCCACTTCCACTGAGGAATCCGCAATGGCTGCAACAATCCGGCGGGCCTTTGATGCTCTGCTTTGGTTCTTTGACAACTATCACAGATGGCGACATATTCTGCGATCTCTCTTTTCATGCCATACCACCAAAACCTCCTTTTTAAATCCTGGTACATCTTTTCACTTCCCGGGTGTATGGAGTAGGCTGTCTCATGAGCTTCCTTTAGGATCAGTTCCCGAATAGGTTTGAGGTCGGGGACACACAATCGGTCCTTGAACCATATTACCCCCTCTTCATCCTCTCGAAAGTCTTTGCCTCTTCCTTCTAAGATTAGCTGCCGGATCTTGTTGATGTTTTCATCATCCTTCTGCCCTTCTTTGATCTCCCGCTCTAGAGTGGGCTCTAATTCCACTGTTACTCCTTGTGTACTGTTCAGGAAACCGAGACTCAGTCTGTCGAACTCCTTGGCTAACTCATATGGCATTGGGTACGTGGCCATCATATTGACTTGACTCTTCCTGCTCAGAGCATCTGCAACCACATTGGCTTTACCTGGATGGTAATGTATCTCCAACTCGTAGTCCTTGATCAATTCCAACCATCTTCGCTGTCTCATGTTTAACTTTGACTGGGTGAATATGTACTTCAGACTTTTATGATCTGTGTAGATGTCGCACTTCTGCCCATACAGGTAATGTCTCCAGGTCTTCAAAGCATGAACTACTGCTGCCAACTCCAGGTCATGTGTGGGATAATTTTTCTCATGGATCTTCAGCTGTCGAGATGAGTATGCTACAACTCTTCCTTCTTGCATTAGCACACATCCCAATCCGGTGTAAGAAGCATCGCAATACACTGAGAATGGCTTGTGAACATCAGGCAGGACTAACACCGGAGCTGTAGTCAATCTATTTTTCAGTTCTTCAAATGCTTCCTGACACTTTTGGGTCCACTTAAACTCAACTTTCTTTGCTAGTAACGCTGTCATTGGTCTAGCAATCTTTGAGAAGCCTTCGATGAAACGCCTGTAATACCCAGCCATTCCAATGAAGCTCTTGATCCCACGAACATCCTTTGGTGCTTTCCAGTTCAGGATATCTGCCACTTTCTTTGGATCCACTGCCAACCCATCTTGATTTATGATGTGACCCAGAAACAGGACTTCATGAATCCAGAACTCGCATTTACTCAGCTTGGCATACAACTGATGCTCTCGAAGTCTTTGCAATACCATCCTCAAATGCTCTACATGATCTTCCTCACTTCGAGAGTATATGAGAATATCATCGATAAACACTACCACAAACTTGTCCAGATAATCCATGAACACACTGTTCATCAGGTACATAAAGAAGGCTGGCGCATTTGTCAAACCAAAGGACATAACTGTGAATTCATATAACCCGTACTTGGTGATGAATGCCGTCTTCGGCATGTCCGAGGGTCGGATTCTGAGTTGATGGTAACCTGATCTCAGATCTATCTTCGAGAATACGCTGGCACCTCTGAGCTGGTCGAACAAATCTTCTATCCTTGGCAGGGGGTACTTGTTCTTGACAGTAACTTCATTCAAGGCTCTGTAATCTATGCACATCCTTTTGGTACCATCTTTCTTCTCTACAAACAACACCGGAGCTGCCCAAGGCGAGGTACTTGGTCTGATGTAACCCTTCTCTAACATCTCATCTATCTGCTTCTTGAGTTCCACCAATTCTGGTCCAGACACTCGGTAGGCTCTTTTGGAAATGGGGGCGGTACCAGGGATAAGCTCTATGGCAAATTCGACTTTTCTCTCGGGTGGCATGCCCGTTAGCTCCTCGGGAAACACATCCGGAAAGTCTGACACAACCTTGATAGTCTCGAGCGGGTTGGGCTCCTTACTATCAACTAAAATCTGGTGACAGACACCCTCCGCTGATTTAGGCATCCTTAGCTCGGCCACTACCTCTTCCCCTGACGGGGACTTCAATGTTACGGTCCTCTTGTCACAGCTAACACTTGCCTCATACTTCATTAACCAATTCATCCCCAGAATGACATCTATCCCAGGGGTGTCTATTACTATTAAGTCACTGGGGAACCCTATCCCCCTTATTTCCACCCTTATATTTGAGCATATTTTATCTGTTTGCACCTTGCCACCAACCGAATTAATCCTCATGGGCGGCATCATTGCCTCTACTGAGATGTTATGCAATTCTACCCAGGTTGCAGTGACAAATGAATGAGTTGCACCAGTATCAAATAGCACTTTCGTGGGATGAGATTCGACTGAGAACATACCTACTGCCACATCTGGTGCATCCTGGATTGCTTCGGCCTCCAAGTGATTCACCTTTCCACGGTTGTACGCTTGGTTACGATTGCCTGCTGTCGGCTGCAGTACACCTTGCCTTGTTGGAGCATTAGGGTTGGTCTGCTGCTGCGCCGCCTTCTTTGGGCACTGCATCGCCCAGTGGCCTTGTTCTCCACAGTGGAAACATCCTCTGCCTCCTCCTTGTGCTGGGGCTGCTTAGTTGCTCTGGTTTGCTGCTGGGGCAGGAAGGCGAGGTGCCTGGTTGTTCTGCTTCTGATACTGATTACCTCCCTGCTGGCTGTGCTGACGATACTGCTGCTGCTGCTGTTGATACTGCCTCTGAAACTGCTGCTGATGCGGACGCTGATTCTGATTCTGATATCCCTGTGGGTGACCGGGCCTGCCTTGCTGAGATGAACTGCCTAAGTAACGTGGACGACTGATGCCTCCGGTCTGGGGTCCACTCATCTTGCGCTTCCGATCTTCCATATCCTTACGCTTCTTCTCAGTCATAACTGCCCTATCGATCAGGTGCTGGAAGGTGGGGAAGGTGTGATTCATCAACTGGTAATGCAGGGGATCCACCAAACCTCTCATGAACCTGTACTGCCTTTTAGCATCAGTGTTGACATCCTCAGGTGCATAACGAGATAGCTGCAGAAACTTGTCTCTGTATTCACTAACAGACAGGGGTCCCTGCTTCAGAGCCAGAAACTCCTCCTTCTTCACGATCATCAGTCCCTCCGGCACATGGTACCTGCGGAAACTCTCGCTGAATTCTTCCGAGGTGATGGCTTCGGGGTCAGCATGGGTGGCGAGGTAGGACTCCCACCAGGACTGTGCTGCTCCCCTTAGCTGGCGAGGACCATACAGAACCTTCTCCCTGTCGTCACATTGAGCGGTGCGCAGTTCTCTTTCCACTGCGCGCAGCCAGTCTTCTGCATCCATGGGGTCAGCAGAATGGGCGAAGGTAGGAGGGTGCCCTCTCATGAACTCACCACGCTTATCCCGTGGCATCTGGGGCATCTGCACTTGCAATTGGGGTTGGGGTTGCTATTGAGCCTGCTGCATGGCTGCCAGAGTCTGCCCAATGGCCTGCACTACCTGAGTCTGCATCAAGAACATCTGCTCCACTGACATCGGGGGTGGTGGGGGAGGCTGCCTCTGTTGTTCCTCCTGCTGGTCATGCTGCTCTTGCTGAGCACGCCTGTTGCATCGGCGCCTGTTGTCAGACATCTGTGGAAGACATTCATACATCAGCATTGATCTTACAACCCTCCAGCATAAGAAAAGGAAATACAGAATTCTTCATGACACTGAGTGAACAAAGAGCTTCACTGATCCTCATTATGATTCAACACAGCTTCTCAGATAGAAAGGAAAGTAGAAGTAAATGGCTTCCCAACTAAATAACTGACTTTATTAACATTATAGCTAGGCCAAACTGCAGGAGAAACCCATAGGTTGGCAACAGTCATTACAAAGATTCAAATCCAGCACAAGTTCATCATAACAAGCATGCAAGCAACTGATAAGCAAACTAAGCTAATTGGAAGCAACTGATAAGCAAACTAAACTGACTATCTAAGACTGAGACATCTGATTTAAGGATTATTACAAACTTCGACGCTAACGATCTAAGGATCCAGATCTATCCTGGTCTTACAGGCAGGGGAACCATAAGTGTGGTGACCACGTGGCGGCGAGCGGTATGGGTGCTGAGTCCCAACAGGAGCGGGAGAACCACCCTCCTGGTGATGGCGCTCTGCTAGCTCAGCACGCAACTCCGCAATCTCCGTTCGAGCCCTGCTCAGCTCGTCCAGAGAGTGATCCAGCTCAGTGTTAAGCACTGCGACTAGGTTGACTGTGCTGCTCAACCTAGGGTTAGCCTCACCAACAGGTGAGACAACCACACTCTCTGTGCTGCCAGTAGGGCGGCGGGGGTAGTACCGAAGGTTAAGACCGTCGGCCACGCCACCGAACAAAGAACAGTACTGGGAGAGTGCACGTCGTGCTGCATCCTGCATAGCCGCCTCTGCAGTGTCCCTCTCGGAGATGGAATAGTGCTCCGAAACGGCCTCCGCACCCCGGAGGTCGTCCTCCGGACGGCGAACTAGGCAGGTAGCCTCCCAGCGGTCCGGGTACCTCCCGCGACTGTGCTGGTAGACTACACAATGATACTCGATCGACCAGGTGTGCCGGTCGAAAGCCTGGCGCAGCAAGGTGTCGAGTGCGTCGTGGAAGTGACAACCGCGAGCGGCGTCACGGGTGATGGGTCGGGCGACCCATCCTTCCGCCTCCTGCGGCTCAGAGGACTCCGTGCTGTGGTCTGAGTCGTCGTCGTCGGGGTCTCCTCCGGTAGCTCCTCCAATAGCTCCTCCAACAGCCGGGGCGTCCCGCGGTGGTGCAGGGGGCGCCTCCAGCTGGGCAACAGAGGAACGGGGCCTCACGAACTCCACCTCTTGCTGGGGTGGGGAGGAAGAGCCCTGCTGCTCTCTGTGCTGGCGCTGGCGTTCCTGCTCCTCACGCAGGCGGTGGTGCAGTCTCTCCAGGTGACTCGACTGACCGGATACGGTGCGGTGCAGAGGACGCTCCGCAAGTCGAGACGGCAGGAAAGGAATCACCGACTTACGTGCAGTGTGTCTAAGACGAGCCATCTACAAAAGACACCGTAAGCATAAGAGTAAGAGCAGAACTAATATGACAAGTGAGTAAACCATAGACAGAATAAGATAAAAATTTTAACAAGGTATAATATAGTATATATATGTAGTAAAACATAGGGTTGGTCGAGACGACCGACTTTTGAAGTAACATCAGAGGTCAAGGTGAGAGGGAAGGTCAATAGTCCTTAGTACGACCAGTGCTACTCTAGGTCAGCGGTCCTACAGTCAGCACGGCTTTGATACCACTTATGTCACACCCGGTTTTGGAAGGCAAACCAAGTGCGAACTATGTACGTGCCAGGATCAGAACTCACGTACACAGCGATTACATAAATGAACATCAATGCACATTGCTCAAATAATAACTTAAAAGAGTATTAACTTATTACATCACAGAGTCATAGACATCCACATAGTCATCGTCTTAACAGGTAAATCAAAGTGCTAGCGAAACGCAGTAAAAATAAGGCCTTCACATGCAGCTAACTGGGGGTTGCCGCCAACCCACACCTAGAATTCGTCGTAGTCTTGGAACTCCTGGAAGTCTCCTTCCGTGGCTTCGCCTTCTCCTGGGTAGTGGTTACAATGCGGACAACCTGGTGTTTTGTGGTAAAGCAAGGATGAGTACACATCAACGTACTCAGCAAATGTCCCGTTTGGCTGAAGTGGACTAGCTTTATGTGGGGTTAGGCTCCAGCAGTTGCTTTTAGTTGGTTAGGTATTTATCATTAGTAGAAGCCAGATTTTATCATTTACCAACCCATGAACCATTTCCTCATCGAGGAACAACATCATCATATACGAACCAAAACCATAACATAATCCTTGTATCTCGAACCATATGTATCTCTAATCAAAGAGGATCCCAAGGCTGCTCTTAACCGTGAGCACGGCTGATATATCAGTTTCACTACCCTCTGCAGAGGTCGCACACTTTACCCATGAGTCATGATTCCCTTTCTGCCCGGGGAGAGCTAATCCCCATTGACCACTACCTAGGTGGTCCGGCAGGGTATCACTACGTAGCTGTTACAAAGATTCCCTAGAGATCATAGCTGCCCGTTAGGTTTCTCCAGTTTGATAAACACAGTACTCCTCCCCGCAGGAGAGTGACTAACAAAAGCAAAACGAAAGAACCTCGGCACTCAGCCTCGGCAGAGCAAGCACTGTGCCTGGACCCCATTGACGGCACGACGGCGAAGCAACTACACCTCTAGTTCCTCTAATTAATTAGCTAAGGGCATCCCATTTCACCCTCATGGTTGCACTGTTATCCCGGGTGGTCTCTCAACGAACAGGTCCTTACGGAGAGGTACTCAGGAAACAGCCTGAGCCCCCTAGAGTATCACAAGATCATCAATATCATCAGGATAACAGTATCATAAATAATCACATCTTGTTCATTGATTAAGTTAAGGCAATAGCAGAGTGCTAACCATAACAGCCCATAAGGTCATCAAGGATAAAGTAAAGTGTAAAGCTAGTCAATCCTTAGGTTTCAAGTAAGTAATGCGGGGTAGTAAGTTATAAATGAATAGGACATAATGGGTCAGAGGACACTTGCCTTCACCAAACTGTTGATCAGGAACTTCCTCTGCAACTTCCTCGGGAAACACAGACTGCTCGTTGTCTACGTAAAGTAATTATTCACACTATGCACTTGGGGAAATAACAAACAAAAACAATATACCAAACATATGCAGCAGAGAGATCACAAGTTCATAATAGAAAAGGGGTAGGCACTCTGGTATTCTCTAGGTCTAATGTGGAGGACTATACCAAGTGATTCACTATCCACCAATCAGTTCTAAGTCAGTGGTGGGGGTTAAATCATTACATAGTGTTAAGTCCATAAACTTAAGTGCTCCAACTTTTATTAAAGTCTACTATCTTTTATTTATCTCAAATAGGGTTCCCATAACATTAATTTTACCCTAATGATCAACTATTAATTGAGACATAGAAACAGCAGGGAAACATTGCATAAACAGATAGATAATAATATTATGAACATTTTGCAATTTGAAGCACCTAATTTGGAGTTCATATGGCAAAGTTATGAATTTTACAAGTTTAGGGGTTAAAAATATACCCTAAGTACCTATTTTGAATTAAATAAAAGGTCCGAGGACCTAACAGTAAGAAACCAGGGACGGCGGGTTCAAATTCCAGAAAACCAGGGGTCTCTTTAAGAAAACGCGCGGGCGAAGGGGTATCGGGCTCCTACGGCCGTTGGATCTCAGGCGGACCGCCAGGATTAGATCCTGCGGGCGGGCGCGCGAGCGCGCGGCGGCCTGGGCGGCTGACAGGCGGGACCGGCGGGCAGCGCGAGCGCGCAGGCGGGCTGACAGGCGGGGCCGGCGGGCAGCGCGAGCGCGCGGGCGGGCTGACAGGCGGGGCCGGCGGGCAGCGCGAGCGCGCGGGCGGGCTGACAGGCGGGACCCAAACGGCAGGGAGACGGGGTGTGGGGGAAGCGGGCCTGGGCCGCTGGATCTCCGGCGGACGGCCAGGATCAGGTTTGGCCTAATTAAAACGGGACCGCCCGATCTGGGACGGACGGTGGGGATTGGGTGGCCGGCCTGGGCTTCTCCTACGGCTAGCTGGAGCGGCGGCGCTCGTCCCCGCGGCGGAGGACTCGCCGGAGACGAGGGGTGCGGGCGCTTGGCGGGTCTCTGGGGCGACCTGAGTGGCCGGGAAGGTTGGGAAGGGCACGGGGAATCCTTTGGTGGGGTCTGGGTCGGGGCAGGGGCACCGGAGGGGGGCGGTTCACGGCGGAGCGGCTCGGCGGCGACGTTGAACAACTCCGGCGAGGAATCAAACGCGATAGAGTGCAATAGAGGGGAAAAGAGGGGGCATGGGAGGTTCCTTACCTCAAGGCGAACTGCGGGGACTCCTTGGTGGCGGCGATGACGCGACGGTGGCCCGGGGCGACGGTGGCGGACCTCCGCGGCTGCACGGTGGACGGCGGGTGAGCGCGGGCGGAGGGAAATAGGGAGGGGAAGGGGAAATTGGAGCGCGTCCCGGGTTGCGGACGCCGGGGTGAAGCTCACCGTGGCAATGGACACGGCGGAGCTCCAATGGCGACCGGGAAACGAGCTCGGGGCGGCGGCGGTTCGCGGCGACGGCGCTCTGGCGTGCGCGCAGCGAGGGAGAGGTGGAAGAGGGGTCTGCAGGTGCGCAAGTGAGGGAGGGGGAGAGGGCGAGTGGGGCTCTGGGCTCAAGTGGCCGGGGGCGGGGCAGTTGCGAGCTCCACGCGCGACCTGGGCGCGGAGAAGGCGGCCGCGCGCAGCTCGGGCGGCGGTTACGCGGGGACGGAGGAGCTGACAGCTCGGGCCCGCGGGCAGAGAGAGAGGGAGGCGGGCGCGGAGACGGCGGCCACGCTGACGGGCGGGCCCGCCAGGGCAGAGAGAGCGGGGGGGGGGGGGGGGGGAGGGCGCGCGTGCGGGATGGGCCTGATGGGCCGAAAGGCCGAGGGGACGGGGGGAAGCGGGCTTCCTTCCCTTTTCTTTTTAACCTGGAATTGTTTTCCCTTTTTCTTTTATTTATTCTATTTGATTCAAATTCAAATAAGCCACAAATTCAAATTAGACTTTCTAAGAATTATGCACCAAACAAAAGTGAAATCTAGGGTTCAACATGATGCAACAATTCACACTCCCTTAGGGTTTAACCTATCACACTATTATTACAAATAAAATAAGCACTTTTCTCCTATAGAAATGAGAGAGAAAAGATTGGGGAAGGATGAGAAAAGGGAAGTAACACCTGAATTTGTGAATATGAGCAAAGAAATTTTATACCCCCAAATTCAGGGTGTTACATGTACTCCGCCGCCACTTGTCGGGCATTCTGTTTGTCCGAAAGATGGTGTTGAAAAGCTTAGTCAGCCATACTATCGCTATGCCTCCAAGGCATCTCCATACCTCGATAGGGATACCATCAGGGCCCATCGCCTTTCCTACCTTCATCCTTTTTAGCGCCTCCTTAACTTCATATTCTTGTATCCTTCGTACAAAACCCCTGTTGTTGTCTTCGAATGGTTCGTCCAATTCTATTGTAGAACTCTCATTCCCTCCATTGAACAATTTGTTGAAGTACTCCTTCCATCTGTTCTTGATCTCTCCATTCTTCACTAATAGTTGGTTTGCTTCATCCTTGATGCATTTGACTTGGTTGACATCCCTTGTCTTCCTTTCACGAATCTTGGCCATCCTATAGATATCTTTTTTTCCCTGCTTTGTGTCCAACCGTTGATAAAGGTTGTCAAAGGCTTGACCCCGGGCTCTACTAACCGCTCGCTTTGCAGACTTCTTCGCTATCCTATACTTCTCTATGTTTTCTGCACACTTGTCATGATGTAAGCGTTTGTAGCAATCTTTCTTCTCCTTGATAGCCTTTTGGACATCTTCGTTCCACCACCAAGTGTCTTTAACTTCCCTTCTGTTTCCTTGACTCAACCCAAACTCTTCTGAAGCTATCTTTCGGATGCACATCGCCATCTTCCTCCACATGATATTTGTGTCTCCCTCTTCTGCCCAAGGGCCCTCCTCGATAACTCTCTCTTTGAAAGTTCGGGCCACATCCCCTTTAAGCTTCCACCACTTTGTTCTAGTGACCTTGTTATGCTTATTCCGTTGTAAACGAATCTTAAAACGGAAATCAGCTGCGACAAGCTTACCCAACATATGGTAACAGTCCCATAAAAAAGTGAACGTGAAATAAAAAAAGGGGCTAAAATACGATGAAGTTCGGCATGTCTGCACGGTGCGTTGTTTGGCTTGTGAATCGTCTGCGTCCCTTTTCACCGTGTGGTACCTGCCACGTGAAGAAGCAGTGCTCCGGACGTACTATATATATGTGTGTATCATCTGGTTTGAATGGGACCAGTAATTTTGCGACAAAACAAAGCACTACGGCGCAATGATGCATGCGTGTACCGAGACTGCATGGCACGGCTCACACGTGCTAACCCAAAGCAGTACAGTAGCACGTACTAGTACTAATGATGCAGATGCAGCCACGCCAAACCCTGGATGAATGATGACGCTTTTCCTGAATCCTGACTCGGCCACATTTATCTCACAGACCTTTGCTAACGCGACATGATGATTTGGCACCGTCTCAGTCTAGGAGATTTCTCATTGTCTCCGGAAAAAAAAAATCTTGAGTGGAAACCAAAAGATACTTTGGCGAGAAGCCGGAGAAGACGTCGCGCGCGGCTTGGAGTAGCCGGCCGTCGTCGTCGCCGCATTTCCTCCGCTCCCCCCAATAATTCGTGCCTAGCTCTGGCTGGAGGACCATTTCGCGACGGCGGGCCGGCGGCGCGATACGTCCATCTCGTCGCATTGAACGCGCGGTTGGGTCTCGTCGTCTCCCCTCGCATCAGCAGGTAGCCGCCGTGCGGGTTGTGCTCGGTGCGTGCAGCGTGGAAACTGCCCTTGGGATGCAGAGTAATAAATGCGGTTCTCTGTATCTCGACTAGGCTGATGCCTGCGTCGAAACCTGCACTGCCTTTTCTTCCTCGCTGCTGGGAAGATGGAGATCTCGCCCGGCGGAGGCCGCGCGGTCCCCCTGCTCCCGTGGATTTTTCTCGGAGCTCCGATCCCCAGCCTAAGAAACGTGGACCTTTCAAAAAAAAAGAAAGAAAGGAAAGTAATAGCAGCCCAGTTTAGTTACGGGCTGAAACACGTGCTGTGCTCCTCCTGCATCGATACATGGGCCGGGCTGTAGCAGACAGCCCACGAGAGATCACGCGCGGACTCGTAATAGTTTGCGTTGTCACCGCGCAGGCAGAGCAAATGTTTCTTAACAACAACTATTAGGATCTTTAATTAGTTTTGGTTTAAAAACAAATCTCTACTACTCTCTAAGATGTTAGTGTAGACGTCCACAGTGTAGATGGTGCACAGTTCTGCCTCGGTCCCCACCATCCTTCCACCACCCGTCATGGAAGGCGCCGCGGATCCATCGTGCCCCCGCCCTAGCGCCTCCGGCCTCCACACGCGCGTCCGCGTCCGAGCCCCGAAATCTCGCATCCGCATCAATGGAAGGTCCGCGCGTCCGCGCCCCTACGCCACCTCCTCCTCCTCCTCTCCCCTCACTGCGTCGCCTGCCCTCCACCGCGTCCGCGCCGTCCATAGAAGCCACCCCGGATCGGCGCACCCCAACCTCCATGGAAGCCGACAGCGATCTACGCGCCCCACCTTCCAACTGCGCCCAGCGTCCGCGTCGTCCATTGAAGCCGCCCCTGATCTGCAGTAGCCGAGTGGAGACCCTGATCTGCAGTACCCAGCCGCCCCTGATCTGTAGTACCCAGCCGTAGACAGCGAGAGAGACGGTGCGAACTGAAGCAGCCGCGTCAATGGACAGCGAGAGAAACCTCGTATCTGACCTGCTGCTGCTGAACTGCCCAGGCGCGTCCATTGAAGCCGTCGCTAACCTCGACCTAACTGTGCGCAGATCCCTCCATGGAAGCTGCCGCTAACCTCGACCCAACTGCCAAATATGCTGTCTCCCACCCGGATCTGCGCGCAGCACAGCGCAGACGTCCGCTAACCTTCCATGTACAACGCGTAGATCATCCGGGGCAGCCCTATAAGATGTCAAGTGTGTACGCCCCAACAACCCACAGATGCGGCTCGGCGCTCTCCATCATCCGGTATACCAGGTACGCACGAATCTCATCTGTGTGTTGTTTTATGTAATAGCATGTTCAACGGACATCTGTAGTATTGTTTTGTGTGTAAAGAATTTTTTCATTTGCATTTGCACAGAACGCCCCAGATTCTGTTTATTGCTGTTGTGCCTAATATGGCCGCCTATGGTTGCTGGTTGCCACAATGATACAACACTGCTCATTGAAAAATCATAGGAAATGTTCTGCAATTTAACAAATATCTATCAAAGTTCTGCACTGCATATAGTTCTTCACTTTGTTTGCTAGGACATCAAGCAGAGGGATGAGTTCATCTACCCCTTCCTTTTCTTCAGCATCTCCCTCTTTTGTTTTGCCCTGAACTTCAGATGGCATGCAGCTACCTTCGTTGGGTTCTCCAACTACTACTTTGTCTCCACCAGATTCAACCTTTGTGCCTTCTGCCTTGTCACTGGTTTCAACAGGTTGAGGTGGTGCTTCAGTTGTGGCACCGGAGTCAGTATTAACACCAGAGCTTGCATTCTTGTCTGGCACAGACAGTATTTTTCCCAGTACCTGTGGGACAGGGGCGCCACCTCAGACTCTGTGGGCTGCACGCCCGCCCCCTCCAGCGCATTCGTAATCTCCTTATCCTTGTGCGCCAGCACTATTAGCGAATGGTAAAGATACTACAAATGACGCATTAGGCATTATGAAATACCCAATTTTTACATATTGGCCTTTTTAGTGGATTTCAAGGAGATTAATGGACAGGCAGTGGCAACTTAATTAGAAGTCCCTGTCATTAGCTATGCATTGTAGTGCTTAATTTAGAGTGGCTTCTACCGATTTTAGATGTATTTCTATGGTTAACGCCGAGCATGCTATCTGTGTTATGGTTACTAAGTAGCTATGATGGAAATCCATAGCTATACCATTTAGGATGTATCATGCTATAATGTTGCCAAGAGCAGTGTGGCTTGATGACATCACTGTGTAACTATGATGGATTGCTTCTTTGGAACTATGCTATAATAAAAGATCTTTTTCCTAGCTTGACTTCTAGCATTGGTTGAGGCATGAGCATGGGCGACTGAGCATGTAATACTCTTCAAAATTCTGCTTTAGTTCTCATATAATCTTTGTTCCACTCTCCCCGTGTGCTATGCCATGATCTGGAATCATCTCTGAACTCTTCTTGAATACTGAATGTTCTGATACTGATATCAGAACATCAATTTGTTTCACCAAATATTATATCCTGACCTTCTATTTCCATAGCGTGATCCAGTACATAATTGATTCCACAGCGTGATCCGGTACAGAATTGATTCCGAAGGTATTGGAAATCAGTGGCGAGCGAAGCCTCATCCACAACTTCTTCTTCTCCTACCACGTGTAATAATCACGGTACACAAGTTTCCCTTGAATTTATATTCTATGTTTTTATTTCTTTCATGATTGTCAGTTTGTCGATCTTATCTATCTCTTTGTATTGCTATAGAAAAACAACTTATTATTATCTCTTTGTTAACAAGTCATCAAAGTGACAAACTAGTTGGTAAAATGACTGCATTCTACCAACGAATAGTCAGTTAGTGTAGACAAACTGGTTGTTTAAAAAAGGCTCACCGGCGACGACTTCTTGATCCACAACCACATAGTAGGGCTGGACTTCCAGCAGCTCATCTAGGGACGTCGTGTCGTTGTCCGGTCTTTTTTGGGATTCACACCTCATCTAGGGACGTCGTGTCATCGTCTGGTCTGGCAGTTCAAAATTCAAAGCTAGCATGAGACCCTTTTTTTGCTTGTTGATGTGAATCCCAAGGCGTGGAAGGGGTCGAACTGAGAAACAGGAGAGAAGGACCCCGCTAGCCCCGTCCTTGGTGGGAGGAAGAAGCTAGCGCCACCATTGCAGCAGCAGGAGGAGGTGGTGGATCCAAGCCTACGCGACGGGTTCAGAGTGAAGGCGCTCCTCGGTAGACGAGACACCAGCATCACTGATACCTGCTCCCTGTCCTGACGGTAACATCCATGTCCAGCCACTTTCTTGTCAAATGCATCCATCTCTTTTGCTTTAGCAATTGGCATGGGCTCTTCTCAATTTTTGATGGAGCAGTTGGCGTTTGGGAATAGCACCAATGATTACTATCTTTCCTAGAGCAAATTGGCAGTTGATAGTCGTGAGATTTCAGCGTTACTAAGACATTAATTAGTGTAATCTGGATGAAAACTTTCCTTGCATTATTTTTCAGCTGTAACTTACCACAGGATTATGTGGTTTTGGGATTATTTATTTCTCAAGACCAGTTTATTAATTAGTTTCATTATATTCTTATCAACATGCTCTCTCTCATGAGACATTGATTAGTGTATTATGTATTCTGGATGATGTGTGTTGTGCCATACCATGTATTTGTTCCGAAGAACAGTTAATTCATTAGCTATTTGGGCTATTATTTCTAGAATATGGTTGCTTAGATCTTCCAACTTATAGTGTGTTTGTAGCTTCTGTAGAAATATATTCAATGTGTGTTTAGGACAGTCCCCAAAGGCATGGACCGCAAATATTCATAATCTGCAACAATGAACCAGACCATGTCAGAGCTTTGGCAAGTATAGTTAAGTATAGTTGCAACATGTCAGTTTGAAATTCATCCTAGATGTCAAGGAAGCAAAATTGATAAGCAGGTAATCTGACACTATTCATCATACTCTGCTCACCCAACGTGCTTGCCTAGCTCTACGTCAACAAAACCCGCCTGCCTCGCTTGCGACGACCAAACCTCCCGCCTCACCTGGACGCGGGCGTCTGCATCCTTCACTCTCGCCCCTCGCGATGGCTCCGCACCAACCGCCACCCAACCTTCGCTCTCGCCCCACCTCCCTCAGACACGGTGGCGAGGCAGGAGAGGCGTACGCGGGAGCGGTAGACGAGAGAGAGGGAAAGGCGTGTCGTGGAGGAGGATATGGAGGTCACCGAAGAGGAAGAAAGGGGAGTCGTGGACTCTGATGTGGAGGGTTTCATTGTTTTGATGAGTTTACATTACAGGTTGCTTTTCTTAAAGCAAGAAAAGGTTTTGTCAAGATAGCTATATAGTCTGGATGTCCTTTAGTCCCAGTTTTCTGCTTTGGGCAGGTAACAATCAATCAACCATGCTCTAACAAGGCATTGTCCATTCCTTAAATCTAGGTTCCAAAAGAACTAGAAGTATAGATTGGTTCAACTTCAAACAAATACAAAGTTTATTAGCGCATGTCTACAGATTCTATTGTTTGGTTAACAATGCAGATTTGGTGTCCTTGGGTGCACGCATCCTTGTTAGCTGAAGTATCATGTTGTTATGTTTAAAAGATCATCACAAAAACATCTATGTAGTACATATAAAGTTAAGTATAGTTGCAACAGGTCAGTTTGAAATTCATCCTAGATGTTAAGGAAGCAAAATAGACAAGCAGGCAATCTGACACTATTCATCATGTGACAGTGACACTTGTATTTTTATTTTAATCTCAGCATAAAAGATGAATTCTAAACTGAATTGTTATGGCTACACATAACTTATGTGATGACTTTTTGAAATATTGTAACATGCTATTTTAGCTAAAGAGGACCCTCGCACCCCTGGATGCCAAAACATTGGTTTAATCGTAAATATGATTCTGAAAAGATCATATTACTGATTCTCTGCTATTATTATTTGGTCAGAGCTATGCATACAAGTGGTGGAGGCCTGGTGGTAAATTGTTTATCAAGATCGCTAGAGCAGTTAAATTTACTCCTATTATCTTCTGGGGTAGATTTGGGTAACTTCATGGTTCTTAGCATTCTGTTCTTTTCCTTCCATACTTATGTTCTATACTTTTTTGAAACATTGTTCTATGGTATTAGATAAATTTTCATGGTCTACTGACATTTGAATGCAGCACACCATCCCCCTTCCCAAAACCCATGCATGTGGTCGTGGGTAAACCTATTGAAGTCAATAAGATTCCCCATCCTACAATTGACGAGGTAGGTTTCTGGATTTAATCAAAACCACTTTTTTAGAGAAACATTTTTGTAGGCTCATATTGTTCTCATGCTGCGCCATTTTTGGAATTGGTTTGAAGTCCAAACATAAACAAACCTATATAAAAGTATATCCATGAATTTGAGGTATTGAATAAAATAATATGCTTGTTCTTGCACAAGAATGTCAATATGTTTCTTATCTTATTGTAATGAAAAGCTCGTTTTGATATTATTGAGCTGTTCAAGTTTTTGAAAAGGAACACAAAAAAGGAGTCGACAATCTAGCGTCTGGGTTATATAGAAACATAGAAATGCTTGTGTTTTTTAGGGGGACTTCTACTTTGGTTAACACAATTTTGTGTGAGCTTAAGAACAAGCAGAGTCTATGGTGCATGGCTGGTACAAAGGAACTGTATGAGCTAGGTCTTACGGTTGCAACCATCAACCGGACAGTTGAGCTAGGTCTGTTGGGGATCTTGAGTCTGTGTAATAGCCTCACTAATATTTGGTCCCTGTATGAGTGAGGATCCTGTTGGGGATCACCCCATTTCTCTAATACAATGAAAAACAACTTTATTAAGTTTTTAAAAAAGTTTCTAAAGTCTTGTTCCTGGTGCTGACAGATTAATGAAGTCCATGAACAGTTCATCATTGCCATGCGGGACCTCTTTGAGAAGTACAAGGCGAAAGCTGGATATCCTGGCCTTCATCTAAGAGTCCTATGACATTCCACAACCAGACTCAAAGTTAGAATTCAGCAATAACATGGCTCTATTACTCTTCCCTCAACTGGGGTGTCAAACTGCACCTCGCAGGCACTCGGGCGGTAGTTGTTGCATTATGGTGATGATAATAAGGCTCCATCACCGATGCCAAAACATGCACGAGTTGGTCACGAGTCAGAGCCTTTTGTTGCTGGCTTAACTTTTTTTAATGTTGCAGAGACAAGATAATGTAATTACTGGTTATGTGATGTTGCATATGATATGAGAATATGAGGATTGGTGATATATATAAGCTCCTGTACATGCAGCTGTATCATCAATGTCTGAATCACCAGGAGGTTGCTGATATTGACTGCTGCCTGTGGACCTGTAGCTGTGTCATTGTCTGAAGAACTTTTAGATATATCATATCCCCAAGAAGCCCATTTGGTTTATTATTTTTCTGTTCGTTTCTTCTGGCTTATTGTTAGTTGTCACCTGGGCATATAATTGTGTAGACTCATATTTTCTATTGTTTATGTTGCTTATTCTGTTAGTCAATAAATCTGCATGCAAATTTTTGTTTAGAACTATTTTTAGAAAAAAACATACTTCATGTGCAAAACATTGTCTGGCGAATTTTTATGCTTTACTTATATATTTGTGGATCGTACTATGGTCTTGTAACTACAGATTAATGCCAGTGGAACACAAACACATGAAGTTGTTCTGATAACGATAATCCTTCTTGAATAATTCCTATATGTAAGTTAGTGTAGCATGTGTGTGGGTGTTTGTTTTCTTAGTAGTGGCAATGATTTATTCTTTTTTTTGCCATCCTGTTAGTATTTTGTAGTTCATTATCAAGTATCAACATATCTCTTTTCTTTGTCTAATTCGAGATCAAGGACTTCCTTTTGACCGTGAGGAGGAAGGATGCCCGATCAGTGAAGAGCAAGAGGAGCAAGGATGTTGTCAAATTCAAGGTCTGCTAATCCAAGTACTTGTACACCCTCTACGTCTTTGATGTTGAGAAAGCAAACAAGTTGAAGCAATCTCTTCCCCTAGGTAGTGTAGCTTTAATTGACATCCATCGGCCCCTCTCGGTCTTACACAGTGCTCCCAACCATCCGCGCCAAGTCCACGCCAAATCCGCCAAATCCGAGCCAAATCCGCCCCGTCTCCCTTCCTTACGCCGCGAGGTGAACGGGATCCGCTACCATCGAGAAACCCCCTACCCATCCTCCATACATGACGCCATAAACCCTATGTACCACACCAGCGTGATCCTCCTCGCGTTTGTAAGTTCTGGGAGTGAACGGATTAGGATCCGGTGCATCAGGTGCAACAAGGCACTGAGGTGTGACGCCATCGCTGGAGTTCCTCTCCTTCCCGCTACTCCTCTGGTATGGGAATTTCTTCGCCGCCCTGCCTTCTTCTGTAATGTAGCTTTGTTTAGATTGAAGTGATTTTTCTTTGACAGTAATTACAGAAGTTGGGTATCTAGAAGCCCCCAGCTCCTATGCAATATGCTACCCGCTTTTTTTTAATTTACTGCCTCGTGAACAATTTAGATAGAGAGTGAAATAGTGATATAAGCTAGAATCAGCACCATCCTTCTTCACAGTTATATTCATGTCCCCTATACGTTCCTCAAATACGTTTGAACCATGTGTACCACTATGTGAACCAACTGAGTTCATAGACTGATCAATGAGTCGCCTTATTGTTGACGCAGCTCTAAAAATTGTTGTATCTACAAACAGATTGTGTAAAAGAAAACTTTCCGGTCTATGAACACCCGTTCTTCCTCAGTTTTGCAAGGCATTCTAGCCAAAACAGAAAACTCTTTTGACCACCATCTGCGATCATACTTTCCATCACGTCCACAGCCACCCCCATTTCCACCCCAATTCTCATCCTCGACTGGCAGTGCTGGGCACCTTGTGGCAGAGTCAACATATATTGGAGGAATAAGCCTTGTGGCAGAAGTAATGCATTCTATTGACTGACTGGGCATCATCATATGAACCTAGCTCATTTCCTAACACTCTCTGTTTTTAGTTCGACTCTTTGATAAAGTTCACACAATAATTCACTCAGTTCACAATTTGATTCACACTTAGTTTTTTTCTGGACTGAATGTGACAAGGTTGTGGTACACACGAATTCTGAAGGTTATACAATGGCCAAGTGCTGTGAAAATTTTAGTTGCAGGTCAAGCCTCTTAACAAAATTAAGTGATTGTTATTTATTTGTTTCCTTCATGTTCCAGGGAATCACAAACACTGTAGGCGTGGTGCCAGGAATTGTAGGCGTTGCACCCATAGGCTTCCTTCTTGATTCAACTCATTCTTAGAGTGTACGACATCTATCCATCTTCCTAATCTATATTGCATTTTATGAATCACTCTGATCACCATAATGGTACTGCTTTGTGTGCAGATATCACTCTTTGCGCCTTCTATCTTCATTTACTTAACTGGTACTGTTGTATGGTTGGCATTTGCAAGCAATAAGCCCCAAGATTTTTCCAAGTCAGGACCTAAGTCTGAGCCATGAATCGTGATGTATGGTACTCCTCTGCACATAAGAACCTAAACATTAATTTGATGTGCATCTAACAATTAGGTTCTTCCTTCTTAATACTACATAGGCCATAGTTTTAGATTCCAGCCTATATGTTTAGTTGCTGGTCAAGCCTCTTAACAAAATAGGTTTTGCTGTGTCTAGAGTATCGCTAACCATCAAATTGATTCCTGAGCTCATTGTTCTGAGACTTCAGAACTGCAATTTTCATTCCAAGCTCATGGATCTGTAACGAAGATACATTGTTAGAAGTTCATCGAAGATACATTGTTAGAAGTTCATCTCCTTTTACAGGGGCATATTAGCATCTTAGGAAGTCAAATTTTATGCATACTTCGTGTTATTATACGGTTCCGTTGCAACGCATGGGCACTCACCTACAATTATACGGTTCCGTTGCAACCACCTGCTCTGCTTGCTCATCGATGTGTCTAATTCAAAAGGGAAAGTCCTACAGTGGTTGGGCATTTCTTTCCTGAATATTGTGTTTCTAGGTCTCTTGCATGCACATCTCCCTGCTATCCATCTTCTCATAGTTCTAGCATTTGCCACTCCCCATGCGTCCTCATGTGAAGTCACTCGTCTGCCCCTATCGCGACCGTGTGAAGGCGGACAGATCTTCATTGCTGTTCTTGGCCTGATGCAGCAGCACTTGGATAGGCGGATGGATCTTCACTACTACGGACACTGACTTCAACGACCGTGAGTTGAAAACTTGTGCTCTTACCGTGCCCGTCGCCATGGCCCTAAGCCCATTGGAGGCTCACAATTTATGTTCCGTGACATCGCACAGGCACATACCTAGTAGGAGTATAATCCGATTCAATACTCAGATTTTTTTAGTGTAAAAAATCTAGTCTAGAGCCCATTACAACCCGTCCCTAATGCATGGCCGCTCATGCACTCCCCCCCTGGACACGAGGACACCCGGCCTCAAGCGCCTTGCCATCAAACACGGGGCCCTGCTTTTGGATCTTGCATACAACCAGCAAGCAAGATCGCACCGATCGTCGAGCTGCTTGCCAACTAAAATAACCCAACAAGATCCTCCGCTGGTCTCGTGTATCGATCTGCTGCTG
This sequence comes from Zea luxurians, assembly GCA_029449295.1. Lineage (NCBI taxonomy): Eukaryota > Viridiplantae > Streptophyta > Magnoliopsida > Poales > Poaceae > Zea > Zea luxurians. Next base: position 2,654,825 of record JAOPSE010000139.1, on the reverse strand, counting down.
CCTTGCTCCACCTTTGTTCCAGGCCGGCCGTCGTGCATGGCCAGGGCCGCTCGCCGCCTCCCTTTCCCCTCGCCGCCGCATATCAGGTCCACGACCGAGCTGGTGTGGACGTGCGAGTAGAGAGACGTGTATCGCTGCGCGAGTCTACGGTTTCGTGCAGCCAGGCTGCTGCGTCGAGCCAGAGTGCCCCCGTCGCTATTGCGTCGCTGGGAAGAGGATTAATAGCGAACACGGCATGAAGCGACGCCAGAGTTCCGTCAGTCTGCCGTATCTCAGCTTCATCAGTCAAGAAGAAGGTCAGGTGCAGCGTGCAGTCGTGCACCGGCTAGGTGTCAATGGCAACCAAACAGTGGCGAACTTGGCTGGAGCTTGAGGTCGTGGTCCATTTTCATGCTCACGATACTCCCAACTTATTTTCTGGCTGTGAACTTGTTCTCCTCGGCAATTGGATCCAACGGGGAAGTGTAAAGAGGGCAAACAAAGTTTATCGTGGGATGACAAAAGGTCTGTTAATCTGGTCTCTCAAGAGCACTATACGAGGGTGTTTATAAGTACTCGAGCGACCACCAGTCCCTTGTTTTATGCCCTCGAGTACCCGATCTATCCCCAGAATATTTCCACAAGAGGAGGTTACAGACTGTCATTAAAGAAAATACTATTACAGACGTGGCCCGTAATACACTTATCCATGCGGGGCCCGTTACAGTGGGCCGAATCCTACCTGGACCTCCCAACCGCGGTGAGGACGTGGGACTGGTAGACTTCGGCAGAACCTTCGTCTTGCCACAGAGAGGACGAAGGGGGACCACGCCGGTCTTCATCCAATCGATGCCTTCGGCTTGATCGGGCGCGTTCTGTGGATGTGGTCTTAGCCGGTGCGGCGGGACGACGACGGCATCGAGCGAAGGGTAGCGTGTTCGCCTTCGCCCCAACATTTGCCCTCTGAGGGGCCAGTTCGACGAAGTCATCTGGTGCCGAAGACGTCGCTAGATGGTGGAGACACTGCCCTCGCTCGAAGTGGTCCCGCAGGGGTTTTTGAGATGTGACCGTTGATGGACGTGTTACTGTTGGACTACGGGTTTCCCGAAGCGCCGCGTCCTGTCTATAAAAGGGGGCGGTGCGGCCGAGGCTATCTCTTACCCGTTGCGTGCGCCGTGGAAACCCTAACCTTTTCAACCTGCTCGCCAGCCCTCCTGCTTCGGAAATCTGGCCCGCGTCAAGCAGACCGTGTCGGTGTTTTGGGTCCGACCGCACACCTGGGGTTGCCCCTCAAGGTGTTTTAGGAGTAGGACGGTGTCGACAACTGTAGCAAAATGGTTCGTGCAGATCGCACGAGGGACAGTGGACGAGGTTTACAGGTTCGGGCCGCTTAGAGATGCGTAACACCCTACGTCCTGGTGAGTATGCTTGGTGAATGTGGTTACAAGAGAGCTCTCTGGATTGAGAATACAGAGAGTTGATGTGGGTGGCTAAGTAAAGTGTCGATCGTTCTGAAGGGGTGCCCCCTAGGCCTTATATACTCGACTGTGGGGCAGTACACGTGGATAAGATAGCAACAAGTAGCCAAAAGATAGTGAACCTCTTGAGATTATCCCTACGTAACCCTCGCCGACTTATCCTCGCGTGGCTTCGTTGCATGGAGGCTCCAGCGCGAGAAAGTCGGATCTCTGTTGCGGTCATTCGCTCGATGCTGTGGGCCGTCCGGGCTTGTACCAATCCGGCCTCATGTCGTTCTGCTTCGCTGGTTGTTTCTCCCCAGGCCCACGAAAGAATGACCTTACGATTTATTGGGCCCTTGGGCCTTTCGTGAGGTCCTTTACTCTTTTAGTGGACCCGGGGGATATCTATCCCCCACAAGCCCCCGATCTTTGGGTTAATTTAGAGGTAATCAACCCGAAGATCCCAGGTCCAGCTTGCAGGTAATTTGAAGAAAGATGGCTTCCTGTTGTCTTCTCCTGCTCCGATCACTCGTTGACCAAAGCCTAGTTTCGTGTCTGTGCCTTAGAGGTCGGCATTCCAATTTGTAGGATTCTGAACTTCATTGGGTGCACCAGAGGTGCACCCAATGGGTGTAGCCCCCGAGCTTCGAGTAGATCTTAGAAAATAATCTACTCGAAGGTCTTCAGTAGTGATTATTTCCATTTGTGTTCCTTCATTTTGGTTGAGGGTTGGCTTTTTTAATCTAGTCCAACGCTTTAGAGATCGGCACTATCTCGGCTTGGAATGATAATCCATGGGGTGCACCGGAGGTGCACCCAATGGGTGTAGCCCCAGACCTTCAAGTGGATTTTTGAGGATAATTCACTCGAAGGTCTTCTTTTTATGTCCTTTTGCTGAAGATTATCCTTTCTGCTTGTAAAAAAGTTGGCATGATGTCATCCGCGCTATGTCATCAATATTATGCTTCAGAGGTCAGCATGTATTTTGTCTTTTGCAGCCGAGTTCGCAATCCATCCGTATCTTGCTAGGTAGTGTAATTTATTTGTTCTGTGACTGATTGGACATTTGATGGACGTTCTCTGTCTAGTCTTCAAGTCGTGTCTGTCGACCATATTTTGCACTCTACTGGCTATATTTGGCTTCCCTCTAACTCTCGTTGATATCTCATTTTTGTCCTGAGGCATTCACTGCGTGCCCTGCACAGATGTGACCATTTTGAAAAATATACTGATAATTCCTAGGCGTCCCCCCCAATGGGTGTGGGCAAGGGACGGCTTGGTACGCTGAGTGTTTTAGCCGGCTGCTTCTGAGTAGTAATGTGATGGGACGGCGAGTGTAATCATATCCTTTGCGCTGTTGACTGGAGTCCCAATGGGTGTAGTGTTGCATGAAACGGCGTCAGCCGCCTGACGTGTCTCCAGACGGGTGGAAGTGCTTATTGAATGCTTTGCGACTGTTTAGTGACCGCGGTTGGAGGTGAGCGGTTGCCTTTCCCTTCTATAAATAACGCCGTTGCCCCTCTGGTTTTTTCACATCTCTTCGCTGTTCTTTACTGCTTCCTTCTCTTCTCTCCCGTCTGCTTCCGCCATGGGCAAGAGCAACAAGCGCAAGCGCGAACCGACTCCTCCATCGGAGGATTTCGGTGACTCGGAATACTCAGAGGAAGAGTTCTCCTTCGAGTCCGAGGGAACTCCGGCTCCCGTCTCTCCCCCGGCGTCGTCCGATGACTCGAACGACTCCCAGGGGATAGCCGCGGAAGTCTGGTCATACATCCGGGCCGTCGAGCGCTCCGGGCTCGAGGGCTCGGACGAGTCGGAGTACTCCTCGGATGAGGAGGACTCTGACGGCGGCGGCGAGGACGAGGACGACGACGACGACGGCGACGACGACGACGGTGGCGACGGCGACGGCAGCGGCAGGGGCAGCGGCGATGGCGGCAGGGACGGTGACGGCGGCGGTAGCAGGGGCAGCACCAAGGGCGGCAGCAGCAAGGGCAGCACCAAGGGCGGCGGCGGCAGCAGGGGCGGGGCCAGTGGCTAGACGCCACTGGTCTTCTTAGATATTAGTATAGTATAGTATAGTTAGAATAATGTAGTGGTAATGTAGAGTAGTATAGCGTAGTGTAGTAGTAGTAATGTAATGTAGTAATAGTAGGGGAGTATCAACTCGCGAAGAGTTGATTTGTAAGTTTATTAACTTCCCTTTGAATGAAAGAATGACGTTTGGCTTCTCTTTTGATGACTTATCCGTTTACTTGTGAGTGTAATTCCTTTGAAAGAGTAAGCGAAATACTCGAGCATTGAACTGATGTTTTCTAAAATGGTTGCCGAGTAACTTTGTAGGTGGTGTCGGCGCTTGTAGAAGTAACTGCCGAGTAACTGAAGATCGTGTCTGCGTTTTTAGAAGCAACGCCAAGTGACTGAATATGATATCAACGTTTTAGAAGCAACGCCGAGTGACTGGAGGTCGGCTTCGGCATTTTAGAAGTAATGCCAAGCAACTAAACATGAAAACAGCGTTTTAGAAGCAACACCGAGTGACGGGAGGTCGACGTCGGCATTTTAGAAGTAATGCTGAGCGACTGAATACGAAATCAGCGTTTTAGAAGCAACGCCGAGTGACAGCAGGTCGACGTCGGCATTTTAGAAGTAATGCCGAGCGACTGAGTACGAAATCAGCGTTTTAGAAGCAACGCCGAGTGATTGGAGGTCGACGTTGGCATTTTTAGAAGTAATGCTGAGCGACTGAATACGAAATCAGCGTTTTAGAAGCAACGCCGAGTGACGGCAGGCCGCCCAAGCCACTTTGAGGATGGTGGCCGAGTGATGAGGTGGCGCATTGGTGTTCTGGGGATAACTGCCGGGTGACCACGTGGCACGCTGGTTTTGGAAATAACCGCCGGGTGATGACTGGGCACTTTTTGAAACGGTATCTGGCTCGAGAATATCCCATAAGAGCTGCGCTTTTAGCCGCCTTTGCTTTCCGTGCCCTAGTTCTTGCATTCCCGCTTCCGAATCCTCTCTGCCGCTCGCCTCCATTCTGCTCGCTGGTAGAATCGAGATGGCGCCCAAGAGGAAGACCGCGAGCTCGTCCGCTGTGGTGATTCCTCCAATCGATCCCAACAGCCAGTTGCCTTTTGCAGGTAACCACATGTCCATCATTTCCGAAGCTGAACTCCTCCACCTCGTGTCCATCGGGGTTCTTCCTCCGCTGGAACTCTGTTCTTGGCGGATTTGCCACGGGACTACTGTCCCGACAGAGGATACCCACGAGTCTGTAGTTTACGCCCCTTTTCTTCTCCGCGGCCTTGGCCTTCCCATCTCTCCCTTTTTCCGCGGTCTCCTTGATTTCTACCACATTAACCTGACCCATCTGAACCCTAACTCAATTCTGCAAATCTCCATCTTCGTTCACTTATGCGAAGCCTTTCTTGGCGTGCTGCCACATTTCGGCTTATGGAAATACCTGTATCATTGTCGCCCTGGGATGGCCGGGGGACAACATCAGTTGGTCGGAGGTGCCAGTTTGGAGATGCGCCGTGGACGGAAGACTGAGTATCTTGAGATTCCCCTTAAAGACAGTATTAAGGGATGGCGTCTAGAGTGGTTCATAGTTGATAATTATGGAAATTCTCTCCCCTCCCGGTCGGGAAGACAGCCAGACATTCGCACCCCTAGCTGGACTGAGTCTCCCACAGATGAGGAGGTAGCTGAAGCGGGTGTGTTGCTAGCTGAAGTTGGACTGCTGAAAGAGAGAGGTCTAACTGCTGAAGCTGTGGTCGCTGACTTCGTTTTCAAGAACATTCAGCCACTGAAAGATAGGGTCTACCCAGCTTATCTGTATCGAGGGCTAGCCGACTCAACTCGGGTTACCAACAGGAGAATCCCTTCTGCAGACTTGGTGAGCCGACTGGAAATGATTCTCAGGGGCAAGGTGTCCAATGTTGGTGCTCCGGTGGCGTACTCGGCCTGGAACTTGCCTCCTGCCAAAGCCTTCACCCTTTTTGTGTCAAATCCACCTGTGACTGATGGCAATTTGGGCCTTAGAGCACGACCCTCTGCTGAAGAAGTCAGTGCTTTGGTTGCTTCGCTTGGGGAGATTCCTGATGACGAACGGCAAGTCCATTTTGAGGTGCCCCTGAACCCTAGTGATGCAGATATAAATGCCATGCTTGATCTGCTAGCTGAGGATTATTCCAACGCTGCTCCTGCTGGTACATTAGCAGTAGTGCCCCTCTCAGAGGTTGATACAACTTCAGATGTTCAGAAACCTGTCGGTAGTCTCCCGAAGCGCCCTAGCCAAACCAATCAGCCTGAGCCTTCTGCTGATGAACAAAAGAAGAAAAGAAGACGCGTCCGGCGAGTATCTAGTTTTGATGAGGACGCTGGTATCTCAGTTCCTGCTGCTGAAGAAATGCCTGCGACTGGACTTACTGGCACTGACCCCAATGGGTGTACCCAAACTGCTACCGATCCTAATGTGGGTGCTCCACCTGTTGCTGATCCCAATGGGTGTGCTGCTTGTGTTGTCGTTGTGGATGACGAGGGGGAAGAGAATGAGGTTCCTTTGACTCGAAAGAACAACCAGCAGTTCATCGCCAGTGGTGAGAGTAGTGGAGTTCCCTCTCCTACTTTGTCTGCCCTCATTGGTCTACAAGAACTGTCTCTGGCCAACTTTGATCAAACTCTTGAGGATATGGTCCCAGAGGACTTGTTATCGGAGCCAGTGGATGATGGTGCAATGGAGGCTTGTGCTGACGTGCCCGATGCTGGGTTGAGGTCATCCCGTGCCTCGTCGACCTTAGAGCGCGATCTTGAGAGCCGGGAGACTGACTTGAATCGTCCTGGTCCTATGGAGGTAGATGAGGGCCCATCAACCTTAGAAGTGGTTATTGCAGAGAACTTGGACCTCAAGAGTGGTGCTGTCATATGCCCAGCCCCCAAGGGTGTCGCCGGGGATGACTTAGCTCGGGTGGAGAGTGTAAGCCACTGCCCAGCCCCCGAGGGTACTGCCGGGGATGATCCGGCTCAAATGGGCAGTGCCAACTATGACCCAGCCCCCAAGGATGCCCGAGCAGGGTCTCCTTCCTGTACCTCCATGGACGTTCACGCGGGATCTCCTCCACACTCTGGCTGTATGGTGGTAGCCCAGAGTTTGGATCAGGGAATCGCTTTAGAGGGCAGCGCCCCTGCTGACCGAGTGTTGGGCTCTGTTGAAGGTACTGAGTTGATCTCTGCTGATTCGTTGCAAACTGCTCCGGGTGGTGGCTTTACATCTGCTTATCAACTGATTTCTCCTGATTTGGGAATCCCTTCGTTCTTCTCCAACCTCCAGGTACTGTGATGTATTTTAACTTGACTTTTATATTGCCTGAACTGCTGTCGTCACACTCGTCTGTTTTCCTCATCAGGCTTTGGTGGATGGGATGGCCAGCCAGCTGAGGCTTCAGGGTGCTTCCACCCCGGAGGTAGCTTCATCTCTTGCACGTTGGAACCCAGTGTCACTTCAACGTCGCGTCTCTAAATTGGAGGCAACCAATGCTGGTTAGTGCTTTTTTGCTTCTCTCTGCCTTCGCTGTGGACTGCCTTACCTTCTGACCCCATTTTGTTTGATTATCTCTCGCTAGGAGTGACTCGGCAGATTTTAATTCTTGAGGAAAAACACTCCCGAGATCTGGCTGAATTGGCTCAGCGGTGCACTAATTTTGAGGAGAAGTACTCTCAGGGCCAAATTGAACTGGGTCAAGTTTCTGCTGCTTTAGATGACGCCAATGCCCTAAATTCTTCCCTTCATGCTCAGCTTGATTCTGAAAAGGTAATATACAAAACTGTGCCTTGCCTTGCTGTGCTCCTATTACTTGCTTGGTTTTTGAAGGAACTGACTTTTGCTCGCAGGAAGAAAAGTGTATCCTTGCTGCTTCTCGTGACAATCTTGACAGGTTGTATCGTGATTCTAGCAATTCGCTGACTATCTTGGAGAGAAGTCATCACTTCACCATGGAAGAATTAGACCTCCAACGTTGTAAGCTGCAGGAATCCATGGATGAGGTAACCCGGCTCAAGCAGTTGATATCAGCAAAGGATGCTACTATCAAAGAACTCCGAGCTTCCAAAAAATCCGTTGCCCAGGAGTTAGAGACTGCTCGACTGGCTGCTAAAGCCGCTGAAGAAACTTCTGTTACTCTCAAGGCCCAGCGCGACAAAGCCCTGGACAAGGCCATTCGGGCGGGACGAATCTTGATGAGGAGACCCGGCGTGGTTGTTCCTGAAGACATAAAGGCTGACGTGAATGCTACCCCTGATTCCTCGAGTCACCCTTCTTCGTCGGTCGCTCCTGAGAAAGACATTGTAAAATAGAGAAACATTTTGCGTGCTCCGAGCACGCGGTTAGCATGATCAAGTATTTGTTAGAGGACATCAGTTTATCATTCGAATGACATAATTACTCTCTCATTGTATCAGAATTTATTAGTTCGTGAGTTGGCAGTAATGACGCATGATGATTATGAAATTTGTTTGCGGGATATAGAAGTCATCCCCTGAATTACATAGGCGCGAGCATGTTGCACCGGTCTTAAGTTGTTGCCAACTTAAGTCGATTGATCCGTTTGTAGGGCATAGTGGTCACCCCGGGTTAAGTAAGCGTGAGCATGTTGCACCGCCTTAAGTCGTTGCCGACTTAAGTCGATTGCTCCGTTAGCAGGGCATAGTGGTCACCCTGAGTTAAGTAAGCGTGAGCATGTTGCACCGCCTTAAGTCATTGCCGACTTAAGTCGATTGCTCCGTTAGGAGGGCATAGTGGTCACCCTGAGTTAAGTAAGCGTGAGCATGTTGCACCGCCTTAAGTCATTGCCGACTTAAGTCGATTGCTCCGTTAGCAGGGCATAGTGGTCACCCTGAGTTAAGTAAGCGTGAGCATGTTGCACCGCCTTAAGTCGTTGCCGACTTAAGTCGATTGCTCCGTTAGCAGGGCATAGTGGTCACCCTGAGTTAAGTAAGAATGCAAGTCAATCGTAAATGAACTGAGTATCCTTGAAACCTCTTTTTTACTGATGACATATTTCCACTTTACAGAGTACATCATCATCCCAGCAGTTTTGAGATACAGCTAGGGATAAAACTTTCTGAGGTGTTCTATGTTCCAGGAGTTCCCAACTTCTGTGCCATCCATCTGAGTGAGGTGATACGATCCGGGCCGAGTGACTTCTGCTACCACGAAGGGTCCTTCCCATAAGGGTGATAACTTGTGTCGTCCCTCCCCCGTTAGAATTCGGCGAAGGACGAGATCTCCTACTGAGAAGGATCGTTGTCGCACAGCCTTGTCGTGATAGCGCCTTAGAGTCTGCTGGTACCTTGCTGATTGGATTACTGCGTTTAGCCGTTCTTCCTCAAGTACATCTATGTCCTCCAGCCTGGTGACCTCAGCTTCTGCTACGCTTTCAAAGATCAGCCTTGGCGCCCCAAACTTGAGATCAGCAGGTAGCACTGCCTCCGACCCATAGACCATGAAGAAAGGAGTGTTTCCATGCAAAGCTCGGCTAGGTTGGGTTCTTAAGCTCCAAACGACATAGGGTAATTCCCTTATCCACTTTCCTGCGAATTTTTCATTCTTATCGAAGACCTTTTTCCTGAGTGCATCCAATATCATCCCATTGGCTCGCTCAACTTGCCCGTTGGCTCTTGGATGGGCTACAGATGCATACTTGATCTGAATGCTCTTTTGCTCGCAGAAGTCAAAGAATTCTGAACTTGTGAAGTTGGATCCTAAATCAGTTATGATGCTGTTTGGTATCCCGAATCTGAATATTATGTCTTGTATGAATTCCACGGCCTTAGCAGAGGTTAAAGAGGCAATGGGCTTGAACTCTATCCATTTAGTGAATTTGTCAATTGCTACCAATAAATGAGTGTATCCTCCTTGAGCTTTCTTGAAAGGTCCAATCATATCCAGTCCCCAGCATGCGAAAGGCCAAGTTACTGGTATGGTCTGCAGTTGCTGTGCTGGCATGTGTTGTTGCCTTGACAAGTATTGGCAGGCTTCGCACCTCTGAACTAACTCGGCTGCATCGTTCTTTGCTGTTGGCCAATAGAATCCTGACCTGAAGACCTTCCCAACTAGTGTTCTAGAGGCTGCATGTATTCCACATTGCCCAGCATGGACCTCCTCCAGAAGTTGCTTCCCAGTGGACGGGAGAATGCACCTCATGAAGACGCCTGATGCACCCCTTCTGTATAATGTCTCCCCAATAAGTGTATAGTGAGCCGACCGTCTTGCAATGCGCTCTACCGAATTTTTGTCGTCTGGTTCTTCTTCATTCTTTATATACTTAATGATCGGCCTTCTCCAGTCATCATGGTCTGACTCGGGTTGATCTATGATGTTGCACTCTTCTGTTTGATCCATTGAGATACTTGGCTGCAGAATTTCTTGCACGAAAACTCCGGGTGGGACCTGAGTTCGACTGGACCCTAGCTTGGACAGTACATCGGCTGCTGTGTTCTGATCTCTTTCTACATGATGAAATTCCAGACCCTCGAATTTATCTTCCAGCTTTCGGACGGCAGTGCAGTATTTTCCCATTGAATCGCTTGAGCAATCCCACTCCTTGTTTATCTGACTGATGACTACCAGAGAGTCTCCGTATACCATTAATCTTTTGACGCCCAACGATATGGCAATGTTCAATCCATGGATCAAAGCTTCATACTCGGCTGCATTGTAGGAGGCTGGGAATAGCAACTGGAGGGCGTACTTGAGGTGTTCGCCTCCAGGCGCAGTGAAGAGAATCCCTGCTCCTGCTCCCTGCAGCTTCAGTGAGCCATCAAAATACATTCGCCATACTTCTGTAGTCTCCGGGTTGTCTGGTACTTGCTGTTCAGTCCACTCTGATACGAAATCAACCATTGCTTGTGTTTTGATGGCAGTGCGAGGTCGGAACTCGATGTCATGAGATCCCAGCTCACAAGCCCACTTGGCTATTCGACCGATGGCTTCCTTGTTGTGAAGAATATCCCCTATTGGAAAACTTGTAACTACTATGACTTTGTGGTCGTCAAAGTAGTGACGCAGCTTGCGGGCCGTTAGAAGTACTACGTATAATAGCTTCTGAACTTGAGGGTACTTTTTCTTTGAGGGGCCTAGGACTTCACTAATGATGTAGACAGGATGTTGTACTGGATAGGCATGTCCTTCTTCTATTCGCTCGACTACCAACGCGGTGCTTACCACGTGAGTCGTGCAAGAGATATACAGTAGCAAATCTTCAGCTGGTTGAGTTGACGTAGCTCGCCGGGGTGGTTTCAGTACTGGTGGTGTTGTCAAGAATTTTTTCAGAGCATCTAGAGCTTCTTGTGCTTCTGAAGTCCATTGAAACTTATCCACCTTCTTGAGTAACTTGTAAAATGGCAAACCTTTTTCTCCTAGCCTGGATATAAATCTGCTTAGAGCTGCCATACATCCAGTAAGTCGCTGAACCTTCTTCTGCGATCGAGGTGCTTCCATCTTCATGATAGCTTCAATCTTATCTGGATTAGCCTCAATTCCCCGGTGGCTGACGATAAACCCGAGCAACTTTCCGGCTGGTACCCCGAAAACACATTTCTCGGGATTAAGCTTCCATCTATACCGCCTCAGACTGTTGAAAACCAGTTGCAAGTCTTCGATGAAGTTTTTTGAGTCCTGTGTTTTGATTACCACATCATCCACGTAGGCTTCCACACGCTTGCCCCAGTGATCGGCTAAGCATGTTTGAATGGCTCTCTGGTAAGTTGCTCCAGCGTTTTTGAGGCCAAACGGCATGGAGGTATAACAGAAAGCACCAAACGGAGTAATGAATGCCGTTTTTTTCTTCATCTTCCTTTGCCAGACTAATCTGATGGTATCTAGAATAGCAATCCAGGAAAGACAGCATAGAACATCCAGTGGTGGAGTCCACCACCTGATCTATCCTCGGGAGCCCGAAAGGATCCTTCGGACAGTGTTTGTTGAGACCAGTATAATCAACACACATGCACCAATCCACTTTATTCTTTTTGAGTACAAGAACAGGGTTGGCTAACCACTCGGGATGTAACACTTCTCTAATGAATCCAGCCGCGACCAAGCGAGCTAACTCAGTGCGAATGGCCTCTCTCTTGGGCGTGAAACGACGTAATTTTTGCCGAATCGGCCTTGCCTGGGGATAAACCTTCAGTTTGTGCTCGGCCAGTTCTCTTGGGACTCCCGGCATATCCGCAGGTTGCCATGCGAATACATCTCGGTTATCTTGCAGAAACCGGACGAGCGCGCTTTCCTATTTGTCATCCAAGCTGGAGCTGATGATAGCCGTCTTGCGCTCATCAGCGAACCCCAGGTTGATTCTCTTGGTTTCTTCAGTCGGCCGCATAGAGGTCGCGGTCTGAGCTTCGCTTGCCGGTACTGCGAGGTCCTCCTCAGGTTTAGAGTTCGCCAGTGTGGAGGGAGCCGTCGATGGCTTGGCGGTGAGGGCTGCTTGAATAGCCACTCGGAAACACTCTGCGGCGCCTTGGAAGTCGGCGCGCACGGTTATGATCCCTTGCGGTCCTGGCATCTTCAGTATCATGTATGTGTAATGCGGAATGGCCATGAACTTGGCCAATCCAGGCCTCCCGATGATGGCGTTGTACCCGCAGTCGAAGTTCGCCACTTCAAACCTCAGGAACTCGGTTCTGTAGTTCTCCGGAGTTCCGAAGGTGACTGGCATGTAGATGTGGCCCAGCGGGTATTCCCCTTCCGTCGGCACGATGCCGAAGAAAGGAGTGTCCGACTCGTGGAGCTCTTTGAGGTGAACTCCCAAGCCTTGGAGTGTCCGGGGGAAGGTGACGTTGATGCTGCTCCCCCTGTCCACTAACACCTTCTTCACCCGGCTCTCTCGGATCACCGGATCGACGAGAAGCGGGTATTTGCCCGGATGGTCGAAGTTGAGCCATTGATCTGCCCGAGTGAAGGTGATCGGGTGCTCCGACCACCGGTATGGGGCGGGAGGGCCGGTGGTCGCCACCAGTATCTGGCGATCGTTGAGCTTTTGCTGTCTTCTGTTCTCCTGCGATCCGTGTCCGCCGAAGATGACGTTGACCTCCCTGTCAACGCGTGGGAAAGCTCCTCCTCCTCCCTCCTCCTGCCGATGGGGTTGTCGTGGTTCATCTGGTCCTCCCCTTGGCGGAGGAGGAGGTAGAGGTTGGAAGGGTCGGCCGTGTCCGACGGAATGCTTGAAGTCTCGGTAGTTACGAAGAGTGTGGCGCATGTCCTTGTGGTACGGGCACTGGGCGTCGAGGATGTCGTCCAACGTGCGTTCGCCTCCACGAGGTCCTCCTCGGGCGCGAGAGGCAGGTGGTCCGGCGGCGTGCACTTCTTCGCGAGGCCTCTTCTCCCATCGTTTGTCGGGTTGCTGGTTCGTGTCGCGTCGTGGTGCTGCCGGTGCGGGCTTTGCTCCTCCGATGAGGTCCTGGGCTCGCTCGTCGGCGGTGATGTAGAGGTCGGCTTCCCGGAACAGCTCCTCGGAGGTAGTCGGTGCCCTCTGTAGTATGGCTCGGACGAAAGCCGAGTCATTGGATCCTCTGTAGAAGTCCTCGATCACGGCCGCCTCCGTGACCTCGGGGATACGATTTCTCATGGTCTGAAACCTTTTGAGGTACGACCAGAGAGTCTCGTCCCCCCGGCGCTTGATGGATTTGAGGTCCCACGGTTGCGCCGGCTTGTCGGAGAGGGACTGGAAGTTGGCGGTGAAGCGTCGACTGAAGTCGCCCCAGACGTCGATGCAGTGTCGGGGTAGATGTCGCAGCCATTGCAGCGCGTCTTGCCCAAGGACAATGGGTAAGTACGCGGTCATCACGTCTTCGGACGCCCCGGCAGCTCGAGCAGCGGTGGTGTAGACGGCTAGCCAACCCCATGGATCCTGCTTAGGTTCATATTTGTCAACATTGGATACCTTGAAGTTGGGAGGCCATTGGATGGCCCTAAGGCGCGGAGTAAGAGCGGACACTCCGCATGTATCCTCCTGTCGTCGGGGACGATGTCTGTCCCGGGGAGGGGAGTTGTGATTGTGGTTCCTCGACCGTCCCCGGGTGGTTCCGCTAGTTGAGGCCGTTGCCGACTCAGTTCTGGTGGCTTGGCTCTGAGTCGGGATGCCATGATCCCTGTCATACTCCTCCCGACGGCGAATCTCGTTCTCATGCCGCCGCTCGCGCGAAGCATTGATGGAGCTTCGCGCGTCTCGACGACTGTTGATGGCGTGTCGTAGATCGTTCGGCGGGTGAGCAAGCGGTAGAAGATGATTGGCCGCCTGGGTGAACAGTCGTCGGTAGCCCTCGGCGTCAGGAGTCCGAGGAAGTCCCTCAGCTATCCGAGCCAGTACCCCTCCGACTTCGCTCAGCGTGTTCATAGCTCGGGCGAAGTCGGGGTTCAGGTTGCGCTCGAAGAATGGATTCTCCCGGCGCTGCCTTGCATCTTGCTCAGCCTGTTCCTGAGCTCGTCGGCGATCACGTCGTCGGGAGTTCCTTCGTTCTCTGAAGACGCGTTCTTCCGGAGTTTCTCCTACCTCCGAGACCTCGTCTCGCGAGACAGGCTGTTCCAGATTCCGCTCTCCGGCCGCATGATGTCGTCGAACGTTCCTGCGCCGGTTCCTCCATCGTTGGGACTCTCGTTGAGGCGGTTCTTCCCCGGGTGCAGTCGGCTCGTCGTCGGAGACGATAGGTGACTCCGCTCTCCCGATGAAGAGGACGTCGGGGTAGAATGGTGCTGCTGTCGTGGTGACCTTCTTCCCGTTCCCCTTTGAGGCATGAGGAACGGAAAGAGCAACTTGCTTCTCCCCGGTTACCTTCTTTCTTGCGATCTGTGTCCACTCTTTTGTCGGAGAGGTAGGCAGTGGAGTTCTCTGGGTCAGCGAGCCCTCGGCCCCCGGCTTTCCGGAGGCGATCCTCATCCGGAGAGTTGGAGGTTGTGCTTCTCCGGTATTTTTGGAGTTCGTTGGGGGAGACTTCTTTTCCGGCTGATCCGTGATACGGTGCAGAATTCCTTCTTCATCCGCTACAAATGAGATTGTTCCGAAGCAGAACACGGATCCGGGACGCAGGGTGATCTTGCTGTAGAAGGTGACTGCCATTAAGCTAGCTTGGATTGTCGACACACCCCCTACCTGGCGCGCCAGCTGTCGGTGTTTTGGGTCCGACCGCACACCCAGGGTTGCCCCTCAAGGTGTTTTAGGAGTAGGACGGTGTCGACAACTGTAGCAAAATGGTTCGTGCAGATCGCACGAGGGACAGTGGACGAGGTTTACAGGTTCGGGCCGCTTAGAGATGCGTAACACCCTACGTCCTGGTGAGTATGCTTGGTGAATGTGGTTACAAGAGAGCTCTCTGGATTGAGAATACAGAGAGTTGATGTGGGTGGCTAAGTAAAGTGTCGATCGTTCTGAAGGGGTGCCCCCTAGGCCTTATATACTCGACCGTGGGGCAGTACACGTGGATAAGATAGCAACAAGTAGCCAAAAGATAGTGAACCTCTTGAGATTATCCCTACGTAACCCTCGCCGACTTATCCTCGCGTGGCTTCGTTGCATGGAGGCTCCAGCGCGGGAAAGTCGGATCTCTGTTGCGGTCATTCGCTCGATGCTGTGGGCCGTCTGGGCTTGTACCAATCCGGCCTCATGTCGTTCTGCTTCGCTGGTTGTTTCTCCCCAGGCCCACGAAAGAATGACCTTACGATTTATTGGGCCCTTGGGCCTTTCGTGAGGTCCTTTACTCTTTTAGTGGACCCGGGGGATATCTATCCCCCACAGACCGCACGCCCCCGCCGACGGTACGTAGCAATGTCTTCTTCCTCATCTGCTGCGAGTGCGTCGTCAGCCGGTCCGTCCTCCGAGGATACCCTAAGTGATTTGGTGGCGACGGAGTTGCAGCCGGGCCACACCGTGGAGTTCGGCACTTCGAGGATTTCCTCGGTTTGCGTGCAGGAGATGCAACAGCTTGGATACTTCGGCGACGGTGTTGGGCGGGCTCTAGGCGCCGAGGAGATACCCGAGCCTGAAGGCGAATTGGTTGTGTTCGAGGCGTTTTTCATTGCCGGCCTTCGCCTCCCGGCACATCGTTTCGTAGTGGAGGTTTTGCGGAGATTTGGCGTGCAGGTCCACCAGTTGACACCTAACGCCGTGGTTGCCCTTGCGAAGTATGTTTGGGCTGTTGCGTCATACGGCGGTCAGCCGTCTGTGGAAGTCTTCGCCAAGAACTATTGTCTGCACTGGCAAAAGAAGAAAATAGGAAATAAGATTGCATAATTTGGATCGTGCACCTTCACACCGAGGACTGGGAAGACTTCGGCGGAAGTTGTGGAAATAGTCCCTTGTGCTCGGAACAAGTGGGGCAACTGGTGGGACTATTGATTTTATGTCTCTGGTGGAGAAGTTGAAGATCTCCCTAGGCTCCCTGCCGCTGTTGGGGACATGTTCTCAAGTGCTATGAGTTAAGAACAAGGCAACACAAAAAATGTTAAACGTTAAAGTCCTTCGTCCTTCAAAGCATTATTTCCCTTGGGATATAATGATTTTCGAACGAAGGTTGTGAAGGACGTACCTTCATCAACATAATATATAATAATGAAGAAGGAATCATATGAAATATAAAGGTTAACGTAAGCAATTACGTATAATTATCAACTCATTTCTATATTATTATTATGGAAGGATAGAAATGATATCAAATTACAAATGTACCTTCGGCTTGAAAGAAGGTAATAGTACAAGCGTGACGCAAAAGCAAAATGCCAAGTCAGCGTGAACAGTACGGGAGCACTGTTCACCTATTTATAGGCACGGGACACAGCCCATGTAAAATTACATCCATGCCCTTTACATTTGGTAGTAATTCTATAGTAATCCACCGAGGTCTGAATAGCCTTTTCATCTTTAAGTCGGTTTCCTTTTCTGCTATCACGCCGAAGCTTTCCTGCTCACGGCTTCGGCGCTGTATCAACCTTCGTATTCTTTGGGCTTCTCCCACTGTGGTACCGATTCGAGTCCGAAGATACCTGTTCACACATTATACTCCAGAAACATTGTTTAAATCATATTTTTGAGGACCTTCGGAAGCCGAAGGCCCCCAACAGTAGCCCCTCGCAATATTAATTTGTTAGAATGATAAATTTAGATTGCGACATGGACGAAGGCCTTAAGCCGAAGGTCCGAAAAAAACACCTTCCCTTTGCTAGAATAGCAACATTCACTGACAAGCGGGGTCTTCCAATTTTTAATGCACTGGGCGTATACATAAGAGCATACCACGAGCTCATTTGGTACGCTTTCTTGCCATCTGCTCTTGCTTACTCAATTTTTAGCTCTTGCGCACCAACACTTGCTTGGCTTTTTAAGTTTTTAAGCTTCAGTTTTGAAAGCAGTTTTTTAGCATTTCCGAAGATGTCTGAAGATAAAAGGGCTGCTGTCGAGATGAAGCTGAGTCTCTCTGAAGAGAAAAACTTAGGATTTCTTGAAGCAATGTCGAAGACAAATACAGAAAAGATCACCAAAGAGATTTTAGAAGGTTTATCTGAAGATACTGATGACAGCGACAGTTATGATGTGGATAGTGGTGGTGAAGACTCCGAAGATCGCCCTTGGCGACCAAGCCATGCGGTTTTCGGCAAATCAAGTATCAAAGAAAATCATCTTGTCAACATGAGGGGAAGATATTTCCGGGACTTGTCCGTTGTGAGGGCCGACGAAGGAGAGAAGACTTGTCCGACTCCTGAGGAAAATGAAGTCGTAGTGTTCCGAAGCTTTTTGAAAGCTGGACTACGATTTCCCCTGAGCAGCTTTGTCATAGAAGTACTGAAAATATTTGAAATCTATCTTCACCAACTTACCCCCGAAGCAATCATAAGGATGAATATCTTCGTGTGGGCCGTGAAAAGCCAAGGTCTGGAACCTGATGCAAAAAGTTTCTGCAACATACACGAATTGTTATACGAGACAAAACCCTGGGGTAAGGAGCAGTATCACAATAATTTCGGCTGCTACAGTTTCGTCTCTCGGTTCGGGTCAAGCTGTCCCGTACCAACCTTTCGGAAGAGATGGCCCGGCGACTGGATGACAGAATGGTTTTATGTGAAGAATGACCTGAAAACACGGGAAGATATTAAAGGTATAATTATGCGCCCTATTTGGCAATGCTTCGGCCTGCGGAAGCCGAAGGTTGAAATGAACGAAGCTGCCGAAGAATGCCAGAGAGCCTTCGGAGTTATTTGCTCTTTTATTGGAACGAGAGATTTGGTTCAAGAGCATATTTCCTTCAGAGTATGCCCGCTCGCGGAAAAATGGGAAATGCCGCAAGAGACCATAAAGGAGGCTGACGAAGGTGGACTTATCAGGCTGAAGTATACTTTCAAGTTTGGAGATAAATTCGTTGAGCCAGATGATGACTGGCTAAAAAGCATTGAAAATTTAAGTGATGAACTACTTGGGGTTTATTCGAAGGCCGAAGATACTGCACTGTCAGCAGCCTTCGGAGGCCGGAAAAAGAAAAGACTGAACCGAGTGTTTGACGCAATTGGGTTCGTGTACCCCGACTACCACTATCCAGCGCGGGGCCAAAAAAGAAAAAACGCAGCTTCTGCACAAGAAACTGCTTCAGCCGCTCCCAGCGAGCCAGCGCCGAAGAGACAAAGGGTAAAGGTTCTCACACACCGGCCACGCTACATTGAACCAGCTACAGTGCCTGAACTCACCGGTGAAACCTCTTCGGCCACCGAAATTAAAGAACCAACTTCAGAGCCGAAGATCGAAGAAAAAGCTGAAGTACCCCCAGCAAAGAAAGCAGAAAAACCGAGAACTGAAGGAACGAAAATATTGGAAATTTTAAGTCCTTCAGCAAGTGTTGAGACAATAAAAAACCAAAAGGGCCCAGCGGTGACCCCGAAGAGAAAAAGAATGGTCAATGTGCTAGATGTTCTGGAGAGAATTAAGTCCTCAAGCACGAGTCCGAAGAAGACTGTTGAAACTTCCGAAGCAGAAACTGAAATCTTTGATACTAAAGCTCCAAAACAACAAACTGAGACTGAAGCTGGGCCTTCAGAGCCCACGAAGGTAAAACCCTTGGAAACCGAGGAAGAAAAAATGACAGAGCCAATTCTTGTTGAAGAAATCAGTGCTGTTGCCCCCGAAGCCTCCCCCAAAGTCCTTGATTATATTGTTCGACATGCTTCGGGGAAAAAGTTATCAGAAGAAGAAATTTTTGAAGCTAATCACTATGCCAAAGAATTGAAATATCCGAAGGGGGCACTAGTGTTCAATGGTACAAATGAAGAAGATTTCTTATACTGCCTCCCGGATAACAAAGAATTACTCGTCTGCCGGGAAATGGCCCGAAGCATGGGGTTTCCGAAGCTGGAGGCTGGCCTCTGCGCGATGACAAAGGACGATCTTGCGGACAGCCTTGCGTATAATAGCCTGAAGGTACAAGATCTGCGCA
Source organism: Zea luxurians (assembly GCA_029449295.1). Classification (NCBI taxonomy): domain Eukaryota; kingdom Viridiplantae; phylum Streptophyta; class Magnoliopsida; order Poales; family Poaceae; genus Zea; species Zea luxurians. The sequence continues at coordinate 2,635,914 of JAOPSE010000139.1, read as the reverse complement.
TTTGGAAACTTTATGATTTGAAATTTATTCTTTTATTCTTATACTAACTCTTTTACATATAGGGTTTAATTCTAAGCAACGCGCTGAGAGCGCAAAAGAATGCCGAAGACGAGAGCTATGAAATTGCTTTCAACAACCTTCGAACAGAGGTGATCAAACTAAGAAACGAAGCCTTGGAAAAGGACAAAATTCTAGTTACATTGGTGGATAAAATAAAGGAGGACGAAGCAGCCTCTAAAGCACAAGCTGCAGCCCAAAAGCACGAGATTGACGATCTTCGGAAGCAATTAGCCCAAGCTAAAGAAGAACGCATACTTGAAGAAACAAAGCGAGAACTTAGCGACCAATGGGCAAGTCATTTAGAAGGAACTGTTGAAGAGCTTCGTTCGTCCAAGAAAAGATGTTATGACAAATCTATGGAATGTGTTAAGAAAATGAAAGCTAGCTTCGCCAGCGTTGGCGCATTCTCGAGCGAAGAAAACTTTACAAGAGGCAACCCCAAAGGTCCCATCGAATGGATTAATCACGAAGCTGAGGCCTTTGAGGAAATTTTAAATAGCCGCGGAGACATATGCGCTTTTTCGGGTGCCAGGGGGATTGCCACCATTTTGGAGAGAAAGGGCTGCGAGCATGTAAAGATTTTAGCGCAATCCGAAGCTACCTTGCCCTTCGAAGATGCAAAAGATCCTTCAGCCGAAGCTAGCATGGTTGGTGGAAAATTTTTCACCGATATCTGGGACAATGGTGGTCGAGAAATGGCCCGAGAAATTATCCAAAAAAGCGAAAAAGGCATCCATGACGCTAGAAAAGTAGCAGAGGCTGTTGAGAAAAGCGCAGAGCCCGAAGGGCAAATAGGTATTAACTAATGGTTTTTATTGTGCTGTAATTTTTGATTTTAAACTTCGTTCGCAATTTGTAATAGCAATGTAGCCGTATCCTGTCCTCCCTCAGATCCTACTAAAGCGTCTCCGGGCCCTCACCCGAAAGAAGACGATGAAATTAAAAAGATGGCTGAAGCTATCATGGATCAAGTTGTCAATCAACTCCTGAACGAAGCTGCGGAAGTAGTACTTAGGGAAGACTAGGTGCTATTATAAAAACATCTGAAATGTAATATGTGTGTAATATCTTGTAACCGTGAATGTAATATACTTGTTTCTTATGATTCAATTCTTTACGATGCATGAAATTCTACATACATACCGTTTTTTGAGTCTTTGACGAAAAAACACCTTCCCTTCTTTTCATGCTTCGTGAAGAAGGATTTTCATTTATCACAACAATATCCATAGTGTTCTGATGAAGAATATCCAAGCTTCGTGAAAATATTTTCCGAAGCTACACTCCGAAGATCAATATTGTATTTCCTTGTGAATTAGCATGATTTTCCCTTTTTCAAAGCATTCTTCCGAAGATCGATATTGTGTCCCCTTCTTGTGCCATATGCAGCATGATGCATGATGTTTATGCTATGCGAAATGATGTGATGATGTTATGCTATGTAAAATGGTATTTATTCCGAAGATACACGCACATCCGCGCAATAAAACACATAATCTTTTTAAATCAGCGTTGACTTTTCGCTGTTAGCCTCCCTTAGGAGCTTCTTCGCCTTTTACTTCAGCGGAATCAGCGTTGACTTTTCGCTGTAAGCCTCCCTTAGGAGCTTCTTCGCCTTTTACTTTCGGCGGTATTCGCGTTGACTTTTCGCGCTTCGCCTTTTACTTAGGCGGAATCAGCGTTTATTTTTCGCTGTAAGCTCTGCATTCCCTTTGGAACGACTTTTGAGCAGAAAACTTACACTGCGCTCCCTTTGGAACGGCTTTTTGTAACTTCAGCAAACTTACTCTGCGTTCCTTAGAACGACTTTTTGTTGTTTCGAAGAATTCATACTGTGCCTTTTAAAATAAATTTTTGATAATTCGAAGGTCCTCCTTGCTATCGCAAATCTTTAAGCTTCAACAACTTAAGCCTGTGGAGAAGATATATTTTCCTTGCGGCAAACAACGAAACTATTACATGAGATTTAAAAAGTGCCCTTTATTACACAGAAAATAAAACTGAATGGAAAAGACTACTATCAAGGTAGGATATTTGTCAATAAATGTGCTTCGACTCTGGCACAGTGCTATTGACTGTGCGAGCTTCGGACTGTTCTCTGAAGTCCCTTTGGTGTTGAGCATATTGGCCCCCTTCTGGCTGCTGGCCTTGTTGCAGCGGTGGTGGAGGCGGAGGCTGTTGCCAGGAAGCTTGAGGTTGACTCGCCGAAGCAACAGAAACTGCAGGGTGGTTGCCTACATATTCAGGGATATAAGGCGAATGATACGAAGCAGTGTGCATGATCTGCTTCGGCTGACCCTGTTGTGCTGCAGCTTCGGCTATCTCCTTTTGCTTTTCGATGGTAACATGGCACATCCTGGTGGTATGGCCCTTGTTTTCACCACAGAACAAGCAAAATATTCTCCTTGGTTGATCTCCAAATCTTCCGCCGAAGCCCCTGGCACCTCTGCCTCTTGGAGCTGGTGGTCGGAAGGAGCTTTGCTGTTGCCCCGAAGCCTGTGAGGAGCCCTGTGGCCTTTGCTGCTGACTCCCCTTATCATCATTTTGAGTAGAGTTGTGAATTGACCTGACGTGCCTCGGATAAAATCTTCCTTCGAAGCCCCTGGTCATTTCGGAAAACCTGAAAGCCTCCTCCTTTCTTTGACGAAAATCATTGTTGGCCCAAATATACTCGTCCATCTTCTGGAGCAGCTTCTCCAAAGTTTGAGGAGGCTTCCTAGCAAAGTACTGAGCTGAAGGTCCTGGCCGAAGTCCCTTGATCATGGCCTTAATTACAATTTCGTTGGGCACTGTTGGCGCCTGTGCCCTCAAATGTAAGAACCTCCGGACATACGCCTGAAGGTATTCTTCGTGATCCTGGGTGCACTGGAATAGAGCTTGAGCAGTGACCGGCTTCGTCTAAAACCCTTGGAAGCTGGTTAACAACATGTCCTTCAGCTTTTGCCATGAAGTGATCGTTCCTGGTCGAAGGGAGGAATACCAGGTTTGAGCAACACTCCTGACAGCCATAACGAAAGATTTTGCCATGACTGCAGTATTGCCACCATACGAAGATACTGTTGCTTCGTAGCTCATCAAAAACTGCTTCGGGTCTGAATGGCTGTTGAATATGGGAAGCTGGGGCGGCTTGTAGGACGGAGGCCAAGGTGTAGCTTGCAGCTCAGCGGACAGAGGAGAAGCATCATCAAAAGCAAAATTTCCATGGTGGAAATTCTCATACCAGTCATCTTCGTTGAAGAAACCCTCCTGATGAAGGTCTTTGTGCTGAGGCCTTCGGTTCTGCTCATCCTGAGTAAGATGACGAACTTCTTCAGAGGCTTCGTCTATCTGCCTTTGCAGTTCTGCTAGCCTGGCCATCTTTTCCTTCTTCCTCTGCACCTGTTGATGAAGCATCTCCATGTCTCTGATTTCTTGGTCTAGCTCATCCTCTTGCGGTGTCGGGCTGACAGCCTTCCTCTTCTGGCTTCAGGCCTCCCGAAGAGAGAGAGTCTCCTGATTGGGGTCCAGCGGTTGCAGAACTGCAGCCCCAGCTGCTGAAGCTTTCTTCGGCGCCATAGCGAAGGTTTATGATTGCCGAAGGTGTTCAAAACTCAAAGAGTGGAAGTGAGTTCACCGGAGGTGGGCGCCAATGTTGGGGACTTGTTCTCAAGTGCTATGAGTTAAGAACAAGGCAACACAAAAAATGTTAAACGTTAAAGTCCTTCGTCCTTCAAAGCATTATTTCCCTTGGGATATAATGATTTTCGAACGAAGGTTGTGAAGGACGTACCTTCATCAACATAATATATAATAATGAAGAAGGAATCATATGAAATATAAAGGTTAACGTAAGCAATTACGTATAATTATCAACTCATTTCTATATTATTATTATGGAAGGATAGAAATGATATCAAATTACAAATGTACCTTCGGCTTGAAAGAAGGTAATAGTACAAGCGTGACGCAAAAGCAAAATGCCAAGTCAGCGTGAACAGTACGGGAGCACTGTTCACCTATTTATAGGCACGGGACACAGCCCATGTAAAATTACATCCATGCCCTTTACATTTGGTAGTAATTCTATAGTAATCCACCGAGGTCTGAATAGCCTTTTCATCTTTAAGTCGGTTTCCTTTTCTGCTATCACGCTGAAGCTTTCCTGCTCATGGCTTCGGCGCTGTATCAACCTTCGTATTCTTTGGGCTTCTCCCACTGTGGTACCGATTCGAGTCCGAAGATACCTGTTCACACATTATACTCCAGAAACATTGTTTAAATCATATTTTTGAGGACCTTCGGAAGCCGAAGGCCCCCAACAGCCGCCATCATGTGCTCTCACTATTATGTGGTGTTCCCGCCGTTTGAGGTGGTGGAGGATGATGAGGACGAAGGGGCCCTTCGGTACGCTGTCCGCATGAGTAGCGGACGCGATCTTGTTGAAGAATTCATTGCATATGGAGTGTGGCTCTTGGCACACGGATGGGTACTTGGCGAAGTATGCCCTCGCAGGATGCCGTCATTGGGCGATCAGTTGGTGCGAAGTCCTGCCTTCGCCTTGGATCTCACTACACCAAAATAGTAAACTTCCTAGAGCCTAAACCCTAGGAAGTTAGGCCTAAACTCTAGGAAGTTAGCGAAACTCTCGGAAGTTAAGCCATCCCGTCGGAAGTTTGGCTCTCGAAAATTTTTTGTCGGAAGTTAGCTTAACTTCCTAGAGGGCTCTAGGAAGTTACCTAACTTCCTACGGCTTAATAAACCTCTCGGAAGTTAGTAGATTCTCGGAAGTTACTGTAGCCCCTAGGAAGTTAGCTGGCTAACTTCCTACGGCTTACTGCAGCCCCTAGGAAGTTAGCTGGCTAACTTCCTACAGCTTACTGTAGCCCCTAGGAAGTTAGCTGGCTAACTTCCTACGACTTACTGTAGCCTCTAGGAAGTTAATTTGACCAGCATTACAAATGCTGTTTATATTTTACACCACATTCCAGAAAATAACAAATATATCAACAGCTATATAGCACAACATATTATCGCATAAAACATCTCACACACAATCACATAACAATATTTAAATCCATAGTCTCATCAATTATTACATCACAAAAGTCTCATCCATAGTCTTATCATCACAAAAGTCTCACACATATCATCATCCAGAGACAATATCTCATACATAGTCATAATAAAAGTCTCAAGTATCAGAATGCAATAACATGGAAGCTCACGGTCGCCGATCACCATCGAAACCTCCACTATTCAAGAGGGTTTCGACAAAGTCTAACCCATCCTCTTGTTCATGCGTCGGCAAGGTAGCTGGAGGGGTCTAATATACATGTACAAATGACATTTGTTGAGTTACATCATAATATAACTAACAACAACTAAATGATGATAAATATGCATACCTGATGTTCGGTAGATGGAGATGTAGGTACAGGAGGAGGTGAAGACCAAGGATAATGAACGGGAGGTGGTGGGGGGGCACCGGGACGTGTATCCCTTGGGCCTGTGCTAGTTGCTACAAATTTGTTGAACTCATTCACATCAGCGTTTTAAATCAATACATATCTTAAAGTGAAAGCTATTATCTTTTGAACTTACTTGTATGAGTGTTTGTTGTTGCTGAATCTGTGTAGCATAATATTCATGTTGCGTAGCTTGTTGCTTCAAGTAATCCTGATGTCGCCTAAGTTCTTCTCGCAGTTGCTCCACTTCTGCTGGATCTTGAGTGGAGCGACGGGAGCTACGAGCAGCAGACCTCAATGAACCTCCACGCTGAACCCTAACCTGCCTCGAGTCGATGACGTTAGCAAACATTGTGTACCTACAAAACAAGTAACATCACGACAGGATTAAGAATACATGTATTACACTCAACCAATGAAACAATATAAGATATGTAGAGTCCTCACCTTCCATGAGCTTTTCCACCACTTGCATACACAGCCTGAGGATCAATAGGTGAGGTCCTCCAGTCATAGTCTGGTCCGTGCTGACTAGTCATCGCCTCGCCATATGCAGCCTCATACAAAAGAACAATGCAATCTTACATACAAAAATCCATATAAACGGAATCTACCAAACATTTCCAAACACTCACCACACGATCTGTTGCCTTTTGGCTGCACAACACATCTGGATTTGCAGGATCTGGTCCTCTGTGCCACCTAAGGTATATTTGAACATCACTGGGCACTGCACCAGTGCTAGCTTCCTGTATGTACATTTGACAAACACTATAACCAGAAATTACAGCAAGTCAACTACAATCAACGAAAATGGCTTAAAATGTACTTACCATTCGTTTTGCTAAACGAAAGTGATCATCACCTCCATACCTGTGATACGACTCGGTTCCACGATTGGAACTGTGTCGCACAGACTTTGCCTTGAATTCAGCCGAAGCCCAGTAACGACATAATGCATGCCAAGCAGCATCATTGGCAGCTATCCATGGAATCGAATGCTGCATGAACACAATTCATTTATAAGTAACTGTAATATCTAGAAGCAATGGAAATTTTTTCAACACAAGCAAAAACATCCATTACCTCAAGATATTGTTGCTCAGTCATATCGAGTCCATATTGTGTCGCCTCGTTCTTACTCTCTGGACGTCGCCCTTCACTACCAAACATGGCTTGACTAATCACCTGGATTCGAGCATAGTACATCATATCCCCAACAACACTTGCCGCATTCCTATGGAACATGGAGTGTGCGTGTTCCGTATGAGTATCTCCTTCAGGCAACTTGTAATGTTTCTAAAAAAAGAAGCATAGTCAAAATCAATAATATGGTAGCTTAACAAAAAATTACAACTTGCCGCATTCCTATCGAGATTACAACTTAACAAAAAAATTTAACATACCCAGAAGTCGTGCCAAACTGCAGCTTGTGCATTCCCATGTTGCGCATTTATTGCAAGGGCATATTGATCCCATCTTGTGACAGGGACCTCCTTACCATCCTCTATCACCAATCCAGGCCATTTCATACGACATATGTTGCCCAACACTTTCTTTACTTGCCTTCGACGACCTGTGCCAGTGAAACTACTATCCACCCAAGTCCTAACAGCACAAGAACAATTGTCAAATACAAAATGTATTCGCGTAATAGTGTAAGACATAAGAACAAAGCAAGGATACTCTTACCCATCTCCAGTTGGTATTATCTCAACCCTATCAACTGGTTCTTTAGGAGGGGGGACCCAACTAGTTCTCCACGGCTTCCGGACCCATGAAGACCCTCCAACTCCCCCACTTCCAAAACCACAAGCTTCTCCTTCCCTTGACCCACTAGCTTTCCCAACTCCTGACCCTCCATCTCTTGGCCATCCACTTGCATCCTCAGGCCATTCACGCCATCCACTATGGCTATCATGTCCAAAACCACCAGTATCATGGCATCCCCACCCTGTCTCCGCCTCCTCTGTCTCTACCTCATCATCATCTCCCACCTGTCTCCCCTCCTCTGTCTCTACCTCATCATCATCTCCCACCTGTCTCCCCTCCTCTGTCTCTACCTCATCATCATCTCCCACCTGTCTCCCCTCCTCTGTCTCTACCCCATCTTCAGACTCATCCTACAAACATTACATTGCATTGCAAAACAAATATTATATTAATAATTTAGTTATACGAACTCATACAAATATTACATTGCAAAACAAATATTGGTTACCTCATTCCTCTGAACGCCAACTGTCTGACCCTGCAACTCTGGAACATGCTCCAACAAAGCTCTACGCCTACTCGAGCTGGAACTAGTGCCCTTAAACACTAAGTCCTCCTTTCTCATAACATAGGACGCTCTCTTCGCAAGTCCCTTAGTGAACTGCTTCACCTTTTTAGACATCCTGTAATTAGAACAAAATCACATTAGTAAATGAGGATAATGTAAATGAAAATAAAGTAAATGAACATAATGTATTGAAAACAATAATAAATACATAATTACTTTTTAGTCGTATTCGAAATCAGGATCAAATTGTTTCCTTCGATTCGATGTTTTCTTCTTTGACTTTCGTTTCCTTTTGTTAGGACTTACTACATCTTCCGAATCTCCCACTAAGGATTCTGGCAAAACCTCAATATCTATATTAAAATTGGTTGGGAGTTCATCTTCGTGATAAATTTCTTCAACTTCTGTCTCAAACCATTCACCCTTGTTGTGTAACCGTTCACGAGGATTAACTTTGTACACTACCCACGTGGCTTCCAGCTTTGTACATGGATATGGTATGTAGTACACCTGGTCAACTTGGTGAGCAAGAACAAATTTGCTACATGCATTTGTTTTGAGCTCATGTTTGACTTCTACCATGCCAAATTGGTTTTCTACAGTCCCTTGATTAGGATCAAACCAATCACATTTGAAAAACACCACCTTAAGATTTTTGCTACCAGCAAAGTCGTACTCGAGTATGTCATTAATAACTCCATAATAATTCATCTCTCTTCCACGATCATCGACTGCCCTGCATACAACTCCAGTATTTCTTGTCGCCGCAAATGGACGAGTAGACTCAAATTTGGCCGAACGAAAACGAAACCCCTTAATGTCGTAACGACCGTAACTTCTGACTTTTACGATTGCGTAAGACATCTGAAGCAAGTCCTCGTCTAAATTTGGAATTTTATCACACTGTCAATTAGATAGTGAAATTAGATTTCTTAAACATAATATATAAAGTAGAACAATAGTGTTAATTTATTTACATGAGCTCGGAACCAATTAATGAAATTGGGCTTCCCAAGTCTTCCTCGAAGTGCATTTTCATACTGCCTCGAGGACAATTTCTCATTAAGTCGCGATTGGAATTCTCTGTTACAACAAATAAACAATAGCCTATTAAGTCACGATTACTACATAGATACACAAATGACAAATTTCATCTTACTTGAAATACGGAGTCATCTCATCCATATTTTCATACATATAGAGCAAAGCATCCAACTTTTCTTCGCGCTCGGGATGATATTCGGTGGATGCTTCGACAGTCTTGCCCTCAATCTCAAAAATTTGGAGATTGTTGTGAGTCCCTACTTTGTCATCATGATACCTCAATGTAGGGGCATTGATATTGTGCTCGTCTGCAAAGTATACACTCGTGAACGCTGCTACCTCTTTATATTTGAATTCTTCAGCTATGCACCCTTCAACTCTTCCTTTGTTACCAACCATAGAACTAAGTTTCTTTAATGCCCTTTCAATATGATACATCCACTTGTATTGCACAGGACCTCCAACCTTAGCTTCATATGGAAGGTGGACAAGTAGATGTTGCATTGGATTGAAGAATCCTGGGGGGAATATTTTTTCCAACTTGCATATAAGGACATGAATTTCTGTCTCTAGCTTCTCCATTACTTCTTTCTTTATTTCTTTGGCACAAAGTTGTCTATAAAAGTAGCTTAATTCAGCTAACGCCGTCCAAATACTGACATTGAAGTACCCACGAAACATTATAGGGAGGAGTCTTTCCATCATTATGTGATAATCATGGCTCTTCAATCCAGTTATTTTATTTGTATTCAAGTTCACAGCTCTCCTAAACCCTGCCGCATAACCATCTGGGAATTTCAAATTTTTCAACCATTCCATTACTTCTTTCTTTTGTTTAGGTTTTAGACAAAATTGAGCATGTGGCTTTTTTCCATTTTCGTCGAGTTCCTGGGTTGGTCGGTTACAAAGTTTTGCTAAGTCTTTTCTAGCCTTTATATTGTCTTTTGTTTTGTCTCCTAGATTCATGCAAGTACTTAGAATGCTTTCACCAACATTACGTTCCTGATGCATAACGTCAATGTTATGCATCAGAATCAATGTCTTAACATATGGGAGTTCCCATAAACCACATTTATGGGTCCAGTTATGCTCAGTTCCAAACCCGATGTATCCATCACCACTTTCTTTCTCTTTCAAATTATTAAGCATAGCCTCAATCTCAAGTCCACTCAGACGCCTGGGCGGTCCCTTTGTCACGATAGTGCCCTTCTTAAAGGTGTTAACCTCAAACCTATACGGGTGAGTTTGGGGTAAGAAGCATCTGTGGCAATCAAAGTAACAGATCTTCCCCCCAAACTCAAGGCGGAAACAATCTGTATCCTTGCCACATATTGGACATGTTAGAATTCCATGACAGCTCCATCCAGCAAATAAACTGTATGCCATGAAATCATGAATGGACCACAAATATGCAACTCGGAGTGTGAATCTCTCCTTTTTGTAGCAATCATATGCTTCAACACCTTCCCATAACTTTTTGAGATCATCGATCAAGGGTTGCATCATCACATTCAGCCCTTTCCCAGGATGGTCTGGTCCAGGAATAATTAGGGAAAGAAACATGTAATCATATTTCATGCACAGATGAGGTGGAAGGTTGTATGGAATAACAAATACAGGCCAACAAGAATATGATGCTGCATTTGTATTGAAAGGTGTAAACCCATCTGTTGCCAACCCAATTCGAATATTTCTCGCTTCACTAGCAAATTCTGGGTCAAAGTCATCTAGAGCCTTCCACGCATCACTGTCAGATGGGTGTGTCATCACATGAGTGTCCTCTCGTTCATGTTCTTTGTGCCATCTCATGTGCCTAGCTGTGTTTCTCGAAAGAAACAAACGCTTAAGACGAGGCGCAAGAGGCATGTAACGAAGTTGCTTTTGAGCTATCGTTGATGTGACCATTTCACCATCATCGTTTTTTACCTCTACATATCTCGACTTGCCACACTGACACTTCTTATCATTCTGATGATCCTTCCAGAAAAGCATACAATTATCTGGACAAACATCGATTTTTTGATAGTCCATACCTAGACCAGAGAGCAGTTTCCTGCATTGATACACGTCTTTCGGCATCTTGTGATTTGGTGGAAACACTTCGCTGATTAAGATCAAGAGCTCGTTGTAACAATTGTTCGAGAACACGTACTTAGACTTAATAGCCATAAGTCGAGTCACGAAAGCAAGGATGGAAACTTTTGTGTGTTCATGCAATGGTTCTTCTGCAGCCTTAAGGAGGTCAAAGAACTTTTTAACATCTGGAGGTAGCTCCTTACTATGTGGTGGAAACACAAAATCAGGATCCTCCCTTAAATCTTGAAGCATCTCTTCCATTCTATCATATTCCACGTCATCATTGTTGTGGGCTTCAAACACATTTTCACGGGGCAACTCCTCGCCGTGATACACCCAGACTTCATAGTTAGGCATGTAGCCATATTTGCAAAGGTGCCCCGACAGAGTTCTCTTGTCTTGGCATCTACAAACCCGACACATACTACATGGACATCGCACATCCATGCCTCTTGACAAAGCAAAAGCACGATCAATAAAATTCTCTGTCTTTCTTATCCACTCCATCGAGGGATGATTTATACGCCAACCTTCATACATCCATCGACGGTCCTCACCCACCATATTTTATGCTAAAATAAAATAACACGTGATTTATAAATTGTCACGATAAGCTTAATTAACCTAACTATATGCAGCGGTTAGCCACCATATTATTAATCAAACATAAACTTAATTTTAGCCATAACATACAAGATTAATTTTAGCCATAACATACAAGATTAATTTTAGCCATAACATACAAGATTAATTTTCATCGAAGGTCCTCACCCATCATATTATTAATCAAACATAAACTTAATTTTAGCCATAACATACAAGATTAATTTTAGCCATAACATACAAGATTAATTTTCATCGAAGGTCCTCACCCACCATATTATTAATCAGACATAAACTTAATTTTAGCCATAACATACAAAATTAATTTTAGCCATAACATACAAGATTAATTTTAGCCATAACATACAAGATTAATTTTCATCAAAGGTCCTCACCCATCATATTATTAATCAAACATAAACTTAATTTTATCCATAACATACAAGATTAATTTTAGCCATAACATACAAGATTAATTTTCATCGAAGGTCCTCATCCACCATATTATTAATCAAACATAAACTTAATTTTAGCCATAACATACAAGAGTTTAGCATAGCTAAACTATATGCAGCGGTTAGCCAATCAAGTTAATTAACCTAACTACCTACGACATTATTTGAGTAAACTCTCGGAAGTTAGCACATTAAATAAAAAAATAAAAAACGTATAAACACGGTACCTGACGGTTGCAGCGGGCTCCTCGTGGACGGGCGCTGCCGGGGGTGGGAGAGACGGTCGCGGGGTGGAAGCTGCCGGGGGCAGGCGCTGCCGGAACGAGCTCCTCGGGGGCGGACGCGGTTGGGAGACCGGCGGGCGGCGAGTACTCGAGGCCGGGACGGCGGCCGCGGTTGGGAGACCGGCGGGCGGCGGCTCCTCGCGGCAAGCAGGCGGGCGGCGGCTCCTCGCGGCTCCTCGCGGCAAGCAGGCGCGGTCTGGACGGCGGGCGCGGCCGGCAGCGGCCGGGGCGGGCGGCGGCCGGGGGCGGCCGGGGCGGGCGGCGGCAGGGCAGGGGCGGCGCGAAGGAGAATGGCGCGCGGGCGTCTGAGAGATGAGAGAAGATATTTTGTGAAAGGTGAGAGAAGAGGGAGGTAAAAGCTAAAACCATAACTTCCTAGAGTAAAGCCGTAGGAAGTTAGGTAACTTCCTAGGGTTTATTCTTTGCTCTAGGAAGTTAATTAACTTCCTATAGCCGGATGTAGGAAGTTAGATTTTCGTTTGACCGGTCAACAGATGAATCCTAACTTCCTAGAGTAAAGCCGTAGGAAGTTAGGTAAGCAGCTAACTTCCTACAGCCAGTCGTAGGAAGTTATGTTTTTGGTTGACTGGTCAACAGCTAAAAGCTAACTTCCTAGAGGAGGCCGTAGGAAGTTATTTGGGCAGCTAACTTCCTAGAGCCAGCCGTAGGAAGTTAGCTATTCTACTGGCTTGTGAACGGATGAAACCTAACTTCCTAGAGGAGGCCGTAGGAAGTTAACTGGGCAGCTAACTTCCTAGAGCCAGCCGTAGGAAGTTAGCTATTCTATTGGCTTGTGAACGGATGAAACCTTACTTCCTAGAGCCAGCCGTAGGAAGTTAGTTAAGTTCCTACGGTTTTGTAACTTCCGACAGCTTTTATAAAAAACTGTAGGAAGTTATGTTTATTTCCTAAAGGTATCAGTTGCCTCTCGGAAGTTATGTATTTCCTACGGTTTTATATAAAAGCTGTAGGAAGTTAAAAACCGTAGGAAGTGTATGATTTTGGTGTAGTGTCTACGGGGTCGGAACCCGGCCGTGTTTGTGTGTGAAGTGGAGGCCGAGGCCTCAAGGATTGTAGGGCGATACGTGCCGAGGACGGAGACCTTGCAGAGTTGGGATATTCGCGGTTCTAATGTTCGTTTGAACCACGTTTTTGAGTTAAACCGTCTGCCATATGGCGGTTACCCGGGAGACGACGACGCTGGTGTTGCCGACCGCCGGGGGAAAAGGGTGGCCGCTGCGGTCGATGAGGGCCCTTCGTGGGGAGCTGTGTCGGCCGCGACCACTAAAAAGAGGAAACTAGGTACTGCAGTTGATGGGTTGGGGGTCTTCGACCGTTTTGCTGTCGGTTTGTTGGGAACTTTCGTGGCCCCCGGGGGGAGGATGTCTTCGCCTGAGCTTCGGGAATCTTTAGCATGAATGCTGGAGGTTACCGGGGGTCGCTGGCCTAGGAATGTTCAGATCCCCCGGACAACTAGCGAAGACATGTGTACATCCCGATTAACTCGTGAGTGAAAGATTTTTCCTTACGGGCGGAATATTGCTGTTGTTGTATCGGTAGTGATGGATAAGGATTGCCAAGACGCGGCGCGGAAGCGCCGAGCGTTTGTGAGGGTCGGGGACCCTAGTCGCGAGGTCAAGAAGGCGTGAGGAGTCGCGAAGTCTGCTGCCCCTAGCAGTAGCAAGCCACCGTCGGTTGTGAAACTCACCGCGCCCGACCCCAGCAAGCCTTCGTAGGGCACACAGTTCGTTGCTCCCGGCTCCGGCAAGCCGCTTCCTACCGAGGCCGCACAGGAGCGAGGGCCACCGTCCCCGCCGCGGACTGCCACGGCTATGGCGGGTGGGGCCAAAGTCTCCATGGATGTTTGCGTGGATGACTACCTTGTGGGTGGTGTCATGATGTTCGATGCCCATACAGGGCGGAGACTTGTTGGTGAGTTTTTTTGTAACAGGGTCTAGGTTTTTTGACAAGATTATGATGTAGAGTCGGATGCTGGGCAACTGGCTGTTGTCCCAGCGCCGGTGGCGGCCGTGTCGGTCGCGGCGATGACCGAGGCGAAGGGGTCTTCGCAGGACCCCTGGTCCAGGTTTTGTGCCAGCGGCGAGATTACTTCGGCCGCCGCAGCCAAAGATGTGGCGGGCTCGGTTGCGCAGCAGCTGAAGCATGCAACGCAGCAGCTGAAGCATGTAAGTCGTCTTGGATTTCAGCAATTTGTTATTCTTATATGATTGCGAATTTGACGGTTTTTGCGCCAGGCGGCCGCCTTTACCGATCATGTTGCGTCGGGTGCCCTGACCTCGGAGTTCGCTACCGAGAGGCGATGACTCGAGGGTAGGATTGAACGCCTCCGGGCGCAGCATACTAAGGCGGTGTGGGACAAATCAGCCGCGGAGAACAAGACCCGCAAGCTGAAGGAGAGACTGACGGCTACGGAGGCTGAAAAGGAGGACCTCGGCCGCCAGCTGGCGGCAAAAAAGGAGGATGCGAACAGAGCCTGCGCGGAGTCCTAGGTCGCGCGTGCCGAGGCCAAGCTTGCGCGCGCTGAGGCCAATCTCACCATCCAACGCGCCGCGGAGGCGGAGGCAAAACACAGTAGCCTGCGCGGCTGTCTGGACAGGGCGGAGGCCTCTACCCGCACAGAGGTCGATCGAGCGCATGCATTGCTTGTGGACGCGTACCGGCAGCTTGGTGCGTGTACTGCCCCCTTTGATGCGTCTGGTAAAGAAGTGGGCCTCTGCTTTCTCGGGTGGTTGCAGGAGGAACTGTAGGTGCTGCCGATGATTGTGACGGGTCTCATGTCCTTCGCCTCACTCGTCACCTATGAAGGGGCCGTGAATGCCTTGTCCCATGAGGGATGCAGGCACTTCGAAGTCTTTGACCGAACGGACGAAGACTTCGAACGCGGAATCTTCCAAGTCGAAGACCTAGTGCTAAAGCGATCTGCTAGGGCGCTGTATGATAGGATGTGGGGCCCTCATGGCCGTGATATTGTTCGGGAGAGGTCCGACCAGGCGATGGAGCAGGTATGGGTTTTTATTAATTAATTTTTTTGAATATGTGTTGCTATTTTTGTAGATGGCGCATGATGAGGAGGTCGAAGACCTCGGGGACCTGGAGAGCATGGTGCCTCTGGCAGTGGGTGCGAGGGCGGGGATCGAGGAGCCGCCGGCGCCGCCGACTAATGCTGGCGAGGGACCCGTGGAGGCCTCAGTGCCGATTGGTGAAGATACTTCGGTGGCGATCGCGCCAGCTGCCGAAGACCCGGCGGCGTCGGTTGACCCTTCGCAGGTGGCGAGATAGTGCTAGGGGTGTTGGGTGTAGGATTTTGTTTTTGTGATACTGAAACTCGGTTGCTGCGCAGGTTCCGACGTGTGGGCCTGCGCAAACAACCCCTGCTGACGTTATGAATTTTGTGGCGGCCGCTACCATAGTGTCTGCTGATTATAGTGTGTATGGTTCTGAATCTGAGTCTTTTTCGTTTGATGATGAGTTTGGGAGTCCGTTTTTCTGGAGCAAAGAATCGTCGGGTGAAGATTTGGATTATTTTGTTGTGCTAGATGCGGCCACGGCGGAGTCCTTGCCGCGGTTGGAGGTTGGCGAGGTGTCTGATCTCCCCAGTGTGAGGATCGAACGCCGACGACGAAAAGTGGTTTCGAAGCATAGTGTTGGTGAGATGTCGTGAAGTGGTAGGCGCCGTCGGATGGGGGAGGAGCGGACCCGCCTTCGAGTAGATCAGTTTGGCATACAAGATCTACTGTCTTCGCCGATTGGGACGAGTATTGGTGAAGGGGATCTGCGGAATCTTTTTGAGGGTGAGGAATTGAAAATAATGTTGTTCAATTATAGGGAGGTGGGCATCATTCCGAAGGTTGAGCCGATGTAGTATGTGGTGCCCTCGCGTTGTCCGACAGTGGTGGAGGGCGCAATTGTATTTATTTGTGCGGTGGGTCTAGTGACCCTTCGCTGAGTGTATGTAATCTGCAACTTGTATTGTAATGTGGCATGTTTCCCTTGTTTGAGTGATAGACTTCATATCGCGCACTTGTTGTGCTTATCCGGCTGCACCCTTAGGCAACTTTTGCACAGAGTGTCTTTTAGTAAAAGACTTCGTATCACGCACCTGTTGTGCTTATCCGGCTGCACCCTTAGGCGACTTTTGCACAGAGTGTCTTTTAGTAAAAGACTTCGTATCACGCACATGTTGTGCTTATCTGGCTGCACCCTTAGGCGACTTTTGCACGGAGTGTCTTTTAGTAAAAGACTTCGTATGACGCACTTGTTGTGCTTATCCGGCTGCACCTTTATGTGACTTTTGCATGGAGTGTCTTTTAGTAAAAGACTTCGTATGACGCACTTGTTGTGCTAGTCCGGCTGCACCCTCAAGCGACTTTTGTGCGGAGTGTGTCGCACGCGAGGGTAGTCTACGCTACCTATCGCGGTGACTTCGAATTGGTCGAATGTTGAAGACCGTCGAAGCGGTCTTTTTCGACATGGTTGCACTTGAGTTTTTGTTTTTGTGGGGGCTTTTACTGGTATATTACATGGCTCCGCCTCGTTAAAAACCTCACCCCCGGGAGGAAAAGAGTGCGGGCCGGGACAACATTGTTTGTTGAATTACAAGGGCGCGTGGGCCCTGAGAGTTAAACAAAAAATTTCCGAAGATTATCAATGTTCCAGGAATGCTCTAAGTCTTTGCCGGAAGGTGTTACCAGCCTGTACGTGCTGGGGGATGCCTTCGTCTTGACAATGAATGGACCTTCCCATTTTGGCTCCAGCTTGCCCTGTGATTCTGCCCGGGTGGCCCAGACGAGTACAAGATCTCCTTTGTTGAATTCCCTTGGGACGACTGCGTTGTCGTGACAGGCCTTGGTTTGAGCCAGATATCTGTCGAGGGCCTGCAAGGTGAGGACGTGGTCTCCGTCGATGAGATCTTTAGAAGTTGGTTCGTCGACATCGAGGATTGCTAACGTGTTTGTCCTGGGCGATCCATGCTTTATCTCCTGCGGCGTCATGGCCTCGGATCCGTACAATAGGCGGAAAGGTGTGAACCCGGTTGCCCGGCATTCTGTAGTGTTTAGGGCCCATACCACTTTAGGTAGTTAGTCGACCCATTTGCCCTTTTTATCATCGAGAAGTCTTTTCTTGATAGCGGTAAAAAATTTGCCATTGGCACGCTCAACGACGCCGTTGGATTGTGGGTGATACACCAAGGCGAAGACAGGCTTGGTGCCGATGGAAAAGCAGAAATCCCTGAAGTCTTGGCTGTCAAACTATTTGCCGTTGTCGACTGTGAGTTCGGACGGGACTCCGAAGCGGCAAACAATGTTTTGCCAGAAGAATTTTTGTGCGGTCTTCGATGTTATAGTGGATACTGCCCTGGTCTCAATCCACTTTGTGAAATATTCGACGGCGATGAAGGCAAACTTGAGGTTACCTTGGGCTATAGGTAGTGGTCCGACGATGTCCAGCCCCCAGCGCTGAAGTGGCCATGTGTGGGCGATAAGTTTGGTGAATTGCGAGGGGCTGCCCGAGCGAGGGGAGAACTTTTGGCATGCTTCGCACGACCTCGTGACTCAATTGGCGGTGCAATTTATTGCGGGCCAGTAAAACCCTTGACGAATCACCTTGGCGGCGAGGGCCCTGGGTCCTGAGTGGGAGCCACAAGTTCCGCTGTGGACTTCGCGGAGGATTTTTATGCCTTCGATTTCAGTTATGCACTTTAGCATGGGCTGGCTGATCCCCTTTTTGTATAGCTGTCCCTCGACCAGTGCGAAGTCCCGGCTTCTATGCTTCAGTCGTTTGGCCTCATTGCGGTTGTTGGGATGATAGTGACCTTGCAGGTATAGGGTTATTGGGGCCCGCCAGTCTTCGACCATGATGAGATTGACAATGCGGTGGCCTTCTGTGTCCTGCGTTATTTGCAGGCCTTCGAGGTTGCAGACAGTGGTGTGCCAATGACGTGATAGAACACGTCAGTGGGCAGGGCCTCTCCCTTGGCTGCTGCTTTGGCCAACACGTCGGCCTCTTCGTTCTTGGCGTGGTCGACATGCTGCAGGGTGAAACCCTTGAATTGCTTCTCGAGGCTGCGGACGGCTGTGAGGTATTGCACAAGCGCTAGGTCTTTGGCTGAATATTATTTCTCGACCTGGCCGGCGACTACTTTGGAGTCTGTTCTGATTATACAGGTGGTGACACCGAGTGCTCATAATTTGCGGAGTCCTAAGATGATGGCTTCATACTCTGCTATGTTATTGGTGCATCTATCAGACTCCAAGGCGAAGCTTAGGCGAGCGGCGTATCTGTATTTGACGCCTATGGGTGACGTGATGATTGCCGCAGCGCCTGCCCCCGCATGGCACCACGCGCCGTCGTAGTGAATGGTCCATACTTTCTCTGGGGACTCTTCTTGTTGTCATGTTGGTCCCGTCCAGTCGACGATGAAGTCTGCCAGGACTTGTGACTTAATCGTTGTTCTGGGTTCAAAGGTGATGTGGTACCCAGAAAGTTTCGCTGCCCACTTGGCGATTCGGACGGATGCCTTCGGGTTCTGGAACAGTTCGCCCAGACCTCTATCCGAAGTGACCCATACTTTGAATGCTTCGAAGTAGTGGCGCAGCTTGCGAGATGCCATGACAACTGTGTATGAAATTTTTTCTAGCTCGGTCATGTTGCACTTGGAGGTCGTGAGGACTTCGAAGACAAAGTACACTGGGCACTGTTGGGTCGTGCCCTCTCTGTCCTGCTCTTGGACCAATGCTGCGCTGACTGCACATGGTTAGGCCACTATGTATAGCAGTAAGGGCAGCGAAGGATTGGGACTAGCGAGGGTTGCCAAATCGGACAAGTGTTGCTTGAGCGACTTGAAGGCTGCCGCCTGCTCTGGTCCCCATGTGAAGTCTTTTGCACCACGCAATGTCTTGAGGAAAGGTAGACTACGCCCTGCGGATTTTGAAATGAACCTGTTCAAGGCGGCCAATCTGCGTGTCAGTCGTTGGACATCCCTGGCGGACTACGGGGGTGTCATGTTGATGATTGCTTAGATTTTTGTCAGGTTGGGCTCAATCCCTCTGTGCGACATCAGGTAGCCGAGTATCTTCCCCTGGCGGACTCCAAAGACACACTTTGTCGGGGTTGAGCCAAAGTCGTGCATCCCGCATATTAGCGAATGTTTCGGCGAGGTCGGCCAGGTGATCCTCTTTGTTTTTGCTCGCGACGACAATGTCGTCCACGTAGGTGAAAATGTTGCGGCCTAATTGACTTTCGAGGACCCTTTTTGTGAGGCGAGAGAAGGTTGACCCGACGTTTTTGAGTCCTTCTGGCATTCTAATGAAGCAGTATGTGCCGAAGGGTGTGATAAAGCTTGTGCTGGCCTTGTCTTCCTCTTTCATGTAGATCTGGTGGTAACTGAAGAAGCAATCAAGGAGGGACATGACCTCGCATCCTACTGCGCTATCGACTATTTTATCGATCTGTGGCAGGGGGAAATTATCCTTGGGGCAGGCCTTATTGAGACTGGTGAAGTCGATACACATGCGCCACTTGTCACTTTTCTTTTGTACCATGACCACGTTGGCAAACCATGTAGGGTAAGCAATCGGCTCGATGAAGTTGGCTTCCAACAGGCGGTGCACCTCGGCTTTGGTGGCTTCGGTCTTCTCGTCGAACATTTTGCACAGTCGTTGCTTTCTTGGGCGCACCGAGGGGTCGATGCCCAGGCCATGCTCTATGATGGTGAGGCTGACTCCAACCAGGTCGTGGGCGGACCAAGCGAAGACGTTCTTATTTCGGGAGAGGTAGGAGATGAGTTTTTCCTCGTCTCGCGAGGTCAGGTCTTCGCTTATTACGACCGTTTGCTTAGTGGTGGCCGGGTCGAGGGGTACCGCCTTCGTTCCATCGTTGCTTTGCAGCTGCGCCTTTACTTTTTCGTCGACGACTAGGTGGGTCCCTTCAAAGCCTTCGCGTTATGCTGTGAGGCAGTGCATGTTCTGTTGTCCTGGGACGAAGTCTCTTTCAATGTTGCACGCGGTCTGCTGGTTGCCACAGACTGTGAACACGCCTTGCGGACCCGGGATTTTCATGCATAGGTAAAGTTCGTGAATGGCCGCTTCAAACTTGTTGATGGAGCCCTGACCCATTATGGCGTTGTACGGGTATACCATGTCGATGATGTCAAAGGTGACCTGCTCACTTCGTGCATTGGGTGCTACACCGAAGGACAGGGGTAGCTCAATCTTGCCAACGGGAAAGGTGCCCTTCCCGCCGAAGCCATAAAGGGGTTGTCCGAAGGCTTGAGCAAACTGTGGCTGATGCCCATGCGGTCGAAGGCATGCAGGAAGATGATGTCAGCTTGGCTGCCGTTGTCGACCAGGACTTTGTGTAGGTCCTAGCCTGCTATGCTGTAGTTGATCACCATGGCGTCGATGTGAGGGGCACTGCGTAGATCGACGTCCCTAGCGTCGAAGGTGAGTGGCACATGAGACCACCTTGTTTGTATGACTGGGCCGGTGAGGGTGATGTGGTTAACACTTCGGTAGTGGTCCCTCTTCTGCCACTTCGTTTCGAAGTCCACGCTGGATCCTCCGGTGATCATTTGGATGACTCCACGATATGGTTGTTCGATGAAGTCTTCCTGCTTTGGTGCTTGGGGGTGATTATGGTTGTGTGGATTTGGGTGATGTGGAGGTGGAGGCGGGGGTGGAAGGACTTGCACTTCTTGGCGGTGTTGGTACGTGTGGTTGGGTGGGTGCTGGGCGTGGTCGTTGTAAGGTTGTTGTTGTTGGTGGTGGTGGTATGTGTGCGCGATAACTCTCTGGTTGTCGTCTGGCTGTGCTCTGGACATCCTGTCCTTGGTGGCCTTCATTTCTGGACAATCTCTTGTTGGGTGCGCGCAGTCCTCACCATGAAACAGGCAATAGAATCTACACGGCTGCTAGGCCCATCCCTGGCCTCTCCCTCTGGTGCCATTGCCGCGACCTTGGGGGGGGGGTATTCTGGATGGTGGACGGTTTCTCCGGCTAGGTGCTGATTGGCTATGTTGTGCACCTATTGTTGGCTTCGGCTGTCCCGATCGGAGTCTGGCTGCAAAGGCCTGGTCCAGGTTCTACTGTACTGCAAAGGGTCCTTAGGCTTCCTCTGAGATTCGACCTTTCGTTGATGTAGCTCTTCGGACCTGGCATACTTCTCGAATAGCTGGTATAGCTCTTAGAGATTTTTAGGTGGGTCCCTGATACAGTGACTGTACAGGACGCCAGCCCGAAGGCCACTGATGGAGTAATGGATTGCGATGTGGTCGTTGACCGATGGCAGTTGAGACTTGAGGGTCAGGAACTTTCTGTAATACTCCCGAAGGGTTTCCTTCTCTTGCTGCTTGCAGAGTGATAGCTCGGCCAGGGCGTTAGTATTGGGTTGGTACCCTTGAAAGTTGAGCAGGAACTTGTCCCGGAGTCCTTTCTAGGAGTCGATGGACAGTGGCAGTAACCTGGTGTACCAGGTCAGGGCCGGGCCTTCGAGCGCGATGATGAAAGATTTGGCCATCGTGGCGTCGTCCCCTCCAGACGATGCGACGACAACTTGGTAGCTCATGATGTATTGTGCTGGATCAGTGCTGCCGTTGTACTTGGGGTAGGTGCTTGCCCTAAAGTTGGCGGGCCAAGGTGATGCTTGGAGCTGCGGTGCCAGGGGGCTTTGCTCATCGAGGTAGTTGATCCCTTGGAAAGTTGTGACATGCGGTATTAAGGGCCCGCGCTGTGGTATGAATAGGTCTCTGGCTGGGACGCGCTGCTGTAGGGGTGGTTCATGCTGCAGACTGTGCTGGCCTTCGTTTTGCATGAGCGCGATTTCCTGCTCGAGCTTCCAGGCTCTCTGCTCCTCGTCCTGTATAATCTGGCGCACTTTGGCCTGGGCGGTGATACGTTGGCGCTTGGCCTCGAGGATGTCTTTCTGCTTTTGTAGGTTGTGATTCTTGATGCGCAGGGCTCGCAGTTGTAGCTGGTCTTCGGCTGAGATGCCGATGACCTCGCCGTCCTCTATTTGCTTCTTCGCCCTCTGTTGGAGCGAAGCCTGGGGGTGGTGCTTGTGGTACGCCTCCGAAGCTACAGGTGCGCAGGGTGCCTTCGGGGGTGGGGTGGTCTTGGCGCTGTCTTTTGCTGTCAGCTTCATCTTTGAAGGCTTCTTGGGGGGTGTTGTCCGCGAGGGCCTTGCCTTTTTTCTCAGCCAGCAGTGTTGCCTTCGCTGCTTCGTCGATGGATGGGGCTGCCTTTGAACTAGCTCGCTTAGGGGCCATCGCGGGATGTTTTTCGTAACACGAACGATGGGTGCCAAATGTTGGAACTTGCTCTCCTGGGCAAGTGGATCCAACGGGGAAGTGGAAAGAGTGCAAGCAAAGTTTAACGTGGGATGGCAAAAGCTCTGTTAATCTGGCCTCTCAAGGGCACTGTATGGGGGTATTTATAGGTACTCGAGTGACCACCCGTCCCTTGTCAATGACGTTTATGCCCTCGAGTACCCGGTCTATCCCCAGAATATTCCCACAAGAGGAGGTTACAGACTGTCATTACAGAAAAGTCTATTACAGACGTGGTCCGTAATACACTTATCCGTGCGGGGCCCGTTACAGTGGGCTGAATCCCACCTGGGCCTCCCCACCGCGGTGAGGACGTGGGACTGGTAGACTTCGGCAGAACCTTCGTCTTGCCACAGAGAGGACAAAGGGGGACCGCGCCGGTCTTCATCCGATCGACGCCTCCGGCTTGATTGGGCGCGTTCTGTGGATGTGGTCTTCGCCGGTGCGGCGGGACGACGAAGGCATCGAGCGAAGGGTAGCGTGTTCGCCTTCGCCCCAACACTGGCTCACCTCAATCAAAGAAAACAAAAAAATGAAAATGAAAACCCTTCTGACCTAATTTCTTTCCTATCTGAAGCTTCGTTATGCTTCAATCCTAGACCTGGAGTACCAACATCTTAGAGGGTGGTTCTTTTTTACGTAATCGAAACAGAAATGTTTTGGACTTTTGCAGCCTGCTACATACAGCCTTAATTAGAGATAAAAAAATTAACAAAACACACACCATAAAAAGGGAACATCCTTGGAAAAAAAACATGTCCTCCGATCAAGCGCCCTCTAATCTAGCATTAGGAGACCCAGGACATTAAAACTCTCCCTCTTAGCTCTTTCACACAATGATCGAGCAACAAAAACATAAGCTCGTTGAATTGTTCTTCCCTTTTGACTCCGGATGGGCTTCAATAGTTGCTTCACGTTTGTTCCACATATTGAAGTTTATTAAAGCTTGACCTGTTTACTTCACAATAAAATCTAGAATAAATCTAGAAGGCTCACTCATGTATGGTGGGAGGAGGAGCGATGGGCTTTAATCCTACAAGAGAAGTAAAAAGGGCTAAAGGACACCTTGTGTCTTGCCACTCCGTAAAAACAAGCATAAGAGAGAGTAAGCTAAATCCAAACACACAAGCGTAAGTACACATGTTTCACGTTTCTTGTATGATTATTCGAGTGATTTATGGCCACTTGAGTGGTACAGTAAGTTATGGACTTCACAATATTAGATATTCTAAAGTACTTTAAGCAATATAGTGACACTAATTGTATCTCTGATGCTGATGTAATGAAGGCAACAAGTGGATATGTCTTTACTCATGGAGGAGCTACTATTTTATGGAGGTTGTGCAAATAGACTATATTGATAAGGTCAAATAAGGAAGCAGAACTTGTTGCATTAGACACAACTATCATTGAGGCTGAATGTCTTATAGAGCTCTTAATGGATTTATCGATAGTGGGAACTCAATTCTAGATCTTAATGGATTTATCGATTCTATCTGTTGTGGAAAAACCAAACAGTTATCACAAAAGCGGCAAGTTCAAAAGATATCTAGAGTCCTCAAGGCATGTGAAAAGACGAAAGAATTTTTTCAAAAAAAATTGAGAAACTCCAAAGTAATAACTATCGATTATGTAAACACAACTAAAAATCTAGTAAATCTATTTACGAAAAGTCTTTCTCAAAATTTGATAAATAATACATCAAAGAAGATGGTTTTGAGACCCACTTGATTTGCACACGGGACAACCCAATCATTTGTGATCGGAGATTCTATGAATTACCATATTGAGCAAAACAAGTTGTATATAAAAAGAGAGTATACATTATGTAACCAAGTTCTGAACTGTATAAAAAAGAGAGTATACATTATGTTTTCTACAATAATATGACTTTGCCTTGTGTGCCAAGTTTTGAACTGAATAGATCAAACCATAGAGATCGTAACCAAGTCAGTTTCTTCTCTTTTGTGCATGGTTATCGTGAGTGTTGAAATATAATATAAGTGAATTGCTCGTCCCCTCCTACCAGCTTAACATTTTGGGTTGAATTGGTTGGTGCATGAAACTTAATATGGTACCAGAACCAGATGTCTCGAGTTCGAATCCTGGTTAGCATAATTAAATAAAAGAATTACTGCTTGCTCCTATTCCACGTCTGAGAGCCAAGAGAGCCTCGACATGAGGGAGAGTGTTAGAATATAATATAAGTGAATTGCCCACCCCCTCCTATCAACTTAAGGTTTTGGGTTGAATTGGTTAGTGCATGCGACTTAGTACTGAGCCTAATTCCTATATATTAGAGAGGGTGTTCTCCCTAAAAGGTAAGAGGAACAACCAATCTACTACATGCTAGGGTTTTAGATGAGGGGGTCCTTAGTGCTACATGTCAACCCTAGGCTTGTCCATATCTGATATTAGTGTGACGATGGCAGCGAAGAGAGTAGTGTCTTTAAAATCTCATACAACTAAAGAACCTCCATGGGCTAGGGTGAATCAGGTTTTTAGACAGCGATTACTCATTGATTTGTTCTGCACTATGATATCTACGGACTTTAATGACATCACAAATCATCTTCGACTAGGTTGGAGAGATCCTCATTGTAAGTAATGATGAGTTCCTCTCATGTTTTTATTAGATGTGTTCAAACAGATTTAATTTGCTATGTGAACATGATATTATTTCTATGCGTGGTTTATCCACTGTTTATATAGTGATTGCTTTAGGAATTAATTTAATCTTAAAAGTGTGCAACTATCTAACAATCTAAAAACCTGATGGGCACTTAAAGTGGGTAATAACTTTGTTGATGTGATAAAACCTAAGAAGTTCGGTGCATCAAACTTTAAGAGACGGTCTACAAAACTTGATTTGTGCCTCGTTGCTATGGACAAGTCTTGGATTGTCAAGCCTTGTGAAGGTCCTCTAACTATTGAAAATAAAGGGAGTTTGACAAGGACAATGTAATAGTAGTAGAATGCATTTTAAGCGTGTTGGCTGATAAGCTTTATGATATATACATGAACATAAAGAGTGCAAGGGAGCTCATGGAGTCTATCACATATAAGTACGGTGACTCTAATGCTAGGCATGAGTTGTATGTCATTGAATGTTATCATAACTATAAGATGGTTGACAATCGCTCTATTGTTGATCAATATCATGAGATGTAACTTATTATTGGCGAGCTCCAGTAACTTGGACGTATCATGCTTGGTCCATTTATGGTAGGGGCATCCTTGACAAATTACCTCCAACTTGGAGGAATTTTGACATGGCTCTAAAACACATGAAGACATATCTATTGAAAATATGTTAGCCTCTCTAGATGTTGAAGAAAAGACATAGGCAAAGGACGGTGCATCCAAGGCACATGAGGCGCAATCTAATGCTAATGTCATGCAGTAGTAGACTGGAAGGAAGAATGGGAAGTCAAAGTCATTCACACCACCAACTTCAATAAAAAAAGATGAACATGTAGGAGATTGAATTCTTTGTACATGGGCTGAAGCGGAACCGTGCCGACAGGTTTTGAGGCCAAAACCCGGTGGAACCCGTGAACTATCGTTGGGTGGTTTTAAGACTCAACCAACCTCTTGTGTCTAAGTGAATGTTTAACTTAACAATCTTCAGTACAAAACTGATATATAAACACCATTTAAGGACATCTAAAGAGTTGATTGTGTTGTGGCTTCGACATCTAGTTGGAGATTGTTGGAGTTTATTAAGCATGTCCTATTTACTTTATAATAAAATCTAGAATAAATCTCAAAGACTCATTCATACATGGTGGGAGTGGTGAGTTTTAGTTCCACATGATACATGGAATGTGGATATAACCAACATAAATAACTTGTCTCTGGTCATTCCTCAAAAAAAGCACGAGAGATAGGAAGCTAAATCTACACTCACACTCCTCAAAAAAAAGCATGAGAGACAGGAAGCTAAATCTACACGCACACATACACACGCGTGTTTCACTTTTTTCGCGTGACTTGTGACTCGGCGATAACAACTCGTATAATATGATAATAGCTCAGCGACTCGGGCGGCTAACCCTAGCCGCCATCATGCTCCTTCACCACACCTCCTGCCTCGCAGCTGCCAGAGCAGGGCACCGGCTCTTATCTTGCACCCCTGCAAGGACGGCGATGACGAGGAGTGCTCTGCTTTCCTCGTGGGGTCTCATAGCTTGCTGCGCAGCCGAGCCGCGATCGCGCAGTGGCAGTGGCATCGACATGGGTGGCCACTGTTGCGGTGGGTGGCGCCAAGGTGGGCGCGTGGGTAGGCGTGAAGGCGGGGACCAGATCGGTTGATGCTTTCGCTTCTCAGCCCTAGTATGCGGGTGGAGGTGGGGACTTAAAGTGTGAAGTCGGAGCTGCTACGTCAGGGGATGTGGCTCGGCAACGATGGCATGAGACGAAACCCCCCTTCTTCTTGAATTGGATTGTTTCGAAGGTTGGACAAAAGCTGGGGCGGGACGGAGGATCAAGATTGGAATTGCAAATGAGCCATGGTAAACAGCACTATCTCAAATAGAAGATTGTTTTTTTGACCATAATCTCAAACAGAAGATTGTCAAGTGCAAATATAACAAAATGCCAAAGATATCTTTCCAGCAAATTAAAGACATCTTAGTAACTATAAGCACTTACATCCATTATCAACTGCTAAAAAAAGAGCATACCCAGTGCCCGAGCCTCCCACATTAGCAACTTCAAAATAAAGCAGTGAAATTTCTAAACTATATTGCACCTATGACAAAAACTGAGATATACAGTCAATGACAAAAGCGGCGTCAACACAGGATTTTGAGAACTCATACTCAAGGAAAATAATCTCTGGGAGTTGTTAAAAGCAAAATCATATTGGTTCTTCTGTTCGTAACAAAATAGTGCTTTCAGAAGAAAAAAAGAGTAACGACAGATCCACAGGATTCACATTTCAGTATTTCACTATTTCTGTAGCTAGTAACTAAACACTTGGGCACTTCGCAGTAGACACTGGAATCAATTCCATTAAAAAAGTTTTCATAAGGAGGAAGCAACTATAAATTCGAAAAATTAATTCTGGCTGCAACTGATAGATGCTACATAGAGAGCCTTGTGCTACCATTCGCACGAAACAGCAGTTACTGTTATAGTCTGATGCCACTACAGTTAGCTGCTCAACCCAACAAGGCTCAGAAAGCCACAATCAGACCATTAGAAACATATTGTCCATTATTTGTCCCACTACAGTTAGCTTCTCAACCCAACAAGGCTCAGACAGCCACCATCACGCCATTATAAACCTTTTTGTCAAACTGCACAGTGCAATAGATATCCAAGATTTTCATTGCCGATGCTGATGATCGCGAGTTCATGAAGTTGACGGCTTCCCTGATATACGCCGCTCATGAGCTCAATTCATTCAATTAAGCCATGGTCCATGGGACCGGGCGCGCGGTGGACGCTAACTCAACTGATGATGCCAAGTAAAGATGACACCTAATAAACTCTGAATAAATGCAGCGGCAGTGTTATTAACGTGCAGTGCAACAGAGATGATACATGCAGTTTGTAATGCCGCAGTCACCCGCGCTCAATTGAGTATTTCAGTGGCAATGCAGGATGTAACGTAGGCATGCATTCAAATGTTACCTCGGCTAGAGTGATATGATGTTGTAAAATTAAAGAAATAAGTGACATGTTTTCTACATATTTAATTATATTAAATATTTTAATTTCGAATAAAACAGGAATATAACTCAGATAAATACCATATGTAATTATAACAGCAATGAACAGTAGCAATTCCAGTATACGAAAACATGAAACATAGCTACTCAAGTCCATTAGATGATTAAACATGGCTTGTAGATGAAGAAGACAGATTAAACACATAAACATAATTGTTTATCTTTTTATATCGCTCTCAAAATAGCGGGTTGCTGTAATAAACAGCCTTCCAATGCTAAATAGTGATCAGAGATCCTCGACTAACGTGACAACTCTATCTTACTAAATCAGGGTTTTTAGATCAGATGTATAAGCCTAATAATCAAATATAAATACTAATAGTAAGGAGCTGTGTACTAAATAAAATAACAGAATTTAACATAAGTAAATAGCCTCAACAAAGAGAGATTTAATTAGGCACAAATAATATTAATGCTGAAAATGATAATACACTAAAACCCAGACTGTCATGTTGTCTCACTACACCGCTATCATCATCGAGCACACAAATCCGCCCACAACAGTGCAATCACACCTAAGTATTTAATACTAGCAGATTGCACAAAATTAAACAGTAAATAAAGTGAGGCAACGAATAACTCACAGCACGTAGATTGTCTACGTGGGAAGATCAGCTCAGCGAACACGAAGTTCTGTCCCAGAAAACCAATTCCGCCGCCCACGTCCGGGCCTGCACGGCGGGAGATTGACGGAGATACTAGAGTCGCTGCCGGAGCCGAGGGAGACGTCCACAGCACCAGCTCGAGAAGAGGAATACCGCGCAACAGAGAGCTCAAGCACCAGACCACGACGGATAGAGATCAGAACACACAGAGTACCACACAGGTGCACTGGTAGAACAACGGAGCGCAGGAGAACCTCACTGCGCACAAGCAGTGCCACCTCCACCTTCTTCCACCAACAGGATTAACACCAGAACACCAAGAATCGAAGGAATCGATCCAAACCGTGACTGGAACCGAGAGGAGGAATAGGAACAGAGAGCTGGGATTTTTGGCGATATCCTGAGCAGGGAGCAAGTCTCCATATTTCAAGGGCCGAGGGAGAAGCGGTTGCACAGAGAGGGCGTAGAGATCGGCGAGAGCTGAACAACCCGGCCCCTGCATGCCGCCGCCAGCACCCACGATCCCCTGCTCGCTCGCTCGCTCTATCTGCCAGCCGCTCAACCTTGCTACCCTAGGAACGTGCGTCCTATCTACCAGCCGGCTGGGTGGGCTGCTCGGCCTTTGGGCCTTGTAGCGGCCCAGCCTGGCTGGCCATTTTTTAATAAGGTGAAAAACACATAATCAGATAGCAATCCCCACCATTTTCACTCTTATTTTCTGATCAATGTCATTGAGCTCCCGTACTGTTTATATACTACTTTTCGGCAGAGGTACTTGTTAGGTTTGAACCAAAGCCTATCCCAGTGTACTCCAACCCTGCACGAGTAAGCGGAGGACTACGCCTTGATCCACAAACCCTAGTGTGAGAATCTTCGCACAAAAGGCACATAGTACTAGGCAGATTATCTGCTTCTCTTACGGGGCAGGGCGTTACGGTCATGCCCTTTAATATCTATTCATGAGATCACTAGAGAGAAAACCCCATTCTCTCCCGGACTGCGACCCCACAGTCAGCTCATATAGGTGAAATCATTAAGGAAATTCTGTAGGACAATTTCCCTACTTATAGTATTGACTTCATTAAGAGCATATCGCTCAACCTGCCATACAGACAGAGCACAACAGCTAATGAGACTCTTTGTCTTTTGTGCTCTTGGTTCCACAGTGCTTCGTTTCCTGGAGCCTGGATCTCGGGACCTCCGGTCACACAGGACAGTTATCCGCAGTTGAAACCGCTAACAGGGTACGAGTCCCATTCCCATGCACGCTGCATGGATTGGCTTTTGAGCCAGTCCTTTGGTGAAAGGATCAGTAAGGTTCATTTCAGACTTGATGTAATCTACTGTTATTACACCCGTCTCTCTAGAATGCCGACATGAATCAAGTCGTCTTCTGATATGCCTCGAGGATTTTTGGTTGTCCTTTCTACTGTTCACTTTCAGCAACACAGAAGTGTTGTCACAGTATACTAGGACAGCCGGTATCAGCTTTGCTAGCATTGGAAGGTCTGACAATAGGTCTCTCAACCATTCAGCCTCCAATGCTGCCGAATCAAGTGCAACTAATTCAGCCTCCTTGGTGGAACGTGTCGACACTGATTGTTTAGACGATCTCCATGACACGACCCCACCAGCTAAAGTGAACACATAGCCACTTGTAGACTTCATTTGATCCGAGTCAGGGATTCAGTTTGCATCACTGAATCCTTCAAGTACTGACGGAAATCCGGTATATTTAATACCAAGATTCATCGCTTCCTTCAAATACCGAACCACTCTGTACAAGGCTACCCAGTGTCTATCTCCTGGACTGGCCGAATAACGAGCCAGTCTGCATACTGCATATGAGATATCTGGTCTAGTTGCATTGCTCAGGTACATGAGAGATCCGATGATCTGCGAATATAGTAGCTGGTTCACAGGCTCGCCTTCATATTTACTGTGTGTGTAGGATGGATCATAGGGCGTGGTGACTGGTTTACAGTCCATATGTACAAAGCGAGTCAGGACCTTTTCCACATAATGGGATTGTGACAAAGTAATCCCATCCTCACCCTTTATCAGCTTGATGTTCAGTATAACATCAGCTTCACCCAAGTCCTTCATATCAAAGTTCTTGGAGAGGAATACTTTTGTCTCCATGATAGCCTCCAAATCGGTCCCAAATATCAATATGTCATCAACGTATAAACACATGATGACACCTTTGCCCCCAGAGAAGCGATAATACACACACTTGTCGGCTTCGTTTACACAAAATCCGGCAGTGGCCAGAGTATTATTAAACTTCTCATGCCATTGTCTAGGAGCTTGCTTAAGACCGTATAAGGATTTAATCAAGCGACACACTTTGCTCTCTTGTCCTTTAACCACAAATCCTTCTGGTTGCTGCATATAAATTTCCTCTTCTAGCTCTCCATTTAGGAATGTTGTCTTTACGTCCATTTGATGAACAAGAAGTTTATAAGCAGCTGCCAGCACTAAAAGCACACGGATTGTGGGCAATCGAGCCACCGGAGAATATGTATCAAAATAATCCTCCTCTTTCTTTTGAGTAAAACCCTTAGCCATAAGACGGGCCTTGTACTTTTCAATAGTACCATCGGGTCTCCTCTTCCTCCTAAAGATCCATTTGCAGCCCACAGGCTTGCAACCAACTGGGAGATCAGTTATCTCCCAGATTCCGTTCAAGATGATTGAATCCATCTCGCTACGGATAGCCTCCCTCCAGTACTCTGCATCCGGAGATGTATATGCCTCTGTGAGGGAGCGTGGTTCTTCATCCACTAGATAAATAATATAATCATCACCCAATGACTTTTCAGTCCTTTGTCTCTTACTCCTCTTTAACTCCAATTCTGGAGTCTGGTCATGGACACTCGAGGGCAGAGAATATGTCCGAGATGGACCATCTGGGGCTACTACTTCCTTATCCCGCATAGGGAAGATGCTCTCAAAGAATGTCACATCCTGAGATTCCATTATTACGTTTATAGCGACTTCGCTCGTCTCGGAATGGACCACTAGAAATCTATAAGCTGCACTGTTATGTGCATAACCCAGGAAGACACAATCTACAGTCTTAGGGCCTAGCTTTCTCTTCTTCGGCAACGGGACATTCACCTTCGCAAGGTAGCCCCAAGTCCGAAGATGCGAAAGATCTGGCTTCCTTCCTTTAAATCCTTCATAGGGTGTGGCCTCACGGTTGCGAGGCGGCACCCTGCTCAGGACATAGCATACTGTGAGTACTACCTCGCCCCACCAGATGCCAGGCATCCCCGAACTTTGCAACAAAGCATTAGCTAAGTCATACACCGTTCGGTTCTTCCTTTCAGTTACCCCATTTGACTGAGGTGAATATGGAGCGGTGGTTTCATGAATGATTCCACACTCTTTGTAGTACTCATCAAAAAGGTTGGAAAGGTATTCACCTCCTCTATCAGACCGTAGCCTTTTAATTTTCTTGTCTAACTGGTTTTCAACTTCAGTCTTATAGATCTTAAAGTGTTCTAGTGCCTCATCTTTAGTTCTAAGTAAGTAAATATAATAGAACCTGGTAGCATCATCTATCAAGGTAAGAAAGTATCTTTTACCGCCTTTTGTGATTATACCATTCATCTTACAGATATCTGAGTGAATTAGTTCTAAAGGAGTGGTACTTCTGCATTCAACCATATGAAACGGTTTTCTAGGCTGCTTAGCTTGCACACAAATACCACATTTTACACCTTTAACATGTTTATATTCAGAAATTAAAGACATGTCACTTAATCTCTTAATGGCCTCAAAATTCACATGACACAAACGGGAATGCCATATATTATTAATGGAATCGTTATTACAGACCACATTAACATGGTAAGAAGAATGATTATTCAAAACAGAAAGACGGAACAAACCGCCTGACTCATATGACTTTCCAACAAAAGTACCAAACTTAGACATGACCACTTTATTAGACTCAAACACTAATTTGAGACCTTGTCGACATAGCAGCGACACTGATATGAGGTTCTGGCTCATCGATGGCACATAGAGTACGTCCTTCAGCACGAGCGTCTTTCCTAAGGTTAACTTCAGGAAGACCTGTCCAGTACCTCGAACCGCTGCCGGAACACCATTTCCCATCAAGACTGGTGCGCTGCTGAATCCCTGGAATGAAGAGAACATGGATCGATCAGCACAAATATGAACAGTAGCACCGGAATCCATCCACCAATCATCTGATGGACTTGCCATAAAGGCCTGAGGTGCATACCCTGGGGTGGAGTTAACCACCACGTTCCCTTCTTTGCGCTGAGGTGGAGGACCTTTTCCCTTCCTAAGTTTGCACCTCCGAGTTGTATGCCCGGAGACACCACAAACGTAGCAGATAAAGTCCTCCTTTTTCTTCTTCATCTTTTTGGACTTAGGTTGGTTCAGATTCTTCTGTGGAGAGTTCTTCTTATTCTTCTGGAATTTTCTATCTCCACCCTTCTCAACAACGTGAGCCTGGAGTTGCTGGGATGGCTTGTTACTGGACCTTGCACGCTCTTCCACATTTATCGTAGCTGACAACTCAGTGAGAGTCATTTGCTTCTTCATGTGGCGGCGTGAAGTCATAAAGTCTCGCCAAGAAGGCGGGAGCTTTGCCAGTATTGCATTCACCTGAAAACTGTCTGGTAGGACGCAGCCATATTGGACCAAGTCCCTAACAAGGAGTTGAATCTCCTGTAGCTGCTCCATAACAGACCTTCCCTCAACCATTTTATAGTTAAGGTAGTTTTTTCGTTGTGAATGACTCATTGCCATTGTCAACTTCAGAGAACTCGTTCTCAAGTTCAGTCCATAGACCCTTAGCGGAGGTAAAACCAGAGTACACGTCAAATAAGCGGTTCGACAAGACGTTCAGCAGACGAGACAAGCATGCCTCATTGGCTTCGTCCCACTTGGCCTTCTCCGCTAGTGCGGCGGCCTTCGCTGCATCATCAGAATCATCTGATGCAGCCTGGAGAACAGCCGACGTCACTACCCAAAATAATTTTAGGTCCGTGAGCCACATGCGAGTCTTAATCTACCAGCGTTTAAAGCTTGCACAGTCGAACGCTTTAAGCTTAATGACATCAGAACTGGAGGCCATTACACGAATTGGTTTTCTGGATTGTTGTAAAATTAGAGAAATAAGTGACATGCTTTCTATATATTTAATTATATTAAATATTTTAATTCTGAATAAAACATGAATATAACTCAGATAAATGCCATATGTAATTATAACAACAATGAACAGTAGCAATTCCAGTATACGAAAACATGAAACATAGCTACTCAAGTCCATTAGATGATTAAACATGGCTTGTAGATGAAGAAGGCAGATTAAACACATAAACATAATTTAAACACATAAACATAATTGTTTATCTTTTTATATCGCTCTCAAAATAGCGGGTTGCTGTAATAAACAGCCCTCCAACGCTAAATGGTGATCAGAGATCCTCGACTAACGTGACAGCCCTATCTTACCAAATCAGGGTTTTAGATCAGATGTAATAAGCCTAATAATCAAATATAAATACTAATAGTAAGAAGCTGTGTACTAAATAAAATAACAGAATTTAACACAAGTAAACAGCCTCAACAAAGAGAGATTTAATTAGGCACAAATAATATCAATGCTGAAAATGATAATACACTAAAACCCAGACTGTCACGTTGTCTCACTACACCGCTATCATCATCGAGCACACAAATCCACCCACAACAGCGCAATCACACCCAAGTATTTAATACTAGCAGATTACACAAAATTAAACAGTAAATAAAGTGAGGCAACGAATAACTCACAGCACATAGATTGTCTACGTGGGAAGATCAGCTCAGCGAACACAAAGTTCTGTCCCAGAAAACCAATTCCGCCGTCCATGTCCGGGCCTGCACGACGGGAGGTTGACGGAGATACTAGAGCCGCTGCCGGAGCCGAGGGAGACGTCCACGGCACCAGCCCGAGAAGAGGAACACCGCGCAGCAGAGAGCTCAAGCACCAGGCCACGGCGGACAGAGATCAGAACACACAGAGTACCACACAGGTGCACTGGTAGAACAACGGAGCAGGAGAACCTCACTGCGCACAAGCAGTGCCACCTCCACCTTCCACCAATAGGATTAACACCAGAACACCAAGAATCGAAGGAATCGATCCAAACCGTGACTGGAACCGAGAAGAGGAATATGAACAGAGAGCTGGGATTTTTGGCGATATCCTGAGCAGGGAGCAAGTCTCCATATTTCAAGAGTCGAGGGAGAAGCGGTTGCACAGAAAGGGCGTAGAGATCGGTGAGAGCTGAACAACCCGGCCCCTGCACGCCGCCGCCAGCACCCACGATCCCCTGCTCGCTCGCTCGCTCTATCAGCCAGCCATTCAACCTTGCTGCCCTAGGAACGTGCGTCCTATCTACCAGTCGGCTGAGTGGGCTGCTCGGGCTTTGGGCCTTGTAGCGGCCCAGCCTGGCTGGCCATTTTTTTTAATAAGGTGAAAAACACATAATCAGACAGCATATGATACCACGCTGTAGGATTCACCTGCCTTGGGATGGATGGATTCAAGTTCATGGCGTCTCCAGTTGGGTGGTTCTCAGGTCCGTCCTTGATTATTGGGAATGTGTGCTGAAACGTAATCGATAATTAGTTGTAGCGGTGCGAAGAGTGATAATCGACTATAGACGGACTGTTGTCAACATTATGCTTAATAGTTTTTTTTTCAAAGGAACGGAGTGTTCTCGCTACAGCCTACAGCCGTAGTCGAAGCTAGCTGTGGACGATGAATCAGAGCCATGCGTTCCCTCTAACCCCGACGATCGAATCAACGCACGCGTCCCCACGGATTACGTCATTAGAGCAAGTTTAATAATAAAGCCAATATCTGGTTGTAAGTATCCTTACATCGTCCTGCCATTTAATACAATAGTTAACTCTTCGGTGTTAACACAAGACTCAACTTATCTCTCACAAATTTTTTTGGTTCTTATGTCAAAGTCAATTCCCCACAAATACTATCTCTCCTCTTCTCGTACGTTCCTCCGTCTCTTTATTTAGCTAGCTTATAGCGTCTCATTATATTTGCTCTCATACGGTCGAGAACAGTAGTGTTGTCATGTCCCGCTACATGGTAGGCACGTAGCTGAGGTCGTAGGGTACTATTCGATTGTTTTCTAGTTTCATGTGATCGGTTGTTAATAGGCATGGTTAGCATGAATATCGTATGCAACTCTGCTAGCTAGATCACTATTGCGTGTAAATATCATGCTTGTATTCACAGTTTCCTAGGTTCAAATATGCTGAGATATGCCTAGATTTTTTAACACTAGCTATTAGGCCTCGTGATGATGAGCCTGAATCGTACTATATACCAAATGACCTGCAAATTCGGTTCCCAGGTGATGCATGTGCCGGGGACGGAACGGAACTGTTGGTACGGTTGTGATTGCGATATGACTCAAAAGAGTCAATTAGCCCAGAAAAGGGAAGGATGGTCCCAGTGGGGGACTTCAAAATAACAAAAAGCTTGCACTCTCGGTATACCTTGACAGCAAACCGATCAATTTCATTGTCTAACCACATGCAGAGAGGAGATTTTGTAAGCATCGATCACTCCAGCCTGAGGTCCTGTTCGGTTTTTAGTGATGGGAGTCCCGGACTGATTCCTAGCCGAATTACTTCTCTAATTTATATAGTTTTTGATGAGCTGTAACGAATCCTGGTTTATTCCGGTACAAGCGAACGGTCCATGAAGGAGCTACTACTGCGTACCAGGATGTGATTTGGATGCACAGGCACTAATAAAATCTGTACACGCAGATCCAGCCATCATCACCAGTGAATTTGACAAATGTGTCTGATGAGAGTTCAGGAGCAAACGACAACGAAGGAGGGCCTATCTCTGCCTTCTACCTGGCAATAGCATACTTCGGCAGCTTTCGTATGGGTTACGTACGGACTATATGAATTAAGCATCCAAAATACGAGATGGTGAAGAGAGAAGTTTCATCAGGTAAGGCGGATGGAGTTTCAGGATAATCCAATTCCAAGCCCGGTCCCTTGGACACAAGCTATTTTCAGTTTGTAAGTTGATGGTGACGGCGCAGCCTTCGGATACAAGTAATCTGTTTCCAGCTTGGATATCTTGCAGTCTTAATCTTATCTCGGATCGGAGAACCAGAAAAGCTTGGCGATGATCACAGGGTGTACTAGGAACGTTAGCTAGTTTTAGCTAGCTATCTGCTTGTTCAGTGAGAAGGGAGAGAAAGAGTAGCTGTCAGATGACTCTGAAAGTCTGAAACCCACAATAAAGTCGGGATGCAGATGCAGCACATTCATTGTTCTCGGCCCCCAAGCGAGAGCATACTCCGCATTGCGAATTTGCAAGCTAACCATGGCACCCTCGCATGCCCACTCTCGCTCCGTGCCGCTGCTCCTCCTCGTGATAGGAGTTTGTTGCTGCTGCAGTGGAGCATCATCGCCCGTCATCGTCGGTCGTCACCACCCCGTCGACGACGACCCGACCTGTCCTCGGGAGCCGACGGCGGCGGTGGCAGCCGTGTCGTCTGAGTCTAGCTACGTCGAGCCACGCCGGTGCCAGCCGCCGGCGCCGCACATCGCGGTGGCCGTGTTCCCCTACGACGTCGACCCGATGCAGTTCGCGCTGAACCTGGAGTACACCGAGGCCGAGTTCTTCCTGCACGGCGCGTACGGCGTGGGGCTCGACCACCTCGCGCCGAGGCTGGCGCTGGGCGGCCCGCCTCCGGTGGGCGCCCGGAAGGCCAGCCTCGACGAGGTGACGAGGCGTATCGTCGCGGAGTTTGGCCTGCAGGAAGTTGGTCACATCAGGTTCGCGCGCGTGAGCCCCTCCCCCTGCCCATGCATCGGAAGGAACTGACACGGTTCTGATGTGCATCTTGAATTTGTTTTGGTTTGCTGCCTCATCGTGTGTGCACGTGCATACAGGGCTATCCAGCGCACGGTCGGCGGGATTCCTCGGCCGTTGATAGACCTCAGTGCCCACAACTTCGCTAGGGTGATGGACGAGGCGTTCGGGACCCGCCTGGACCCTCCCTTCGATCCCTACGTCAACAGCCTCAACTTCATGCTGGCCTCGTACGTCATCCCCTACCTCGGCATCAACGGCTACGTCGGCACCAACCCCATCGTCGACGGCTACCAGACAAAGAAGGTGACCATGCACCGTACCGCCTGAATGAATGAGGAAGAAAAGGTCTCGCGCGCGCTAGTGGTACCATTTCTTGCTTGTGGAGCTCACGCCATGCATGCACTGCACGCAGCTTCTGGCAGGGCTGCTGGGGGTGGAGGCGGCGCAGGACGCGGTGTTCCGGGCACGCCTCTTCGAGCGCTTTGGCGAGGCCGTGCCACCGTACGGGAACATCACGGTGGCCGAGTTCACGGACCGCGTGTCGGCGCTGCGCAACCGGCTGGGGCGGTGCGGGGTCAAGGACGAGGGGCTCACGGTGCCCCGCCGGCTCGGCGCCGAGGGCGCCATCTGCACCAACGTGCTCTCCGCGGACAGGGACTCGCTCTCCTACGCCCGGACGCCCGCCGAGCTGCTCAGCATCCTCTACCTCACCGGCGACGAGCGCGTGCCGGGCGGGTTCTATCCGGAGGGTGCCAACGGGAGGATCGCCAGGTCCTTTCTTGGCAAGCCACATGGAAACTAGCCAATGCAAGCTGCCCGAGGCCATCAGTGCCCTGCATATATAGCGTACTACGAGTGCTGCGTGCATGATTATTTTATGTTTATATATGTGTGTATTTTCGAAGCTGAGCTCACCGATTTGAACTACGTGTCCGTGCAAAAACCCGGAGCATATATATGGTTGGATGAACTTGCAAAGTTTGCTGAATAATATAACAGTGGATTGATATCAGCAAGTGGTCCACCAATTCTCTCTTAACTTTCTCTAAGAGCTTCAGAGCAACTTTAGTCCTCTAAAAGTCTTTCTAATTCAATAATTTAGGTAGTTAACATAAAAACTTCTCTCCAACAGTTTTCTAAATGAACTTCCTAAATTTAGCAACTTCTCGTCTAACATCATTTTCTCTCTACATTTGGAAACCATTTAGAAACTCCTTAAATAAAAATGTTGACTGCGTTATATAGATAATGAAGATAATTGCTAACATTTGTGACTTATTTTTTATGTGGACAGATACAAAACAAAACTACAATCTATATTTAGAGAACTATTGGAGGACTCACATTTTTTTACTACTAAAGTTATTTAGCAACTTTTTAAATATATGATTTAGAGAACTAAAATTTACATAATTATTGGAGTTTCTCTAAGCTTCCTAATTAATTTGATTACCTAAAATATTGTTTTGCATTATAGACTGCACTATTCGCAGAGTAAAGTTCGAATATAGGTATGAGGGTAGGTAAACTGTTGGAGATAGCCTAACAACTAACATTACCTCTCCTAACCCTTTCAATCACCCTTCCACCTAATCCAGACGACCAACCACTACATGCCTCGTGCCCTCGTCAACCGGTCCATGTGCCACTTTTTTGCTGTTTTGAAACAGTTTTTTGTTACATATCAGATTTATTTATGATGTATTATTATTGGGTGTCATGTGGTTGTTAATGTTATATAACATATAATGTGGTCATGTTTTTCTTGTCGGAGATGATGATACATTGGGGACCCAATACCCGAATGGGATAGGTATGTGTATAGGAACGGGGATGGATATAGCTTCATGGGATGGGGATGGTGTCCCAACCTTATGGAGAATTCTTAATTGACACCTCTAGTACCATGTAGTACTATTCCTACTCTAACTTAGCATCTATTGTGGGCCTTTAAATTTTTTTATTAATTGCTGAACTATTATATAGGCCAAGCCCTATTAATCTAATAATCTCATCAAATTTCAAAGCTGCACAATGTATGCTCCTAGTTCTTGACTTATTTGATATACCATTGTTTAGATGAAGACTGATAAGTTAAATATTCATCTAAGGTATGCATATTCACGATGTTGACAGTTTTGTGTAAGTTTTATCTGATTCCTTAACTAGTATTAGACTACCTAAAGCATCCCTCTGTTTAGAGCATGTAACTCCAACTTCATACCTTTTCATGAGTTTCTAAATACCACTCAAAACTCAAAGACCGTGATCAACAGTCGAACTTATATAGGTGTGTCGTTGTTTCAAACCTCACTCCAACAAGTAAATTTATTGTGTGTGTTCCGGGTTCTAGACGGTGTGCACAGTGGGCGCAAGATTTATACTAGTATGAGCAGAATGTCCCTACTTCCAGTCATTGACGGATTGCGCTACCGGTACCATTGATGATCAAAGCTCATCGTAGAAGTTATAAGAAAACAAGAGAGGGAGAAGAGGCTCTAAAGTCTCTTATTTGTGGTGGAGGTTGTTACAGAATGGAGTCCTAACTCAGCCTTGGCTTGTTAGTGGGGCTCCGGCCTCCACGTTCTCCTCCTGTTCATCGGTCCTTCTGGGCGTTGTCTCGTCTGGGATCCATCCTTGGGTCTATCGTATGTTTGAGGGAAAAGAAACCCCTCCAACATAGGGGCCAACCTCTCCCTTTTATAGGTCGAGAGAGGGGTCGACCAGCGTGGCTTCCCCAGGAAGGAGCCATTAAGCAAGGGTAAAACCAAACGTTTTACCTGGGGTAAAGCCACGCGTGCTCGTGGGCCCCGGGGTCATCTGGTTGTCTCGTATTCTTTGTGGCGAACTATGCGGGAGGTGTGGGTCCCAAGCACCATCATTCGGACTATGTTGACCACTGACCTTCATAGCCTGAGGAACGACGTGGATCGTCGTGTTGCGTCCTGCCAACGATCTTCGCACTTAGGCCTAGTCCCGATAGGTCATGAGTGCGTCGCTGGCCAAGGGATGCACGGGCCATAAATGTGCCACAGTCCGAGGGGCTCGTAGGCCATGAGTGCTTTGCGGTCCAAGCGGTTCGTAGGTCATGAGTGTGAGGCAGACCAACACTTTCGCTGTGCCTCGGCACTAGGTGGAGTTAATGCGGTCGGTCACTTATTGAAGAACTAATAGAACATTAAAAATGAAAGGGAAATGATCTTTACCATTTTATCTAATTTGTTTTTGATGATTTATGATCATCACAACCTAATGGACTAAAAATTTGCATAGTTGAATAATTCTCATGTGCATAAGTCCAACAATCTCAATTCTAAGTCGACTATCTGGAATATCGTAGATTATTCTAGATAGGAGAATTTTTTTGGTGAATTCACCAGTGCGTGGACCGTCCGGTCTCTTCCAGCGTACCGTCCACAACACCTCAGTGAGCCTCGGGCAGGAACTATGTAAAACTCACATTTCTACTACGAACTGTCTAAAGGGGAGAAGAACACCATTCGGGACCAAGCTCAGACTATCCGGCCTCAGGTGCGGACCCATCCACCCATCGGATATCAGAAAAACCCAAAGATGCCAAGTTTGGAAATATGAATTATAGCGTCCTCGCGGGTCGTCCGGGGTGCACGACCGGACCGTCTACGACTGCTTTATCTGACATCTGACAACATATTTAATGCACTTATAGCCGTTGATATAGCTGTTACTAC
Organism: Zea luxurians; assembly: GCA_029449295.1. Taxonomy (NCBI): domain Eukaryota; kingdom Viridiplantae; phylum Streptophyta; class Magnoliopsida; order Poales; family Poaceae; genus Zea; species Zea luxurians. The sequence goes on along the minus strand of JAOPSE010000139.1, from coordinate 2,594,370 downwards.
TGACCATTGTGATTTTAGCCGTTGATGTGCAAGAGCGGACCGTTCGCGCCAAGAGTGTGGTCCGTCCGCGATTGGCAGAAAGTGGGTAACAGCTAGGATGTGGTTGGTGGCTATAAATACAACCCCAACCACCTCCATTCTCTTCTTCCAAGCATCCCATTCATTCTCGTTCAATAAAAGAGCAATAACTTCATCCCAAGACACATTCAAAGCTTCCAATCTCCTCCAAGTGATGTAATTGTGACTAGTGATGATTAGTGAAAGTCGCCTAGAGAGAGGGTGAATAGGCGGAAACTAAAATTTATAAACTTAAAGCACAACTAAAAGCCGGGGTTAGCGTTAGAAATAAATCCGAGTCCGAAAGAGAGGGCGAAAACAAATCAAAGGCAAATGAAGCGGATGACACAGTGATTTGTTTTACCGAGGTTCGGTTCTTGAGAACCTAGTCCCCATTGAGGTGGTCACAAAGACCGAGTCTCTTTCAACCCTTTCCCTCTCTCAAACGGTCACCTAGACCGAGTGAGCTTTCTCCTTAATCAAACGGGTCACTTAGACCCCACAAGGACCACCACACAATTGGTGTCTCTTGCTTTGATTACAAGTGCTTGAAGAACAAGAATGAGGAAGAAGAAAGCGATCCAAGAACAAGAGCTCAAAGAACACGAGCAAAACTCTCTCTCTAGTCACTAGGTGTTTGGAGTGTATTTGGGACTTGAAGAGGCTTTGATTCTTTTGAAATGTGACTTGTATTGATTGCACTAGCTCTTGTATTGAATGAGATGTCTGAAAAACTTGGATGCTTGGAGTGGTGATGGTTGGGGGGTATTTATAGCCCTCAACCACCACATAGCCGTTGGAGAGGCTGTCTGTCGATGGGCACACCGGACAGTCCAGTGCGCCACCGAATACTGTCCGGTGCGCCAGCCACGTCATCCAACTGTTAGGGTTCTGAGGATTCCGACCATTGGAGCGCTGACTTCATGTCACACTGGACAGGTACTGTTCACTGTCCGGTGCGCCTCTGACGCCTGCTCTGACTTCTGCGCGCACTGTTCACACTTTTGCAGACGACCGTTGCGCTAGATAGCCGTTGCTCCGCTGGTGCACCGGACAGTCCGGTGAATTATAGCGGATAGCGCCTGGAGAAACCCGAAGCTGCGGAGTTCAGAGTGTACGGCCCCTGGTGCACCGGACACTGTCCGGTGCGCCAGACTAGGGCACACTTGAGTTTCATTGCTCCATTGAATTTGAACCCTTTCTTTGGTCTTTTTATTGGTTTGTGTTGAACCTTTATGCACCTGTGTAATATATAATCTAGAACAAACTAGTTAGTCCAATATTTGTGTTGGGCATTCAACCACCAAAATTATTTAGGAAAAGGTTTGACCCTATTTCCCTTTCAATCTCCCCCTTTTTGGTGATTGATGCCAACACAAACTAAAGCAAATATATAAGTGCAGAATTGAACTAGTTTACATAATGTAAGTGCATAGGTTCTTTAGAATTAAAACCAATTTTATAACTTCACTAGATATGCATGGATTGCTTTCTTTTATTTAACATTTTGGACCACGCTTGCACCACTTGTTTTGTTTTTGCAAATTCTTTTGGAAAATATTTTCAAAGTCTTTTTGCAAATAGTCAAAGGTATATAAATAAGATTTGCGAGAAGCATTTTCAAGATTTGAAATTTTCTCCTCCTATTTCAAATGCTTTTCCTTTGTCTTAAACAAAACTCCCCCTCAATGAAATTCTCCTCTTAGCTTTCAAGAGGGTTTATACCAATATGAAAAAGATTTAGATACCAATTGAAAAATCCTTGAAGGAAAACATACCAATATATATCAATTGAAAATTTTGAAATTGGTGGTGGTGCGGTCCTTTTGCTTTGGGCTTAATATTTCTCCCCCTTTGGCATTAATCGCCAAAAACGGAGACAATTGAGAGACCTTTACTTTCTCTCCATTGGTACAAGTAAATATGAGTGAAAAGATTATACCAATGTGAAGTGGTAGAGTAACGACGAAGGATGATACCAGTAGAGTTGAGTGGAAGCCTTGTCTTCGTCGAAGACTCCATTTCCCTTTCAAGCTATGACTTAGTTTGAAAATACACTTGAAAACGTATTAGTCATAGCAAATGAAAGAGAGTTGATCAAAGGTAGCTAAATGAGCAATGTGTGCAATGTTTTAATCAAAATTCTGAGAATCAAGTATATTTAGCTCATTCCTAAGTTTGTAAAAGGTTTTCTCATCTAATGGCTTGGTAAAGATATCGGCTAATTGATTTTTGGTGTTTACATAAACTATTTGGATATCCCCCTTTGTTGGTGATCCCTCAGTGTAATACTCACTTTGTAAAAAAATCTAAAAAGAGAAATTATTTTCCTTTATATACATGTGTGTCATCTCTATCTATCATTTCATGTGGACATCTTATTCAAAAACAAAGGATTAATAAAAGTCATTAAATTGTGCATCATGCTGAGGTTTTATGTTATGTGCATTTTGTGACAACAATGTAAAAATAATAATAAATATATTAATACCTAGATTAGAATTTAAATCCTAAAGGAAAATTCTAGAATTGAAACAAGAGAAGAAAATACTTACATATAAGAACAAATAAATATAAAATAATCCAATCAGGTTCCTATTGGTATTTGAAATTATACAGTTGATTTAAGTATGAACTTCACACTTATAAATTCAAATTTGAGATTTAAATTCAAAATTAAAAGAGAAAAGAAAAGGGAAAAGTAAAAATATAAAGAGAAATGAATTAAACACCTAACTGGGCTTCAGAACCCGATTTTCGCCCACTGGTTTTCCCCTCTGCGCGGCCCACCGCATATAGCTTCCGCGCGCTATGCCTCAGCAGACCCCGACAGGTGGGACCGGGCAGTCGGCGCTTGCTCCGTGGCTTGCGCTCGTGCCTCTGCTCGGTGGACCAGCAGGTCAGGGCCGCCTTCCCGGAGATATCGCGTGCGTGGGCGCCACTACCTTGGGGGCCCACTCGCTAGCACGTTTCCCACGCCCACCATTACCGCGCAGATCAAGCTAAACGAACCACGCGATTTGCTGGGTGCCGCTCGCTCCAAGTCCGACCTACTCGGCGCTATATATCTGTGGGTGGGACCGTCGGGTCCGAGTCACGGTCACCCACTTCTCCGCGGTCAGCTCGCCGCCGCACGACTAACAACTTCGCCGAAATCTTCGCGTGGATGGATTGGGTGGGGAAAACGACTTACGGGGCCACGCCCGAGGGTATTTGAGTCGCGTCTCCCGTCTCCTCCCGTCTATCCGCAAGCCCTCCACCAAATCAGCCACTCGCGCGACCTTAGGATTGGGCGCGCCATTGCCGAGAAGCCAGGAAGAGGAGCAAATCCGTGGCAGTACTCAATCATCAGAACTGTGATCCTGCGGGGCACCAGTAGGGCGTGAGGAACTAAGACGGAAGTCGTCGCCACCCAATTTTGTCGATTGGGCGATCGGAGTGCGGCGAATTTCTCGCCGTTGACGCATCACCGTTGCTCTGCGTGGCCAGACTCCGACAGTGCGCCAACCGTCAGTAAGAACCTTACCCAGTCTCGTGGTACTACCGAATTAGCGAAATACCTCATCAATTGTAGAGCCGGGGCCTCGGGCGCTGGGGTGTTCGCGGGTCGGCCATGGTGCCACCGTGGCGGACCGTCGTGCCATCCAACGGAGGCCATAGGTGGAAGATCAGTTGCTAGCCATCGATCGGAAAATAGACGGTCGAGATTAAATCGCGGGTGTGAGGGCATTTCGTCCGTAGATCTAAAATTGAACGGCATCGACCCGATCCGCGGGGCATTACGTGTAGATTAGATTGGGACCGTTCGTGGTGAATCGGGCGAATGAGATTCGACTTTAGCGTTTTAAAACATGGCCGTCTGCACATAATCAACCGGCCAGCGCAACACGATACCCCTTCGCCTCGGCACTTATTCAAAAGAGACCTTATATTTTTAGATAATAGAACCCGCTGTCCTCCAGTGCGTGAGAACTGAGTCTATGGGAATTTTGCGAGAAAGCCCCTGGTCTTTCTAAAAATTGATGCCCAGTCCAGAGAAGGAATAAAATAGAGAGAATACATATAGCAATTGATTTTAATACAAAAACAATTCTAGAAACTTGTAAAATGCATAGAAAATTCATTTTAGCTCCAAATTGATCTATTCCAGTTTCTAAAATTTTGTAATATTATTGTCTATCAATTAGTGTCTCTTTTGACATGAAAGACAATTTAAAATTTATCTATCACTTAATCTTGTATTAAATACATAAAATCTTGGAAAATTCATAACTTAAAAGCTATAACTCCAAACTTAATGATTCCAGTTCCTATGATCTCATTTTAATGTGTAGATTTTTATTATATATTTTATTTACATATTTGGTGCAGTGTTAATTTTTGCTATACTATGTATGTATTGTGTTGATGCGAGTAGACGAGCAAGCCACTGTGGATTATGAGGTTCAACAAGTAGAAGTAGCTGAGCAGGAGCTCATTGAAGGCAAGTTGTGCCCTTGATCACTTACTTTTTCTCAGCCATGTTCTTATTAATATAATGATCTGCATAGGTTAATTTTGATGGGATCCTTTAGGTCACCCCAGTTTTGGTTATCTTATACCTTGTTCACCACTGAAATATTTTTGGGCAGTACCTGCTATTGCTTTATGTGGATTTGGGTATGGAGATACACTATCATGATTACTCTTTTATTATCTTTTTATTATTACTGTTCATGTTAAGATCATTATGTTAATGGGAACATGGAGCGACCATCCGAGAAAACAGTGCTACCACAAGGGTTTAATGGGACGCCCTTGGCTGATTAACTAGGAAAGCTAGTGGATGACTTCCTTACCCAAAAGGGTCAAGGGCAGTAGGGGAGTGGTCAGTGTAGGGAGGTCCTTAGGTTGATTTTGCTGCGATGGCGGTTAGGCGAGGGATTCCTGCACTAGAGCTTCCTATAAACTGTAGCGGGATTTCTAAAACTAGTGGAACTTTGTAAAGGCCTCGTAGTGTTACCCTGCCTCGCCTCCTCGGTAGAGATGTATGGGATTGGTCGTCTCTTGGCAGATGAGTAACATGACTTGTGAGTAAAGATGTGCAACCTCTGCAGAGTGTAAAACTGATATACTAGCCGTGCTCACGGTCATGAGCAGCTCATACACCTCACATGATTAATTTATGGAACATAAATTTAATTTGACATTTGCATCGCATTTGGGATTATTTTATTATTAGTTTTCTTTATTATTATTAAGGTTTGGTATTTACTTACACTTAGTAATTGCTAATAAAATTTTGGCCAACTTATAAAAACAATGCTTAGCTTCAGCGTCTATTTTGTTGATCAGCCTTACAGTTCACATGAACTCCCACCTTTGGTGAGTTCATGCATATTATTCCCCACGACTTGTTGAGCTATGAACGTATGTGAGCTCACTCTTGCTGTCTCACACCCCCACAGGAGTAGAACAGGTGGTCAAAGAGGAGCCGCCTAACACTGAGGCATTCGACTTGATCTAGGTGGCGTCTCCCAGTCAGCTTTGTGGCGCCAGGGAATAATACTTAGTTCGCTTTATTTTATCATTTATTTTTGTAAGACTTTCGCTATGTAATAAGTACATTTATGATATTTATGACATTTATCTCTATGCACTCTGTTATTATGTGTGTTTTTCTTCCTTGCCGCATATATGAGATGCACCCGGATTTGTTCCTTAAATCCGGGTGTGACAGAAGTGGTATCAGAGGAAATGTTGACTGTAGGACGAAACCTAGATAGAAATGGACAAAACCCTTACCTACTTACCTTATTCTGATTCCTTCTATACTTACCTTACTCTAATTCTTTCTATACTTATCTTGATCCTATCTCACCTTCTACTGTTCCACTCTGATCATTTTTATCTTCTCTATTCTAAGACAAGATGGATTTCACACCTTGGAATCCCTACCCCTATGATATTTTTAGGAGATAGGAGGCCTAAGACAAAATCAAAACTATTTTCGCTATTTAAAAATGTTGTTTGATTGTTCTGATGATAAATGTCTGATTTGCTTCTTTGATTGATTGAAATATTATATATGGACATCTTAGCATGTGCCACCATAAGGTAATGAATTAGCTATGGTAGGTAAAACATTAATCTACTTAGCTAATAAATCCCCCAAAGTAACATAATTTGTAATTACTGCCTTGTCTACTATTCTCTCTTACCATATGTATCTAACTCAGATGGTCAATACCAGGAGGGGTGGTGGAATTGATTTACCTCCCAGACGACACACTCGGAGGATATTTAGACAACCCCAGCCACAACCAGCAGAGATGAATCCTCCTAATCCTCCACCAGGCGGAGTTGACCCACTGGTTGCAGCTCAGATGAGGATGATGCAACAAATGGCGGACACTATGGCAGATATGCGGGCTCAGATGCAGCAAGAACGCCAGGAGATGCGCTAGGAAAGAGAAGAGATACGCCAAGTTTAGCAAGTGCGAGTTTTGAATTGGCGAGGTGCCATTTCTTGGTCATATTATTTCTAATGGAGGAATTTCAGTGGATACTGCTAAAGTTAAGGAGATAATGGAGTGGAGAGTACCCACACAGTTACTGAGATTCGGAGTTTCTTGAGACTTGCAGGATATTATAGGAGATTTATTGAAGAGTTCTCTAAGATTGTCAAGCTTATGACCTCGCTTCTAGAGAAAGGAAGAGAATTTAAGTGGGATGAGAAGTGCCAAGAAAGCTTTGATCAATTAAAGAAGAGGTTGATGTCGCCACCAGTGTTGGTTATGCCAGATCTACAGAAGGGATTCGACACTTATTGTGATGCATGTGGCCAAGGATTAGGATGTGTGCTCATGCAGGAAGGACATGTGATTTCCTATGCGTCTCGTTAGTTATGGAAACATGAATTGAACTACCCCACGCATGACTTAGAACTGGCAGCCGTTGTGCATGCGCTTAACATTTGGAGACATTATGTCATGGGAACCAAGTGCCAAGTGTACACGGATCATAAGAGTTTGAAGTATATATTAACTCAGAAGGATCTCAACCTTAGGCAACGCCGTTGGTTGGAGCTTATTAAGGATTATGATTTGGAGATTCACTATCACCCAGGCAAGGCAAATTTGGTTGCAGATGCCTTGAGTCGGAAGGAGCACATTCATTCCGCTATTGTTGTCCAGCTACCCGTTGAATTAGCAAAAGATTTTGAGAGGCTCAACCTAGGAATTGTTACACATACGGAAGGAGTTACCATTGAATTGGAACCTACCTTGGAGCAAGAAATTCGTAAAGGTCAGGTTGGTGATGCTAAAATTCAAGAGATTAAGGATCTGATTATGGAAGGTAGAGGTCTAGAATTCACGGAGGATGAGCAAGGAACTGTATGGTTCAAGAATCGGATCTGTGTTCCGGATATCGATAGTCTTCATGAAACCATATTGAAGGAGGCACACGACTTAGTTTATTCTATCCACCCTGGCAGTACTAAGATGTACCAGGACATGAAGAAGAAGTATTGGTGGTATGGACTAAAGAAGGATGTTGCTTCACATGTTGCATTATGTGATGTTTGCCAGAGGGTGAAAGGGGAACATCAAAGACCTGCTGGTTTACTACACCTGCTTAAGATACCTGAGTGGAAATGGGAAGAGATTGGCATGTACTTCATTGTTGGATTACCCCGCACATCTGCTGGGTATGATTCTATATGGGTGATTGTGGACAGGCTAACTAAAGTAGCCCACTTTATTCCAGTGAAGACCACATATTCAAGAGCCAAGTTAGTAGAGTTGTACATGGCACGGATTGTATGCCTACATGGTGTGCCAAAGAAGATTGTGTCAGACCAGGAATCACAGTTTACTTCTCGGTATTGGAAGAAGTTGCACGAGTCCTTGGATACAAGATTGAATTTTAGTTCGGCCTACCATCCACAGACTGATGGGCAGACTGAGAGGACCAACCAGGTGCTAGAAGATATGTTAAGAGCTTGTGCTCTTAAACATGGTGGAAGTTGGGATAAGAGTTTGCCTTATGTGAAGTTCTCTTACAACAATAGCTACCAGGCCAGTTTGAAGATGTCACTGTTTGAGGCTTTGTATGGCAGAAAGTGCAGGACTCCACTGTATTGGGATCAAACTGGTGAAAGGCAGTTGTTTGGGCCTAAGATTATACAAGAGGCGGAAGAACAAGTCCATCAAATAAGAGAGAATTTGAGAACTGCATAGTCAAGGCAGAAAAGTTATGCCGATACCCGGAGAAGACAGCTAGAGTTTAAGGTGGGTGATTATGTCTATTTGAAAGTGTCACCACTCCGGGGTATGAGAAGATTTAAAGTCAAAGGAAAGTTGTCCCCTCGCTTTATTGGACCCTTCTTAATCTTAAAGCGAGTGGGAGAGGTGACATATCAATTGGAGTTACCGGATCATCTTGTGGATGTTCATGATGTCTTTCATGTATCTCAGCTGAAGAAATATCTCAGGGTACCTGAAGAGCAACTACCACTAGAGGACCTTAGTGTTCAAGATGATCTGACTTATGCTGAGTACCCCATCAAGATTCTTGATAAACTAACTCGTGTCACGAGGAATAAGGTGATAAAGATGTGCAAGGTTCAATGGAGTCACCATGGAGAAGATGAAGCTACTTGGGAGAGAGAAGAAGAGCTTTGCATAGATTTTCCCCATCTTTTCCCTAGATCTTCTTAAATCTCGAGGACGAGATTCTTTGTAAGGGGGGTAGGATTTGTAATACTCACTTTGAAAAAAATCTAAAAAGATAAATTATTTTCCTTTATATACATGTGTGTCATCTCTATCTATCATTTCATGTGGACACCTCATTCAAAAACAAAGGATTAATAAAAGTCATTAAATTGTGCATCATGCTGAGGCTTTATGTTGTGTGCATTTTGTGACAACAATGTAAAAAAATAATAATAAATGTTGGGGGCCTTCGGCTTCCGAAGGTCCTCAAAAACATGATTTGACAATATTTTCCGAGTGGAACATGTGAACAGGTATCTTCGGAGTCAGGGTGCGGGTGTACAAAAGCATGGTTAAGACGAAGCTTGACTGGGGTGGAAAGCGACCACAACGAAGGATAAGGCGATCACGAAGCTACGTGCAGAAAAGCTTCGGCATGGCGGCAGAAAAGAGGAACCGACTTAAAGATGAAAAGTCAAATTAAACCTCGAAGGATTGCTATAAAGTTATTGTCAAGTGTAAAGGGCATCAATGTAATTTTACACGGGCTGCGTCCCGTGCCTATAAATAGATGAACAGTACTCCTGTACTGTTCACGTTGACTTGACATACGCTTTTTTGCATCACGTCTGTACCTTTACTTTCCATCAATCTGAAGGTACATTTATAATTTGTTTTTATGAGTTTGATAATAAAAATAAGTTGATGATAATACTCATATCATTACTCGTACTTTATGTATATATGTGTTCTTTTTTACCATCTATCAATCTTACGAAGGTCTTTTCCTTTGTTATCTTCGTCCAAGATTCATTATATCCGAAGGGGTATAATGTTTATAAGGACGAAGGAGTTTAACATTTAACACTTTTTATGTTGCCTTGTTCTTAATTCTTAGCATTTGAGAACAAGTCCCCAACATTAGCGCCCACCTCCGGTGAACTCATGTCCATTTTTTGAGTTTTGAATACCTTCAGCAAGCGTCACCTTCGTCATGCCGCCGAAAAAAGCTTCAACGACAGGGGCTGCCACTCTGCAGCCGCTGGACCCCAATCAAGATGTCGTTTCTCTTAGGGAGGCCCGGAGCCAGAAGAGGAAGGTCACCAGTCCAACGCCTCCGGAGGACGACTTGGATCAAGAAATCTAAAATTTGGAGATGATCAATCAACAGGTCCAGCGGAAGAAGGAGAAGATGGCTCGTCTAGCTGATCTTCAAAGGCAGATAGACGAAGCCTCTGAAGAGCTTCGACATCTTGCTCAAGATGACCAGAACCAAAGGCCCCCGCGCAGAGAGCTTCATCAAGAGGGCTTCTACAACGAGGGCGACTAGTATGAAGATTTCCATCACGGAAATTTTGCTTTTGATGATACTTCTCCCCTGTCAACAGAACTGCAGGCTACTCCTTGGCCACAATCCTATAAGCCACCCAGCTCCCCATGTACGACGGTCATTCAGATCCGAAACAATTCTTGATGAGCTATGAGGCAACCATATCTTCGTATGGTGGCAACACAGCGGTCATGGCAAAGTCTTTCGTCATGGCTGTCAGGAGTGTTGCACAAACCTGGTACTCCTCTCTTAGGCCAGGGACAATCACCTCATGGCAAAAGCTGAAGGATATGTTGATAACCAGCTTCCAAGGGTTTCAGACGAAGCCAGTCACTGCTCAAGCTTTATTCCAGGGCACCTAGGATCACGAAGAGTACCTTCAGGCATATGTCCGAAGGTTCCTACGTCTGAGGGCACAGGCACCAACAGTGCCCAATGAAATTGTCATTGAGGCCATGATCAAGGGGCTTCGACCAGGACCTTCAGCTCAGTACTTTGCCAGGAAGCCTCCTCAAACTTTGGAGAAGCTGCTCCAGAAGATGGACGAGTATATTCGAGCCGACAATGATTTTTGCCAAAGAAGGGAGGAAGCTTTCAGGTTCTCTGAAATGGCCAGGGGCTTCGGAGGAAGATTTTATCCGAGGCACGTCAGGTCAATTCACAATTCTACTCAAAATGATGACAAAGGGAGTCAACAGCAAAGGCCACAGTGCTCCTCGCAAGCTTTGGGGCAACAGCAAAGCTCTTTCCGGCCGCCAGCGCCAAGGGGCAGAGGCGCCAGGGGCTTCCAAGGAAGACTTGGAGATCAACCAAGAAAAATTTGCTACCTATTCTGTGGTGAAGGCAAGGGCCATACCACCAGGATGTGACATATTACCATCCAGAAGCAAAAGGAGCTAGCAGAAGCTGTAGCGCAACAGAGCCAGTCGAAGCAAGTTATGCATACTGCTTCGTACCATTTGCCTTACATTCCAGAATATGTAGGCAATCACCCTGCAGCCTCTGTTGCTTCGGCAAGCCAACCCCAAGCTTCCTGGCAACAGCTTCCACCGCCACCACCAATACAACGAGCTCCGCAGCCAGAAGGGAGCCAGCACTCTCACCCCCAGAGGGACTTCAGAGAGGAATCCGAAGCTCGCACAGTCAATAGCACTGTGCCAGAGTCGAAGCACATTTACTGACAAAATATCCTACCTCGACAATAGCTTTTTGCATTTTCGCATTTAGTTTTACTTTCTTTGTAATAAAGAACAATTATGGGAAGTTTAAGTGTCTTTTATTGTTTTTTCAAATTCTTGTAACAGTTTAGCTTATTATCATAATGAAAATATATTTTCTCCATAGGCTTGAATTGCCGAAGGACAAGAATTTATGGTGGCACGGAGAACCTTCGAATTATCAAAAACTTGTTATAAGGAACGCATCGTAACTTCTTCGAAGTAGTAAAAAGTCGTTCCTAAGGGAGCGCAGTGTAAGTTTTCTGCTCAAAAGTCGTTCCGAAGGGAATGCAGAGCTTACAGCGAAAAATAAACGTTGATTCTGCTGAAAGTAAAAGGCGAAGAAGCTCCTAAGGGAGGCTTACAGCGAAAAATAAACGCTGATTCCACTGAAAGTAAAAGGCGAAGAAGCTCCTAAGGGAGGCTTACAGCGAAAAGTCAGCGCTGAGATAAAAAAATTCTGTGCTCTATTGCAGGGATGTGTGTATCTTCGGCATAAATATCATTTTGCATAGCATAACATCATCACATCATTTTGCATAACATAAGCATCATACATCATATCGCATGTAGAACAAGAAGGGGACACAGTATTGATCTTCGAAGAATGTTTTGAAAAAGAGAAAATCGTGCTAAGGCACAAGATAAATTGAGAAGACGTGTAGCTTCATTAGAGAGACAACATAAAACTTTTTTATAGCTTCGAGGAATGTTTTCACGAAGCTTGGATATTCTTCATCAGAGAAGTATGGAAATTCTTGTAATATATAAAAGATTTTCTTCACGAAGCATGAAAAGAAGGGAAGGTGTTTTTTTTCGCCGAAGGCTCAAAAAACGGTATGTATGCAAAATTTCATGCATATATAAGAATTGAACCATATATATTACATTCAAAGTTACAAAGTTTTACACATGTCACATTCCAAACATTTTTACAATAGTATTTAATCTTCCCTAAGAACTACTTCTGCAGCTTCGTTCAGTAGCTGATCGACAACTTTGTCCATGATGGCTTCGGCCATTTTTCTAATTTCATCGTCTCCCTTTGGGTGAGGGCTCGGAGACGCCTCAGCAGGTTCTGAGGGAGGAGAGGATACGGCTATATTACTATTACAAACCGCGAATAAAGTTTGAAATCAAAAATTACAACACAATAAAAACCACTAGTTAATACCTATTTGCCTTTCAGGCCCTGAGCTTTCTCAGCAGCCTCCGCTACCTTCCTAGAATCATGGATGCCTTTTTCGCTTCTTTGAATGATTTCTTGAGCCATTTCTCGGCCGCCATTGTCCCAAATGTCGGTGAAAAATTTTCCACCGACCTGGCTTGCTTCGGCTGAAGGGTCTTTAATATCTTTAGAGGATAAAGCGGCTTCAGATTGTGCTAAAGATTTCACATGCTCGCACCCTTTCTTCTCCAAAATAGTAACAATTCCCCTAGCGCCCGAAAAAGCACAAATGTCCCCGCGACTATTCAAGATTTCCTCGAAGGCCTCAGCTTCGTGACTGATCCATTCAATCGGGCCTTCTGGATTCCCCCTTGTGAAATTTTCTTCACTGGAGAACGCGCCAACGCTGGCGAAGCTGGATTTTATCTTCTTAACACACTCTATGGATTTATCATAGCACCTTTTCTTGGAAGCACGAAGCTCTTCAACATTTACTTCCAAATGATTTGCCCATTGGTCACTTAGTTCTCATTTTGTTTCTTCAAGAATGTGTTCTTCTTTAGCTCGGGCTAATTGTTTCCGGAGATCTTCGATTTCGCGCTTCTGAGCTTCGGCTTGAGTTTTAGAACTAGCTTCATCTTCCTTTATCTTATCCACCAATGTAAGAAGAATTTTGTCCTTTTCCAAAGCTTCGTTTCTTAGTCTGATAACCTCTGTTCGAAGGTTGTTAAGAGCAATGGTGCAGCTCTCATCTTCAGCATTCTTTTGTGCCCTTAAGGCATTGCTGAGTATTAAGCCCTATTCAAAAGAATGAATGGATTAACATAAGAACAAAAGACTAATTCAAAATTCATAAACTTCAAAATTCACAATTTTTGTACCTTCAGACTATTGTATGCAAGGCTATCCGCAAGATCGTCCTTCGTCATGGCGCAAAGGCCAGCTTCAAGCTTCGGGAACCCCATGCTTCTAGCCATCTCCCGGCAGACGGATAATTCTTTATTGTCTGGGAGACAGTATAGGAAGTCATCTTCGTCTGTCCCATTGAACACTACGGCCCCCTTCGGATACTTCAGTTCTCGGGCATAGTGATTAGCTTCAAAAATCTCTTCTTCAGATAATTTCTTCCCCGAAGCATGTCGCACAATATAATCACGTATTTTGGAAGATGCTTCAGGGGCGGCAGTGTCAATTTCCTCAATCAAAATCGGCTCTGTCATTTTTGTTTTTTCGGTTTCCAAAGTTGTCTCTTTCAATTTTGTTTCTTCAGCTTTCAAAGGTTTTACCTTGGTGGGCTCTGAAGGCCCAGCTTCTGTTTCAAGTTATTGCTTCAAAGCTTCAGCAACAAGGGCTTCAGTAGACACTTCAGAAGCTTCAACAGTTTTCTTTGGAGTTATGCTTGAAGATTTAATTGTTTCCAAAACATCCAGCACATTAACCATCCTTTTTCTTTTCGGGGTCGCTGCTGGACCCTTTTGGATTTTTGTTGAAGGACTTAAAATTTCTAATGTTTTTGTTTCTTCAGTCCTCAGTTCTTTTGTTTTCTCTGTTGCTGGTACTTCGGCCATTTCTTCAATTTTCGGCACTAGAGTTGGTTCTCTAGCTTCGGTGGCCGAAGGGGCCTCACCAATAAATTCAGGCACTATGGCCGGTTCAATATAACGTGGCCGGTGTGTGAGCACCTTTACCTTTTTCCTCTTCGGCGATGGCTCGCTAGGAGCAGCTGAAGCAATTTCCTTTGCAGGAGAAGTATTTTTCCTTTTTTTGGCCTCGCACTGGGTAATGGTAGTCAAGGTAGACAAACCCAATTGCATCGAATACTCGGTTAAGTCTTTTCTTCTTTCGGCCTCCGAAGGCCGCTGATAATGCAGTATCTTCTGCTTTCGAGTATACCCCAAGCAACTCGTCACTTATCGCCTCAATACTCTTTAACTAGTCATCATCTGGTTCAACAAACTTATCTCCGTATTTGAATGTGTATTTTAGCCTAACTAGTCCACCTTCGTCAAGTTCCTTGACGGTCTCCTTCGTCATTTCCCACTTTTCTACAAGTGGCCAAACTCTGAAGGCAATATGCTCTTGGACCAAATCCCTTGTCCCAATAAAAGAGCAAACCACGCCGAAGGCTCTCTGGCATTCTTCGGCTGCTTCATCCATTTCCACCTTCGGCTTCCGGAGGCCAAAGCGTTGCCAGATAGGGCGCATAATGATACCTTTGATATCTTCACGCGATTTCAAGTCATTTTTCACGTAAAACCATTCTGTCATCCAGTCGCCTGGCCACCTCTTTCGAAAGGTTGGCATAGGGCAGCTTGACCCAGACCGAGCGCCGAAGCTGTAGCAGCCAAAGTTGTTGTGATACTGCTCTTTGCCCCAGGGTTTTGTCTCATACAATAGCTCGTGTATATTACAGAAGCTTTTTGCGTTAGGTTCCAAACCTTGGCTTCTCACGGCCCACACAAAGATGTTCATCCTTATGATTGCTTCGGGGATAAGTTGGTGAAGGTAGATTTCGAATATCTTCAATACTTCCACAACAAAACTGCTCAAGGGAAATCGTAATCCAGCTTTCAAGAAGCTTCGGAATATCACGACCTCATTTTCCTCGGGAGTCGGACAGGTCTTCTCTCCTTCGTCAGCCCTCACAACAGACAAGTCCCGAAAGTATCTCCCTCTCATATTGACAAGATGATTTTCCTTAATACTGGACTTACCAAAAACTGCATGGCTTGGTCGCTAGGGTCGATCTTCGGAATCTTCACCACCACTATCCACATCGTAACTTTCACTGTCGCCAGTATCTTCAGATAAACCCTCCAAAATCTCCTTGATAATCTTCTTCGTATTAGTTTTGACATTGATTCAAGAAAGCCCAGGTGCATTTCCTCAGAAAGGCTTAGCTTCGAAGCACCAACAACTTTCTTATCCTCAGGCATCTTCGCAAATGCTGACAAAACACACTCGAAACCGAAGCTTAAAAATTTAAAACCGAGCAAGTACTGTCGCGCGCAGGCTTAAAAGCTGGGTGAGTAAAAGCAGATGGCAAAAGAGCGTGCCAAATAAACTTGCGGTGAGCTCTTATTTATACACCCAGTGTGTCGAAAACTGGAGGGCCCCGTTTGTCAATGACTGTTGCTATTCTAGCAAAAGGAAGGTGTTTTTTTGGACCTTCGGCTTAAAGCCTTCATCCATGTCGCAATATGAATTTATCATTACAGTAAATTAATATTGCGAGGGGCTACTGTTGGGGGCCTTCGGCTTCCGAAGGTCCTCAAAAACATGATTTGACAATATTTTCCGAGTGGAACATGTGAACAGGTATCTTCGGAGTCAGGTTGCGGGTGTATAAAAGCATGGTTAAGACGAAGCTTGACTGGGGTGGAAAGCGACCACAACGAAGGATAAGGCGATCACGAAGCTACGTGCAGAAAAGCTTTGGCATGGCGGCAGAAAAGAGGAACCGACTTAAAGATGAAAAGTCAAATTAAACCTCGAAGGATTGCTATAAGGTTATTGTCAAATGTAAAGAGCATCAATGTAATTTTACACGGGCTGCGTCCCGTGCCTATAAATAGATGAACAGTAGTCCCGTACTGTTCACGTTGACTTGACATACGCTTTTTTGCATCACGTCTGTACCTTTACTTTCCATCAATCTGAAGGTACATTTATAATTTGTTTTTATGAGTTTGATAATAAAAATAAGTTGATGATAATACTCATATCATTACTCGTACTTTATGTATATATGTGTTCTTTTTTACCATCTATCAATCTTACGAAGGTCTTTTCCTTTGTTATCTTCGTCCAAGATTCATTATATCCGAAGGGGTATAATGTTTATAAGGACGAAGGAGTTTAACATTTAACACTTTTTATGTTGCCTTGTTCTTAATTCTTAGCATTTGAGAACAAGTCCCCAACAATAAATATGTTAATACCTAGATTAGAATTTAAATCCTAAAGAAAAATTCTAGAATTAAAACAAGAGAAGAAAATAATTACATATAAGAACAAATAAATATAAAATAATCCAATCAGGTTCCTAATTGTATTTGAAATTATACAGTTGATTTAAGTATGAACTTCACACTTATAAATTCAAATTTGGGATTTAAATTCAAAATTAAAAGACAAAATAAAAGGGAAAAGTAAAAATATAAAAGAGAAATGAATTAAACACCTAACTGGGCTTCAGAACCCGATTTTGGCCCACTGGTTTTCCCCTCCGCGCGGCCCACAGCATACATCTCCCGCGCACTATACCTCAGCAGACCTCGACTGGTGGGACCGGGAAGTCGACACTTGCTCCGTGGCTTGCGCTCGTGCCTCTGCTCAGTGGACCAGCAGGTCTGGGCCGCCTTCCCGGAGATATCGCACCCGTGGGCGCCACTGCCTTGGGGGGCCCACTCGCCAGCGTGTTTCCCACGCCCACCATTACCGCGCAGCTCAAGCTCAACGAACCGCGTGATTTGCTGGGTGCCGCTCGCTCCAAGTGCGACCTACTCGGCGCTATATATCTACGGGTGGGACCGTCGGGTCCGAGTCATGGTCACCCACTTCTCCGCGGTCAGCTCGCCGCTGCACGACTAACAACTTCGCCGAAATCTTTGTGTGGATGGATCGGGTGGGGAAAATGACTTACGGGGCCACGCACGAGGGTATTTGAGCCGCGTCTCCCTGCTCCTCCCGTCTATCTGCAAGCCCTCCACCAAATCAGCCACTCACGCGACCTTAGGATTGGGCGCGCCATTGCCGAGAAGCCAGGAAGAGGAGAAAATCTGTGGCAGTACTCAATCATCGGAACTGTGATCCTGCGGGGCACCAGTGGGCGCGAGGAACCAAGACGGAGGTCGTCGCCACCCAATTTTGTCGATTGGGCGATCGGAGTGCGGCGAATTTCTCGCCGTTGATGCATCACCGCTGCTCTACGTGGCCAGACTCCAACAGTGCGCCAACTATCAGTAAGAACCTTACCCAGTCCCGTGCTACTACCGAATTAGCGAAATACCTCTTCAATTGTAGAGCCGGGGCCTCGGGCGCTGGGGTGTTCGCGGGTCGGCCATGGTGCCACCGTGGCGGACCGCCGCGCCATCCAACGGAGGCCATAGGTGGAAGATCGGTTGCTAGCCATCGATCGGAAAATAGACGGTCGAGATTAGATCGCGGGTGTGAGGGCATCTCATCCGTAGATCTAAAATTGAACGGCATCGACCCGATCCGCGGGGCATTATGTGTAGATTAGATCGGGATCGTTCGTGGTGAATCGGACGAATGAGATTCGACTTTAGCGTTTTAAAACATGGTTGTTAGATTGAGATCGGCCGGTCAGGGGCGCGTACCAGTTGAATTTGGGGCGATCTAATATGCGCCGTCTGCGCATAATCCAACGGCCAGCGCAGCACGATACCCCTTTGCCTCGGCACTTATTCAAAAGAGACCTTATATTTTTAGATAATAGAACCCGCTGTCCTCCAGCGCGTGAGAACTGAGTCTATGGGAATTTTGCGAAAAAGCCCCTGGTCTTTCTGAAAATTGATGTCCAGTCCAAAGAAGGAATAAAATAGAGAGAATGCATATAGAAATTGATTTTAATATAAAAACAATTTTAGAAACTTGTAAAATGCATAGAAAATTCATTTTAGCTCCAAATTGATCTATTCCAATTTCTAAAATTTTGTAATATTATTGCCTATCAATTAGTGTCTCTGTTTTGATATGAAAGACAATTTAAAATTTATCTATCACTTAATCTTATATTAAATATATAAAACCTTGGAAAATTCATAACTTAAAAGCTATAACTCCAAATTTAATGATTCCAGTTCCTATGATCTCATTTTAATATGTAGATTTTTATTGTATATTTTATTTACATATTTGGTGCAATGTTAGTTTTTGCTATACTATGTATGTATTGTGTTGATGCGAGTAGACGAGCAAGCCACTATGGATTATGAGGTTCAGCAAGTAGAAGTAGCTGAGAAGGAGCTCATTGAAGGCAAAGTGCCCTTGATCACTTACTTTTTTTCAACCATGTTCTTATTAATTATAATGATCTGCATAGGTTAATTTTGATGGGATCCTTTAGGTCACCCCAGTTTTGGTTATCTTATACCTTGTTCACCACTGAAATATTTTTGGGTAGTACCTGCTATTGCTTTATGTGGATTTGAGTATGGAGATACACTATTCATGATTACTCTTTTATTATCTTTTTATTATTACTGTTCATATTAAGATCATTATGTTAATGGGAACATGGAGCGACCACCCGGGAAAACAGTGCTACCACAAGGGTTTAATGGGACGCCCTTGGCTGATTAACTAGAAAAGCTAGTGGATGACTTCCTTACCCGAAAGGGGCAAGGGCAGTAGGGGATTGGTCAGTGTAGGGAGGTCCTTGGGTTGATTTTGCTGCGATGGTGGTCAGACGAGGGATTCCAGCACTGGATCTTCCTATAAACTGTAGCGGGATTTCTGAAACTAGTGGAATTTTGTAAAGGCCTCGTAGTGTTACCGTGCCTCGCCTCCTTGGTAGAGGTGTATGGGATTTGTCGTCTCTTGGCATATGGGTAACATGACTTGTGGGTAAAGATGCGCAACCTCTATAGAGTGTAAAACTGGTATACTAGCCGTGCTCACAGTCATGAGCAGCTCAGACCCTCACATGATTAATTTATGGAACATAAATTTAATTTGATATTTGCATCGCATTTGGGATTATTTTATTATTAATTTTCTTTATTATTATTAAGGTTTGGTATTTACTTACACTTAGAAATTGCTAATAAAATTTTGACCAACTTATAAAAGCAATGCTCAGCTTCAGCCTCTATTTTGTTGATCAGCCTTACACTTCACATGAACTCCCACCTTTGGTGGGTTCATGCACATTATTCCCCACGACTTGTTGAGCTATGAACGTATGTGAGCTCACTCTTGCTGTCTCACCCCCCACAGGAGAAGAACAGGTGGTCGAAGAGGAGCCGCCTAACACTGAGGCATTTGACTTGATCTAGGTGGCGTCTCCCAGTCAGCTTTGTGGCGCCAGAGAATAATACTTAGTTTGCTTTATTTTATCATTTATTTTTGTAAGACTTTCGCTATGTAATAAGTACATTTATGATATTTATGACATTTATCTCTATGCACTCTGTTATTATGTGTGTTTTTCTTCCTTGGCGGACATATGAGATGCACCCGGATTTGTCCCTTAAATCCGAGTGTGACACTCAGAAAGTGATACCGAATGTCTATGTGCTTAGTGCGGCTGTGTTCAACAGGATTATCCGCCATGCGGATTACACTCTCATTGTCACATAGCAGAGGGACTTTGCTCAATTTGTAGCCATAGTCCCTGAGGGTTTGCCTCATCTAAAGTAATTTTGTATAGCAATGGCCTGCGGGAATATACTCGGCTTCGGTGGTAGAAAGAGCTTCTAAGTTTTGTTTCTTTGAAGCCCAAGACACCAGGGATCTCCCCAGAAACTGACAAGTCCCTGATGTACTCTTCCTATCAATTTTACACCGTGCCCAATCGGCATCTGAATATCGTATTAAATCAAAAGTGGATCCCTTGGGGTACCAAAGCCCAAACTTAGGAGTGTAAACTAAATATCTCATGATTCTTTTCACGACCCTAAGGTGAACTTCCTTAGGATCGACTTGGAACCTTGCACACATGCATACAGAAAGCATAATATCTGGTCGAGATGCACATAAATAGAGTAAAGATCCTATCATCGACCAGTATACCTTTTGATCTATGGACTTACCTCCCGTGTCGAGATCGAGATGCCCATTTGTTCCCATGGAAGTCCTGATGGGCTTGGCGTCCTTCATTCCAAACTTCTTAAGAATGTCTTGAACATATTTTGTTTGGCTGATGAAGGTGCCCTCTTGGAATTGCTTGATTTAAAATCCTAAGAAGTACTTTAACTCCCCCATCATAGACATCTCGAATTTTTGAATCATGATCCTACTAAACTCTTCACAAGTAGATTTGTTAGTAGACCCAAATATGATATCATCAACATAAATTTGGCATACAAACAAATCCTTTGCAATAGTTTTAGTAAATAAAGTAGGATCGACTTTACCGACTTTGAAGCCATTAGTGATAAAGAAATCTCTTAGGCATTCATACCATGCTCTTGGGGCTTGCTTGAGCCCATAAAGCGCCTTTGAGAGTTTATAAACGTGATTAGGGTACTCACTATCTTCAAAGCCGGGAGGTTGCTCAACATAGACCTATTCCTTGATAGGTCCATTCAGGAAGGCACTCTTCACATCCATTTGATAGAGCTTGAAGCCATGGTAAGTAGCATAGGCAAGTAATATGCGAATTGATTCAAGCCTAGCTATGGGTACATAGGTTTCATCGAAATCCAAACCTTCGACTTGTGAATAACCCTTAGCCACAAGTCGGGCTTTGTTCCTTGTCACCACACCATGCTCGTCTTGCTTGTTGTGGAATACCCATTTGGTTCCTACAAAATTTTGGTTAGGTCGTGGAACTAAGTGTCATACCTCATTCTTCATGAAGTTGTTGAGCTCCTCTTGCATTGCCAACACCCAATCCGAGTCTCTTAGTGCATCCTCTACCCTATATGGCTCAATAGAGGAAACAAAAGAGTAATGTTCACAAAAATGAGCGACTTGAGATCGAGTGGTTACCCCCTTGTGAATATCGCTGAGGATGAAGTTCACGGGGTGATCTCTTTGAATCGCTTGGTGGACTCTTGGGTGTGGCGGTCTTTGACCCTAAATTTCTTGCTCATCTTCCTTGTCCTTGTCATAGTCATCTCCCCCTTGATCATTGTCCTCCTCTTGAGGTGGCTCATCCTCTTGATCTTCATTTTCATCATCTTGAGCCTAATCCTCTTCTTGAGTTGGTGTAGATGCTTGCATGGAAGTTGATGGTTGATCTTGTGCTTGTGGAGGCTCTTCGGGTTCCTTGGGACACACATCCCCAATGGACATGTTCCTTAGCGCGACGCATGGAGCCTCTTCATCATCTAATTCATCAAGATCAACTTGCTCCACTTGGGAGCCATTAGCCTCATCAAACACAATGTCACAAGAAACTTCAACTAATCCAGTGGACTTGTTGAAGACTCTATATGCCCTTGTGTTTGAGTCATATCCTAGTAAAAAGCCTTCTACAGCCTTAGGAGCAAATTTAGATTTTCTACCTCTTTTAACAAGATTAAAGCATTTGCTACCAAAGACTCTAAAATATGAAACGTTGGGCTTTTTACCGATGAGGAGTTCATAAGATGTCTTCTTGAGGATTCGGTGAAGGTATAGCCGGTTGATGGAGTAGCAAGCAGTGTTAATTGTTTCTGCCCAAAACCGGTCCGGAGTCTTGTACTCATCAAGCATGGTCCTCGCCATATCCAGTAGAGTTCTATTCTTCCTCTCCACTACACCATTTTGTTGTGGTGTCTAGGGAGAAGAGAACTAATGCTTATGCCCTCATCCTCAAGAAAGCCTTCAATTTGAGAGTTCTTGAACTCCGTCCCGTTGTCGCTTCTTATCTTCTTGATCCTCAATCCGAACTCATTTTGAGCTCGTCTCAAGAATCCTTTGAGTGTTTCTTGGGTCTGAGATTTTTCCTGTAAAAAGAATACCCAAGTGAAGTGAGAATAATCATCCACAATTACAAGATAGTGCTTACTCCCGCGGATGCTTATGTAAGCAATCGGGCCGAATAAATCCATGTGGAGTAGCTCCAGTGGCCTGTCCATTGTCATGATGTTTTTGTGTGGATGATGGACACCAACTTGCTTTCCTGCTTGGCATGCACTATAAACTCCGTCTTTCTCAAAATGAACATTGGTTAGTCCCAAAATGTGTTCTCCCTTTAGAAGTTTGTGAAGATTCTTCATCCCAACATGGGCTAGTCGGCGATGCCAGAGCCAACCCATATTAGTCTTAGCAATTAAGCAAGTGTCAAGTTCAGCTCTATTAAAATCAACTAAGTATAGCTGACCCTCTAACACTCCTTTAAATGCTACTGAATCATCACTTCTTCTAAAGACAATAACACCAGTATCACTAAAAAGACAGTTGTAGCCCATTTTACACAATTGAGATACAGAAAGCAAGTTGTAATCTAAAGAATCTACAAGAAAAACATTGGAAATGGAATGGTCAGGTGATATAGCAACTTTACCAAGTCCTTTGACCAAACCTTGATTTCCATCCCCGAATGTGATAGCTCTTTGGGGATCTTGGTTTTTCTCGTAGGAGGAGAACATTCTTTTCTCCCCAGTCATATGGTTTGTGCATCCGCTATCAATGATCCAACTTGAGCCCCCGGATGCATAAACCTGCAAAACAATTTAGGCCTTATTCTTAGGTACCCAAACGGTCTTGGGTCCTTTCACATTAGAAACAAGCACCTTGGGTACCCAAACACAAGTGTTGGGGACTTGTTCTCAAATGCTATGAATTAAGAACAAGGCAACACAAAATGTTATATGTTAATGCCCTTCGTCCTATGAAGCATTATTTCCCTTAGGATATAATGATCTTAGGACAAAGGTCATGAAGGACATACTTTCATCATTGCAGTATACATTAATGAAAGAAGAAGCATATGAAACGTAAAAAACAACATGAACAATTATGTAACATTATTAATTCATTTTTACTATATTATCATGAGTGTGAAAACAATATAAAATTACAAATTGTACCTTTGACTCAATAGAAAGCGAAAGCACAAGGGTGACGCAAGAACGAGTACAAGTCAGCGTGAACAGTATGGGGGTACTGTTCATCTATTTATAGACACAGGACGTAGCCTGTGAGAAATTACACTCATGCCCTTTATATTTATTATTGACTTTAGGACAATTCATTGAGGTCCATACTGCCTTTTCCCCTTTAAGTCGGTTCCTTTTCCCGCTGCTATGCCGAAGCCCCCATGCGCGTGGCTTCGCAACCGCATTACCCTTCGCATTGTTCACGTTTCTCACATTGTGTATGGTTTATATCTGAGTCCGAAGATACCTGTTCATATACAACACTTGGAAAACATTATCAAATCATGTTTTTGAGGACCTTCGGAAGACGAAGGCCCCCAACAGTAGCCCCTCGCAGTATTAATTTATTTAAGATAACGAATTCAGACTGCGACATGGACGAAGGCCTTAAGCCGAAGGTCTAAAAAACACCTTCCCATTGCTAGAGTAGCAACAGTCAATGACAGATGGGACCCCCCAATTTGGAGCGTGCTCAGCGTATAAATAAGGACTCGCACCAACCACATTTGATACGTTGCCTGCGCCATTTGCTTTGTTTTGTCAATTTCATAGCTCTTGCTCACTAACGCTTGCTAGTTTTTCAAGTTTTCTGAGCTTTGGTTAAAAAGACGCATTTGGGTCATTTCTGAAGGAGAAATGTCTGAAGACAAAAAGATTGCTGTTGAGACGAAGGTGAGTGAAGAGACGAAGCTATTTGAAGAGAAGAAGAGTATGGATCCTTATATTGCTGGTTTTATCGAATCGATGGCAAAGAAAAACACAGAGAAGATTGTTAAAGAGACACTGGAAGGTTTATCTGAAGATAACGGTGACAGTGATAGTTATGATGCGGAAAGCGGGGGCGAAGATTCTAAGGATCGGCCCTGGAGGCCAAGTCATACAATCTTTAGGAAATCAATGATTAAACAAAGTCATCTTGATAATATGAGAGGAAGATACTTTTGGGACATGTTTATTGTTAGGGCTGGCAGAGACAACAAGGTCCCTGCCCCCGAGTAAAACGAAGTTGTAATTTATCGAAGCTTCTTCAAAGCCGGGCTTCGATTCCCACTGAGCAGGTTTGTAGTTGAAGTGCTAAAAACCTACCAAATCTTCCTTCATCAGTTGACCCCCGAAGCCATATTGAGGATGGGAACCTTCGTCTGGGCAGTAAGAAGCCAAGGAATAGAACCAAGCGCGAAGTGTTTCTGCAGCATGCACGAACTCCTGTATGAGACAAAGGCCATGGGCAAAGAACAATATCACAACAACTTCGGTTGTTATGGATTTGTCGCCCGCGCCAACGCCAGCCACCCAGTGCCAACATTTCAGAAGAGATGGCCCGGAACTTGGATGGAAGAATGGTTTTATGTGAAGAACGACTTGACGGCGAGGGAGGACATCAAAGAGGTTATCATGCGCCCTATATGGTCTCGCTTCGGTCTCTGAAAACCGAAGGTTGAAATTGATGATGCTGCGGAAGCGTGCCAGAAGGCTTTCGGCACTGTCTGCTTTTTCATTAGTACAAGAGATTTAATTCAAGAGCATATAGCATTTAGAGTATGGTCGCTTGCGAAAGGCTAGGAAATGCCGAAGGAAATCATCAATGATCCTAGCGAAGGTGATTTGGTCCGGTTGAAATACACCTTCAGGTTTGGAGATAAATTTGATGAACCAAACGATGATTGGCTGAAGTGTATTGAAGTTACAAGTGATGATCTACTTGGATCATATTCCAAGGCAGAAGATAATGCATTATCCACAGCCTTCGGAAGTCGGGGAAAGAAGAGATTGAATAGAGTTTTTGATGCTATTGGCTTCGTTTACCCTGACTACCGCTACCCGCTACGGGGACAGAGGAAGAAGAGAAAAGTTGATGCAACGGCTGCCCCAGCCGGGCCTATGCCGGAGGCTACAAGCAAAAGGTTGAAGGTGCTTACCCACTGGCCGCATTACATTGAACCGACCGTGGTTCCTGAATTTGGCGCAGGGACATCTTCTGCTGCCGAAGCAAAGCGCGCTACCCCGACTGTGTAGAGTACTGAAGAGCTGATTGTGGCGCCGAAGATGTCTACAGTCGGGCTAGCCAAAGCTAGAGATGACAAGGCTGAAGAGCTACAGGTGGAAAAGGTGATAGAAACGCCAGAAATCTTGAGCCCACCTATAGAGACAATTTTGTCAAAGATGCAAAAAAACTCCTGTCGCCACTCCTAGAAGGAGGAGGATGGCCAACGTATTAGACGCTGTTATAGAGACTACAAAGGCTTTGAGCCCTGCTCCTAAGAAAATTGTCGAAGCTTCGAAAGCTCAGGTCGAAGCTAAAGCTGGGCCTTCTGTAAGGAAAATGGACCCCGAGCCATTTGGCTAATTGAGTTTTGGTGTTTGATGAACAACACAATTCATGAACTAATAAGTTTTCTAGTGTTTGTGTTTGTAGTTCACAGGATGCAAGATTTACTTGGACTAAGGAATTGAGGAAAGCAACACCTCAAAAGAAGACATTAAGAAGATCCAAGAAAAGTCCAAGTGTGCTGCTGTGGACTGTCTATGCGAAGGCGCACCGGACTGTCTGGTGCCCACACGCCGGACTGTCCAGTGCACCAGGGAACTCCAGCCCAACGGCTAGTTCCAGGTGGCACCCGGAGAGAAGACCACCGGACTGTCCAATGTGAGCACTAGACTGTCCTGTGTGGAAAAGCCTGCGGCGCCAACGGTCACCTGCTCTGACAGAGCAATGGCTAGGCGCACCGGACAGGCTACAGTGCGCTGTCCAGTGCACCATCGGACTGTCCGGTGCACCACCGGACTGTCCGGTGCACCACCGGACTGTCCGGTGTGCCGCAGAGAACTGCAGCTTTTCTCCAACGGCTAGAATTGAGTTGGGGCCTATATATACTTCACCCAACCGGCCATTTGAAGGTGTGGGAGCCCAAGCAACATACCAAGGCATATAGTGCATATTTCCAAGAGCTCAAACACCCAAGTGCTTAATAGAATCACTCGGTGGTTAGCATAGGTGCTTTGCGAAGTGCTTAGGTTAGTTAGACCGCTTTAGCGCTTGCTCTAGGTGAACCCTAGTTAGGTGAGTGAGTTTAGACAAACCACACAACCCCTCGGCTCTTGCATGAGTCGTTGTAATTGTACTAAGTGGGGCGAGAGTCTTGCGAGACCGTGACAACCGCGTTTGTGTCACGCCCGCCACTGTGTACCGGAGGGAACGAGGCCCATGGCGTTTCGGCCGGAAGCTCGATAGTGGAGACGGCGGGGAGCGTCCGAGAGGAGCTAGAAGCGGAGCACCACTTACGCGTGGAGAAGGCCTGCGGCTCTCTATGGAGTTACTCGACTGTGGTGCTTGGCCCTCGCGTGGGCTTCCCTTTGCGTAGAGGCACCAACGAGGATTAGTCGGGACCTTGCATGGTTTTGGATACCTCGGTAAAAATACCAGCGTCATCCACAAGAGTTTGCTTCTCTACTTTGCTCTTTAAGTTTCCGCATTTATATTAAGCATTTAAGTTTCAATCTTATATTCATACTTATTTAGTGTAGATTGAAACTTAGCCTTTGCGGTAGAGATAGCAACACTTAGACAAAACCTAGTTTGCACATTCTAGTTTGATTATTTGCATAGGTTTTGCTCTAGGGATTTAATTATGGCCTAGTCTTGTAAAAGTTTTAGAAGTCCTAATTCACCCCCCTCTTAGGCATCACCCATTTCCTACACCTTCAATGCCTACCGAGACAGAGCCTACCGCGCCTGAGAACAAAATAGCAGGGCAGAATGTACCAGAAAAAACCGAAATTCCTGCTCCCGAAACTCCGATCGAAGACGTTGACTATATTATTTGGCATGCTGCGGGGAAAAAATTGTCCGAAGAGGAAATTTTTGAAGCCAAACACTATGCCCGGGAACTAAAGTACTTGAAGGGGGCCCTAGTGTTTAATGGTACAAATGAAGATGATTTTTTATACTGTCTCCTAGACAATAAAGAATTATCTGTGTATCGAGAGATGGCCAGAAGTATGGGCTTCCCGAAGCTCGAAGCTGGCCTTTGTGCCATGACGAAAGCTGATCTCGCAGATAGTCTTGCATACAACAGTCTGAAGGTTCAGAAATTATGAATTTTGAAGCTTATGAACTATGGAATGAAGTCTTTTACTCTGATGTTAATCCTTTTATTCTTTCTTGCAGGGCTTGATACTTAGCAACACCCTAAGAGCGCAAAAGAATGCTGAAGACGAGAGCTGTACTATAGCTCTCAACAACCTTCGAACAGATGTTATCAAGCTAAGAAACGAAGCCTCAGAAAAAGACAAAATTCTACTTTCATTGGTGGATAAAGTAAAAGTAGATGAAGCAAATTTTGAGGCTCAAGATGAAATTCAAAAGAATGAGATCGAAGACCTTCGAAAACAGCTGGCCGAAGCCAAAGAAAAATGTGGGCTCCGAGGCCAACCGAGATATTAGTGAATATTGGAGAAATTATTTAGAAAAAAACGGTTGGAGAACTGCGCGCATCCAAAGAAAGATGCTTCGAAAAATCCCTGGGCTGTGTGGAGAAAATAAAGGCTAGCTTCGCCAAAGTGGGTGCCTATTCCAACGAAGATAACTTTATACGAGGCAACCCTGAAGGTGTTATCGAATGGATAAGCGGAGAAGCCGAAGCTTTTGAAGAAATTTTAAGTGATCGCAGGGATGTCTACGCGTTTTCCGGTGCGAGAGGAATTTCAGCCATCCTGGAGAAGGTGGGTTGCGACCATGTCAAAACTTTGGCCCAGGCCGAAGCTGCCTTCTCTGTGGATGACACAAAAGATCCCTCAACTGAAGCAAGCTTAGTGGGTGGAAAATTTTACATTGATATCTGGGCAAATGGTGGCCGAGAAATAGCTCACGAAATTATGAAGAAGAGCGAAAAAGACATCCATGAGGCCCGAGTTCAAGCTAAGCAATCTGAAGAAGCTGCAGAGCGCGAGAGGTGCTTAGGTATTGTTTCACGGCATCTAGCTTCGGCATTTGTTTTCGTGACTTCGAACTGATTAATTTTTCTACTGTAGCTGAACTATCTCCTCCACCGGAACCGTTCGACCCCCTGGCTGACCCGAAAACGAAGGAAGCAATAGATATCATTAATGTGGCCGAATCTATTGTGGACGAAGTTATTGACAAGTTGTTAAATGAAGTTGCGGAGAAGGTCCTGAGAGAGGACTAGTACTTGTTTGTAAAAACATTTCTAGATGATCAATGTAACTTTGCTGTATCAAGACTGTAATATTCGATGTGCATGTTTTTGAATCTAATATGTAAATTATTTGTAATTCAGTTCTTTGCGATGCATGAAACTTTATATACATACCGCTTTTGAGCCTTTGGCGAAAAAACACCTTCCCTTCTTTTCATGCTTCGTAAAGAAGAAAATATCCTTACTTCGTAAAAATATCCCATCTTCATAAACAAAGGATCCCTTCTTTTGCATTAGAGCTGACGAAGTTGTATTTCTCAGCTTACTTTGTGCCTTAGCACGTTTTCATTTTTTATATAGCCGTCTCCGAAGATCGACTTCGTATTCAACTCGTGTCATCGGTGCAATTTGATGTATGATGTGATGTTATGCGGGATGATGTGATGATATGATGCAAAGGATGATGCTAATGCCGAAGATACGCACCCACACACCCACACTGGAACACACCATCTCTGCGTCCCCTTAGGAACGATCGGAATCTCTTTGCCGTTTATTTTTCGGCTTCACCGTTTATTTTTCGGTGTAAGTTCTGCATCCCCTTAGGAACGTCTTTTGAACTTCTTCACCTTCTATTTCGGTGGTATTTTTCGCGTTGACTTTTCGCGCTTCGCCTTATATTTCGGCGGTATTTGGCTCTGCATTCCCTTGGGAACGACTTTTGAGCAAAAAACTTACGCTACGCTCCGTTGTGAGCGACTTTTCTTTTTGTAGCTTCGGCAAGACTTAGACTGTGCTCCCTTAGGAACGTCTTTTTTTTGTAGCTTCGGCTGTTTTTGAGCTTCGCAAACCTGTGGAAAAGCTATATTTCATTCTAATATAAGCGAAACTATTACAAAAAACTAGGTTTACATTGATTGTTTCTTAAAAAACAAAATGACAAACAACCATAAAAACATTTTTGGAATAGGATATCGCTCAATAAATGTGCTTGGATTCTGGCACAGTATTGTTGACTATGCGAGCTTCGGATTCCTCCCTGAAATCCTGTTGTTGTTGAGAGTGCTGGTGTCCTTCTGGCTGCTAGCTCCGGGAATGAATCTGTTGTAGTGGTGGTGGAGGTGGGAGTTGTGGCCAAGAAGCCTGTGAATGGCTAGCCGAAGCAACGGAAGCTGCAGGATGATTGCCCACATACTCTGGTATGTATGGAGAATGGCACGAAGCAGTGTGCAAGACCTGCTTCGGCTAATTTTGCTGAGCTTCGGCTTCTGCTATCTCCTTTTGCTTCTGAATAGTGATTTGGCACATTCTTGTAGTATGGCCCTTGTCCTCACCACAGAATAAGAAGTAGATCTTTCTAGACTGATCCCCAAATCTTCCCTCGAAGCCCCTGGCGCCTCTGCCTCTTGGGGCTAGTGGCCTAAAGGAGCTTTGCTGTTGCCCCGAAGATTGTGAGGTGTATTGCGACCTCTGTAGCTGACTCCCTTTGTCATCATTCTGAGTGGAATTGTGGATTGACCTGACATGCCTCGGATGGATTCTTCCTCTGAAGCCCCTGGTCATTTCCGAGAATCTGTAAGCTTCCTCTCTTCTCTGACGAAAGTCGTTGTCAGCCCGGATGTACTCATCCATTTTCTGGAGCAGCTTCTCCAGAGTTTGTGGGGGCTTCCTAGCGAAGTACTGGGCCGTAGGTCCTGGCCGAAGGCCCTTAATAAAGGCCTCAATGACAATTTCATTGGGCACCGTGGGCGCTTGCGCCCTCAATCGCAAGAACCTTCAGACATACGCCTGGAGGTATTCCTCATGGTCTTGCATGCATTGGAACAGGGCCTGAGCTGTGACTGGCTTCGTCTGAAAACCTTGGAAACTGGTCACCAGCATGTCCTTAAGCTTCTACCACGATGTGATAGTCCCTGGCCGAAGAGAAGAATACCATGTTTGAGCTACATTCCGGACTGCCATGACGAAGGACTTCGCCATGACAGCAGTATTGCCCCCATACAAAGATATAGTTGCCTCGTAGCTCATCAGAAACTACTTTGGGTCTGAATGCCCATCATACATGGGAAGCTGAGGTGGCTTGTATGATGGGGGCCATGGGGTAGCCTGCAGTTCTACTGCCAAGGGAGAAGCGTCATCAAAAGTAAAGGTATCATGATTAAAATCATCATACCATCCATCTTCGTTGAATAAGCCTTCTTGACAAAATTCCCTATGTTGGGGCCTTCGATCTTGTTCATCTTGAACAAGATGGCACACTTCTTCAGTAGCTTCGTCGATCTTCCTTTGAAGATCAGCCAGTCGTGCCATCTTCTCCTTCTTCCTTTATACTTGTTGATGAATAATTTCCATGTCCCTGATTTCTTGGTCCAATTCCTCCTCCTGGAGTGTTGGACTTGTGGCCTTCCTCTTCTGGCTTCGAGCTTCTTGGAGAGAAAGAGTTTTCTGGTTTGGGTCTAGTGGTTGCAATGCAGCTGTTGGGGACTTGTTCTCAACTGCTAAGAGTTAAGAGCAAGGCAACACAAAAAATGTTAAATGTTAAAGTCCTTCGTCCTTCGGGACATTATTCCTCTTCGGGAAATAATGAGTTTTGGACGAAGGTCTTAAGAGACATACCTTCGTAAACGTAACAAGTAATGGCGAAGGATTTATATAAAGCATGAAATATGACATGAACATCATCATAAAATCATTTCTATTAATCATGGAAAGATAGAAATGATTTTAAATTACAAATATACCTTCGGTCCTGAGAGAAGGTAAAAGTACAAGCGTGACGCAAAAGCGAATGCCAAGTCAGCGTGAACAGTACGGGAGTACTGTTCACCTATTTATAGACGCGGGACGCAGCCCACGTAAAATTACATCCATGTCCATTACATTTCTCAATGACTTATGGAAATCTGTTAAGGTCCACGTAGTCTTTTCATCTTTAAGTCGGTTCCCCCCTCTGCTATCGCGACGAAGCTTCCCTGCGCACAGCTTCGGCTATGCACCACCCTTCGCAGAGCTTGGTAATCAGCCCGTCCTTCGTCTGGTTCAGGCTTCGTCCTGACCGTACTTCATATTCATAGTTCTGAATCCGAAAGTACCTGTTCACATAGTCCACTTGGAAAACATTGTCAAATCATGTTTTTGAGGACCTTCGGAGGACGAAGGCCCCCAACAGTAGCCCCTCGCAATATTAATTTGTCAATAATAAATTCAGATTGCGAAATGGACGAAGGCCCTGAGCCGAAGGTCCGAAAAAACACCTTCCCTTTGCTAGAATAGCAACACTCACTGACAAGCGGGGTCTTTCAATTTTCACCGCCCCGGGGATATAAATAAGATCATACCGCAAACTTATTTGGTACGCACACTTGCCATCTGCTTCGGCCCACTAAATTTTTAGCTCGTGTGCACTAAGATTTGCTGATCTTTTTGATTTTGAAGCTTCGGACTTGGAAACAGTTTTTTAGCGCTTCCGAAGATGTCTGAAGGTAAGAAGATCGCTGCTGAGACGAAGCTGAGTCTTGACGAAGAGAAGAACTTGGGGTTCATTATGGCGATGGCGGAGACCAACACAGAGAAAATCACCAAGGAAATTCTTGAAGGTCTGTCCGAAGATACTGATGACAGCGACAGTTTTGATGTAGAAAGTGGTGGGGAAGAGGCCGAAGATCGACCGTGGCGACCGAGCCACACAGTTTTTGGGAAAACCACTATCAAGCAGAGTCATATTGATAATATGAGGGGGCGGTATTTTCGAGATATATCTATTGTGAGAGCTGATGCTGGGGAAAAAACTTCTCCCACCCCCGAAGAAGATGAGGTCGTTATCTTCCGAAGCTTTCTCAAGGCAGGGCTTCGATTCCCCCTAAGCAACTTTGTTGTTGAGGTACTAAAGACATTTCAAGTCTACCTGCATCAAATTACTCCCGAAGCCATCATAAGAATGGGGGTGTTTGTGTGGGCTGCGAGAAGCCAAGGTTTGGAACCAAATGCTAAAAGCTTCTGCAACATTCATGAGTTATTATATGAGACAAAGCCCTGGGGAAAAGAACAATATCACAACAACTTTGGGTGCTACAGCTTTGGTGCCCGCTCCGGGTCAAGCTGCCCTGTGCCGACCTTTCGGAAGAGGTGGCCCGGAGCCTGGATGACTGAATGGTTCTATGTAAAGAATGACTTATCAGCGCAAGAGAATGTCAAGAGTATTATTATGCGCCCCATCTGGCAATGCTTCGGACTTCGAAGGCCGAAGGTTGAAATGGATGAAGCGGCCGAGGAATGCCAAAGGGCCTTCGGGGTTATCTGCTCTTTTATTGGGACAAGGGACTTGGTCCAAGAGCACATTGCCTTCAGGGTATGGCCACTTGCAGAAAAGTGGGAAATGCCGAAGGAGACCATCAAAGAGTCCGACGAAGGCGGACTGGTCAGACTGAAGTACACATTCAAATATGCAGATAAATTTGTTGAACCTGATGATGACTGGTTGAAAAGCATTGAAACATTAAGTGACGAACTGCTTGGGGCATATTCGAAGGCTGAGAACACTGCGTTATCAGCAGCCTTCGGAGGCCGAAAAAAGAAGAGACTCAACCGGGTATTTGACGCAGTCGGGTTTGTGTACCCCGACTACCACTATCCGGTATTGAGTCGCAAAAGAAAAAATACTTCTACTGCGGCAGAGGCTACGACAAGTGCTACCAGTGAGCCAGTGCCGCGAAGGAAAAAGATGAAGGTGCTTACCCACCCAGTGCGTTTTATTGAACCGGCCACAGTGCCAGAATTTATAGGTGAAGTCTCTTTGGCCTCTGAAGCTACTGAACCAGCTCCAGTGCCGAAGATGGAAGAAAAGTCTGAGGCGCCTTCAGCGGAAAAAGCAGAGAAACCGAAGGTTGAAGAGTCAAAAATGTCTGAAATCTTAAGTCCTTCGGTAAATGTCGAAGCAATGAAAAACCAAAAGGGCCCATCGGTGACCCCAAAAAGAAAAAGAATGGTGAACGTACTAGATGTCTTGGAGACAATTAAGTCTTCAAGCACAACTCCAAAAAAGAGTGTTGAAGTTGCTGAAGCATCTACTGAAGCTTCGACGCAACAAGCTGAAACTGAAGCTGGGCCTTCAGAGCCCTCCAAGGAGCAACCTTTAGAAGCCGAAACAATAAAAATATCAGAACCAGTTTTAGTTGAAGAAATTGACACTGCCATCCCCGAAGCTCCTGCCAGCATATGCGATTACATCATACGACATGCTTCGGGGAAGAAATTATCTGAAGAAGAAACTTATGAAGCCAACCATTATGCGAAAGAGCTAAAATATCCGAAGGGGGCAGTAATATTCAATGGGACAAATGAAGATGACTTCCTATACTGCCTGCCTGACAACAAAGAACTATCTGTCTGCCGAGAGATGGCCAGGAGTATAGGTTTCCCGAAGCTCGAAGCTGGATTATGCGCCATGTCGAAAGAGGATCTCGCAGACAGTCTTGCGTACAATAGCCTGAAGGTATGGGAATTAAACGCTTGAAAAAACTTTTTTTTTTAAAATACGTAATTTAATCCTTTATTCTTATATGGATTCTTTTTCGTATAGGGCTTGATTCTAAGCAACGCATTAAGAGCCCAAAAGAGCGCCGAAGATGAAAGCTATGAGATTGCGTTCAACAATTTGCGCTCCGAAGTTATCAAACTGAGAAACGAAGCTCTGGAAAAGGATAAAATTCTGCTTACACTGGTAGATAAAGTAAAGAAGGACGAAGCTGCTTCAAAGACCCAGGCCGAAGCCCAAAAGCGCGAGATTAAAGATCTTCAGAAACAGCTGGCTAGAGCTAAAGAGGAGCGTGTGCTTGAGGAAACAAAACGAGAACTTAGTGATCATATGGTCAATAAATTGGAATTAAGTGTTAAGGAGCTTCGCGCATCTCAGAGGAAATGCTATATTAAATCTGTAGAGTGCGTCAAAAAGATAAAGTCCAGCTTCGCCAGCGTTGGCGCCTTTTCTAGTGAAGAAAATTTTCCAAGAGGCAATCCCGAAGGTCCACTGGATTGGATCAGTCACGAAGCAGAAGCCTTCGAGGAAATTCTGAGCAGCCGTGGTGACATCTGCGCTTTTTCAGGTGCCAGAGGAGTTGCCGCTGTTCTAGAGAAAAAAGGTTGTGAACATATAAAATCTTTAGCTCAGTCCGAAGCTGCTCTGTCTTCTGAAGACATTAAAGATCCGTCAACCGAAGCAAGCATGGTTGGCGGTAAATTCTTCACTGATATCTGGGACAATGGCGGCCGAGAAATGGCGCAAGAAATAATTCAAAGAAGTGAAAAAGGCATCCATGATGCAAGGAAAGTGGCAGAAGCTGCCGAAAGAAGTACAGAGCCCGAAGGGAAATTAGGTATTAATTAGTCGTTCTTATTGTGTTGTAACTTTTTTTTTCAAACTTTGTTCGCGATTTGCAATAGTAATGTAAAAATGTTCTCTTCCCTCAGAACCTGCTGGATCGCTCGCTGATCCTCATACAAAAGGGGATGAGGAAATTAAGCAAATGGCCGAAGCTATCATGGATAAAGTTGTTGATCAACTTCTAAATGAGGCCGCCGAAGCAGTATTAAGAGAAGACTAGATGCTATTTAGAAAAAACATTTAAAGTGTAATCTATGTAACATTTTGTACATTTGAATGTAATATACAAGTCTCTTTTCATTATTTAATTCTTTACGATGCATGAAACTCTACATACATACCATTTTTGAG
Organism: Zea luxurians; assembly: GCA_029449295.1. Taxonomy (NCBI): domain Eukaryota; kingdom Viridiplantae; phylum Streptophyta; class Magnoliopsida; order Poales; family Poaceae; genus Zea; species Zea luxurians. The sequence continues at coordinate 2,559,238 of JAOPSE010000139.1, read as the reverse complement.
CCTTCGGCGAAAAAACACCTTCCCTTCTTTTCATGCTTCGTGAAGAAGACATTCTTCGTTAAAATTATTCTGATGAATCACATCCATGCTTTGTGAAAACATTCTCCGAAGCTATACAATTTCGATATTGCTCTGATAAAGCCCGCCCATGCTTCGTAAAAATATTCTCTGAAGCTGTATTCGAAGCTATACAATTTCGATGTCACTTTCTCAAAGCATCCTTTCGAAGGTTGATAGTGTCCCCTTCTCTTGCCAAATGCAATATGATGTATGATGCTTATGCTATGCAAAATGATGTGATGATGTTATGTTATGCAAATGACATTTGCTCCGAAGATACACACAAAATTTATTCGTAAGCTCTGCATTCCCTTAGGAACGTCTTTGGAGCTTCTTCGCCTTTTACTTAGACGGTATAAGCTCTGCATTTCCTTAGGAACGTCTTTGGAGCTTCTTCGCCTTTTACTTAGACGGTATAAGCTCTGCATTCCCTTAGGAACGTCTTTGGAGCTTCTTCGCCTTTTACTTAGGCGGTATCAGCGTTGACTTTTCGCTGTATGCTCTGCATTCCCTTAGGAACGTCTTTGGAGCAAAAAACTTACACTGCGCTCCCTTTGGAACGGCTTTTTGTAACTTCGGCAACTTACTCTGCGTTCCTTAGAACGACTTTTTGTTGCTTCGAAAGATTTTTAATAATCCGAAGGTCCTCCTAGTTACCGCAAATTTTTAAGCTTCAGCAACTTAAACCTGTGGAGAAGATAGGCTTTCCTCATAACCAACCACAAAACTGTTATATGAAAACTGAAATGTTCTTTATTACACAGAAAATAGAACTTAAACGGAAAAAACTGCTATCAAAATAGGATATCTGTCAATAAATGTGCTTCGACTCTGGCACAGTACTATTGACTGTGCGAGCTTCAGATTGCTCTCTGAGATCCCTTTGATGCGGAGCATATTGGCTCCCTTCTGGCTGTTGGCCTTGTTGCAGCGGAGGTGGAGGCGGGGGCTGTTGCCATGAAGCTTGAGGTTGACTTGCCGAAGCTACAGAAACTGCAGGGTGGTTGCCCACATATTCCGGGATATAAGGCTGATGGTACGAAGCAGTATGCATGACCTGCTTCGGCTGGCCCTGTTGCGCTGCAGCTTCTGCTAACTCCTTTTGTTTCTGGATGGTGACATGGCACATCCTAGTGGTATGACCCTTGTTCTCACCACAAAATAAACAAAACATCCTCCTTGGTTGATCTCCAAATCTCCCGCCGAAGCCCCTGGTGCCTCTGCCTCTTGGAGCTGGTGGCCGGAAGAAAGTTTGCTGTTGCCCCGAAGCTTGTGAGGAGCACTGCGGCCTGTTCTGCTGACTCCCCTTGTCATCATTTTGAGTGTTGTGGATGGACCTGACATGCCTCGAATAAAATCTTCCTCCGAAGCCCTTGGTCATCTCAGAGAATCTGAAAGCCTCCTCCCTTCTTTGGCGAAAGTCATTATCAGCACGAATGTACTCGTCCATCTTTTGGAGCAGCTTCTCCAGAGTCTGAGGAGGCTTCCTAGCAAAGTATTGTGCTGCAGGTCCAGGACGGAGCCCCTTGATCATGGCTTCGATGACAATCTCATTGGGCACGGTTGGCGCCTGCGCCCTCAAACGCAAGAACCTTCTGACATACGCCTGAAGGTATTCTTCATGATCCTGAATGCACTGGAACAAAGCTTGAGCAGTGACCGGCTTCGTCTGAAACCCTTGAAAGCTGGTTAACAACATATCCTTCAGCTTCTGCCATGAAGTGATCGTTCCTGGTCGAAGGGAGGAATACCAGGTCTGAGCAACACTCCTGACAGCCATAACAAAAGACTTTGCCATGACTGCAGCATTGCCCCCATACGAAGACACTGTTGCTTCGTAGCTCATCAAGAATTGCTTCGGGTCTGAGTGGCCATCAAACATGGGAAGCTGGGGTGGCTTATAGGACGAAGGCCAAGGTGTAGCCTGCGGCTCAGCAGACAGAGGAGAAGCATCATCGAAAACAAAATTTCCATGATGGAAATTTTCATACCAGTCATCTTCGTTGAAGAAACCCTCCTGACGAAGGTCTTTTTGTTGAGGCCTTCGGTCTTGCTCATCATGGGTAAGATGACGGACTTCTTCAGAAGCTTCGTCTATCTGCCTTTGCAGCTCAGCTAGCCTGGCCATCTTCTCTTTTTTCCTCTGCACCTGTTGATGAAGCATCTCCATATCCCTGATTTCTTGGTCTAGTTCATCTTCCTGAAGCGTCGGGCTGACAGCCTTCCTCTTCTGGCTTCGGGCCTCCCGAAGAGAGACGGTCTCCTGGTTGGGGTCCAGTGGTTGTAGTGCTGCAGCCCCAGCCGCTGAAGCTTTCTTCGGCGCCATAGCGAAGGTCTATAGCTTCCGAAGGTGTTCACAAAACTCGAAGTGGAAGTGAGTTCACCGGAGGTGGGCGCCAATGTTGGGGACTTGTTCTCAACTGCTAAGAGTTAAGAGCAAGGCAACACAAAAAATGTTAAATGTTAAAGTCCTTCGTCCTTCGGGACATTATTCCTCTTCGGGAAATAATGAGTTTTGGACGAAGGTCTTAAGAGACATACCTTCGTAAACGTAACAAGTAATGGCGAAGGATTTATATAAAGCATGAAATATGACATGAACATCATCATAAAATCATTTCTATTAATCATGGAAAGATAGAAATGATTTTAAATTACAAATATACCTTCGGTCCTGAGAGAAGGTAAAAGTACAAGCGTGACGCAAAAGCGAATGCCAAGTCAGCGTGAACAGTACGGGAGTACTGTTCACCTATTTATAGACGCGGGACGCAGCCCACGTAAAATTACATCCATGTCCATTACATTTCTCAATGACTTATGGAAATCTGTTAAGGTCCACGTAGTCTTTTCATCTTTAAGTCGGTTCCCCCCTCTGCTATCGCGACGAAGCTTCCCTGCGCACAGCTTCGGCTATGCACCACCCTTCGCAGAGCTTGGTAATCAGCCCGTCCTTCGTCTGGTTCAGGCTTCGTCCTGACCGTACTTCATATTCATAGTTCTGAATCTGAAAGTACCTGTTCACATAGTCCACTTGGAAAACATTGTCAAATCATGTTTTTGAGGACCTTCGGAGGACGAAGGCCCCCAACAGCAGCAGCCCCTGTCGCTGAAGCTTTCTTCGGTGGCATGACGAAGGTCAGTGCTTGTCGAAGGTGGTCGAAAGAGTTCACCGGAGGTAGGCACCAATGTTGGGGACTTGTTCTCAAATGCTATGAATTAAGAACAAGGCAACACAAAATGTTATATGTTAATGCCCTTCGTCCTATGAAGCATTGTTTCCCTTAGGATATAATGATCTTAGGACGAGGGTCATGAAGGACATACTTTCATCATTGCAGTATACATTAATGAAAGAAGAAGCATATGAAACGTAAAAAACAACATGAACAATTATGTAACATTATTAATTCATTTTTTACCATATTATCATGAGTGTGAAAACAATATAAAATTACAAATTGTACCTTCGACTCAACAGAAAGCGAAAGCACAAGGGTGACGCAAGAACGAGTACAAGTCAGCGTGAACAGTACGGGGGTACTGTTCATCTATTTATAGACACAGGACGCAGCCTGTGAGAAATTACACTCATGCCCTTTACATTTATTATTGACTTTAGGACAATTCATTGAGGTCCATACTGCATTTTCCCCTTTAAGTCGGTTCCTTTTCCTGCTGCTATGCCGAAGCCCCCATGCGCGTGGCTTCGGAACCACCTTACCCTTCGCATTGTTCACGCTTCTCACATTGTGTATGGTTTATATCCGAGTCCGAAGGTACCTGTTCATATACAACACTTGGAAAACATTGTCAAATCATGTTTTTGAGGACCTTCGGAAGACGAAGGCCCCCAACAACAAGTCTTGGAGCCCTTGTGTTTGCCCCCAATATATTTGGCAACTATTTTGCCTGATTTGTTAGTTAGCACATAAGATGCATCAAAGGTTTTAAATGAAATGTTATGATCATTTGATGCAGTAGGAGATTTGTTTTTAGGCATTTTAACATGGGTAGAATGCCTAGAGCTAGAAGCCTCATTCCTATACATAAAAGCATGATGTGAAACAGAATGAGATTTCTTAGCATGAATTCTTCTAATCATGTGCTCAGGATAACCAGCAGGATATAAAATGTAACCCTCGTTATCTTGAGCCATGGGAGCTTTGCCCTTAACAAAATTAGATAATCTTTTAGGGGCATTAATTTTGACATTGCTTCCCTGTTGGAAACCAATGCCATCTTTAATGCCAGGGCGTCTCCCACTATAGAGCATACTTCTAGCAAATTTAAAATTTTCATTTTCTATCTCATGCTTATTAATTTTAGCAGTTACTTGAGCTATGTGATCATTTTGTTCTTTAATTAAAGCTAGGTGATCATGAATAGCATCAACATTAATGTCTCTACATCTAGTACTAATAGAAACATGATCAACACTAGGTGTAGAGGGTTTGCAAGCTTTTAATTCATCAATCTTAGCATATAAAATGGCGTTCTCATTTCTAAAATTGGAAATAGAAACATTACAAACATTCAAGTCTTTAGCCTTAGAAATTGTCATTCTCAAGTCTAAGGCTAGAAATTGATTCATTCAATTTGTCAATCTTAGCAATTAAACTAGCATTATCATTTTTAAGATTGGTAATTGAATCATCACAAACATTTAACTTCTCAACCTTAGCAATTAAATTAGCATTCTCAATTCTAAGGTTGGAGATAGTGTCATTGCAAATGCTAAGCTCCCTAGTCAAATTTTCATTTTTCTCTACCTCCTGAGCATAAGCATTCTTTACCTTAACATGCTTTTTATTTTTCTTAATAAGAAATTCCTCTTGGCTATCCAAGAGTTCATCCTTCTCATGAATAGCACCTATTAATTCATTTAATTTCTCCTTTTGTTGCATGTTAAGGTTGGCAAAAAGGCTAAGCAAGTTTTCTTCATCATCACTAGAACTACCTTCATCACTAGATGTAGTATACTTAGAGGTGGTTCTAGCTTGTACCTTCTTTTTCTTGTCGTCCTTTGCCATGAAGCATTTGTGGCCGACATTGGGGAAGAGAAGTCCCTTGTTAACGGTGATGTTGGCGGCATCCTCGTCGGAGGAGGAGTCGGTGGAGCTCTCATCGGAGTCCCACTCCCGACAAACATGGGCATCGCCGCCCTTCTTCTTGTAATACCTCTTCTTTTCCTTCCTCTTTCCCTTCTTGTCGTCGCCCCTGTCACTGTCACTAGATAATGGACATTTAGCAATAAAATGACCGGGCTTACCACATTTGTAGCACACCCTTTTGGAACGGGGTTTGTAATCTTTCCCCTTCCTTTGCTTGAGGATTTGGCGAAAGATTTTGATGATAAGCATCATTTCCTCGTTGTCGAGCTTGGAGGAGTCGATTGGAATCCTACTCGGTGTAGATTCCTTCTTTTCTTCCTTCGTCGCCTTGAATGCAACGGGTTGCACCTCAGGTGTGGAGGTGGCGCCTTGCTCCAAGTTTGCAATATGTTTGGAGCCTTTAACCATTAGTTCAAAGCTCACAAACTTTCCTATAACTTCCTCGAGAGACATTAGCTTATATCTAGGATCACCACGTATTAATTGAACTTGCGTAGGATTACGAAAAACGAGTGATCTTAGAATAACCTTGACCATCTCATGTCATCCCACTTGGTGCTCTCGAGGTTGCGCACTTGGTTGACCAAGGTCTTGAGCCGGTTGTACATTGCTTGTGGCTCCTCTCCTTGGTTGAGAATGAATCGACCGAGCTCCCCCTCGATCGTCTCCCGCTTGGTGATCTTGGTCACCTCATCCCCTTTGTGCACGGTCTTTAGTACATCCCAAATTTCTTTGACACTTTTTAGCCCTTGCACCTTATTATACTCCTCTCGACATAGAGAGGCGAGGAGTATAGTGGTGGCTTGGAGTCAAAGTGCCGGATTTGGGTGACCTCGTCCGAATCATATCCTTCATCCCATACGGATGGTACCTGCACTCCAAATTCAACAATGTCCCATATACTTGCGTGGAGTGAGGTTAGGTGATGCCTCATTTTATCACTCCACATATAATAATCTTCACCATAAAAAACCGGTGGTTTGCCTAATGGGACAGAAAGTAAAGGAGTGCATTTAGAAATGCAGGGATATCGTAGGGGGATCTTACTAAACTTCTTGTGCTCATGGCGCTTAGAAGTGGCGGACGGCGCGTCGGAGCCGGATGTGGAAGGCGACGAAGAATCGGTCTCGTAGTAGACCACTTTCTTCATCTTTTTCTTCTTGTCGCCACTCCTATGCAACTTTGAAAGTCGCCTAGAGGGGGGTGAATAGGGCGAAACTGAAATTCTCAAAAATAATCACAACTACAAGCCGGGTTAGCGTTAGAAATATAATAGAGTCCGCGAGAGAGGGTGCAAAACAAATCGCAAGCAAATAATGAAGTGAGACACGCGGATTTGTTTTACCGAGGTTCGGTTCTCTCAAACCTACTCCCCGTTGAGGAGGCCACAAAGGCCGGGTCTCTTTCAACCCTTACCCTCTCTCAAACGGTCCCTCGGACCGAGTGAGCTTTCTCTTCTCAATCACTTGGAACACAAAGTTCCCGCAAGGACCACCACACGATTGGTGTCTCTTGCCTCAATTACAAGTGAGTGTTTGATCACAAGAAAGAATCAAGAAAGAAGAAAGCAATCCAAGCGCAAGAGCTCGAAAGAACACAAGCAAATCACTCTCTCTAATCACTAGGGCGTTGTGTGGAATTTGGAGAGGATTTGATCTCTTGGGTGTGTCTAGAATTGAATGCTAGAGCTCTTGTAAGTAGTTGAGAAGTGGAAAACTTGGATACAATGAATGGTGGGTGGTTGGGGGTATTTATAGCCCCAACCACCAAACTAGCCGTTTGGTGAGGCTGTCTGTTCGATGGCGCACCGGACAGTCCGGTGCACACCGGACATGTCCGGTGCGACAGCCACGTCACCAAAAAGCCTTTGGGTCGACCGTTGGAGCTCTGTCTTCTGGGCCCGCCTGGATGTCCGGTGCACACCGGACATGAACTGTAGATTGTCCGGTGCGCCTGCTCTCGCATGCCTGACGACTGCGCGCTTCTGGCGCGCATTAAATGCGTCGCAGGTAGCCGTTGGCGCCGAAATAGCCGTTGCCCCGCTGTTACACCGGACAGTCCGGTGTACACCGGACAGTCCGGTGAATTTTAGCGGAGCAGCCGAAGTGAAAACCCGAGGCTGGCGAGTTCCTGAGGCCGCTCTTCCTTGGAGCACCGGACATGTCCGGTGTACACCGGACAGTCCGATGAATTATAGCGGAGTGGCCTTCGGAAATTCCCGAGAGTGAAGAGTTTGAAGTCGGAGTCCCCTGGTGCACCGGACATGTCCGGTGGCACACCGGACAGTCCGGTGCGCCAGACCAGAGGTGCTTTCGGTTGACCTTTGCTCCTTTATTTGAACCCAATACTTGGTCTTTTTATTGGCTAAGTGTGAACCTTTTGCACCTGTATAACTTACACACTAGAGCAAACTAGTTAGTCCAATATTTGTGTTGGGCAATTCAACCACCAAAATTATTTAGGAACTAGGTGTAAGCCTAATTCCCTTTCAATCTCCCCCTTTTTGGTGATTGATGCCAACACAACCAAAGCAAATGTAAAAGTGCATAATTGAACTAGTTTGCATAATGTAAGTGCAAAGGTTGCTTGGAATTGAGCCAATATAAATACTTACATGATGTGCATGGATTGTTTCTTTATTTTTAACATATTGGACCACATTTGCACCACATGTTTTGTTTTTGTGAATTCTTTTCAAAGTCCTTTTGCAAGATAGTCAAAGGTAAATGAATAAGAATTTTGAGAGGCATTTTCAAGATTTGAAATTTTCTCCTTTTGTTTGAAATGCTTTTCCTTTGACTAAACAAAACTCCCCCTAAATGAGATCCTCCTCTTAGTGTTCAAGAGGGTTTTGATATACCATTTTTGAAATACTACTTCCTCCCCCTTTTGAACATAGTAAGATATTAATATGAAATTGACCAATTGAAAATCTCCAAATTTTTAAAGTTAGGTGGTGGTGCGGTCCTTTTGCTTTGGGCTCATATTTTCTCCCCCTTTGGAATGAATCGCCAAAAACGGAATTATTAGAGCCCAACGTAGTACTTTCTCCTCCTTTGGTCACAAAATAAATGAGTGAAGATTATACCAAAGTTGGAGAGATGCTCGGAGTGACGGCGAAGGATGAGTAGTAGAGTGGAGTGGAAGCCTTTGTCTTCGCCGAAGACTCCAATTCCCTTTCAATATACCTATGACTTGATTTGAAATACACTTGAAAACACATTAGTCATAGCATATATAAAAGAGATATGATCAAAGGTATACTTGTGTGCTATGTGTGCAAATTAGCAAAAGAAATTCCTAGAATCAAGAATATTTAGCTCATGCCTAAGTTTGGTAAAAGTTTGTTCATCAAGAGGCTTGGTAAAGATATCGGCTAATTGATCTTTAGTGTTAATGTAAGAAATCTCGATATCCCCCTTTTGTTGGTGATCCCGAAGAAAATGATACCGAATGGCTATGTGTTTAGTGCGGCTATGCTCAACGGGATTATCCGCCATGCGGATTGCACTCTCATTATCACATAGAAGGGGAACTTTGGTTAGTTTGTAACCGTAGTCCCGCAGGGTTTGCCTCATCCAAAGCAATTGCACGCAACAATGGCCTGCGGCAATGTACTCGGCTTCGGCGGTAGAAAGAGCGACCGAATTTTGCTTCTTTGAAGCCCAAGACACCAAGGATCTTCCCAAGAACTGGCAAGTCCCCGATGTGCTCTTCCTATTAATCTTACACCCCGCCCAATCGGCATCCGAATAACCAATCAAATCAAATGTGGATCCCCGAGGGTACCAAAGCCCAAACTTAGGAGTATAAGCCAAATATCTCAAGATTCGTTTTACGGCCGTAAGGTGGGATTCCTTAGGGTCGGATTGGAATCTTGCACACATGCAAACAGAAAGCATAATGTCCGGTCGAGATGCACATAGATAAAGCAATGAACCAATCATCGACCGGTATACCTGTTGATCCACGGACTTACCTCCCGTGTCGAGGTCGATATGCCCATTGGTTCCCATGGGTGTCTTGATAGGCTTGGCATCCTTCATTCCAAACTTGCTTAGAATGTCTTGAGTATACTTTGTTTGGCTAATGAAGGTGCCCTCTTGGAGTTGCTTGACTTGGAATCCTAGAAAATACTTCAACTCCCCCATCATTGACATCTCGAATTTCTTTGTCATGATCCTACTAAATTCTTCACATGTAGATTCGTTAGTAGACCCAAATATAATATCATCAACATAAATTTGGCATATAAACAAATCATTGTCAAGAGTTTTAGTGAATAGAGTAGGATCGGCTTTGCCGACTTTGAAGCCATTAGCAATAAGGAAATCTCTAAGGCATTCATACCATGCTCTTGGGGCTTGCTTGAGCCCATAAAGCGCCTTAGAGAGCCTATAAACATGGTTAGGGTACTCACTGTCTTCAAAGCCGGGAGGTTGCTCAACATAGACCTCCTCCTTGATCGGTCCATTGAGGAAGGCACTCTTCACGTCCATTTGATAAAGCTTGAAGCCATGGTAAGTAGCATAGGCTAATAATATGCGAATTGACTCAAGCCTAGCTACGGGTGCATAGGTTTCACCAAAATCCAAACCTTCGACTTGTGAATACCCCTTGGCCACGAGTCGAGCTTTGTTCCTAGTCACCACACCATGCTCATCTTGCTTGTTACGGAAGACCCACTTGGTTCCTACAACATTTTGGTTAGGACGTGGAACTAAGTGCCATACCTCGTTCCTTGTGAAATTGTTGAGCTCCTCTTGCATCGCCATCACCCAATCCGAATCTTATAGTGCTTCCTCTACCCTGTGTGGCTCAATAGAGGAAACAAAAGAGTAATGCTCACAAAAATGTGCAACACGAGATCGAGTGGTTACCCCCTTATAAATGTCGCCGAGCATGGTGTCGACGGGGTGATCTCGTTGTATTGCTTGGTGGACTCTTGGGTGTGGCGGCCTTGGTTGTTCATCCTCCTTGTCTTCATCATTTGCGTCTCCCCCTTGATTATTGCCGTCGTCTTGAGGTGGCTCATCATTGTCTTTTTCATCTTTATCAACTTGAGCTTCGTCCTCATTTTGGGTTGGTGGAGATGCTTGCGTGGAGGAGGATGGTTGATCTTGTGCATGTGGAGGCTATTCGGATTCCTTAGGACACACATCCCCAATGGATATGTTCCTTAGCGCGATGCACGGAGCCTGTTCTTCACCTATCTCATCAAGATCAACTTGCTCTACTTGAGAGCCGTTAGTCTCATCAAACACAACGTCACAAGAAACTTCAACAAGTCCTGAGGACTTGTTAAAGACTCTATATGCCCTTGTGTTTGAGTCATATCCTAGTAAAAAGCCTTCTACAGTTTTAGGAGCAAATTTAGATTTTCTACCTCTCTTAACAAGAATAAAACATTTGCTACCAAAAACTCTAAAATATGAAATATTGGGCTTTTTACCGGTTAGGAGTTCATAGGATGTCTTCTTGAGGATCCGGTGTAGATATAACCGGTTGATGGCGTAGCAGGCGGTGTTGACCGCCTCGGCCCAAAACCGATCCGGTGTCTTGTACTCATCAAGCATGGTTCTTGCCATGTCCAATAGAGTTCGATTCTTCCTCTCCACTACACCATTTTGTTGTGGAGTGTAGGGAGAAGAGAACTCATGCTTGATGCCCTCCTCCTCATGGAAGCCTTCTATTTGTGAATTTTTGAACTCCGTCCCGTTGTCGCTTCTAATTTTCTTGATCCTTAAGCCGAACTCATTTTGAGCCCGTCTCAAGAATCCCTTTAAGGTTTCTTGGGTATGAGATTTTTCCTGCAAAAAGAACACTCAAGTGAAGCGAGAATAATCATCCACGATAACTAGACAGTACTTACTCCCGCCGATGCTTATGTAAGCAATCGGGCCGAATAAATCCATGTGTAGGAGCTCCAGTGGCCTGTCACTAGTCATGATGTTCTTGTGTGGATGATGAGTGCCAACTTGCTTCCCGGCTTGGCATGCGCTACAAATCCTGTCTTTCTCAAAATGAACATTGGTTAGTCCTAAAATGTGTTCCCCCTTTAGAAGCTTATGAAGATTCTTCATTCCAACATGGGCTAGTCGGCGGTGCCAAAGCCAACCCAAGTTAGTCTTAGCAACCAAGCAAGTGTCGAGTTCAGCTCTATCAAAATCTACCAAGTATAGCTGACCCTCTAACACTCCCTTAAATGCTATTGAATCATCACTTCTTCTAAAGACAGTAACACCTACATCAGTAAATAGACAGTTGTAGCCCATTTGACATAATTGGGATACGGAAAGCAAATTGTAATCTAAAGAATCTACAAGAAAAACATTGGAAATAGTATGGTCAGGTGATATAGCAATTTTACCCAATCCTTTGACCAAACCTTGATTTCCATCCCCGAATGTGATAGCTCGTTGGGGATCTTGGTTTTTCTCATATGAGGAGAACATTTTCTTCTCCCCTGTCATATGGTTTGTGCACCCGCTGTCGAGTATCCAACTTGAGCCCCCGGATGCATAAACCTGCAAAACAATTTTAGTTCTTGACTTTAGGTACCCAAACGGTTTTGGATCCTTTGGCATTAGAAACAAGAACTTTGGGTACCCAAACACAAGTCTTGGAGCCCTTGTGTTTGCCCCCAACAAACTTGGCAACTACCTTGCCGGATTTGTTAGTCAAAACATAAGATGCATCAAAAGTTTTAAATGAAATGCTATGATCATTTGATGCATTAGGAGTTTTCTTTCTAGGCAACTTGGCATGGGTTGGTTGCCTAGAGCTAGATGTCTCACCCTTATACATAAAAGCATGGTTAGGGCCAGAGTGAGACTTCCTAGAGTGAATTCTCCTAATTTTGCTCTCGGGATAACCGGCAGGGTACAAAATGTAACCCTCGTTATCCTGAGGCATGGGAGCCTTGCCCTTAACAAAATTAGACAATCTTTTAGGAGGGGCACTAAGTTTGACATTGTCTCCCCTTTGGTAGCCAATGCCATCCTTGATGCCAGGGCGTCTCCCATTATAGAGCATACTTCTAGCAAATTTAAACTTTTCATTTTCTAAGTTATGCTCGGCAAGTTTAGCATCTAATTTTGCTATATGATCATTTTGTTGTTTAATTAAGACCATGTGATCATGAATAGCATCAATATCAATATCTCTACATCTAGTACAAATAGAAACATGCTCAACGGTAGATGTAGAGGGTTTGCAAGATTTTAATTCTACAACCTTAGCATGTAGTATATCATTTTCATTTCTAAGGTTAGAAATAGTAACATTGCAAACATCAAAATCTTTAGCCTTAGCAATTAATTTCTCATTCTCATTTCTAAGGCTAGCAATAGAAACATTCAACTCATCAATCCTAGCAAGTAAATCAACATTATCATTTCTAGGATTGGAAGTTGAAACAATACAAACATGAGAATCAACCTTAGCAATTAATTTAGCATTTTCATTCCTAAGGTTGTTAATGGTCTCATGGCAAGTGCTTAGCTCATTAGACAATTTTTCACATTTTTCTACCTCTAGAGCATAAGCATTTTTAACCTTAACATGCTTTTTGTTTTCCTTAATAAGGAAGTCCTCTTGTGAGTCCAAGAGATCATCCTTCTCATGAATAGCACTAATCAATTCATTTAATTTTTCCTTTTGTTGCATGTTAAGATCGGCAAAAAGGGTACGCAAATTATTCTCCTCATCACTAGCATTATCATCACTAGAGGATTCATATTTAGTGGAGGATTTAGATTTAACCTTCTTCCTTTTGCCGTCCTTTGCCATGAGGCACTTGTGGCCGACGTTGGGGAAGAGAAGTCCCTTGGTGACGGCGATGTTGGCGGCGTCCTCATCGTCGGAGGAGGAGTCGGTGGAGCTCTCGTCGGAGTTCCACTCGCGGCACAAGTGGGCATCGCCGCTCTTCTTCTTGTGGTACCTCTTCTTTTCTCTCCTCTTGCCCTTCTTGTCGTTATCTCTGTCACTGTCACTTGATAATGGACATTTAGCAATAAAGTGACCGGGCTTACCACACTTGTAGCAAACCTTCTTGGAACAGGATTTGTAATCCTTCCCCTTCCGTTGCTTGAGGATTTGCCGAAAGCTTTTGATGATTAAGGCCATCTCCTCATTGTCAAGCTTGGAGGCGTCAATTGGTTGTCTACTTGGTGTAGACTCCTCCTTCTTCTCCTCCGTCGCCTTAAACGCCACCGGTTGCGCCTCGGACGTGGAGGGTTCGTCAAGCTCATTGATCTTCTTTGAGCCCTTAATCATACATTCAAAGCTCACAAAATTCCCGATCACTTCCTCGGGGGTCATTAGTGGGTATCTAGGATTACCACGAATTAATTGAACTTGAGTGGGGTTAAGGAAAATGAGAGATCTTAGAATAACCTTAACCACCTCGTGGTCGTCCCACTTTTTGCTCCCGAGGTTGCGCACTTGGTTCACCAAGGTTTTGAGCCGGTTGTACATATCTTGTGGCTCCTCCCCTTGGCGAAGACGGAAGCGACCGAGCTCCCCCTCGATCGTTTCCCGCTTGGTGATCTTAGTGAGTTCATCACCCTCGTGCGCGGTCTTGAGTAGGTCCCAAATCTCCTTTGCATTCTTCAACCCTTGCACTTTGTTGTATTCCTCCTTGCTTAGAGAGGCGAGGAGAATGGTTGTGGCTTGAGAGTTGAAGTGCTCGATTTGGGCCACTTCGTCCGTATCATAATCCTCATCCCCTATGGATGGTATCTGTGCTCCAAACTCAACAACATTCCATATACTTTTGTGGAGTGAGGTTAGATGAAATTTCATTAAATCACTCCACCTAGCATAATCTTCGCCATCAAAAGTTGGCGGTTTGCCTAATGGAACGGAAAGTAATGGAGTATGTCTAGATGTACGAGGATAGTGTAAGGGGATCTTACTAAACTTCTTGCGCTCTTGGCGCTTAGAAGTTACGGACGGTGCATCGGAGTCGGAGGTAGATGTTGATGAAGTTTCGGTCTCGTAGTAGACTACCTTCCTCATCCTCTTGTGCTTGTCGCCTTTCCGATGCGACTTGTGGGAAGAAGATTTTCCCTTCTTCTCCTTGTGGTGTGAGGAAGATCTTTTCTCTTTTCGTTTGGAGGAGTCCTTCTTCTTCTCCTTCCTCTTGGTGCGGGACTCTTCCGATGAAGTGCTCCCTTGGCTCGTAGTGGGCTTGTCGCCGGTCTCCATCTCCCTCTTGGTGTGATCTCCCGACATCACTTCGAGCGGTTAGGCTCTAATGAAGCACCGGGCTCCGATACCAATTGAAAGTCGCCTAGAGGGGGGGTGAATAGGGCGAAACTGAAATTCTCAAAAATAATCACAACTACAAGCCGGGTTAGCGTTAGAAATATAATAGAGTCCGCGAGAGAGGGTGCAAAACAAATCGCAAGCAAATAATGAAGTGAGACACGCGGATTTGTTTTACCGAGGTTCGGTTCTCTCAAACCTACTCCCCGTTGAGGAGGCCACAAAGGCCGGGTCTCTTTCAACCCTTACCCTCTCTCAAACGGTCCCTCGGACCGAGTGAGCTTTCTCTTCTCAATCACTTGGAACACAAAGTTCCCGCAAGGACCACCACACGATTGGTGTCTCTTGCCTCAATTACAAGTGAGTGTTTGATCACAAGAAAGAATCAAGAAAGAAGAAAGCAATCCAAGCGCAAGAGCTCGAAAGAACACAAGCAAATCACTCTCTCTAATCACTAGGGCGTTGTGTGGAATTTGGAGAGGATTTGATCTCTTGGGTGTGTCTAGAATTGAATGCTAGAGCTCTTGTAAGTAGTTGAGAAGTGGAAAACTTGGATACAATGAATGGTGGGTGGTTGGGGGTATTTATAGCCCCAACCACCAAACTAGCCGTTTGGTGAGGCTGTCTGTTCGATGGCGCACCGGACAGTCCGGTGCACACCGGACATGTCCGGTGCGACAGCCACGTCACCAAAAAGCCTTTGGGTCGACCGTTGGAGCTCTGTCTTCTGGGCCCGCCTGGATGTCCGGTGCACACCGGACATGAACTGTAGATTGTCCGGTGCGCCTGCTCCCGCGTGCCTGACGACTGCGCGCTTTTGGCGCGCATTAAATGCGTCGCAGGTAGCCGTTTGCGCCGAAATAGCCGTTGCCCCGCTGTTACACCGGACAGTCCGGTGAATTTTAGCGGAGCAGCCGAAGTGAAAACCCGAGGCTGGCGAGTTCCTGAGGCCACTCTTCCTTGGAGCACCGGACATGTCCGGTGTACACCGGACAGTCCGGTGAATTATAGCGGAGTGGCCTTCGGAAATTCCCGAGAGTGAAGAGTTTGAAGTCGGAGTCCCCTGGTGCACCGGACATGTCCGGTGGCACACCGGACAGTCCGGTGCGCCAGACCAGAGGTGCTTTCGGTTGACCTTTGCTCCTTTATTTGAACCCAATACTTGGTCTTTTTATTGGCTAAGTGTGAACCTTTTGCACCTGTATAACTTACACACTAGAGCAAACTAGTTAGTCCAATATTTGTGTTGGGCAATTCAACCACCAAAATTATTTAGGAACTAGGTGTAAGACTAATTTCCTTTCAAACTTGACACGGGGAGGTGATTCCTCCTTTCCTTTGGCGCGGGACTCCCTTGATGGAGCCTTCCCGTGGCTTGCAGCGGGCTTGTCGCCGGTCATGATTTCCCTCTTGGCGTGATCTCCCGACATCACTTCGAGTTGTTAGACTCTAATGAAGTACCGGGCTCTAATACCAATTGAAAGTCTCCTAGAGGGGGTGAATAGGTGGAAACTAAAATTTATAAACTTAAAACACAACTACAAGCCAGGGTTAGCGTTAGAAATAAATCCGAGTCCGAAAGAGAGGGTGAAAACAAATCAAAGGCAAATGAAGCGGATGACACAGTGATTTGTTTTACCGAGGTTTGGTTCTTGAGAACCTAGTCCCCGTTGAGGTGGTCACAAAGACCGAGTCTCTTTCAACCCTTTCCCTCTCTCAGATGGTCACCTAGACCGAGTGAGCTTTCTCCTTAATCAAACGGGTCACTTAGACCCCACAAGGACCACCACACAATTGGTGTCTCTTGCTTTGATTACAAGTGCTTGAAGAACAAGAATGAGGAAGAAGAAAGCGATCCAAGAACAAGAGCTCAAAGAACACGAGCAAAACTCTCTCTCTAGTCACTAGGTGTTTGGAGTGTATTTGGGACTTGGAGAGGCTTTGATTCTTTTGAATTGTGTCTTGTATTGATTGCACTAGCTCTTGTATTGAATGAGATGCCTGAAAAACTTGGATGCTTGGAGTGGTGGTGGTTGGGGGGTATTTATAGCCCTCAACCACCACATAGCCATTGGGGAGGCTGTCTGTCGATGGGCGCACCGGACAGTCCGGTGCGCTAGCCACATCACCCAACCGTTAGGGTTCTGAGGATTCCGACCATTGGAGCGCTGACTTCATGTCACACCGGACAGGTACTGTTCACTGTCCGATGCGCCTCTGACGTCTGCTCTGACTTCTGCGCGCACTGTTCACGCACTGTTCACACTTTTGCAGACGACCGTTGCGCTGGATAGCCGTTGCCCCGCTAGTGCACCGGACAGTCCGGTGGCACTCCGGACAGTCCGGTGAATTATAGCGGAGAGCGCCTGGAGAAACCCGAAGCTGCGGAGTTCGGAGTGTACGGCCCCTGGTGCACCGGACACTGTCCGGTGGCACACCGGACTGTCCGGTGCACCAGACCAGGGCACACTTGGGTTTCTTTGCTCCATTGAATTTGAACCCTTTCTTTGGTCTTTTTATTGGTTTGTGTTGAACCTTTATGCACCTGTGTAATATATAATCTAGAACAAACTAGTTAGTCCAATATTTGTGTTGGGCATTCAACCACCAAAATTATTTAGGAAAAGGTTTGACCCTATTTCCCTTTCAATTAGTGATTAGTGATTAGTGCTTTGGAAAATCTAAAGAGAGTGTGATCTTGTGATTTTCTTGTTGCCCTTATTGCTTGGTTTTCTTAATTGTGCTTTCTTCATCTCCTTGTAAACTCTCAAGTGACTTGTAAAACTAGCAAGAGACACCTAATTGTGTGGTGATTCTTGCGGGGTCTAAGTGACCATCAAGATTAAGAAGAACTCAAGCAGTATAAGTGACTATTTGAGAGAGGGAAAGGGTTGAAAAAGACCCGACCTATATGGCCTCCTCAACGGGGAGTAGGTTCTTTAGAACCGAACCTTGGGAAACAAGTCGCCCGTGTCTTTGTGCAAATCTTGTATTGTGATTTAATTCTTCCTCTCCTCTCCCTCCAAAGTTCTCTTGCTTGATATCTCTTTGAGTTATCTCACAAAGTTATCTGCATTAATTAAGCAACTCATAGCAAGAACTCTCTTCCGCACTCTGATTTCATTATTACTCATTCTAACTCTAACCCCGGGCAAAGTTCATGTTCAAAGTTTATAATTTCTAGGTTTCACCTATCCACCCCACTCTAGTCGACTTTCAAAAAAGTTCAAGACACAAGATGGAACCAAATCAAACATGAAGATCACAAAGTAACAAAGAGAAGAAGGGTTTCAGTAGGCGTTGAACTACTATATGGAGCATTGGACCATACGATCAAGCTAACCCTAGCTGGCACATAAAAGGAGCGTCAGACTACAAATATCAAGGGTGTTCAAATCATATGGTCTCACTGTGCACACATAGTGG
The DNA here is from genome assembly GCA_029449295.1 of Zea luxurians. NCBI lineage: Eukaryota > Viridiplantae > Streptophyta > Magnoliopsida > Poales > Poaceae > Zea > Zea luxurians. The sequence continues at coordinate 2,541,368 of JAOPSE010000139.1, read as the reverse complement.
TGCGTCAAACTGAGATTTAGACTCACAATGGAGATGGTGCTCGACCACACAATTACACTAATTACATTCAGAGGAGCGTCAAACTGATCCTACAAGGGAATGTTAGACTAGTGGAAATGAAGTTCGGCGATCACCAGAAAGGTTTCTCGGAAGAGAAATGGTCATCAAACTGGCCCAATGGTAGACATCGGACTATACACCAGTACACCACACAGGCATGCCTCAAAATCAACAACGGCTAGTGCTGAAATAGTGGCCATTAAGAGTCGTCGGAATATAACACATTGGTCTGACGACCATGTGTCGGATGGTGTGATGATGTGCATGGAGGCTTTTATAGAAACCACTTGTGTATAGGGAAGACCGAGGCTATCCACGAAGTTATTGCGACAAAAGTTTAGCACTCGTGTGGGTATTCTTGCGATGGACTCCAACAATGACTTGAATGAAGCTTATGTGGTTGTCACTAAAAATACAGCCCATCGATAATAATATCGACTTTTAGCTTATATGTTTATGTTATGTACGCTAGTTAATAAATTTAAAATTTAAATTGTATAACGTATTGTGGTAGAGATAACATACTTTATTTAAACTATAATTGTATATAATAAAGTTATTTGTTGCATATTTTTTAACATAGAACTAGGTTGTCTCCAGCAATCGTGCATATCTCCATATATCGTGTAAAACCTTGTTTTATAATGTAGACTGCACTACCAACATAGTGAAATTTAAAATAAGAGGGGATGAGAGATAGGATGGGTAATCTACAAAACGTTTTATAATATAAACTGCACTATCAACATAGCTTATATGTTTAGAGCATTTGCAACAATGCCTAAAACTGATAACTCAATTTCAAATATAAGGCTCTATGCAGAAAAAAGCTACTCTAAAATTATAGAACATCTTATCAAATACCTCAAATACAATATACACCGTAGTGAGATGCCTTATATATTCTAGATTTTAGACTTTACTATTATAGCAGAATATTTTTTATACCCTAAATCCTATAAAATATAATTTTTTAAAATTATAGAACATTTTTATAGCTCACGCAGGTTGGACATAGTCATCACAATCCATAGACCATAAGTTGGTGTGTATTCTCTGCTCTCATCTTCCTCCAACAGCAGGAGTCTAGTATTTTTGTTTTTATGTCTTCCAAGAAGCAACCGCAACAGTTAATTTATCCACCTAATCATGGGTGCATAAACACCCATAAACACTGGGCTGTTGATTTAGCCACCAAATCAATATTACTTATTCAAATGAAAGTGCATGATTACTCAGAATGCATCCTCACAATCCTATAAAACTGTATAGTCCATCCATCGCCTAAAACTGCATAGCCCATCCATCGCCGCGAGGACGTCCGTCGTGCTCGGGGACAATACTCGTTCTCACAATCCCACACCAATAGGACGTGAGTGAAAGTATGTGTAGACTGGGTGTACAGTTGATGTAAATAGTAAATACTAAGCGACCAAATATGTGAAGAATAAGTTGACAAAATGATATTCAACGTGCAACAGATTGCTGCGACCCAAGCATGGCCAGACAAACTAAAACCTGGTCATCCAGACTTCAGCAGCAAAGTCAAATCCAAAACTATCACATTTTTAGCTTCGTTTGGAAACATTTGTGAAAACACAACGAACTTAGATGGAACCCAAGATAAGTCTTCAGAATTAAGATACCAAGTGAAATCACAATACTTGCATCCGGACGGTACGGATACAGATAAAACATAGCTAGAGCAGTATCCCTCAAGAGACCATTACTGGTGGAACTACGTGCAAGACCTACTGCTTGATCTCAGCCTTCTTCTGCCACAGCCTGTCCAACGAGCTGTCAGCATCACCCTAGGCACAACAAAAAACACGAAATCAGAACCATAACCAAGCAGAAGAATCGATGACACAGCAGAAGCAACATGTAACAATTCACTTGACTAACAGTAATTATGACATATAAACCATAGCAAGGAAATGTGTTAGTTAACAGTGGATGGTGGCCAACCTAGAGACACATAAAGATCATAACTTTGGACTTCCTGAAAGTCAATTTAGCCACACATAAAAAATTCTTTCCAAATCCATTCAGTCATTCACTGTGTCAGCTGCCAACAATGTGAACTCAATAAACACGGAATTGGAGTAGAATGTTGCATGTAGGCATCACATCCTGATTATCACCTGAGCACGGACAAACCCGGAGAGAGCAAACGTGGTGAAGTGACCATCGTACAGGCCATTTGCATCCAAGTGGCCAATGTTGATCTGGACGGAGGCATGATCCTTGGCAGTGATGATCCTGTTCGTGGCCGAGCTGCAAGAACAGAAACTCAATATTAACACAACATAATTAACAATGCAGAGGGCAAAGGTTTAAACAAGAAAGTACGTCAACGTACCACTTCCTGGGGACGTAGAGGTCCACCGTCTTACCCTCCTCGTTCTGCATGATGACGGTTGAGGGACTACCGTAACAGCAACTGAACAGCATAGAAGGGAAGGATAAATCAGGCACATGGGTAGCAAATATTGAAACAAAAATAACAGCAATATGTACTTGCTATTTCTAGGACGAAACAAACAGAAATATTCATGACCATGTAAAAAATTTACTGGAGAATGGCTCTAATTACGACACCCACGACGATCGAACAAGCCATAAAAAAGACTAAGCTATACAGATCTCGTAAAATGCAATTCCACAGTATGTAGAGCTAAAACTACAGCTTACTCGCAAACCGCCACGAAACTTGGTGAAGTCTACCTACGGCTTACTCATGCTAATTCGCAAACCAACAAGAGGGGATCCCAATCAGGCATACGCGCAAGCACGAAGAGGTACAGGAGTAACAAGCATAGGCAAAGATCAGGGATGGCCCGAGGAAGGAGAGAACACACGGACCTTGATCTCTCGAAGGTGAGCACGGAAGACCGAAGACAACTGCGGCGGCGGCTCGATGGTTCGAGTATGGGAGACCTGCTGCCATTTATATGAGAAGAGCGGGTCGTAAACCCTAGCATTCGGTTCTGGCCCACCCGCAGCGTCACGTTCCATTCCTCGCGTGTTGGGCCGTGTCGCTGTGCGCCTTTCTTCAGACCAATTAGTCCATCAGTACTGGGCCAAGCCAAACACGACAAAACGGCCCGCACCATCTACCGGTTCCCGTTCCGTTTCCCTCCTCTCTCCGAAGTCCCAACCGAACCTAAACCAAAAGCTGGCAAGAGTCTAGACCGCGGCGGAAGGGGAGCAGGCGGCGCCGCCGATTGCGGCCATGGAGCTGTCGATGAGTGGCAGCTCGCTGCGAACGTTCGGCCGGTGCGTGACCTTCCTCGCACGCGTCGCCTCCGAGCTCGTGCTCCAGGCGCACCCCGCCAAGGTTCGCAGCCCCTCTCCTCGCCTCCCGACCGCCGTATGGGGACTGGGGGTCCCCATCCCACCCACCTAGATTTCTTACGAGTTCTCTTCTCTGACGTTTCATCAGCTGGAGATGCACACGCTTAACAGCTCGCGATCGGCGTACGCTTCGGTCTCCCTAGCGCGCGACTTCTTCGACCAGTATCACCTCGACGCCGCGGCTTCGGCACCGTCTTCCACGCCGCTGCAGTGCAGCGTCCTCCTCAAGTCCCTGCTCGCCGTCCTCCGCACGCCGCACGCCGCGCTCGACCGACTCGCCGTATCCCTCCCAGAACCCGACGCACCCAAGCTCCAGATCACCCTCCACTGCCTCAATGGTGCGCATAAACGCTACCCTGCCCCTTCCTATCCCCATTTAGCTTCTAAGGTTTTCACTAAGAATTTTTTGCGATAGTGAAACATTTCCCCAATCTTGTGAATTTCGTGCTTTTGGCGCGCTGTTCTCTGCAAGCCAGCCAGTTTTCTAGAGCTTGTTTACGGTTTTGGCGGGCTCTTCTTCCACTAGTAGCTCTAATTTCTCCGGTTCTCCCAATTCTTTTTGCGTTGCGTTGTTAAGGTGTGAGGAAGACATACTGGATCGTGTGCAGCGCAGAGCCCGAGGTGCAGTCGCTGTCGCTAGACCGGGGACGGTTCCCGAGCCGCCTAGCCATTCGGCCGCGGGAGCTGGCGCGGCTGCTGTCCAACTTCCAGTCCTCGCTGCAGGAGCTCACAATCATCGCTACAGATCCTGCTTCAGGGTTACCTGATGCTGGCGGTGACGTCGGGGGCAAGGCTGTTGAGCTCCGGAGCTACAATGACCCGACAAAAGGTACTTCTCTTCTGTTGTTTATGGGTTGGTTGTGGACGTTGTGTTCACGCTAGTGATTGGGCTGTGAAACTGTGGTGTTTTGGTGGGTCGCAGATGACTGTGACACTAGACTGCACACACAACTGTGGATCGACCCTGCCGAGGAGTTCGTGGAGTTTGTTCATGCTGGTGATCCGGTGGATGTCACCTTTGGGGTAAAAGAACTGAAGGTGATAAATTCTCTATCCCTTACTCTTGTGGGGGAAACAGATTGTAATATGATATGCCTTGAAGTCGATAATAACTTTGTAGGAGCAGCAAGGAATTGGATAATAACATTTGCAGCTCCCTACTATCGTGAATACAACAAACATGTTTGCAAGTTAAAACAACTTTTCAGAGTATTTCCAAAACTATTATCTCTCTTGGATAGAAGTTTGTTAGTTATTATTATCTCACAGTTGCTACAAGGATCTTACTTCATGAGTTCATGATAACTGGTATGCTTAGAAGTTCATATATTCAGTAGTAGATTTATTTGAGACATTTGATGCCGATGATTTTTTTTTCTCATCCTGAAATACTAATGGAGTCTTTGCATCTCCCTCTCTTTTTCCTCTTCCATACTAGGCTTTTTTAACATTTTGTGAAGGATGTGAGGTTGACATCCTCCTATTCTTTGAGAAGACTGGCGAGTAAGTTGTCGTGCTTATGGGATTTTGTTATCTTTTTGGATTGTTCTACATGAGCTTTCATTGAATTGCAGACCTGTTCTTTTGGTCCCGAGATTCGGATTGGATGATGGAGCAGCTTCTGATTTTGAAGCTACTCTAGTTCTGGCTACTATGACTGTATCACAATTATCTGACAGCGATGATGCCCAACAACCAGCTACATCAGCACAAAACGCGGGAGAACCAGGGGCTGCTGCACCAACACTAGTTCCTGAAAATGTCTCGAACCATACTAAAATATGGTCGGAGCTTTCAGGTGTGTATCTTTCTTGTGAAATGTTTTTTTCAAGTAACCATTGATATGGTTGCACTACATGCCTTCCTATGTCCAACTGGACTGGACGTCATTGTGGTCTGATGGGAACCAGGGAGGACCAAAAGGCCTGTGCGGAACATAATGGACATTTTTGGCAATTGGCATTGTTAGTATCAGACCACAATGAATGGACGGTTATATGCCTTAGTGTAATCACTAAGGCCTTGTTCGGTTGCCCAGGGATTGAAGGGGATTAAACATTCTATTTAAATTTGACTAGGAAGGAATTTAATCCCCTCTAATTCCCTCCTAAGGCCATATTCGGTTCAGTCTGGATCGAAGGGGATTGAGAGGATTAAATCCCCTTCTATTCAATTTTGACTAGGAAGGGATTTAGTCCCCTCCAAACCCCTTTGATCCAGACGCAACCGAACAAGCCCTTAATTGGTGACTGAAAAACTGTTTTCATATCTGAAGCCTAGTGTTGGCTTTGTTGCAATACCATCAAGTTAGTTAAAATGTAAGCAAAGCCTTCTTAAACAGGTAGTACTCCCAAAAGCAGTGAAGCTAACAGAGAAAATCATGCCCAGAAGAAGAGAAACGCAAGCACTAATATGCTGAACGACATGTCAATGCTGCCCAATGTTACAAATGCTCCAAGCAAGCCACCAGTTGCAGATAATGCAAACAATATGTATCCTATAAGTCATTTTCACTTCACTTAATTCTTGTTAATTTATATTCAGTGTTGTGTTTTGTTGTCGCCTCAATTACTAATTCACAATGTCGAAACCGCTGTGTTTCTTTTCAATCCTCTAATAGCTAATCAACATATGTTGTAAGGTAAACCTAACAACACCTTGATAGCTCATCTGCAGCGTTAACAAGAACTCTCTCTCTCTTTTCTGTGCCGTAAGGAATTTAAAACTGTTTACATTCTTTATCAGGGATTTTCAGCATCCCCAACATGGGACATTTCTGCCCTGTGTTTGAAAGATTTAGACATACAAAGCCTAATAGTCTTTGTGTGCCTACCTATCTTCTGTCTTCCTTGGAGTAAATGTTTCTATACTGATTAGCCGATTGAAGTTGGCTTGCAGAAAACAAAATATTGCAAACATTTTGTATAGTGCCAAGATTATACGTTAGGGTCAAACATACAATCATGCTAATTGTTATAGTTGCACTAAGTAACCTAGTTGAAGATATGTCGATATACAGTATCTGAGTTTGATGAACTTTTCTTGCCCAATATGTTGACTCCGTAAGAAACTTGCATTAACTATGTGGGGGGTGGGGGGGGGGGCATGTCTTACTGACAAAAGTGATCTAGTGTAACTGACATTCTGAATCAGTAGGCTGATTCAATGAAGTCATAGGTCATGCATTTGTTTGGTGTTGATGGACTTTCCATTTGTTTGTAGTTATAAGTTGGTGGCTATAAGATGCTGGAGTGAAGTTATTTTTGTCATTTTGTGCTTCCTTAATTAGTTTGCACCACAGAATGCAGCCTTTGCAAATGGATCACATGGAAGAACGTCCTGGTTAATTATCAAACAAAATCATACATTACATTATTGTCATTAGTTACTGATACGTCTCTACATTGATTAATGTTTAGCTAACTTGCTTTTTTATGACGTTGCAGAAGATATCAGTGGTATTCCTCGATCACAACACCACCCGAGCAACTGGGTCGGTGCTGATGATAACGACGATGACAATGAAGACGACGAGGAGCTTTTAGTCCAGACAACACCCTACTATATGGACTGAGGATAAATGCTGATTCTAAAATATGTAGGTGCATTTCAGCGTAGTGTATATATAGTGGATGAACGAATTAGGAACTAGCTGAAGGCTTTACGTGTACTCTTATAGTCTTATTTCTAGTAAGTAGGGCAGGAGTTGGTGACTTTGACTGACGCAGTAAGAACTCTCTTAACTTAGCCCATGTTTGAATGCGCTAGAGCTAGTAATTAGCTGCTAACTAGCTGAAGATGTTTGAATAGTCTATCTAATAGTTCAACTATTAGCTATTTTTAATAAATTAGTTAATAGTTAGTTAGCTAATTTCGCTATCAATTTTTTTAGCCAACTAACTAATGTACCGTTTAGTTTACATATTGGTAATGTAATGGGTAACCGGTAACGTTAAATCATGTTTGTTTAAGTCCAACCGTAATCGATATCACACTACAAATGGATATCGCCTTATTCAAATTTGTTAACGGCGGTATTTGAGTGCGAATCGTTACTATTATCATTTACGTTACATTTTGTGAACCAAACAGCACCTTTCTAATGCATTTAAATATCACCTTAGTATCTAGTGTGACTTTCATTTCTTTTCATAATGTAGAGAAACATTAAAGTTGACCTGTTCCAATTCGCATAGATGTTAAAAGAAAACCGTGCGTTTGTATATGATTCATTCACTTTTTTCTACGTTCCCGGTGTATTTTGGGCGTGCAAAAAGAACCTGCTTGTTCATGTGTTGAGTTGCATCTCTCAATGCGTGCGTGCGTGGCTGCGTGCCCATCATCGCACTCGCACGCATGGGGTGGGGGTGGCCGGCGGGGTATGCCAAGCAGCCGGTGTTCCTGCAGCAGCGTGACTGAACAATGTGGTTCTTTCACTTTATCTGGCCTTGGAAGACGGTGAAAAGAAACCGAGATCTGGCATGGAAACTGCTTCCTTTAATAATAGAGGTTTTGCGTCTTCCGAGCACCCTGCACCGGCTGCCATGCTGGTTCAGGCGTGCAGCTCGCCTGGCTATCATTGGAATCTGTTGCCCCGCTGCTAGTCCGATGTGAATTACTGTATGTTAGTCTTTCATTTGCGTTCATGAACTCATCTAGCCGTGTCATGACTTACAACTGATCAGGGTGTTTTAAATTTTCCGCTGCTTGCCCTGGATGTTCTAAAACAAATGTTTTTTTCAAGAGCTTTTGGAGAGCTGTTTCTTCTGTGTGGCACTGATTTGTGCATAAAAAGGATGCAGCTATTTAGTCATACGATTGAACTGTTAGTGGTGATAGCTTGATTTGTTGAAGCTGGGTGCTGAGTCCCACAGGCCATGGCAATCCCAGGCGCTTCTGGATTTATTTATTTATTACTTGGTAGCATGGTTAGAAATCAGATTTCTAGCAGGTCAAACTGCAGCAAGAATCGCGCGCGGGAGCAGGAGCCTGCTAGATGTTCGTGCCTCGGCACGAGACCACGCGTTCTCGATGCCCAGCGTTGCTCGAGCAAGGTCAGCGTTGGTGGCATGACGTGGCACCGCCGTTCGCCCGGACACGATGCCAGCGCCCAGCACCAAACAGAACACTCCCTCCAGGCCTCCAGCTTAAAAGCGCCCCACCACCGCTCAAGGCAACATTCTAAACCACGCTGCCAGCTCCACCGTGCCGGCCGCCACCTCGTTCGTACGTCTCAAAGCCCCGCGTCCACCATGACTTCGGCACGGCACGCGCTGCTCCTCGCGGCCGCGATGTCGGCGCTCGCCGTCTCCAGCGGAGCCACGGCGTCGGAGCTGATGGTCTCGACCATCCACGCGCGCGTGGCGGCGGAGTGGGCTTGGCCGGGGGCCGGAGCCGGGGCTTCTTCCGACGACTCGTGCTGGGGCTCGCCGGAGGAGTGCCCCGTCTATTACGGCGTGGACGCCGAAGGCGGCGCCGCGCCGAGGGGCCGGATGCGGCTGCAACTGTACTACGACGTGGACACCGCGGCCAGCCTGCTGCCCACGGCGCAGTACATCAGCTACAGCGCGCTGATGCCGGACTCGGTGCCGTGCTCCGTGCCGGGGGCGTCCTACTACAACTGCCAGCCGGGCGCCGAAGCCAACCCCTATACGCGCGGCTGCTTGGCCATCAACCAGTGCCGCGAGTAGCTGACTTTGCTCTCTTCTTCTTCCTCCTCTCTCTTTCTGATTTTTTTCTTTCTCGTTCCCGTGGCGTAGCACTTTCCGGCCGTGGTTTCTTGCTGGCTTGCTGTGTGCTCCTGTCGACCTGCGCGTGTTGCGTTCTCGTCTGGTCATCGCTGGAGGGCGATGGTTATTAGGTGCTTTTACGGTTTTACCATCCTAATATTCTTGATAAGCAGATCAAAGAAAACGATTACAGGAAACGCATGCGAAGTTCTGGATTGGTTGCCGACCCAGCACGCCTGGCGTTGAGCACCGTTTGTGCCTTTGTGGTCTGCGGAATGGTCGCGTGATTAAATTAGACGGATTAACTTTTATCTTTATGTATATGTATGTTTATCTTTCTAAACTTATAGTAATTGTTGGAGTACGCCTAGAAATGGGTCCAGTCCCCCATATATTTGAAGGGTATCAATTGAAACACCAACATCGAACCAAATTAAAATATCTTCTGTTACTTTAGGGTTACTGTGTGCCCTAAGAGTAGATAGTAACATAGGCTTCTTCATCTCGATTTTTATCTCTCTTCGACTCTACGTTGTCTGGAGGCGTCTGAGGTAGTCTGCCGATCCCAAGATAAACCCTACAATCTCTCGTTCCTGACGGGGTCCCTCTCAGGAGTCAGGTCTAGGTGTTGTTGGCGAACGTCGCTACCTCTGCGTATGCGTGGATCGACTAGCCACCAGACGCGGACCGTCTGACTCGACGCAGAGAAGAACTCGCTCATACCAGGTCGCGCATCGTCTCGTTCTAGGCCATGGACCGTTCGCACCTCCGCCGGAACACCTCGTAGTGATTGGCTGGCGCCTAGATCTTGGAAGCTAACTTTATTAGGCAAATTATTTGATAAGATGTGTTGGGATGGTTTAAAAATGAATTCTCGTAAATGTGCTTTTAGGGTGTCGACTGGAAGTTTTTAGGATTCATCATTTATGAGCATGGCATAGAGGTAGATCCCGACCGATTTAGGTCCATTCGGAATGTGGTATCCAACCTGTAAGCTTGAAATGCAGAAATTTCTAGTCAAGGTAAATTATTTGCGAAGGTTTATTTCTAACTTAGTTGGGAAGTTGATGCTTCCACTCTTATTCTTCGACTTAAAAATAATATCGATTTCACTTGGGGGCAGGACAATAGTAAGCATCTGATCTTATTAAAAATTATTTGTCTTCGACTCCAGTATTGAAAGCACCAAGAGCAGGAGTGTCATTCATATTATACATTGCAGCTGAAGATAAAATTATCAGAGTCGTTCTGACTCAGGAGACCAAAGTAAATGAGCATGTTGTGACCTACTTAAGACAGAGGCTAGTGGATGCTAAAACAAAGTAAACCTTGGTTGAGAAATTATGCTTATGCCTGTTTTATGCATGCACCAAGCTTAGGTGTTATCTATTGTCTAGTCCTTGCACAGTTTTTGTCAAACCGATGTGATTAAATATATATTGCAAAACCCAATTATGAGCGGTAGAATTGGTAAATGATCTTATGCACTTATAGAATATGACTTGGCTTATGAATCATTAAAATATATGAAAGGCTAGGCTGTAGTAGATTTCATTGTAAAACATCGGATTGATGATACTCATGAACTAGACATATCATACCTTACTATTACTCCCTGGACTCTATATTTTGATGGATCGGTTTGTAATGAAGGACATGGGATTGACATCGTGTTTGTTTCACTAAGGAATACCTCTTTTGACTTCTCTAGCCGACTGAAAACTTATTGCACTAACAATCAAGCCGGATATGAGGCCCTCTTATTCGGTTTAGAACTTTTAGATTATATGGGAGTAAAACATGTGAGGTCATTTGGTGATTCTCAGCTAGTTATCCAACAAGTATTAGAGTAAGATCAATGTTTAGATGGCACTTTGAATAGTTACCTTGAAAAATGTTAGGACATAATCTGTTCTTTTGACGAATTTGATATTCGGCATATATCCAGAACTGAGAACTGCAGAGCTAATAATTTGGCGCAAGATGCATCAGGTTATCAGATAAAGTCATGAAGATTTCACAATACTGAAAGTCTGATAACCAATGTTGCTCCAAATTTCTAGGTCGCGGACTGTTCGGGCTACATAGCCGGATCGTCCGCGGTGAGCTCAGACCATCTAGCAAGGAATCTAGACCGTCCGGCGAAAACAGAGACGTCTCCTTAATTAAACCCAGCCGATGCAACTGATTAGAGGGTGACTAAATTAATTACCTACATAATCCCAGTGGTGGGGCAGACAAGAATGATCGACGTATAGCATTCAAGTATACCCTAATTGGTAATGAACTTTACCGCTGGACGACTGGTGATCTCTTTCTTAAATGTTGGGGCCCTGGTGATGTTATATTAGCTATGGCTAAAGTGCATGAAGTGATTTGTGGCACTCATCAATCGGCTCCAAAAATAAAGTGGCTATTGAGAAGATCCGGCTTCTATTGGCCCGACGTGATAGCCGATTGCTTTAAATACTACAAAGGATGTCAAGTATGTCAGAAGTTTGGCGATCTTTAGTTAGTCCCTACAGATGAACTACATCTTATTATCAAGTCTTGGCCCTTTAGAGGGGTGGGGTTTGGACTTTGTAGAAGAAATTTATCCTTCGTCATCAAAGGGACATTGATTTGTGTTGGTAGCCACAGACTACTTCACCAAATGGACTGAAGTTGTTGCTCTAAAAAAGATGACACAAAAAGAGGTAATTAGGTTTATAATTGAGCATATCATCAATAGATTTAGCATTTCCCAAAATTTGACTATGGATCAGGGGACTTCTTTTATGTCAAAAGAGGTACGTGAGTTTGCTAAATTATATATAATCAAATTGCTCAATTCTTTTCCGTATTATGCTCAGGCCAATGGACAGACCGAGTCTAGTAACAAGACATTGATTAGCCTTATAAAGAAGAAGATATCTGATCATCCTAGGCATAAGTTTTTGTCTGAGGCTTTGCGGGCTCATATATTATCTAAACACCGTGCTACTGAAGTCTCTCCTTTTGAGCTTGTTTTTGGGAAGGAGTCTGTCTTGCCTGTGGAGATATGCATGAACGTTGTCATGTTTTCCAGTCTGAACGATCTAACTATCAAAGATTATTATAATTTGATGATAGACAATATTGATGAAGTAACCGATAAAAGATTGGTAGCTCTAGGAGAAATTGAGAAAAACAAGATCATGGTCGCCAAAGCTTACAACAAGAAGGTCAAGGCTAAGTCATTTCGAGTTGGAGATCTGGTATGGAAGACCGTCTTGCCACTAAGAAGCAGAGACCGAAAATTTGGCAAATGGTCATCATGCTAGGAAGGCCCTTATAGAGTCACACCGGTGATAGTAGGTAATGCATACATGTTGCAAACTTTGCAAGGCGAGGACCTACCCAAGGTGTTGAATGGTCATTTCTTGAAGCAATATCATCCTAGTATGTGGCAAGATGATTAGAAAAACTGATGTTGTCACAACGAGTTGTTTCCGGCCTACACCGGTGCTTTTGGTTCGCTCGGCTTCCCCAAAAGGCAGGGGGCATATGTTGAGCACCGTTTGTGGTATTGGGACGGCTGGACGGTTCAGCCCTGAAGCTTGGATGGTCTGGCCTATGGACGGGTCTGCCCTTAGGCGCGAACAGTTCGTGATTAAATCAGATCAGGCAGATTAACTCCTATCTCCACGTATGTTTATCCCTCTAAACTCGTGGGAGTTGTTGGAGGACGCCTAGGAACGGGTCTAGACCCCCCTATTTATTTGAAGGGGTATGGCCGATTGAAACACCAACAATGTAACCAAATCAATATATCTTCCGTCCCTTTACTTTTTGCCCTAAGAGTAGACAGTAACATAGCCTTGTTCACCTCAATCTTCACCTCTCTTTGACTCTATGTCGTCTGGAGGCGTCTCGGATGGCCTGTCGATCCCAAAACAAAACCTAGGACCTCTCCTCTATGACGGGTCCCTCCTGGGAGGTCAGATCCAAGTGTTGTTGGCGAACGCCACCACCTCTACGCACGGACCGTCCGACCATTAGGCGCAGACTGTCTGGCTTGACACAGAGAAGAACCCACTCCTGCTAGGTCACAGACCGTCCGGCCCTAGGTCGCGGACCTAAAAGGGAAATGTGCCTTTAGGCAATTTCCATTATGTTTTGGTGATTAAGTGCCCAACACATTTAAATGAGCCCTCTTGTGCTAAATCTAGAGAAAAGTGATAATCAAAGCAAAGGTATGATTCTAGACTTAGTACATTGGTTTTTGTGTACTAATATATTTGTCTAAATGTTGGAATCAGAGAAAAGAGAAGAAGAAAAGAACTTGACTCGAAGCAGCCAAGACTCAGCAGTCTGGCACACCAGACTGTCCGGTGCGCTAGGCCAGCCTCCGGTGAATAGGCCACTCTCAGGAACTGACGGCGGTGTACGACTATAATTCACCGGACTGTCCGGTGGTGCACCGGACTGTCCGGTGAGCCGACTGTGGCGAAGTCGTCGCTCTCGGGAATCGTTCAACGGCGTACGACTAAAATTCACCGGACGGTCCGGTGAGGCACCGGACTATCCGGTGAGCCAATGGTCGACTGCGCCAACGGTCGACCGCGCAATCCGCGCGCGACGCGTGGGCGTGCCAACGGTCGGCAGGGGGCACCGGACTGTCCGGTGTGCACCGGATAGTGTCCGGTGCGCCAACTGCCGCAAATCTGCAACGGTCGACTGTGCTATTTTTGGAAGGAGATCTGCACCGGACTATGAACAGTACCTTCTCGGTGGTGCACCGGACTGTCCGGTGCGCCACCCGACAGAAGGCAAGAATTGCCTTCCCAGATTGCTTCCAACGGCTCCTAGCTGCCTTGGGGCTATAAAAGGGACCCCTAGGCGCATGGAGGAGTTACTCCAAGCATTCTTTGATCATCTCTAAGCACCAGGACTCCATTCTCGCGCATTTGATTCATTGTGATAGTGACTTGAGCTCTAGTTGAGTAGTGAACTCCCCGCATTGTGTTGTGAGCTCAAGTTGTGGCTTGTGTGCGTGTTTGTGCTCGTGCTTTGGGTCTTGTGTGTGTTGCTCTCCCCTCCCTTACTTCCGTGCTTCTTTGTGATCATCATTTGTAAGGGCGAGAGGCTCCAAATTGTGGAGATTCCTCGCGAACGGGAGAAAGTAAAAGAAAGAAAACACTGTGGTATTCAAGTTGATCATTGGATCACTTGAAAGGGGTTGAGTGCGACCCTCGTCCAATGGGACGCCACAACATGGAGTAGGCAAGTGTTATACTTGGCCGAACCACGGGATAAATCACCGTGTCTCTTGTGCTTGTGTTCTTCTTGATCTTTGTGTTTCACAAGAGCTTGGTCCGTAGCCACTTGATTCTATTGAGCTAACACTTAACCAAGTTTTGTGGCTACAAGTATTTGATTTTTACAGGATCGCCTAGTCACCCCCCTCTAGGTGCTCTCAATTGGTATCGGAGCTGTTCTCTTCACACAAGGGACTAATCGCCCGAAGAGATGGATCCTAAGGGAAAGGGGATGGTGGTCAACGACAAGACAAAGGAGTCCATCGTCAACAAGCCAAGAGATGATAAGCCCTCGGACTCTGGCTCGAGTCATAAGAAGAAGGACGGGAAGAAGAAGAGGCGCATCAAGAAGATCGTCTACTACGACAGCGACGAGTCTTCTTCTTCCCCAAGAGACGACGAATACGAAGAGAAAAAGAAAACAGTCAACTCAAACTTTTCTTTTGATTATTCTCGTATTCCATTTAACTCTAATGCTCATTTACTTTCAATTCCACTTGGGAAACCTCCACACTTTGATGGAGAAGACTACCCATTTTGGAGTCACAAAATGCGTAGTCACCTATTCTCTCTCCATCCAAGGATTTGGGAGATTATTGAAAACGGAATGCTTTTTGATAGTACTGACAACCCCGTTTTCATTAATGAGCAAATCCATAAAAATGCACAAGCTACCACTATTTTGTTAGCATCCTTGTGCAGGGACGAGTACAATAAGGTGAGCGGATTGGACGATGCCAAGCAAATCTGGGACACCCTCAAGATCTCTCATGAGGGGAACGACGCCACCATGATCACCAAGATGGAGTTGGTGGAAGGCGAACTAGGGAGGTTCACAATGATCAAGGGAGAGGAGCCAACACAAACGTACAACCGGCTCAAGACCCTGGTCAACAAAATTAGGAGCTATGGAAGCATGAGATGGACCGATCACGACGTCGTCCGGCTTATGCTCAGGTCCTTCACTATTCTTGATCCTCATCTTGTAAATTCAATCCGTGAGAATCCTAGGTATACAAGGATGACGCCCGAGGAAATACTCGGAAAGTTTGTAAGCGGGCGTATGATGATCAAGGAGGCAAGATATGTTGATGAGGCATTGAATGGCCCAATGCCTATCTATGAGCCTCAAACCGTTGCTCTCAAAGCAACAAGCAGCAGGGAGGCGCTACCTAGCAAGGTGGCGCAAGTTGAGGCGGCCGAGCTAAACGAGGATGAAATGGCCCTCATCATCAAGCGCTTCAAGACGTCGCTAAAAGGACGCAAGGAGCATCCCAACAAAAGCAATACAAAGGGAAAGCGCTCCTGCTTCAAGTGTGGTAAGACTGGGCACTTTATTGCTAACTGTCCCAATAATGATAGTGACTAGGGACAAGAAAAGAGCGGGAAGAGGGAGAAAAAGAAGTCCTACAAGAAGGCGAAGGGCGAGGCGCACCTTGGCAAGGAGTGGGATTCGGATTGCTCTTCGTCTGACTCTGACGACGAAGGACTCGCCGCCTTGGCCTTCAACAAGTCGTCTCTCTTCCCCAACGAGCGCCACACCTGCCTCATGGCAAAGGAGAAAAAGGTAAACGCTCGAGATACCCCTACGTATGCTTCTTCAAGTGATGATGAATCTAGTGATGATGAAGTAGACTACACAAGTTTATTCAAAGGTTTAGATTGAACTAAAATTGATAAGATAAATGAATTGATTGATGCTTTAAATGAGAAGAATATATTGTTAGAGAAGCAAGAAGATATTTTATATGAAGAGCATGACAAATTCATTAGTGTGCAAAAATCTCTTGCTTTAGAAGTAAAAAGGAATGAGATGCTTTCCTCCGAATTATCTACTTGTCATGAAACTGTGTCTAGCTTAAGAAGTATTAATGATTATTTAAATGCTAAGCTAGAAGTTGGTAATAAATCTAGTTCTTGTGTAGAGCATGTTGTTATCTGTAATAGATGTAAGGATTTTGATATTGATGCATGTGTTGAGCACCTTACTTCTATTAAAAAATCAAATGGTGAAGTGGCTAGTCTTAATGCCCAACTTAAGACTAGCAAAAATGACTTTGATAAACTAAAATTTGCAAGGGATGCCTATACTATTGGTAGACACCCCTCTATTAAGGATGGGCTTGGCTTTCGAAAGGAAGCCAAGAACTTAACAAGTCAAAGGGCTCCCATTTCCGCCAAGGAGAAAGGGAAGGCCCCTATGGCAAATAGTGCTCAAAGAAATCATGCTTTCATCTATAGTGATAGAAAGTTTTCTAGAAATGCTCATAGGAGTTATGCTTATGATTCACATGCTATGGTTGCATCAAGTTCTTCTTTTGTGCATGGTAGAAATATGCCTAGGAAAAATGTTGCTCATGTGCCTAGGAAAGTTTGTAATGAACCTTCTACAATTTACCATGCTTGCAATACTTCTTTTGCAATTTGTCGTAAGAATAAGAAAGTGATTACTAGGAAGTTGGGGGCCAAATGCAAAGGAGACAAGACTTGCATTTGGGTCCCAAAGACTATTATAACTAACCTTGTAGGACCCAACAAGAGTTGGGTACCTAAAACCCAAGCCTAATTTGCCTGCAGGTTTATGCATCCGGGGGCTCAAGCTGGATTATCGACAGCGGATGCACAAACCACATGATGGGGGAGAAGAAGATGTTCACCTCCTACGTCAAGAACAAGGATTCCCAAGATACAATCATATTTGGAGATGGGAATCAAGGCAAGGTCAAAGGCTTAGGCAAGATAGCCATCACAAATGAGCACTCTATCTCTAATGTATTTCTAGTAGAGTCGCTAGGCTATAATCTGCTGTCTGTTAGTCAATTGTGCCACATGGGTTATAATTGTCTATTTACAAATGTAGATGTGTCTGTCTTTAGAAGGAGTGATGGTTCACTAGCTTTTAAGGGTGTACTAGATGGCAAACTCTATTTAGTGGATTTTTCGAAAGAGGAGGCCGATCTAGATGCATGCTTAATTGCTAAGACTAGCATGGGCTGGCTGTGGCATCGCCGTCTAGCACATGTTGGGATGAAGAACCTTCACAAACTTCTAAAGGGAGAACATGTGTTAGGTCTAACAAATGTGTTTTTCGAAAAAGATAGACCTTGTGCAGCTTGTCAAGCAGGCAAACAGGTGGGAAGCGCTCATCACAGCAAGAACGTGATGACCACATCAAGACCTTTGGAGCTACTTCACATGGACCTCTTCGGACTCGTCGCCTACCTCAGCATAGGGGGAAGTAAGTATGGTCTTGTTGTTGATGATGATTTTTCCCGCTTCACTTGGGTATTCTTTCTGTAGGATAAATCAGAAACCCAAGGGACCCTCAAGCACTTTCTAAGGCGAGCTCAAAACGAGTTTGAACTCAAAGTGAAAAAGATTAGAAGCAACAACGGGTCCGAGTTCAAGAACCTTCAAGTGGAGGAGTTTCTTGAGAAGGAAGGAATCAAGCACGAGTTCTCCGCTCCCTACACACCACAGCAAAACAGTGTGGTAGAGAGGAAGAACAAGACGCTTATAGACATGGCGAGGACGATGCTTGGAGAATTCAAGACGCTCGAGCAGTTTTGGTCGGAAGCTGTGAACACAGCTTGCCACGCCATAAACCGGGTCTACCTTCATCGCCTCCTCAAGAAGACGTCGTATGAACTTCTAACCGGTAACAAACCCAACGTGTCTTATTTTCGTGTATTTGGGAGTAAATGTTACATTCTAGTGAAGAAAGGTAGGAATTCAAAATTTGCTCCCAAAGCTGTAGAAGGGTTTTTGCTAGGTTATGACTCAAATACAAAGGCGTATAGAGTCTTCAACAAATCATCGGGTTTGGTTGAAGTCTCTAGCGATGTTGTATTTGATGAAACTATTGGCTCTCCAAGAGAGCAAGTTGATCTTGATGATATAGATGAAGATGATGTTCCAACGGACGCAATTCGCACCATGGCGATTGGAGATGTGCGACCACAGGAACACCAAGTGCAAGATCAACCTTCTTCCTCAACAATGGTGCACCCCCCAACTCAAGATGATGAACAGGTTCCTCAAGAGGAGGCATGTGATCAAGGGGGAGCACAAGATGTCCAAGAAGAGGAGGAAGAAGTACAATGGGCCCCTCCAACTCAAGTTCGAGCGACAATTCAAAGGAATCATCCCGTCGACCAGATCTTGGGTGATATAAGCAAGGGAGTAACTACTCGCTCATGTCTAGCTAATTTTTGTGAGCATTACTCTTTTGTCTCTTCTATTGAGCCTTTCAGGGTAGAAGAGGCCTTGCTAGATCCGGACTGGGTGTTGGCCATGCAGGAAGAGCTCAACAACTTCAAGCGAAATGAAGTTTGGACACTGGTGCCACGTCCCAAGCAAAACGTTGTGGGAACCAAGTGGGTGTTCCGCAACAAGCAAGACGAGCACGAGGTGGTGACACGAAACAAGGCTCGACTTGTAGCAAAAGGTTATGCCCAAGTCGCAGGTTTGGATTTCAAGGAGACATTTGCTCCTGTGGCTAGGCTAGAGTCGATTCGCATTTTGTTAGCCTATGCCGCTCACCATTCTTTCAGGTTGTTCCAAATGGACGTGAAGAGCACTTTCCTCAACTGGCCAATCAAGGAGGAGGTGTACGTGGAGCAACCCCCTGGCTTTGAGGATGAACGGTACCCCGACCACGTGTGTAAGCTCTCTAAGGCGCTCTATGGACTTAAGCAAGCACCAAGAGCATGGTATGAATGCCTTAGAGACTTTCTAATTACTAATGCTTTCAAGGTTGGGAAAGCCGATCCAACTCTATTCACTAAGACTTGTGATGGTGACTTATTTGTGTGCCAAATTTATGTCAATGACATAATATTTGGTTCTACGAACCAAAAGTCTTGTGAAGAGTTTAGCAGGGTGATTGAAAGGGAAATAGGGTCAAACCTTTTCCAATAAGAATTTTGGTGGTTGAATTGCCCAACACAAATTATTGGACTAACTAGTTTGCTCTAGAAAATATGTTCTACAGGTGCCAAAGGTTCACAACAAACCAATACAAGTCAAAAGAAAGGGTTCAAACAAAGGGTGCAAAGTTAAACCGAAGGCAGCCCTGGTCTGGCGCACCGGACTGTCCGGTGTGCCACCGCACAGTGTCCGGTGCACCAGGGAATCCAACTCTAAACTTGCCAGTCTCGGGAAATCTGGGAGCCGCTCCGCTATAATTCACCGGACTGTCCGGTGCACCACCGGACTGTCCGGTGTGCCAGCGGAGCAACGGCTACTTCGCCCCAACGGTTGTCTGCAAATCGCATTCAATGCGCTACAGTGCGCGCCAGAGTCAGAGCAGCGCCAGAAGGCGCACCGGACAGTGTACAGTGACTGTCCGGCGCAACACCAGACTGTCCGGTAACCCAGAAGACAGAAGCTCCAACGGTCGAACCCTAACAGTCGGGTGACGTGGCTGGCGCACCGGACTGTCCGGTGCGCCATTCGACAGCAGCCTCCACCAAATGGCTAGTTTGGTGGTTGGGGCTATAAATACCCCAACCAACTCCACATTCATTCCATCCAAGTTTTCAGACTTCCTACACCTTACAAGAGCTATAGCATTCAATACAAGACACACCAAAGAGATCAAATCCTCTCCCAAGTCCAAAGATCATTCCAAAACAAATTAGTGACTAGGGAGAGTGGCTTGTGTTCATTTGAGCTCTTGCGCTTGGATTGCTTCTTTTCTTTCTCATTCTTTCTTGTGATCAACTCAATTGTAACCGAGGCAAGAGACACCAATTGTGTGGTGATCCTTGCGGGGACTTTGTGTCCCGTTTGATTAAGAAGAGAAGCTCACTCGGTCTAAGTGACCGTTTGAGAGAGGGAAAGGGTTGAAAGAGACCCGGTCTTTGTGACCACCTCAACGGGGAGTAGGTTTGCAAGAACCGAACCTCGGTAAAACAAATCACTGTGTCACACTCCTTATTTGCTTGTGATTTGTTTTCACCCTCTCTCTTGGACTCGATCTTAATTCTAACGCTAACCCCGGCTTGTAGTTGTGCTTAAACTTTGTAAATTTTAGATTCGCACTATTCACCCCCCCTTTAGGCGACTTTCAATTGGTATCAGAGCCCGGTGCTTCATTAGAGCCTAACCGCTCGAAGTGATGTCGGGAGATCACGCCAAGAAGGAGATGGTGATCGGCGACAAGCCCGCTACAAGCCACGGGAAGGCTCCATCGGGAGAGTCCCGCAACAAGGGGAAGGAGAAGGAATCCCCTTCACACAAGTCGCATCGGAGTGGCGAAAAGAAGAAGAAGATGAGGAAGGTGGTCTACTACGAGACCGACTCTTCATCGCCATGCACCTCCGACTCCGACGTGCCGTCCGTAACTTCTAAGCGCCATGAGTGCAAGAAGTTTAGTAAGATTCCCCTACACTACCCTCGTATTTCTAAACGTACTCCATTACTTTCCGTTCCATTAGGCAAACCACCGGTTTTTTATGGTGAAGATTATAACATGTGGAGTGACAAAATGAGGCATCACCTAACCTCACTCCACACTAGCATTTGGAACGTTGTTGAGTTTGGTGTACAGGTACCATCCGTAGGGGATAAGGACTATGATTCGGATGAAGTTGCCCAAGTCCGGCACTTCAATTCACAAGCCACCACAATACTTGAAAGTTGCCTAGAGGGGGGTGAATAGGCAAATTAAAACTTTTTCAACAAAAACTAGAAGCAAACTGGGTAAAACTGAATTGATCTCGAAACTCACCCAGTTAACTTTGGAAATGAGATGTTCTAGTTGATCCACAGGGTTCAAAGTAGTAGATCTGAGAAGGGCACTTCTCAAAATCCACACACCAAAATATATATAAACAAATCTTCCACGCAATGGTGAGAGAATGAAGAACACGAATAAGCACAATGAACAAGAATACAAGAGACACAAGATTTATCCCGAGGTTCAGTCACACCACCAAGGTGCCCTACTTCCTCGTTGAGGCGCCCACAAAGAGCCGGGTCTCTTTCAACCCTAATCCTCCCTTTGCCGACCACAAAGGTCAAGCCCACACAATAATCTTTGCTCAAACGAGCGGGTAATACAAACTTTCTTGTGGTCTTCCACAAGATTTGGAGACTCACAAGCGACACCTAGTCATCTAGGAGCTAGAAGCTCCAAGAGTAATGAATCCACAAAGAACTCGATGTAGTACCAAAGCTCGAATGAAGAAGAGCAAGAGAGATTTGGAGATGAAGCACAAAAACCGCAGCTCTCAAACTCACTTAAAGATTACTCTCCAAAGATTTGAAATGGGAGAGGCAAGAGGTGTGTGAGAGAGAGAGTGGGAGGCGTTTCTCAGGTTAGGAATGGAGTTTTGTCCGTGCTCTTCTGTGGGGAAGAGTGTGGGAGGTGTATATAAAGGTGCCACCAAAAGCTGGTGGCCGTTGGGGAAATCTGACTGAAATTCGGTTGAACCGGATTCCACCAGTCGGTTTTCGGTTCACTGGCGGACTCAGTCGGAGACTGGACCAGACTCAAATTCGGTTGAACCGGTTTCAAATTTGGTTCAACCGGTTTCAAATTCGGTTCAACCGGTTTCAAATTCGGTTGAACCGGATTCAAAATTCGGTTCAACCATTTTTCCAAAAATCTGCACACGACTTTTTCTGACAGGACTGACTGGCAGACTGGCAGTGACAGAGGGGAACAGTGCAGAAACCGGTTGAACCGGTTTTTGAACTGTTGCACAGATTTTGAGAAAACCGAAGTGAAACCAGGGTAAAATGGAAGTTTTAGATCAAGGATTTTGAGCTTTAGTACCAACACCAACCTTCTTTATGGATCCCCCTTGATAGTACGACGATTCCTATACTCAAGTTAAATAAAATATAATTAAGTAAACTCCTTGAATTATTGGTGTCTCAAGTGTGATTTCTCCATGGTGTTGCTTCATAAGGATCACAAACATCTTTGTCTCACCTTTTGAAGCAAACACAAATCGAGCCTATGACTTGTGTCATTTCACCATATATGAGTTCAAATCATGGCTTCAAGTCACCTTACTGATGCATCAACATGTTGTAACTCTTTATAGCTGATTAGTTCATCGACTTAGTGCAAGTACTCTCTTCTTCACCTTAGCCATGGTACCTCGGTCTACAAGCCGTCGCTTGGCCTTCACCTTCGCTTAGTTCCTCGAAGCCCTTTCCTTGCTATCTTCACCCTATCAAGCCATTCTTGAGTCACATCCTATTGAACATCCATTGATAGAATCATTTCTTCAATATTGTGAACCTTGCTTGAATGTCATCTAGATATAACTGCTAAGATCAATCAAGCTCTAGTTTGATTCTCATATATTCATATATGGACTAATAGTAATATGGTCAAGCCAATTCACGATTCCTCATATCTTATTCACTTTGGCTTGACCAATCCTCTTAATCACTTCAACCTCTATTATGATCATATTTATGCATAGTGATTTCTCAGGACTTGTCCATATATTCAAACCAATATAGAGACCATATTATATCCATTTGCATTGTCTCACTGGTTATTTGACCTTGTGTTGAACCTTGTTCACTGATCATTATACACTATTCAAGTATGTTCATCATACTGAATTTCCTGTTCAACACTTAGCAAACTTGTTAGACCTTTAAATGTGTTGTTATCCAAATCACCAAAACTCACAAATGGGATGAATGCACTTTCAATCTCCCCCTTTTTGGTGATTGATGACAACACATTTAAAGCTTACATAATATTTGATAAATAAGATTTTGAATCCTATGATATAGTTTCCTCCCCCTAAATATGTGCATTTCAGAAAATACCAATTTTGTACTCAAATGCCAAAACCACATATTTGGGTCAAAGAGTGAAGACAACTTATATCATACTATTCATAGGGTGCTTTGTATCATAAATAAACGTGATGCTCATGACATATTATGCACTCATCAATTTCCTTCATCTTATGTTTTACTTATGATTCAACCCCCTTTTGTCAATTATTTCTCCCCCTTTTCAAAAGTCTTCTTACACTTAGTTACATAAGACTAAAGGTAAGCTTTAATGCACAATTTCTCCCCCTTTGTCATAAATCTCCAAAAAAAGATATAAAGAATATAAAGGGTAGAAATTATGATTAATCAAGATTTGAACATACTATCATGAAAAGGGTCCTTATGTGGCACAAAGGTAATGGAGAAGTGTCATAAGTGATGTACCTTTGCGTTTTACCTTTTCAAAGGGGTGTTCCACACTTGTGTTGTATTTAGAGTTCATTTTGCAATCTCTTGTTGGCATAATTGTGACATAGGTCTAAGATATCAAATGAATATTGTCATACTAATTGAAAGATAAATCTTAATACCTGGAGTCTAGATGTCACCTAGCATTTTCTTATCATAACAAGAGGCAGCATGAAAATTGCACAAGTATGAATTATACAACTAGTGATCATGTACGAAAAATATCAATTGAAAACCACCAATTGATACAATTTGATAGATAATCAGATCACTAATTGCATATTACACTAAGTTCTCCTCAAGTTTTAGTGCACACATATATATGAATTCAATTGATACCTGTTGAGAGTACTTATTTGCAACTTAAAGTACCATTGGCATAAAAGGAGTATCAATTGAACATAATCATGCAACATAAGAAACATGTCCACTATTTAATCAATTAAGTTCTAGACAGGAGAATCTATAAGCTATGCTACTTCAGATATTTGTAATCCAAAAAGATGTGATACATATTTACCAATTTTAGATGACGTTGGAGTAGCATATACAAGAGAAACTCATTCTCTTATGAAATGTATAGAAGATACATTTATTGGAGCAAAGAATCTTTGATACCCATCAAAATTTGCAGTGGAAGCGATTGTCTTTGCTTGAAGATTCCTTTCTAATTTGAGACTACACACATAATAGACTTGAAAATGAAGTTAGTCTCAAAGATTCAAATTATAGACCATTCTCCCCCAAAATGTGTGCATACAAGTGATGAATACTTGTTTAGCTTATGCACTTGGACTTGTGAGGCCAGGGGATTAAGTTCTACAATTTGAACCTTGGTACAAATAAAGTATGAAAATATGAAATTGCACCAATTTAAGGAATTACTCATAATCAAACGGTATACTAATAGACATGATATGCAATACTTTAAGCCAAGATTCAAGTGCAACCTTATGATGTGACTTAAAATATTGCATATACATGCATACACTAACTTGTAAGAGCCTAGATACACAAATGTAATACAATAGTTCATGGAGTGACACACCTTTCCATGCCATATGGTCTTCATTATAATCATGAATTTCTATCTTAGCTTTTGATAGGCTTGACATTTCAAAGAGAAACTTATCCTCTTTAAACGATCAAGAGAAACTCATTCTCTTCAAAGAACTACACAAATTCACTAAAAGAAAATGTTAGTCTTTAAGGACACAAGATATAGAATGAGCTCCCCCTAAATGTATGCATCAAGTACTTGAATTACTTGTAACATGCACTTGATTCAATTAAGATTCTTAGAGGAGTTCATCATATATCTTGGTCAAGGCATAATATATTTGAAACAATTGAATTTATGCTAGAGAACACATATCGTTCCCCAATAGAACTAATCCATGGGGTGACATGTGGTAAATATTTGATCATTTCCTTGGAACCACTCATCCTCATTTGATGTTATCCAAGGTGTGAGACTACAAAACATGAACTTGAAGAAATCATTAGCCTCACAAGATATAGGCTAAACTCTTCCTCAATTTGTGCATGCAAGAGTACACAAAGTACACTTATGCACATTAACAATACGAGGTTAAAGGAGATGTTTGCACTATATCTTGGTTTAACATAACATGCTTTACTTAGATGATGAAAATTAAACCAATTAAAACTTTAAGAACTAAAAGTATATCAATTGAAATCTTGAAGGGTAAAGCATGCTAATATGAACCTCAACCTCATAATGAAGGATATCATATAAATATGTCACTACATCTTCATTATTTGGTTGACAAAAAAAATATAACTCCCTTCTTGATTCACTGTGATCTCTTTTCTCTTTGTGATTTCATCCAACCAAGTGATCTTGAACTTCATTCATTTTTTGTAGATTTTGAATCCATCTTGAAAGCTCTTGGAAGGACCTCATTGTAACACTTAGAAAAGAGAGCATTAAAAACACAAGAGAGGGTTTCACAAATGATGATCCTTATATGTGGATGGCAAATGAATCATCATTATTGAAACCCAAAAGGATAGACTAAATTCCTTTAAATTAGTGCACACATATAGTTGATGTCAAAGTTATATGCACTATTGAACATTTTATATTGCAAGGAATTTAACCTATACTATGGTACATCCCACTAAGGATAGAATACTAAAACAACTGAAGGAGAGGAAGTTTTCATACCTTGGCCTCTTATCAACTTCTTCTTACTTTAGTTAAATAGTATCCTTTAAGCTTGTGATTTATCCAATTTAAAACAAGCACCATCTCTTAACATAGATTTTCTATGGATAAACTCAACACAAGAGATGACATTAGTAGCCAAGCACTAGTTTCTTATTTAGCAACCCTTTATATGTGGAAGACAAGCGTGTTGCTAAAATAGAGAAACATCATAATATGGACTAAATTTCCTTGAACTCTCATGCACAATATATTTTGAATGACATGGATAATATGCATGGTTATTCAATGAAGTCTAAAGGGATGACTTAATCCATATTATGGTGAGTGTCTAATATAGAAGAATCAAATCCAAATTAACTAGATAGAGAATACGTCACATAATTTTGGATTGTTCACCATATGATAATATTCATTCAACTTCCAATTAGACCTTTATTTCATAATCAACAATTGATGTATATCCTCAAGTGCTTCTTTTTCCTTAGTGGCTACACAAGTCACAAAAAGATAAGATTTGAAAATAACATGCACTTGAGATTCAGTTGTTACCACCCTAGCTACTATCTCCAAAGATGATTTATACATTCATTATCGAGCACCCAACTTGATCCATTGAAGGAGTGATCCTGCAAAACAAGTTTAAGCTTCATATCTTGGTACCCAATTTGAATTGGGTCCTTTGAGATTAGTAGTAAGAGCCTTGAGTACCCACACAATCCTTATTGTGGCCTTTCTCTTTGTGGAGGCACCCACATATACTTGACAACCATCTTACATGGTTTCAAGTCAGTATTTAATCACATAGATAAAAACTAGAGTTAAGAATAGGAGCCTTTTCTCCTTTTTCTTAATACATAGTTGTGTTGCCTTCTTGATGATGAACCTAGCTTGACCTGGGTGCACCTAGCTTATCAAGGTTAGTCGCACAAGCATTCATATCATGAAGACAAGTTATGCATGGAATTTACAACATAGTGATCCAATTCAATGTGAAGCATATGGATATCGATTGAAGTATATTTCTAAGATATCAAAATATGGGTTTCCAAAATTTAGAGAGTATGGATCACTAATTGTACCTTCTACAGTTTAAAAATCATATCCATATTAGTGCATATGTATGTGATGAATATCAACAAAAAGATTATTATGCACTTTTAGAATTAACGGTAAGGGAATTTTAAACTGCATCAAGAGTAGCTATTTAGAAAACAAAGATTACAATCCATATGAATGAGATACAAATTTACCATTTTGGATTGTCTTAGTATAGCTTACTCAAGTGAAACTTATTCTCTATGACACAAGATATATAATGTTCTCCCACTAGATATATGCATCAAGTATTTGAATGACTTGCCACATGCACTTTCAATTCAGTTAAGAGTCTCATGAGGAGTATATTACATATCATGGTCAAGGCATGACAAATTTGCAATGAATTAACTTATGCCTAAGAATACTTACCACCATATAGAATGTACCATTTGTTATACCAATTTGACAGATCTTACTATCTGTGGTGGTGTCACCTTAGTATTCTTCTTTTCATCATTTGTGGAGACTTCCTTCTTTGTTATCTCTTTTCCTTTTAAAACTAGTCGATAAAACACTTTGAAAAGAGGTATTAGTAGTACAAGGAAGTATTTAATGAATGATGATATCTATATATGAATGGCAAACAAATCATCATTTATGAGGCGTAAAGGCATAAATTAAATTCCTTTTAAGTTAATGCACATGGAGCAGTGAGTTCACAATATGCACTAATTTACAAATTTAAGCCAAAAGGAATTTAACCTTCATATTGACATTCCTTTCCATAGAATATATTATTACCAACTGAAAGAATGCCACTTGGAAGGAACTACTATTGATCAACTACCAATTGAAGCAATTTGTTCCATACCTTTGCCTTGAGCATTCCTAATCTTTCTTTTAGGTGAAGATTAACCTTTAAAGCTTGTGATTTTACTAATTGAAAGAGCACAATCTCTACTTATGAATTTCCATTAAATATATTAAAAGAGATTGTATTAGTAACACAAGCAATAGTTTCCTATTTAGCAACCTCTAGTATATGAATGTCAAGAAGGTTACTAAAACAAGGAAACCTCATGATATGAACTAAATTACCCTTACAAGCATCATGCATAACATCAATTGTAAAAAAATGAAAGTAGCATGATTATTTAATTAAGTTTACATGGCAAGTTTAATTCATAGCATGGTGAGTGATTAATGGAGAAGACTCAAAACCAATTTAAACAAGAATGAATACATCACATAGTATTGGTTCGATCTTCTTTGAATGTTGAATGGCACACTCCATTTGGGAAACACATTCTCATGTTGTGAGACTACATAAACACTTAGATAGAAACATTAGTCTCACAACTCTAGTCATATAGAGAATTCCCCATCTGGTAAGTGCTATAAGAATTTGAATTTCTTACTTAGCACTCTATTCATTTAAGAACATGGGATAATACTCTTTATGTCTAGGTCATGGCAATAATATGATGATTAACTTGAAATATGCCATAAGATACATACAATCAATTTAAAGCATGTAGATTGTCACAATATAAAAATATGAACTTGCAATCTACCATATAATTAGATCCTTCCAAAGCAAGTTAAAATCTTTTAAGTTCATTCTCAAGTGCTTCATTTTTCCTATGTGGATACAAAAGACACAAAGGAATATACCAATTAAAAGCAATGTGCACTTAAGAATTAATTGTTACCATCCTTTGGATATCACTTGGTTGTAGGCCTTTTGCTTGATTCCCACAAAGGTTAATCCTTATTCCCTACAACAGAAGTTCTTGCTAGAGATGAATATGAAGTTAGTGATATAACAACTCAATTCATCTTTGGGTCAATCTTAAAGGATAGATAATGTAAGATTGATAGCTTGAGATAAGAATTGAGTTGAACCGCTGAAGCACCCCAAAGCTTCATATCATCTCTGGGTACCTGCAAAACTTAATAAGTACACTTTGGTACCCATCTCATGATAGGTCCATCAAGGTTAGCCAATAAGGACTTAGGCACCCAAATAGCCTTGGTCCTAGAATGTGGTGAACTCATCACCTTTCTAGCACAAGAGTCAAATTTGGGTCTCCTAAGCATATTTGAATGTATTGACAAGTTAGGCTTAGGAGTTTTACCCTTTGGACAAACCTTGAATAGATGACCTTTTTCACGGCAATTGTAGCAAATGCGATGCTTGTCCTTGCAATGCATTTGCCTTTTGCTTTCATCCTTTTTGATGGTCATCTTTCTTGATCGTGCAAGGTCTTGATTCTTCATGTGGAGGCATGAATCAATTTCATGGCCCTTCTTCTTGCATCCATAGCACCTCCTATCGCTTCTCTTTGATCTTTCTTTGTTGAAGCACATAGGTACATTGTTAGAGCAAATCATATGAGCATTAATTTTCTCACCATGGATTTTGCTCATGCCCTTCTTAGAAAGCTTGGTATTCTTTTGAAGGGGTTTTGTGCATGCTACGGTTGTCCCCTTCTCAAGCTTTTTCACCATATTATCACGGTTATCTTGAGAAGGTTGAGCATGACACTTTCCCTTCAAACGAGTTAAGCTCTTCTTAGCATTCCAACTTCTTCCTTGAGCTCTTTTTTTTCTTGTGTGATAGAAATATCACTAATTCCTGAAATTTCTAGCTCAATGGAAGATTGGATTTCTTGAGAGCAACATTTGTTAGCACATAATAATATAGTTTCTACTTGAGTACATGTGCATATGTGAGGTTGGTATGATTTCAAATTAGTTAACACAACCTCATGAGCCATTTCTAACATGATATGTGAATCCATCAATTTATTATGAGAGCACACAAGCATATCATGTTTTTCTTGTAAAGCTAGATTTTCAATATTTAGCCTTTCTATCATGTTCTTGAACATAGCATTTTATTTTCTAATTGAGCAATATATGATGAATGATTAACAGCTTTAATTTGCTTAATTGAAATGTCTTCATACCTTTGGACCAAATCATCATGAGAGCACTTTAGCTTCTCATGCTCTTTGGTCAACTTCTCTAAGTCTTCAATTTTTCTGATGAGGAAGTCTTCTTGCTTATGAAGCATTTCTTTTTGTTCTTCCGCTCTTTTCATGAGTTTGAGCAAGCTCATCCGATGTTTCTTGCTTAGCTAAGTGAAGAATTGTTGAAGATCATCCTCATCTTCACTATCACTTTCTTGCTCCTCCTCATCCTCACTTTCGCTTTCACTGTCACTCCCATTAGCAATAAAGCACATATGAGAAGTGGATTTGAAAGACGAACCTTGTGAAGAGGTGGATTCGTCGTTTGGTCTCCATCGATCATTTTCTTCTTCAATTTTGTTCTTCGCCTCATCTTTCTTCATTTTGAGGAACATCCTTTTGGCAATTCTCATGGCAAGATCTATTGCCCTAGGATCAACATCTACAACAAAAGATGAAGTTGAGGCAACCTCAACTTTTTCAAGCTTAGAAGCACTTTCGTTTCTTAGTCCCCCCGACATGATCTTTTCCTCACGCGGTTAAGCGTTAGAACGAGGATTAGGCTCTGATACCAATTGAAAGTTGCCTAGAGGGGGTGAATAGGCAAGTTAAAACTTTTTCAACAAAAACTAGAAGCAAACTGGGTAAAACTGAATTGATCTCGAAACTCACCCAGTTAACTTTGGAAATGAGATGTTCTAGTTGATCCACAGGGTTCAAAGTAGTAGATCTGAGAAGGGCACTTCTCAAAATCCACACACCAAAATATATATAAACAAATCTTCCACACAATGGTGAGAGAACGAAGAACACGAATAAGCACAATGAACAAGAATACAAGAGACACAAGATTTATCCCGAGGTTCGGTCACACCACCAAGGTGCCCTACTTCCTCGTTGAGGCACCCACAAAGAGCTGGGTCTCTTTCAACCCTAATCCTCCCTTTGCCGACCACAAAGGTCAAGCCCACACAATAATCTTTGCTCAAACGAGCGGGTAATACAAACTTTCTTGTGGTCTTCCACAAGATTTGGAGACTCATAAGCGACACCTAGTCGTCTAGGAGCTAGAAGCTCCAAGAGTAATGAATCCACAAATAACTCGATGTAGTACCAAATCTCGAATGAAGAAGAGCAAGAGAGATTTGGAGATGAAGCACAAAAACCGCAGCTCTCAAACTCACTCAAAGATTACTCTCCAAAGATTTGAAATGGGAGAGGCAAGAGGTGTGTGAGAGAGAGAGAGTGGGAGGTGTTTCTCAGGTTAGGAATGGAGTTTTGTTCGTGCTCTCCTGTGGGGAAGAGTGTGGGAGGTGTATATAAAGGTGCCCCCAAAAGCTGGTGGCCGTTGGGGAAATCTGACTGAAATTCGGTTGAACCGGTTCTAAAACCGATTGAACCGGATTCCACCAGTCGGTTTTCGATTCACTGGCGGACTCAGTCGGAGACTGGACCGGACTCAAATTCGGTTGAACCGGTTTCAAATTTGGTTCAACCGGTTTCAAATTCGGTTCAACCGGTTTCAAATTCGGTTGAACCAGATTCAAAATTCGGTTCAACCGGTTTTTCCAAAAATCTGCACACGACTTTTTCTGACAGGACTGACTGGCAGACTGGCAGTGACAGAGGGGAATAGTGCAGAAACCGGTTGAACCGGTTTTTGAACTGTTGCACAGATTTTGAGAAAACCGAAGTGAAACCAGGGTAAAATGGAAGTTTTAGATCAAGGATTTTGAGCTTTAGTACCAACACCAACCTTCTTTATGGATCCCCCTTGATAGTACGACGATTCCTATACTCAAGTTAAATAAAATATAATTAAGTAAACTCCTTGAGTTATTGGTGTCTCAAGTGTGATTTCTCCATGGTGTTGCTTCATAAGGATCACAAACATCTTTGTCTCACCTTTTGAAGCAAACACAAATCGAGCCTATGACTTGTGCCATTTCACCATATATGAGTTCAAATCATGGCTTCAAGTCACCTTACTGATGCATCAACATGTTGTAACTCTTTATAGCTGATTAGTTCATCGACTTAGTGCAAGTAATTTCTTCTTCACCTTAGCCATGGTACCTCGGTCTACAAGCCGTCGCTTGGCCTTCACCTTCGCTTAGTTCCTCGAAGCCCTTTCCTTGCTATCTTCACCCTATCAAGCCATTCTTGAGTCACATCCTATTGAACATCCATTGAGAGAATCATTTCTTCAATATTGTGAACCTTGCTTGAATGTCATCTAGATATAACTGCTAAGATCAATCAAGCTCTAGTTTGATTCTCATATATTCATATATGGACTAATAGTAATATGGTCAAGCCAATTCACGATTCCTCATATCTTATTCACTTTGGCTTGACCAATCCTCTTAATCACTTCAACCTCTATTATGATCATATTTATGCATAGTGATTTCTCAGGACTTGTCCATATATTCAAACCAATATAGAGACCATATTATATCCATTTGCATTGTCTCACTGGTTATTTGACCTTGTGTTGAACCTTGTTCACTGATCATTATACACTATTCAAGTATGTTCATCATACTGAATTTCCTGTTCAACACTTAGCAAACTTGTTAGACCTTTAAATGTGTTGTTATCCAAATCACCAAAACTCACAAACGGGATGAATGCACTTTCAATACTCCTCGCCTCTCTAAGTCGAGAGGAGTATAACAAGGTGCAAGGATTGAAGAGTGCCAAGGAGATTTGGGACGTCCTCAAAACGGCGCACGAAGGAGATGAGGTGACCAAGATCACCAAGAGGGAAACGATTGAGGGAGAGCTCGGTCGATTCATTCTCCACCAAGGGGAGGAGCCACAAGCGATGTACAACCGGCTCAAGACCCTGGTGAACCAAGTGCGCAACCTCGGGAGCACCAAATGGGATGACCATGAGATGGTCAAGGTTATTCTA
Organism: Zea luxurians; assembly: GCA_029449295.1. Taxonomy (NCBI): domain Eukaryota; kingdom Viridiplantae; phylum Streptophyta; class Magnoliopsida; order Poales; family Poaceae; genus Zea; species Zea luxurians. Next base: position 2,508,594 of record JAOPSE010000139.1, on the reverse strand, counting down.
AGATCACTAGTTTTTCTTAATCCTACTCAAGTACAATTAATTTGTGGTGATCCTAGATACAAAATAATGTCTCCCGAGGAAGTGATAGGTAAATTTGTGAGCTTTGAACTAATGATCAAAGTCTCCCAAAAGATTATCGAGCAAGGCACATCCTCCTCCGTACCTGAAGCACAACCCGTTGCATTCAAAGCAACGGAGGAGAAGAAAGAAGATTCTACTCCAAGTAGAATCCCCATTGACGCCTCCAAGCTCGACAATGAGGAGATGGCGCTCATCATCAAGAGCTTCCGTCAAATCCTCAAACAAAGGAAGGGGAAGGATTACAAGCCCCGTTCCAAGAAAGTGTGCAACAAGTGTGGTAAGCCTGGTCATTTTATTGCAAAATGTCCATTATCTAGTGATAGTGACAGTGGCGACGATAAGAAGGGAAAGAGGAGAGAAAAGAAGAGGTACTACAAGAAGAAGGGCGGCGATGCCCATGTTTGCCGAGAGTGGGACTCCGACGAGAGCTCCACCGACTCCTCCTCCGACGAGGACGCCGCCAACATCGCCGTCAACAAAGGGATCCTCTTCCCCAACGTCGGCCACAAGTGCCTCATGGCAAAGGACAGCAAAAGGAAGAAGGTAAAATCAAAATCCTCAACTAAATATGCAACATCTAGCGATGAGGCTAATTCTAGTGATAATGAGGATGACTTGTTTACTCTTTTTACCAACTTAAACATGCAACAAAAAGAAAAATTAAATGAATTAATTAGTGCTATTCATGATAAGGATGAACTCTTGGATAGCCAAGAGGACTTCCTAATTAAAGAAAACAAGAAGCATGTTAAAGTGAAAAATGCTTATGCTCTAGAAGTTGAAAAATGTGAATTAACTAGTGAGCTAAGCACTTGCCATGATATTATTTCCAACCTTAGAAATGAGAATGCCAATTTAATTGCTAAGGTTGGGAAGCTTGATGATTGTGATGATTCAATTGTTAGTCTTAGAAATGATAATTCCAATTTAATTGCTAAGATTGATCAATTGAATACCTCTCTTGCTAGCCTTAGGAATGAGAATGAAAAATTGATTGCTAAGGCTAAGGAACTAGATGTTTGCAATGTTACTATTTCCAATCTTAGAGATGAGAATGATATTTTGCATGCTAAGATTGTTGAATTTAATACTTGCAAACCCTCTACATCTTCCGTTGAGCATGTTACTATTTGCACTAGACATAGAGATATTAATGTTGATGCTATTCATGATCACCTAGCTTTAATTAAACAACAAAATGATCACATAGCTCAACTTAATGCCAAAATCAATGAGCATGACTTAGAAAATGAAAAATTTAAATTTGCTAGAAGCATGCTCTATAGTGGAAGGTGCCCTGGCATTAAGGATGGCATTGGCTTCCAACAGGGGGACAATGTCAAGCTTAATGCCCCACCTAAAAGATTGTCCAATTTTGTTAAGGGCAAGGCTCCCATGGTTCAGGATAACGAGGGTTACATTTTATACCCTGCCGGTTATCCCGAACACAAAATTAGGAGAATTCACTCTAGGAAGTCTCACTCTAGTCCTAATCATGCTTTTATGTATAAGAGTGAGGCATCTAGTTCTAGGCAATCAACCCATGCTAAATTGCCTAAGTAGAAAACTCCTAAAGCATCAAATGATCATAATGTTTCATTTAAAACTTTTGATGCTTCTTATGTGCTAACCAACAAATCAGGCAAGGTAGTTGCCAAGTATGTTGGGGGCAAACGCAAGGGATCAAAAACTTGTGTTTGGGTACCCAAAGTTCTTGTATCTAATGTCAAAGGACCCAAAACCGTTGTTTTGTAGGTTTATGCATCCGGGGGCTCAACATGGATCATTGACAGCGGGTGCACAAACCATATGACTGGGGAGAAAAAGATGTTCTCCTCCTACGAGAAAAACCAAGATCCCCAACGAGCTATCACATTCGGGGATGGAAATCAAGGTTTGGTCAAAGGATTGGGTAAAATTGCTATATCACCTGACCATTCTATTTCCAATGATTTTCTTGTAGATTCTTTAGATTACAACTTGCTTTCTGTTTCTCAATTATGTAAAATGGGCTACAACTATCTTTTTACGGATACAAGTGTTACTGTCTTTAGAAGAAGTGATGATTCAATAGCTTTTAAGGGAGTATTAGAGGGTCAGCTATACTTAGTTGATTTCAATAGAGCTGAACTCGATACTTGCTTAATCGCTAAGACTAACATGGGTTGGCTCTAGCATCGCCGACTAGCCCATGTTGGGATGAAGAATCTTCACAAGCTTCTAAAGGGAGAACACATTTTGGGACTAACAAATGTGCATTTTGAGAAAGACAGGATTTGTAGCGCATGTCAAGCAGGAAAGCAAGTTGGTGTTCATCATCCACATAAGAACATCTTAACGACTGACAGGCCACTCGAGCTCCTCCACATGGACCTATTCGGCCCGATCGCTTACATAAGCATCGGCGGGAGTAAGTACTGTCTAGTTATTGTGGATGACTATTCTCGCTTCACTTGGGTATTCTTTTTACAGGAAAAATCTCAAACCCAAGAGACCTTAAAGGGATTCTTGAGACGTGCTCAAAATGAGTTTGGCTTGAGGATCTAGAAAATTAGAAGCGATAATGGGACGGAGTTCAAGAACTCTCAAATAGAAGGTTTTCTTGAGGAGGAAGTGATCAAGCATGAGTTCTCTTCTCCCTACACACCACAACAAAATGGTGTAGTGGAGAGGAAGAATAGAACTCTATTGGACATGGCAAGGACCATGCTTGATGAGTACAAGACTTCGGATCGGTTTTGGGCCGAGGCGGTCAACACCGCTTACTACGCCATCAACCGATTGTATCTACACCGAATCCTCAAGAAGACATCATATGAACTCCTCACCGGTAAAAAGCCCAATGTTTCATATTTTAGAGTCTTTGGTAGCAAATGCTTTATTCTTGTTAAAAGAGGTAGAAAATCCAAATTTGCTCCTAAGGCTGTAGAAGGCTTTTTACTTGGATATGATTCAAACATAAGGGCATATAGAGTCTTTAACAAGTCCACTGGACTAGTTGAAGTTTCTTGTGACATTGTGTTTGATGAGACTAACGGCTCTCAAGTAGAGCAAGTTGATCTTGATGAACTAGATGATGAAGAGGCTCCATGCGTCGCGCTAAGGAACATGTCCATTGGGGATGTGTGTCCTAAGGAATCCGAAGAGCCCATTCAAGCACAAGATCAACCATCCTCCTCCATGCAAGCATCTCCACCAACTCAAGATGAGGATGAGGCTCAAGATGATGAAGAAGAACATCAAGAAGATGAGTCACCTCAAGAAGACGGCAATAATCAAGGGGGAGATGCAATTGATCAAGACAAGGAGGATGAGCAAGTTCCAAGGCCGCCACACCCAAGAGTCCACCAAGCAATCCAACGAGATCACCCCGTGAACACCATCCTCGGCGACATTCATAAGGGGGTAACTACTCGATCTCGTGTTGCTCATTTTTGTGAACATTACTCTTTTGTTTCCTCTATTGAGCCACACAGGGTAGAGGAAGCACTTCAAGATTCGGATTGGGTGTTGGCGATGCAAGAGGAGCTCAACAACTTCAAGAGGAATGAGGTATGGCATTTAGTTCCACGTCCTAACCAAAATGTTGTAGGAACCAAGTGGGTCTTCCGCAACAAACAAGATGAGCATGGTGTGGTGACAAGGAACAAGGCACGACTTGTGGCCAAAGGGTATTCACAAGTCGAAGGTTTGGATTTCGGTGAAACCTATGCACCCGTAGCTAGGCTTGAGTCAATTCGAATATTACTTTCCTATGCTACTCACCATGACTTTAAGCTCTACCAAATGGACGTGAAGAGTGCCTTCCTCAATGGACCTATTAAGGAAGAGGTCTATGTTGAGCAACCTCCCGGCTTTGAAGATAGTGAGTATCCTAACCATGTTTACAAACTCTCTAAGGTGCTTTATGGGCTCAAGCAAGCCTCAAGAGCATGGTATGAATGTCTAAGAGATTTTCTTATCACTGATGGCTTCAAAGTCGGAAAGGCCCATCCTACTTTATTCACTAAAACCATTGAGAATGATTTGTTTGTATGCCAAATTTATGTTGATGATATCATATTTGGGTCTACTAACAAATCTATTTGTGAAGAATTTAGTAGGATCATGATTCAAAAATTCGAGATGTCTATGATGGGGGAGTTGAAGTATTTTCTAGGCTTTCAAGTGAAGCAACTCCAAGAAGACACCTTCATCAGCCAAACGAAGTATATTCAAGATATTCTTACCAAGTTTGGAATGAAGGATGCCAAGCCCATCAAGACACCCATGGGAACCAATGGGCATCTCGACCTCGACACGGGAGGTAAATCCGTAGATCAAAAGGTATACCGGTCAATGATAGGTTCTTTACTCTATTTATGTGCTTCTCGACCAGACATTATGCTTTCAGTATGCATGTGTGCAAGGTTCCAAGCCGACCCTAAGGAAGTTCACCTTAGGGCCGTGAAGTGAATCTTGAGGTATTTAGTTCAAACACCTAAGTTTGGTCTTTGGTACCCCAAGGGATCCTCATTTGATTTATTAGGATATTCCAATAATGATTGGGCAGGGTGTAAAATTAATAGGAAGAGCACATCAGGGACTTGTCAGTTTCTAGGAAGATCCCTGGTGTCTTGGGCTTCAAAGAAGCAAAATTCTGTGGCTCTTTCTACCGCCAAAGCCGAGTACATTGCCGCAGGCCATTGTTGTGCGCAATTGCTTTGGATGAGGCAAACCCTTAGGGACTATGGCTACAAGTTTAGCAAAGTCCCTCTCCTATGTGACAATGAGCACTACAAGAAACTGATAAATGTTCGTGGGTAAAATTAAGAACGTGGGTACCGTCGTTCTTACTTGAGTTAAGTTCATGGGTTATTTTAAGAACGTGGGTACCCACGTTCTTAATTTAAATTCATGCGCCCTGGCCAAAACCGTCGAACTTAACGTGTTAGGAACGTGGGTACCCATGTTCTTAAGTTAAGTTTGTGGGCCATATGGACACCGTCGAACTTAATAGAAAAAACCTAAATCCCCTAACCCACCCACGCGCGACTCGATCTCTCTCACCTGCGCTGCCTCATTCCCGCCCACCGTGTGCCACCGCAACAAAAAAGCGCCGTCGCGCCACCGCTAGCACGCCGCGCCGCCGCGCCACCGCCCTGGCTCGCCGCCCCGTCGCCCTTTCTCCTCTTTTCGCCAGCTCCACCACATCACTGCCCTGCCCAATCTCGTCGGCCTCGGTGCCGCCACCACCCAGCTCGTCGTCGCGCCGCCGTCAGAACGCCGCGCCGCCGCACCACAGCCCAAGCTCGGCCTCGGCATCTCCTCGACGGTCTCCTTGAAGGTATTTTCCATGTTCTTTTGATTTACTTTAGTGTCTTCAGCAGTTTCAATAACAGGGTCTGGGGTATGCTGTTTTGGTACCTCAGGAGATGCAATGTTTATAATATTATCAACTTCCTCATCATCCGAAAAATCAAATACTGCTCTTCGCTTTCTGTTATTTGCATTGATGGATTCCCCCTTGTACTTTATTCCCTGTTCATCATCGCTGCTATCTCCATCTACTTCTTCCTTTGCACATATTTGTGCATCAAGAGTAGCTGAACATATTAACAACATGAGATCTACAGTAGCATGCTTAGAAGGGTTTATATACAGGACTAGATGTGTGCTGAGAGTTATACACAAGAAAAGCACGGAGAATTAAATATGACCATTAGTGAGATACCTGCAACACTTTCTACAGCTGTAGAATTAGTGGTACTTAGAGGCTTAGGTTTAGCTGATGCACGGCCCCACATGTTAGCCAGAGATCCACCATTATTAGGCATGGTCTTTCCATTTTGAGCTCTACTTTTGCTTGCATGGGCATCAATTGATTGTTCTTTGACAACAGGAGCATTGCCAGCTTTATCTAATAATGTGGAATTATCCTTCTCAGACTTATTGCCTGCTCCATGCTTTGAACTTACAAGCAAATCTAGCTGCGGAGCAGTAACAAATCTTGCTGCGGAGCAGTAACAAACTGCTCCTTTGTAACAAACTTTGGAATTTCCCAGAATGGGAGCTTCTACGATTGTCAAGTAGAATAAATCACCCTGGATCATAAGCCAAGAGCATTATTTTGTAAGAGACTAAATTTAGATAACCTGTCATTGAATTGAAAAGAGTGTTGCATGAAAAAAGTAACATCAGGTTACAATTACATGCATGATTTTTAGGTAGTTGTTACAATTGATGCATCCGTGAAGGTATTTTTCTTCTTTCTTTGATGCATATTATTACAATTAGTTTGTTAGTTAAAATTTGATGCATGATTTTTGGGTATTTGTTACAATTGATGCATAATTTCTTGTTCATTGTAAATTAATCGATGTTAGGTTCAATGTTTGGTTAAATGTTTTTTATGTCTAGTGATCCTTCCTAATAGAAGAAGGGCTTAATGACATTTATTTACACTTTTTATTTATGTTTGTATGCTTAATGATGTTTGTTTACACATTTTTTATTTATGTTTATATGCTTAATGATGTGTATTTACACTTTTTTATACATTGGGTTATTTAGTTTTGCAAATGGATGACAATAGAAGAAGGGCGATGTATGATGGATTCAATAGCGTGACTCTAGGTCACTCAAAGGAATGGGTTAGGGTTGCAAAACAATTCGTGGATCTCGCATTTTCCGGTGGACCTCGTGTGGTGAAGTGTCCGTGTACCAAGTGTCGGAATTTTATGTATGTGAGAAAGATCGAAGAACTGGAGCATCACCTTTGCAAGAATGGGTTTATGCCTAACTATCTTGTGTGGCGCTCACATGGAGAAGTAGAGCAGAATATCACAGAGTCAGAAAGAATTAATGATGATGATGAGGATCGGATGGATGACTTGGTGGCTGATATTAGTAGAGAGTATCCAACATTGGCCTCGGAACAGGAAACACCAGAGGAAGTGCAGGAGTTTTATAAGCTTCTTAACGCGTCAGAGGAAAAAGTGCATGACGACACCACTGTGACCGTGTTGCAGGTGGTTACACGTCTTATGGCAATGAAGGCAAAGTATAACTTCTCGAATAACTGCTATAACGATATAATCAATCTGATTATTGATCTCATCCCATCGAACCATAAGATGCCAAAAGACTTATACCAGTCTAAAAAGATCGTGTCCGGTCTTGGGATGAAGTATAAGAAGATTGATGTGTGCGAAGACAATTGCATGTTGTTCTGGAAGGAATATGAAGCGGCCACCCATTGTCAGATATGCGGTAAATCAAGATATGCGGAGGTACTAAAAGAGGATGGAGCTACTTTTGCTACAAAAGTGGCAGTTAAACAGCTTCGATATATGCACATCACCCCAAGGCTTAAACGTCTGTTTTTAACCCCAGAAACTGCGAAGCTAATGTTGTGGCATAAGGAAGGAGACCGTGAGAGCCAAGATCCAGACATTATGATGCATCCATCAGATGGCGATGCTTGGAAGGCTCTGGATCATTTTGACCCAGAATTTGCAAGAGACGCTAGGAGTGTTTGTCTAGGCTTGTCCACTGATGGTTTCACTCCTTACGACAACAGTTCAACTTCATACTCTTGGTGGCCGGTTTTCATCATGCCCTACAACCCCCTCCCAACAAATGCATGAAAGAAGGGTTCATATTTCTTGCCCTTATTATTCCAAGGCCTAAACATCCTGGAAAGAAGATCAATGTATTCATGCAACCGTTGATTGAAGAGTTCAAAGAGCTATGGGTAGGGGTAAAGGCTTATGATGGTCATCTGAAACGTGAATTTACCTTACGTGCTGTATATTTGTGGTCAATTCATGATTTGCCTACATATGGTATTTGGTCTGGCTGGTGTGTCCACGGTCGACTGTGTTGTCCCATATGCATGGGGGACACACAAGCATATCGATTGGAGCATGGTAAAAAGGTCTCATTCTTTGATTGTCATCGACGGTTTCTTCCATCCAATCACCCGTTTCGAAATGATACGAAGTCATTTAGAAGAGGCATAAAAGTTAAAGATGGTCCACCAAAACGTTTAATGGGTGAAGATATCCTGATACAACATTGTGCCCTTGGGATGTCATCGACGGTTTCAATTTTCTTGATCGCCTTTTTCACTAGCAACTTGGGATGTTTTACTTTTTATTACTGTTAGCTTGTTTTTAAGCTCAGTTTTCGTTTTTCCAGCAAAAGTCCCCTAAGATCCATCTGAGAGAAGGTCTTGGCTAAACTTAAGTGGATCAGAGGCCTGGGTTTCCAATTGGGTCCACCATCATTCCCTTCTTGCCACTGCTTGTGCTTCCTCCCTCTCCCTCCTAACTTTTTCATATGTCTGATGAACTACATTAGCAGCTTGAGCAGCAGCAGCAGACGATGCAGTGGCACTAGCTGCACCAGCAGCCCTTGAAAATGGACCCCACTGCAAATTTCTATTAGTGGTTGTGTTTTGAAAATGGACCCTGTTGGGGACTTGTTCTCAAATGCTTCGGATTAAGAACAAGGCAACATAAAAAGTGTTAAATGTTAAGGCCCTTCGTCCTTCCAAACATTATTCCCCTTCGGGAATAATGAGTTCCGGACGAAAGTCACAAGAGACATACCTTCGTAAATATAACAAGTAATAACGAAGGATTCATACAAAACATGAAATGTAAATCATAGAATCATCTCTATTTTATTAACACAGAAAAATAGAAATGATTACAAATTACAAATGTACCTTCGGTCTTGAGAGAAGGTAAAAAGTACAAGCGTGACGCAAATGCCAATGCCAAGTCAGCGTGAACAGTACGGGAGTACTGTTCATCTATTTATAGACGCGGGACGCAGCCCACGTAAAATTACATCCATGTCCATTACATTTGTTAATGACTTATGGAAATCTGTCAAGGCCCACGTAGTCTTTTCATCTTTAAGTCGGTTCCCCTTTCCGCTATCGCGACGAAGCTTCCTTGCACACAGCTTCGGCTGTGCACCTTCATAGAGCTTGGTAATCAGCTCGTCCTTCGTCTGGTTCAGGCTTCGTCCTGACCGTGCTTTATGTTCATAATTCTGAGTCCGAAGATACCTGTTCACATAATCCACTTGGAAAACATTGTCAAATCATGTTTTTGAGGACCTTCGGAGGACGAAGGCCCCCAACAGACCCCACTGCAACACATACCCCACTGATGTTTGAATCTTGTACCACGTTCCCTGCTGGTGGCTTTTGTACTTCTTTTGCTAGGAATGGCTGACGGCAACTAGGGCAGCGAAGATGGTTATTCAAATACACCCTGAGGTACTCATAGTTCATCTTGCGTTTGTTGCATGAGGTCCAAAATGTATCAGGCTTTGCCACAGGTGCACGAGTAGCAGTTGAAGGTGCAGATGGGGCATGTGTTGCTGATCCCACTGTTCGCTTGTTTACTGTCCGCTTGGAGGCAGTAGCAGCATTAGCTGCGAAATTATAGAAGCCATTGGATGCACCAGGGATCGTGCTTGCTTTACCTGATTGTCCTTCTGCCCAGCAACCTTCCCTTCTGAAGCAAGATAGATATCAAAGGTGGCGATCATTTGATCAACGCCCTCAAGCGCAGGAAAGAGAGTCTGAGCCTTGAGGGCGAATTTCCTGGCACCCTGGAAGTCCCCTGCTTCAAACTTCTTCTTTGCAATACCCTTCGCCCTTTGGGCCTCATCTTTGTTGCATTCCATTTCTTCCACACCTCCACAACCACCCCATTCATGTCATGCTCATGCAAGGAGCAGGACAACATTCCCTCACTAGCTTTCTACTAATTTTCTGCTGCTCCTCCTGCTGCTTTACTTGCGTCAAATCAGCACAAGTTCCTGCTCCTGCTGCTGCTTTACTCCCCTGTAATATCTGCAAGCAATCTGCTCTACCAAACTCCCTGACAGGTTCCAAGTGCAGCAGCTACATACTCTGCCTCACATGAGGATAGGGCAACCACTTTCTGCTTCTGAGATGACCAAGTCACCACATTCCTCCCTAAGAAAAACAGAATGCCTGAAGTACTTTTTCTGTGAACTAAATCACCTGAGCAATCACTATCAGTGAAACTAAATTGCTTTTTTTAAATCGTGCATTGAATGGAAACTAAAAAATACGAGCCATTCAATCGTGCAGGAGTTAGGTTGATCAACTTCATAAAAACTAGTTAAAGTTAGGTGGCCCTTGCAGTAAGTAGTAGGACAGTTCCACAACAAACAAGAGCTGCGCTTAAATGCTGGCGTGAACTGACTTGTTAAAGGAATGTATGTAGTACGCTGCCTGTCCATCCATACCAAATGTTCCCAAGTAGAGGTACTTGTTTCCGTTGCCGGTGTGAGTCAGTGTGCCTGCAGCCTGGACTGGACAACATTTCACAATCCAGTGAGACATCCATTTTTTTGCCAGGTGTGTTCCATCATTCCATGGTCAGTGCATGTGCTGATTGAGCTAGCAAATTATACACCCTACATGAATGGGGAGATCCTACTAGTAGCAAAGCAACTAGTGACCACTGAGAGGATTTAAATCTAACACTAGGTGATCAATCGAGATGTAGGTGCTGGAATCAAGATTAGCACATAGTAACACAGTAGAATAATATAAGCTTATTGTATTTGCAGATGTATAGTGCTCAGATGGGAACTCAAATGGGACCCCAGTTCACCCGTCCGTCACAATCTGGACAGACACCAAACACCAATGAAACACAGGTATAGTTTTGTAGTATATTTACTTTCATTTACAATTATAATCATGCATTGTTTTATTTGGTTATAGGGTTCTGAGACCGAACAAGGAAATCCACAGATGGACATACAGTGGTCGATGCCCCCTAGAGGACAGATTCTTCCTCCTCCACAACCAGGTATGGGATATTGGCCGCCACCACCATGGGGATATCCTACACATCCAATGGCGCCTTGGGGACGCCCCCCATGGCCAACACAGCCACTTCCGTCATCAGCGGTACGTTCCTGAATTTAATGCTAGTTGATTTTTCGAATATACTTAGTTGGGGTCTTAAACGTTGATACCATTTTTCCACAAACTCAGTTACTTGGGGTCTAAAACGATGGTACCATTTTCCATAAACTCGGTTAGGTTTAAGTTAATTTGACACTAACAAAATCCAGGATAAGACAGCTACATGTAGGAGTGGACTTCATATTAATTTGTATGATGTGTCTACCATAAGGAATACCACTCTGAAAGTGATTAGCCATGCTTAACTATCGAGACTATTAGATATATGGGCCATGTGATGTCTAAGAGCAATTTCAAGAGAGGCTTTAAATATGATCATATTTTAAAATATAGGCTCCATGTCCTGTTTTTAAAATATATGGTCTGATACCGTAAAATACCATTAGAAATACCCTGTCCTGTTCATTTTCGTTACACTAGTCCTTACGCTAGGTGCCTTAAGATGGAGTATGATTTTAGAACGAAAAATATATCTCAAAGTATAGTACTGCTTGAAATGGCTATTGCTGCTGTTAGCTATATAGAACAGTAGATGGCTTAAAATATAGTACTGCTTAAAATATAGAACAGTAGAAGGCTTAGAACGAAAAATATAGTACTGCTTAGAACGAAAAATATAGTACTGCTTAGTACTGCTTAAAATATAGTACTGCTTAGAACGAAAAATATATCTCAAATTATAGTACTGCTTAAAATATAGTACTGCTGCTATTAGCACTATTTTGTTCTTCTGAACATGCCAACCCCACTGAGTAATAAAGCACAAAAGAACAGTGTTATATCAGCATCAGTAGCCAGAGTCCCAGATCATGAGTGGTACACAAGTTTGAGATGGTTCTCTGTTTAGTACTTCATTTGTTTCTTTGACATGGATTGAACATGTAAATGATTGAGGACATCATGCATATTTATAAGAATTTTGGTTTATTTTGTAGGATTCCGGCTCTCATCAAGTGACTCCTCCCCCTCACGATAACTTTGCGGACAGATGTCTCAATTCTAGTGGTGGAGCTACGAACAACAATCCGATGTCCTGATCGAGAGCGATGGAGCGAATGTTTGAACTTGTGTATTTGAACTTGTGAACTACAAATGTGAACTATGGATGTGAACTTATGTATTTGGACTTAATTATGTGAATTTGTGAACTTATATTTGGACTTGTGTGAATTTGTGATATGAACATATATCCATGTGTTTGAAATCTGTATTGTATGTGATATTCTGTGTTGCATGTGATATTATGTGTGTCTAGTTTTTCATTTCGGTATTTTTTATTTTTTTCTGGAAAAGAGTTAAGAACGTGGGTACCCACGTTCTTAAGGTTAAGAACGTGGGTACCGTCGAACTTAATGGGCAGCCCTCGCCGACCCAGGCACGACCCATAAGTTCGACGGCCACGTGGCCCCGTCGAACTTAAGGTTAAGAACGTGGGTGCCGTCGAACTTATGGAAGAAAATTCGACGGCCCCCGTCGAACTTAAAACCCCATGTTCTTAACCTTAAGTTCGACGGTACCCACGTTCTTAACCTTAAGTTCGACGGTACCCACGTCCTTAACCTTAAGAACGTGGGGGCCGTCGAACTTACTTCTTTAAGTTCGTCCAAAAATCGCCGTCGGCTATGTTCGTGGGTAAACCCACGTTCTTATGTTAAGTTCGATGGCCTATTACATTAAGTTCGACGGTTTTTCACCCACGTTCTTTAACCAGTTTCTTGTAGTGGAGGGTGCAATCTGCATGGCGGATAATCCCGTTGAACACAGACGCACTAAGCACATAGCCATTCGGTATCACTTTCTGAGAGATCACCAACAAAAGGGGGATATCGAGATAGCCTATATAAACACCAAAGATCAATTGGCCGATATATTTACCAAGCCTTTAGATGAGCAATCTTTTACCAAACTTAGGAATGAGCTAAATATTCTTGATTCTAGGAATTTTGATTGAATTCTTGCACACATAGCTCATTTATATACCTTTGATCATATCTCTTTATGTCTATGACTAATGTGTTTTCAAGAATCATCTTATGCTTAGTCATAGGTATTGAAAGGGAAATGAAGTAGTCGGCAAAGAAGGCGCTTCCACTCAACTCCTATTGTGTTTGCCGGTACTCCGCATTGTTATCCACTTTGGTATAATCTTCACTCATATTTTTGTGTATGCCAAAGGGGGAGAAAGTTTGAACAAGGGCTTATATCTCACTCACAAGTATCCATTTTTGGCGATTCATGCCAAAGGGGGAGAAAGTATAAGCCCAAAGCAAAAGGACCGCACCACCACCAAATTTAAAAATGAAGTTTTCAATTTGATATCTTATTGTGTTCAAAAGGGGGGAAAGTAGTATCTTCAAAAATTGCAAAACCCTCTTGAACACTAAGAGGAGAATTTTATTTAGGGGGAGTTTTTGTTTTAGTCAAAGGAAAAGCATTTGAGACAGGGGGAGAAAATTTCAAATCTTGAAAATGCTTTCTTCAATCTTATTTATGTACCTTTGATTATTTGCAAAATGTTTTTGAAAATAACTTTACAAAGGATTTGCAAAAACAAAACTCGTGGTGCAAACGTGGTCCAAAATTTTAATAAAGAAGAAAACAATCCATGCACATCTATTTGAGATAAGTATATTGGTTTCAAATCCAAGCAACCTTTGCACTTACATTATGCAAACTAGTTCAATTCTGCACTTTTATATTTGCTTTGATTTGTGTTGGCATCAATCACCAAAAAGGGGGAGATTGAAAGGGAAATAGGGTCAAACCTTTTCCAATAAGAATTTTGGTGGTTGAATTGCCCAACACAAATTATTGGACTAACTAGTTTGCTCTAGAAAATATGTTCTACAGGTGCCAAAGGTTCACAACAAACCAATACATGTCAAAAGAAAGGGTTCAAACAAAGGGAGCAAAGTTAAACTGAAGGCAGCCCTGGTCTGGCGCACCGGACTATCTGGTGTGCCACCGGACAGTGTCCGGTGCACCAGGGAATCCAACTCTAAACTTGCCAGTCTCGGGAAATCTGGGAGCCGCTTCGCTATAATTCATCGGACTGTCTGATGCACCACCGGACTGTCCGGTGTGCCAGCGGAGCAATGGCTACTTCGCGCCAACGGTCGTCTGCAAATCGCATTCAATGCCTACAGTGCGTGCCAGAGTCAGAGCAGCGCCAGAAGGCGCACCGGACAGTGTACAGTGACTGTCCAGTGCAACACCGGACTATCCGGTGACCTAGAAGACAGAAGCTCCAACGGTCGAACCCTAATGGTCGGGTGACGTGGCTGGCGCACCAGACAGTGTCCGGTGGCGCACCGGACTGTCTGGTGTGCCATTCGACAGCAACCTCCACCGAACGTCTAGTTTGGTGGTTGGGGCTATAAATACCCCAACCAACTCCACATTCATTGCATCCAAGTTTTCAGACTTCCTACACCTTACAAGAGCTATAGCATTCAATACAAGACACACCAAAGAGATCAAATCCTCTCCCAAGTCCAAAGATCATTCCAAAACAAATTAGTGACTAGAGAGAGTGGCTTGTGTTCATTTGAGCTCTTGCGCTTGGATTGCTTCTTTTCTTTCTCATTCTTTCTTGTGATCAACTCAATTATAACCGAGGCAAGAGACACCAATTGTGTGGTGATCCTTGTGGGGACTTTGTGTCCCGTTTGATTGAGAAGAGAAGCTCACTCGGTCTAAGTGACCGTTTGAGAGAGGGAAAGGGTTGAAAGAGACCCAGTCTTTGTGACCACCTCAACGGGGAGTAGGTTTGCAAGAACCGAACCTCGGTAAAACAAATCACCATGTCACACTCCTTATTTGCTTGTGATTTGTTTTTGCCCTCTCTCTTGTACTCGATCTTAATTCTAACGCTAACCCCGGCTTGTAGTTGTGCTTAAACTTTGTAAATTTTAGATTCGCCCTATTCACCCCCCCTCTAGGCGACTTTCAGTGATGACACAGAAATTCGAGATGTCGATGATGGGCGAGTTTAACTACTTCCTTGGGTTCCAAGTGAAGCAACTCAAGGATGGCACCTTCATCTCTCAAACGAAGTACACGCAAGACTTGCTCAAGCGGTTCGGGATGAAGGACGCCAAGCCCGCAAAGACTCCAATGGGAACCGACGGACATGTCGACCTCAATAAAGGAGGTAAGTCCGTTGATCAAAAGGCATACCGGTCTATGATAGGGTCTTTACTTTATTTATGTGCTAGTAGACCGGATATTATGCTTAGCATATGCATGTGTGCTAGATTTCAATCCGACCCAAGGGAGTGTCATCTTGTGGCCGTTAAGCGAATTCTTAGATATTTAGTTGCTATGCCTTGCTTCGGGATCTGGTATCCAAAGGGGTCTACCTTTGACTTGATTGGATACTTAGACTCCGAATTTGTTGCATGTAAGGTTGATAGGAAGAGTACATTAGGGACGTGCCAATTCCTAGGAAGGTCCCTGGTGTCTTGGAGTTCTAAGAAACAAACTTCCGTTGCCCTATCCACCGCTGAGGCCGAGTATGTTGCCGCAGGACAGTGTTGCGTGCAACTACTTTGGATGAGGCAAACCCTCTGGGACTTTGGCTACAATCTGAGCAAAGTCCCACTCCTATGTGACAATGAGAGTGCAATCCGCATGGCGGACAATCCTGTTGAACACAGCTGCACAAAGCACATAGACATCCGGCATCACTTTTTGAGAGACCACCAGCAAAAGGGAGATATCGAAGTGTTTTATGTTAGCACCGAGAACCAGCTAGCCAATATCTTCACCAAGCCTTTAGATGAGAAGACCTTTTGCAGGCTGCGTATTGAGCTAAATGTCTTAGATTCGCGTAACTTGGATTGATCTAGAGCATACATGTGCTTTATGCCTTTGATCATGTTCCTTTATACATATTATTGCTTATTTATGGTGCTCAAGTTGCGCAAGGGATCCCCGGACCTCACAGGTCCATGTGTGAATGATGCACATATTTAGGGGGAGAAATGCTACAACTTGACCCCTTGAGACTAACCGTGTGCTTGAGTTTACTTAATTTAGTCTCAAAGGTGGATTGAAAGGGAAAAGGTGAAGTTGGATCATGCAAGACTTCCACTGCACTCCGATGAGAGGGTAATTTACTCCAAGTTCATCTCCATACTCTTATTGCATTTTTACTCTTAATTGACGGTTTTGGTGAGGCAATGGGGTTTAAGGGCCAATAATGATCCCATTTTGGTGCTTAATGCCAAAGGGGGAGAAATTAAGGCCAAAGCAAAATGGATCAGCTACCACTTGAGAAATTTGAAAAAAGTAGAGTTAGCACTTTTGATTTGTCAAAATTCTCTTATGTGCAAAATTTGGCCTCTTGTGGGGAGAATGTAGGATTATGGGAAAAAGGGGGAGTTTGTGGCTCTTGATAAAATTTTTCTCATGGAATACCTCTCTTTATGCCTAAACAAGTGTGTTTGAATTAGAGATAGGAAAATGAGTTTGATTTCAAAAACAAACCAAGTGGTGGCAAAGAATGATCCAAATATGCCAAATCAAAGTTTAAAACAATTTGGTCTTCAATTTGAATCAATGTTGCATGTTTTGCATTGCTTTTGGATGTGTTGGCATAAATCACCAAAAAGGGGGAGATTGAAAAGGAAATGTGCCTTTGGGCAATTTCTATTATGTTTTGGTGATTAAGTGCCCAACACATTTAAATGAGCCCTCTTGTGCTAAATCGAGAGAAAAGTGATAATCAAAGCAAAGGTATGATTCTAGACTTAGTACATTGGTTTTTGTGTACTAATATATTTGTCTAAGTGCTGAAATCAGAGAAAAGAGAAGAAGAAAAGAACTTGGCTCGAAGCAGCCAAGACTCAGCAGTCTGGCACACCGGACTGTCCTGTGGTGCACCGGACAGTGTCCGATGCGCTAGGCCAGCCTCCGGTGAATAGGCCTCTCTCGGGAACTGACGGTGGTGTACAACTATAATTCACCGGACTGTCCGGTGGTGCACCGGACTATCCGGTGAGCCGTCTGTGGCGAAGTCGTCGCTCTCGGGAATCGTTCAACGGCGTACGGCTAAAATTCACCGGACGGTCCGGTGAGGCACCGGACTGTCCGGTGAGCCAACGGTCGACTGCGCCAACGGTCGGCCACGCAATCCGCGCGCGACGCGTGGGCGCGCCAACGGTCGGCAGGGGGCACCGAACTGTCCGGTGTGCACCGGACAGTGTCTGGTGCACCAACTACCGCAAATCTGCAACGGTCGACTGTGCTATTTTTGGAAGGAGATCTGCACCGGACTATGAATAGTACCTGTCCGGTGCGCCACCCGACAGAAGGCAAGAATTGCCTTCCTAGATTGCTTCCAACGGCTCCTAGCTGTCTTGGGGCTATAAAAGGGACCCCTAGGCGCATGGAGGAGTTACTCCAAGCATTCTTTGATCATCTCTAAGCACCAAGACTCCATTCTCGCGCATTTGATTCATTGTGATTGAAAGTCACCTAGAAGGGGGTGAATAGGCGGAATCTGAAAATTGTAAACTTAAGCACAACTACAAGTCGGAGTTAGCGTTAGAAATATAAGTGAGAACAAAAGAGAGGGCGAAAACAAATCACAAGCAAATAAGAATGGATGACACAGTGATTTGTTTTATCGAGGTTTGGTTCTTGCAAACCTACTCCCCGTTGAGGTGGTCACAAAGACCGGGTCTCTTTCAACCCTTTCCCTCTCTCAAATGGTCACTTAGACCGAGTGAGCTTCTCTTCTCAATCAAATGGGACACTAAGTCCACTACAAGGACCACCACACAATTGGTGTCTCTTGTTTTGATTACAAGTGTTATGGAAGCAAGAATGAGGAAGAAGAAAAGCAATCGAAGCGCAAGAGCTCAAAAGAACACAAAAGTCTCTCTCTCTCTAGTCACTAATTTGTTTGGAGTGATTCCGGACTTGGGAGAGGATTTGATCTCTTTGTTTGTGTCTTGTATTGAATGCTATAGCTCTTGTATGAGGTTTGAAGGCTGAAAACTTGGATGCAATGAATGTGGGGTGGTTGGGGGTATTTATAGCCCCAACCACCAAAAGAACCGTTGGTGAGGGCTTCTGTCGTATGGCGCACCGGACAGTCTGGTGCGCCACCGGACACTGTCCGGTGCGCCAGCCACGTCACCAGGCCGTTGGGTTCCGACCGTTGGAGCTCTGACAAGTGGGGCCACCGGGCAGTCCAGTGGTGCACCGGACAGGTCCTGTAGACTGTCCGGTGCGCCTTCTGGTGCTGCTCTGACCTCTGCGCGCGCAGGCGCGCATTTAATGCTCGTTGCAGACGACCGTTGGCGCGAAGTAGTCGTTGCTCCGCTGGCACACCGAACAGTCCAGTGTTACACCGGACAGTCCGGTGAATTACTACGGAGCGGCCTCCCAAATTCCCGAGACTGGCAAGTTTGATTTAATTCTCCATGGTGCACCGGACACTGTCTGGTGGCACACCGAACAGTCCGGTGCGCCAGACCAGGGCAGCCTTCGGTATACTTTGCTCCTTAGTTTTGAACCCTTTCTTTTGACTTGTATTCGTTTGTTGTGAACCTTTGGCACCTGTAGAACTCATAATCTAGAGCAAACTAGTTAGTCCAATAATTTGTGTTGGGCAATTCAACCACCAAAATTCATATTGGAAAAGGTTTGACCCTATTTCCCTTTCAATCTCCCCCTTTTTGGTGATTGATGCCAACACAAACCAAAGCAAATATAAAAGTGCAGAATTGAACTAGCTTGCATGATGTAAGTGCAAAGGTTGCTTGGAATTGAGACCAATATACTTATTTCAATAGATGTGCATGGATGGTTTTCTTCTTATTTAAAATTTTGGACCATATTTGCACCACGAATTTTGTTTTTTGCAAATCCTTTGTAAAATTCTTTTCAAAATCATTTTGCAAATAGTCGAAGGTATATGAATAAGATTGAAGAAAGCATTTTCAAGATTTGAAATTTTCTCCCCTGTCTCAAATGCTTTTCCTTTGACTAAAACAAAACTCCCCCCAAATAAAATTCTCCTCTTAGTGTTCAAGAGGGTTTTGAAAGTTTTGAAGATACTACTTTCTCCCCCTTTTGAACACAATAAGAAATCAATTTGAAAAACTTTAAAATTTGGTGGTGGTGTGGTGTGGTCCTTTTGCTTTGGGCTCATACTTTCTCCCCCTTTGGCATGAATCGCCAAAAACGGATACTTGTGAGTGAGATATAAGCTCTTTGTTCAAACTTTCTCCCCCTCTGGCAAACACATAAATAAAAGTGAAGATTATACCAAAGTGGAGAATGATACGGAGTACCGGCAAATGTTGATGGAGTTGAGTGGAAGCGCCTTCTTTGCCGAATACTCCATTTTCCTTTCAATATCTATGACTAAGCATAATAATACACTTGAAAACACATTAGTCATAGACATAAAAGAGATATGATCAAAGGTATATAAATGAGCAATGTGTGCAAAGTATCAATCAAAATTCCAAGAATCAAGAATATTTAGCTCATTCCTAAGTTTGGTAAAGGATTGTTCATCTAAAGGCTTGGTAAAGATATCGGCCAATTGATCTTTGGTGTTTATATAGGCTATCCCGATATCCCCCTTTTGTTGGTGATCTCTCAGAAAGTGATACCGAATGGCTATGTGCTTAGTGCGGCTGTGTTCAACGGGATTATCTGCCATGCGGATTGCACTCTCATTATCACATAGGAGAGGGACTTTGCTAAACTTGTAGCCATAGTCCCTAAGGGTTTACCTCATCCAAAGAAATTGCGCGCAATAATGGCCTATGGCAATGTACTCGGCTTCGGCGGTAGAAAGAGCTACTGAGTTTTGTTTCTTTGAAGCCCAAGACACCAGGGATCTCCCCAGAAACTGACAAGTCCCTGATGTGCTCTTCCTATCAATCTTACACCCTGCCCAATCAGCATCGGAATATCCTAATAAATCAGATGAGGATCCCTTAGGGTACCAAAGACCAAACTTAGGTGTTTGAACTAAATATCTCAAGATTCTCTTCACGGTCCTAAGGTGAACTTCCTTAGGGTCGGCTTGGAACCTTGCACACATGCATACAGAAAGTATAATGTCTGGTCGAGATGCACATAAATAGAGTAAAGAACCTATCATCGACCGATATACCTTTTGATCTACGGATTTACCTCCCATGTCGTGGTCGAGATGCCCATTGGTTCCCATGAGTGTCTTGATGGGCTTGGCATCCTTCATTCCAAACTTGGTGAGTATGTCTTGAATGTACTTCGTTTGGCTAATGAAGGTGCCCTCTTGGAGTTGCTTCACTTGAAATCCTAGAAAATACTTCAACTCCCCCATCATAGACATCTCGATTTTTTGAATCATGATCATACTAAACTCTTCACAAATAGATTTGTTAGTAGACCCAAATATAATATCATCAACATAAATTTGGCATACAAACAAATCATTCTCAATGGTTTTAGTAAATAAAGTAGGATCGACCTTTCCGACTTTGAAGCCATTAGTGATAAGGAAATCTCTTAGGCATTCATACCATGCTCTTGGGGCTTGCTTGAGCCCATAAAGCGCCTTAGAGAGTTTATACACGTGGTTAGGATACTCACTATCTTCAAAGCCAGGAGGTTGCTCAACATAGACCTCTTCCTTGATTGGTCCATTGAGGAAGGCACTCTTCACGTCCATTTGGTAAAGCTTAAAGCCATGGTGAGTAGCATAGGCAAGTAATATTCGAATTGACTCAAGCCTAGCTACGGGTGCATAGGTTTCACCAAAATCCAAACCTTCAACTTGTGAGTACCCCTTGGCCACAAGTCGGGCTTTGTTCCTTGTCACCACACCATGCTCATCTTGTTTGTTGCGGAAGACCCACTTGGTTCCTACAACATTTTGGTTAGGACGTGGAACCAAATGCCATACCTCATTCCTTGTGAAGTTGTTGAGCTCCTCTTGCATCGCCAGCACCCAATCCGAATCTTGAAGCGCTTCCTCTACCCTGTGTGGCTCAATAGAGGAAACAAACGAGTAATGTTCACAGAAGTGAGCAAGACGAGATCGAGTGGTTACCCCCTTATGAATATCACCGATGATGGTGTTCACGGGGTGATCTCGTTGGATTGCTTGGTGGACTCTTGGGTGTGGCGGCCTTTGATTTTGCTCATCTTCCTTGTCTTGATCATCGGCATCTCCCCCTTGATCCTTGTCCTCTTCTTGAGGTGACTCATCTTCTTGATCTTCTCCTTCATCATCTTGAGCCTCATCCTCATCGTGAGTTGGTGGAGATGCTTGCATGGAGGAAGATGGTTGTTGATCTTGTGCTTGTGCTTGTGGAGGCTCTTCAAATTCCTTAGGACACACATCCCCAATAGACATGTTCCTTAACGCGACGCACGGAGCCTCTTCATCATCTAATTCATCAAGATCAACTTGCTCTACTTGTGAGCCGTTAGTCTCATCAAACACAATGTCACAAGAAACTTCAACTAGTCCAGTGGACTTGTTAAAGACTCTATATGCCCTTGTGTTTGAATCATATCCTAGTAAAAATCCTTCTACAGCCTTAGGAGCAAATTTAGATTTTCTACCTCTTTTAACAAGAATAAAGCATTTGCTACCAAAGACTCTAAAATATGAGACATTGGGCTTTTTACCGGTGAGGAGTTTGTAGGATGTCTTCTTGAGGATTCGGTGTAGATACAACCGGTTGATGGCGTAGCAAGCGGTGTTGACCGCCTCGGCCCAAAACCGATCTGAAGTCTTGTACTCATCAAGCATGGTCCTTGCCATGTCCAATAGAGTTCTATTCTTCCTCTCCACCACACCATTTTGTTGTGGCGTGTAGGGAGAAGAGAACTCATGCTTGATGCTCTCCTCCTCAAGAAAGCCTTCTACTTGTGAGTTTTTTAACTCTGTCCCGTTGTCGCTTCTAATTTTCTTGATCCTCAAGCCGAACTCATTTTGAGCCCATCTCAAGAATCCTTTTAAAGTCTCTTGGGTTTGAGATTTTTCCTGTAGAAAGAATACCCAAGTGAAGCGAGAATAATCATCCACAATAACTAGACAGTACTTACTCCTGTCGATGCTTATGTAAGCTATCGGGCCAAATAGGTCCATGTGGAGTAGTTCCAGTGGCCTGTCAGTCGTCATGATGTTCTTGTGTGGATGATGGACACCAACTTGCTTCCCTGCTTGGCATGCGCTACAAATCCTGTCTTTCTCAAAATGAACATTTATTAGTCCTAAAATGTGTTCTCCCTTTAGAAGTTTGTGAAGATTCTTCATTCCAACATAGGCTAGTCGGCGGTGCCAGAGCCAACCCATGTTAGTCTTAGCAATTAAGCAAGTATCGAGTTCAGCTCTATTGAAATCAACTAAGTATAGCTGACCCTCTAATACTCCCTTAAAAGCTACCGAATCATCACTTCTTCTAAAGACAGTGACACCTGTATCCGTAAAAAGACAGTTGTAACCCATTTTGCATAATTGAGAAACAGAAAGCAAGTTGTAATCTAAAGAATCTACAAGAAAAACATTAGAAATAGAATGGTCAGGTGATATAGCAATTTTACCCAATCCTTTGACCAAACCTTGATTTCCATCCCCGAATGTGATAACTCGTTGGAGATCTTGGTTTTTCTCGTAGGAGGAGAACATTCTTTTCTCCCCAGTCATGTGGTTTGTGCACCCGCTGTCGATGATCCAACTTGAGCCCCCGGATGCATAAACCTACAAAACAAATTTAGTTCTTGATTTTAGGTACCCAAACAGTTTTGGGTCCTTTGACATTAGATACAAGAACTTTGGGTACCCAAACACAAGTTCTTGATCCCTTGTGTTTGCCCCCAACATACTTGGCAACTACCTTGCCTGATTTGTTAGTTAGCACATAGGAAGCATCAAAAGTTTTGAATGAAACATTATGATCTTTTGATGCTTTAGGAGTTTTCTTCTTAGGCAATTTAGCATGGATTGATTGCCTAGAACTAGATGCCTCACTCTTATACATAAAAGCATGATTAGAGCCAGAGTGAGACTTCCTAGAGTGAATTCTCCTAATTTTGTGTTCAGGATAACCGGCAGGGTATAAAATGTAACCCTCGTTATCCTGAACCATGGGAGCCTTACCCTTAACAAAATTAGACAATCTTTTAGGCGGGGCATTAAGCTTGACATTGTCTCCCTGTTGGAAGCCAATGCCATCCTTAATGCCAGGGCGTCTCCCACTATAGAGCATACTTCTAGCAAATTTAAATTTCTCATTTTTCAAGTCATGCTCATTGATTTTAGCAGTTAATATAGCTATGTGATCATTTTGTTGTTTAATTAAAGCAAGGTGATCATGAATAGCTTCTACATTAACATCTCTACATCTAGTGCATATAGAAACATGATCAACGGTAGATGTAGAGGGTTTGCAAGTATTTAACTCAACAATCTTAGCATGCAAAATATCATTCTCATCTCTAAGATTGGAAATAGAAGCATTGCAAACATCTAAATCCTTAGCCTTAGCAATTAATTTTTCATTTTCAATTTTAAGGCTAGAAAGAGAAGCATTCAATTTGTCAATCTTAGCAATTAAATTAGCATTATCATTTCTAAGACTAACAATTGAATCATCACAAACATCAAACTTTTCAACCTTAGCAATTAATTTTGCATTCTCATTTCTAAGGTTGGAAACAATGTCATGGCAAGTGCTTAGCTCACTAGTTAATTTTTTATTTTTCTCTACCTCCTGAGCATAAGCATTTTTAACTTTAACATGCCTTTTGTTTTCTTTAATTAGGAAATCCTCTTAGCTATCCAAGAGTTCATCCTTCTCATGAATAGCGCTAATCAATTCATTTAATTTTTCCTTTTGTTGCATGTTTAAGTTGGCAAAGAGAGTAAACAAATCATCCTCATCATCACTAGAATTAGCCTCATCACTAGATGTTGCATACTTAGTGGAGGATTTGGATTTTACCTTCTTCTTTTTGCCATCCTTTGCCATGAGGCATTTGTGGCCGACGTTGGGGAAGAGGAGCCCTTTGATGACGGCGATGTTGGCGGCGTCCTCGTCATCGAAGGAGTCGGTGGAGCTCTCGTCGGAGTCCCACTCCCGGCAAACATGGGCATTGTCGCCCTTCTTCTTGTAATACCTCTTCTTTTCTCTCCTCTTTCCCTTCTTGTCGTCGCCCCTGTCACTATCACTAGATAATGGACATTTAGCAATGAAATGACCAGGCTTACCACACTTGTAGCAAACCTTCTTGGAACGGGGATTGTAATCTTTCCCCTTCCTTTGTTTGAGGATTTAGCGGAAGCTCTTGATGATGAGTGCCATCTTCTCATTGTCGAGCTTGGAGGCATCGATGGGGACCCTACTCGGTGTAGAGTCTTCTTTCTTCTCCTCCGTTGCCTTGAATGCATTGGGTTGTGCTTCGGGTACGGAGGAGGATGCGCCTTGCTTGATGATCTTTTTGGAGCCTTTGATCATTAGTTCAAAGCTCATAAATTTACCTATCACTTCCTCGGGAGACATTAGTTTATATCTTGGATCACCACGAATTAATTGAACTTGAGTGGGGTTAAGAAATACGAGTGATCTAAGAATAACTTTGACCATTTCATGGTCATCCCACTTGGTGCTCCCGAGGTTGCGCACTTGGTTCACCAAGGTTTTTAGCCAGTTGTACATGGCTTGTGGGTCTTCTCCTTGGTTGAGCTTGAAGCGACCGAGCTCCCCCTCAATCGTTTCCCTCTTGGTGATCTTTGTCACCTCGTCTCCTTCGTGCGCCGTTTTGAGGACGTCCCAAATCTCCTTGGCGCTCTTCAATCCTTGCACCTTGTTATACTCCTCTCAACTTAGAGAGGCGAGGAGTATTGTGGTGGCTTGAGAGTTGAAGTGCCGGATTTGGGCAACTTCGTCCGAATCATAATCCCCATCCCCTACGGATGGTACCTGTACACCAAACTCAACAACGTTCCAAATACTAGTGTGGAGTGAGGTTAGGTGATGCCTCATTTTATCACTCCACATGTTATAATCTTCACCGTCAAAAACCGGTGGTTTGCCTAATAGAACGGAAAGTAATGGAGTATGTTTAGAAATGCGAGGGTAGTGTAGGGGAATCTTACTAAACTTTTTGCGCTCATGGCGCTTAGAAGTTACGGACGGCGCGTTGGAGCCGGAGGTGGATGGCGATGAAGAGTTGGTCTCGTAGTAGACCACCTTCCTCATCTTCTTTTTCTTTTCGCCACTCCGATGCGACTTGTGTGAAGGGGATTCCTTCTCCTTCCCCTTGTTGCGGGACTCCCCCGATGGAGCCTTCCCGTGGCTTGTAACGGGCTTCTCGCCGGTCACCTTCTCCTTCTTGGTGTGATCTCCCGACATCACTTCGAGCGGTTAGGCTCTAATGCAGCACCGGCTCTGATACAAATTGAAAGTCGCCTAGAAGGGGGGTGAATAGGCGGAATCTGAAAATTATAAACATAAGCACAACTACAAGCCGGGGTTAGCGTCAGAAATATAAGCGAGTCCAAAAGAGAGGGCGAAAACAAATCACAAGCAAATAAGAATGGATGACACGGTGATTTGTTTTATAGAGGTTCGGTTCTTGCAAACCTACTCCCCGTTGAGGTGGTCACAAAGACCGGGTCTCTTTCAACCCTTTCCACCTCTCAAACGGACACTTAGACCGAGTGAGCTTCTCTTCTCGATCAAATGGGACACTAAGTCCACTACAAGGACCACCACACAATTGGTGTCTCTTGTTTTGATTACAAGTGTTATGGAAGCAAGAATGAGGAAGAAGAAAAGCAATCGAAGCGCAAGAGCTCAAAAGAACACAAAAGTCTCTCTCTCTAGTCACTAATTTGTTTGGAGTGATTCCGGACTTGGGAGAGGATTTGATCTCTTTGTTTGTGTCTTGTATTGAATGCTATAGCTCTTGTATGAGGTTTGAAGGCTGAAAACTTGGATGCAATGAATGTGGGGTGGTTGGGGTATTTATAGCCCCAACCACCAAAAGAACCGTTGGTGAGGGCTTCTGTCGTATGGCGCACCGGACAGTCCGGTGCGCCACCGGACACTGTCCGGTGCGCCAGCCACGTCACCAGGCCGTTGGGTTCCGACCGTTGGAGCTCTGACAAGTGGGGCCACCGGACAGTCTGGTGGTGCACCGGACAGGTCCTGTAGACTGTCTGGTGCGCCTTCTGGCGCTGCTCTGACCTCTGCGCGCATAGGCGCGCATTTAATGCTCGTTGCAGACGACCGTTGGCGCGAAGTAGTCGTTGCTCCGCTGGCACACCGGACAGTCCGATGAATTATAGTGGAGCGACCTCCCAAATTCTTGAGACTGGCAAGTTTGATTTAATTCTCCCTGGTGCACCGGACACTGTCTGGTGGCACACCGGACAGTACGGTGCGCCAGACCAGGGCAGCCTTCAGTATACTTTGCTCCTTAGTTTTGAACCCTTTCTTTTGACTTGTATTGGTTTTATGTGAACCTTTGGCACCTGTAGAACTCATAATCTAGAGCAAACTAGTTAGTCCAATAATTTATGTTGGGCAATTCAACCACCAAAATTCATATTGGAAAAGGTTTGACCCTATTTCCCTTTCAGTGATAATGTCTTGAGCTCTAGTTGAGTAGTGAACTCCCCGCATTGTGTTGTGAGCTCAAGTTGTGGCTTATGTGCGTGTTTGTGCTCGTGCTTTGAGTCTTGTGTGTGTTGCTCTCCCCTCCCTTACTTCCGTGCTTCTTTGTGATCATCATTTGTAAGGGCGAGAGGCTCCAAATTGTGGAGATTCCTCGCGAATGGGAGAAAGTAAAAGAAAGAAAACACCATGGTATTCAAGTTGATCATTGGATCACTTGAAAGGGGTTGAGTGCGACCCTCGTCCAGTGGGACGCCACAACGTGGAGTAGGCAAGTGTTATACTTGGCCGAACCACGGGATAAATCATCGTGTCTCTTGTGCTTGTGTTCTTCTTGATCTTTGTGTTTCACAAGAGCTTGGTCCATAGCCACTTGATTCTATTGAGCTAACACTTAACCAAGTTTTGTGGCTACAAGTATTTGATTTTTACAGGATCACCTATTCACCCCCCGTCTAGGTGCTCTCAGGACCGTCCGCGCCTCCATAGAGAACACCATCGCCGGTGCACCTCGCAGTGATCAGCGCCAAGATCGACGCCAACACTGGACCAAATCTCATTAACCAAAATAGATAGTACATTTTAGAGCATACACTGCCTTAGAAACCCCAGAATGCATCCTCATCGCAGCCCCAACAAGAGCCCAGGGTCATTGGGTCCTAGGTCTGTGGTCCGCCACTATATATGATCTAAAATTAGCTTTAAATTTTAGCATGTCTCACTTGCATTAGAGCTTTACATTTAAAACTGATCTAAAATACTCTAAAGTTAGCACACGACAGCTCTAAAATTTAGAGATGATCCAAACATACCCTTAAGATGTAATGTTTCTGCTATGAACGTATGCTACACACTAGCGTATCTACAACGTTCAACCAAAAAAGTATAAAGCATATAAGTAAAGGATAATGGAACATTATCACTAGATGACACGGTACAACGGAAGAAAAAACATGTCGATATAGGGGAAGTAGTTGAACGTCCTCGCATACCAACAACAACAACAACAAACATATTCACTTGTTCTCCTTCAATTCATTGCTGGTCAACATCACAATAACGCAACAGTGTATCCATGATATATATCATGCAAGGATGAAAGTCGTGATACCGATATGCTAGCACTGTGTGCGCAGCGAGAGATGTAGTAGCGGTGACTCGAGTGCCCGCAACCCTGGGGAGAGAGACGACGACGATAATTAAGATAATTTCTCAAGCACATCAATCCCTTCATATATAAAGACCCCTTGCTAATGAGCTTTTACCTAAATGTCCATTAGCGTTCTTATGGATCATGATTGCCTCTTGGTTATATATTTAACAATTTCTCACTTGTAATATAATCAATTATCTATGCAACTGTTTCAACCTCTTAAGTGTGTGACCCTTTAGATTCGTATATAGATGGTCATGACCAAAAATCACTTTTGAGCCATTAGTCAATAATGTCACCTAGCATCACATGTTGAACCTCATATATCCATAAAAGATTATACCAGTTAAACCTTGATATACACATATCTTGATCATTTTGCCACACGATATTTGTTGAACTCAAGGCACAATTTGTGTCACCCTTATAATAGCTCAACATTTCACTCGATCTTTGTAGCACCCTGAAAATTCACCCTAGAAAGTTTCTTGAACTTGTGCATACATACACTCCTATTGTCATACGATGAGCTCTATAAGCTAATTACAATTAACCCTAACTAATCATATGCTTATGTCCCACTAATCCTTGGACTTGCCCGACTAATCCTCCACCTATTCTATAAATAGAGGGCAAGGGGCAACCCCAAGCCATCCCAAATCATTCCTTGGCTACCCACTCACTCTCACTCCCACACAAGCTCAACATAAGCACATGAATTTTTCTTTGTTCGTTTGTTTGTCCGGTTGTTTGGTCGTTGATCCGTTCATTCAACTAACTTTTCATTGCTCGTTCATCCAACTATTCATCATTCATCCGTTCATTCGCGCGATCGTTGAATCGTTCGTTCGTATGTTCATCTAAGTATCCATCATTCGACTGTTCGTTCGTCCAACTATTCATCGTTCGTTCGTTTGTCCGTCCGTCCAATTACTTCATTGTTCATTCGTTATGCTGTCAAAATTTTGATCATTAATCAAATCGTCCAACTATTCACCGTCCGTCCAATCGTTTGTCTAACTATTCATCGTTCATCTCTCATGCTGCCAAAATTCTCCCTTTTCTGTTAACATAAAACCTATTGGATCAATATCTCAGTCATACGAACTCTCCAGAATTTCTCTAAGTTAAGCACGCTTAACTTATAGGTTCTTTCGAGATAGCCTTCCAAAAAGTAAGGTGAACCATATTTGTATGAGTATGTTATTAATCTTATTAAAACCTTGGGCCAAAATACCACAAACCAGCCCGGGCCATGATATCATATATTCCACCTGTCTGGTACTGTCGGCGTTTCAACCCCGGGGGGGTCCCTGGACCGACGAGTAAATTGTCGCCGCGTGCCCCAGCCCAGATGGGTCGGCGCGAGGTGGAACGCGAAGGGGGGAGAGCAGCCGGAGGGAGACAGGCGTGGGAGGTGGAACCCGCGGCCTTCGTGTTAGCCCCGCGCCCAGGTCGGGTGCGCTTGCAGTAGGGGGTTACAAGCGTCCACGCGGGAGGGAGCGAGCGGCCTTGCGCGAGCGCCGTCCCATCCTTCCCCGCGCGGCCAACCCACTGTAAGAGGGCCCTGGACCTCCCTTTTATAGGCGTAAGGAGAGGATCCAGGTGTACAATGGGGGGTGTAGCAGTGTGCTAACGTGTCTAGCGGAGGAGAGCTAGCGCCCTAAGTACATGCCATCGTGGCAGCCGGAGAGGTTTTGGCAACCAGTTCGTGTGATGTCATGGCCGTCAGAGGAGCGCTGGAGCCTGGCGGAAGGACAGCTGTCGGGGCTGTCGAGTCCTTGCTGACGTCCTCTTGCTTCCGTAAGGGGGCCGAGAGCCGCCGTCGTCACAGGGCATGCGGGGCGCCATCATTACTCGTATAGTGGAGCGAGCCAGATGGGACGCCGGTCTTGTTCCCCGTAGCCTGAGTCAGCTCGAGGTAGGGTAATGATGGCGCCTCCTGTCGACGTGGTCGGTCCGTGCCCTAGGTTGGGCGAGGTGGAGGCTCCTCCAAGGTCGAGGTCGAGTCTATCTTCTAAGGTCGGGGTCGAGTCCGAGCCCCCGGGTCGGACAAGGCGGAGACCGTCGGCTGAGGCCAGGGCTGAGTCCGAGCCCTGGGGTCGGGCGAAGCGGAGTTCGTCGTCCTTCGGGGCTGAGCCCGAGTCCGAGCCCTGGGGTCGGGCGAAGCGGAGTTCGTCGTCCTTCGGGGCTGAGCCCGAGTCCGAGCCCTGGGGTCGGCGAAGCGGAGTTCGTCGTCTTCCGGGGCTGAGCCCGAGCCCGAGCCCTGGGGTCGGGCGGAGTGGAGTTCATCGTCTTCCGGGGCTGAGCCTGAGTCCGAGCCCTGGGGTCGGGCGAAGCGGAGTTTCCTATGATGCTTGAGGCCGGACTTGGCTGCTGTCAGCCTCACTCTGTTGAGTGGCTTAGCAGTCGGAGCGGCGCAGGCGGCGCTGTCATCTTGTCAGACCGGTCAGTGGAGCGGCGAAGTGACTGCGGTCACTTCGGCTCTATCGACTCGAGGGCGTGCGTCAGGATAAAGGTGTCAGGCCACCTTTGCATTAAATGCCCCTGCAATTTGGTCGGTTAGCGTGGCGATTTGGCCAAGGTTGCTTCTTGGTGAAGACTTGGCCTCGAGCGAGCCGAAGGTGTGTCCGTTGCTGGAGGGGGTCCTCGGGCGAGACGTAGATCCTCCGGGGTCGGCTGCCCTTGCCCGAGGCTGGGCTCGGGCGAGGCGTGATCGCGTCCCTCGAATGGGCCGATCCTTGACTTAATCGCACCCATCAGGCCTTTGCAGCTTTGTGCTGATGGGGGTTACCAGCTGAGATTTAGGAGTCTTGTGGCGGAACTGCCCGAATTATTCCAACTTAAGTGCCTAAGCCCTGCCTTAGAGGCTAGACCACACTTAAATGGGAATAACCCGTCAATCCCTCGGATCTAGTCCGACACGGCCACTGACAGGATCAAGTACCACAGTCTCACTCGATGGTGAGTCACAGAGCAAATACAATAAAGCATAAAACCATGCATGGAAGAGTGTTAAATTATTACATCATCATCATCGGAGTTTTGCCAAAAGTAGTCATCATTGTTCGAAGTGCAGCGGAATAAAACTAACGATAATTAAACGGAGAGATGGGGAAGCCTGTCCCATCACTCCTCATGCTCCTCCTCAGCCGAGGCAGGGTCCCACTCGACAGTCCAACCCGGTGGCAGGGTGGATGGCCAAGTCACTCCAGCAGCCATTTCCTCCAGAGAACCTGTAAAAAATTGTGCCACAAGCAAGGCTGAGTATACTAATACTCAGCTAGACTTACCCGGTGTGAGGAGTCTATACTCCTCTACCTCTAGACATGCAGCTGTTTGGCTGTGGGGTTTGGTTGCCAAAAGCACTAGCTGAGTTCTAAATCAAGATTTTAACTTTGTCAAAATTAAGTGTGACTCTCTTAAGGCTAAAAGTGTACTATCTATTCATACATAGTAGCAAGTATTTTTAGCAATCAACAGCTTGTATCATCTCAACACAGTTCCACTTGTTATTCAATGTAGCAGCATGGATCAAGCAGTCTCATTAGCTGCGAGAAGCAGACGATTCGAATCGAGTTTTTTAAACCTTGCAAGGTAAACCTAAACACACGACATGTAGGGGCACTCCGTCCCCACCCATATCAACCGTCCCCATCGATTCCCCGTCAGCAGATCAGGGCTCACCGCCTTGGCGTACAATGCCTCACTGACCCCGACTGGCTGTCATGCAGTGACCGCACTTGTACCCACCATAACCGGAATGGGAGACTATGTCTCAGGTCGCGTGAGGGGATATGTCCACTGCCAGGTTCACTCAGGTACTAGGCTTACCGATTTACCATATTTCTCGGTATGTGTTTAGTACGTTCAAACGCTTGACTCACGGTACCACACCTTAATCCTTACTCAAATTTTTATCCCGTAGACAACCAATCCCCATGGATTGTTGCCCACAAACCAACCTCGTTATGATATGAAAGTGAGTACAACCAATTCCTGACCTCGCGCGAGTGCTAGAAAAATCACTCGACTTCTACCGAGATCCTATTTAATAAAGCAGCTACTCGACCTAGCATACTAGTATTCATCACAATGGGGTTCCTGAGATCATGCAACTATGGTTCAAAAAAACTCCTACACTTAAGTGCACAAACAACCCTACAATCATTAAGTGTAGTAAAATAGCATAAATAACAGGTTATGCATAAAACCGGGGCTTGCCTTCCAAAGCAGTGGCAGGCAGGTCCTCTGGTGCAGGCTCTGGTGCTGGATCTGGGGCAACCTCCTGGGCAGCTCCTTGCTCCGGCACGAGGATGTACTCTCCGTCAGCAAGATTACAGTCTATCGAAATGCAATGAACATGTATGTCATGATTATGCAAGATTTAAGAACATGAAGCTACAGAAACTATGTTAAGAATTAACTTAGGGTTCCCTGGCTATGTGGGTCTTCTTAGTGGTTTATGTTTAGCACTTTTATATTTAAGTCTTTATTTGGGGTAAACAAGGAGAATTGGTATTGCATTTGTATATTTCTATTTCAGGGAACAATTTATAAGGGTCTTAGGAGGATACTAATTTCTATTGTTCATTTTCCTCCCCTTAGTGTTCATTTATGAATTCTAGTGGGGCTTGAACTACCAAGGTGAATTAACTATCTTCAATAATTCCACAAAAATTACAGTGGCTTGCCCTTGGTCAATATGGCCTATCTTAAGAATATGGGATTCAAAAATAAAAAGGCTAGGCTGTATACAAAAATAACAAAAAGTGGTGCAATTAAGCCACTTTGCACTACAAGTCCTTTATTAAAGTGGGTCCTGACCTAAGGGTTATTTTTGTTGGCCTCTAACAGTGATAATAAGCTCTTGTACCAAAAATGACAGAGAGCCACATGATGGTTATTTAATGGTGGATTTCTGAAGTTTGGTGCAAAAAGGGTGGTTAGAACTAACTTGTCATTTGAAAAATATCAAACAACAGATTTCAGATTTTTCTTAAGTTCTTATTATCAAAACATTAGTTGTCCTAAGGTTTGAGGAATTTTCACCTTAGGGTTATTTTTGTAGGGATTTTCTAAGTTTTCCTTGTTTTCTTAGAATAAAAGGTATCCTATTTATTTTATACTAAACCAGGGTATGATGTATTTTTCCAGTGAACTATATTGAATAAGTAACCTAACAAAAATAGAGGTATTCTCTGGTTCATTAATTAAATTACATTTTCTATTTTCCTTATCCTTAAGCATATTATAGAATAAGGGGTAAAACTAATTTAAATGGAGTAGACAGAGAGGTTCAATATTTTTAAACAGGTCAGTAGGTAGATATAAACTTCTCCAAATTTTTCTAACCCTGGTCAAATAATATTCCTATTTTTCCTTCAAATATTGAGTTTTGAGTGGTTTTCTTATTTAATTCAAAACTTCAGAAAAGGACACAGGAACTATGGGTTTTATTATTTTTATCTGATAGTTCATATTTTCCAGAGTCTAGCAAAATTGGTTTGATAATTTTTGGATGATTATTCTTCAAGTTATGCATTTATTAAGTTATCTGTCATATAAAAAGAAAAATAAATTTGAAAAAGGAAAAGAAAACCGGTTTACGCTGAGGCCCCTGGGGTTTTCCTTTTCTTTTCTCACAGAACAGCCCTTGATCCACTATTGGCTTGGGTCACTGACATTGCGCAAAGCCCCCTGGACTGATCGGAAATCTAACCCGCGCTCCCTGACCGGCTTAAACAGTACCCGCGGTGTAGATTACGGCGGTGGGGCTTACCGGCGGCGGTAGAGCTCCGGCGGGGTGGTCAGTGACGTCCGGGAGGTTGCGACGGTCACGTCGATGTGTGGGTCGTCGCCGGAGGTGGTCGGAGTTACCCTGGCCACGAGCACAGGCGGCGGGGATCGTCGGCGGTGCCTGTTCCGGCCAAACCACGGCGGTATAGTTCAATTAGGGTGCACGAGGAGCTTCACGGGGTGACACAGAGGCCATGCGCGCATCGAATTGGAAAACGATGCAGGGGCTTACCCAGTCCACGTGCGCCGGCGGGTTCTTGAACTCCGGTGAGCACGATTTGGCTACTCCGGTGACGCGGGTCCTCGGGTCAAGCTTGAGCAAGTCTCACGGCCTCACCAGGAAGCTATCTGGGGGCTTGGATCGAACGGAGGAGGACGGGAGAGGGGTTGGCCACGGTGGTTGCTCTCGGGCGGCACTGGCGGGTCACGGGGAGGTCGCCGGAGCTAATGGCTGGCTCGGGTAAGTCAGGCGAGGTACGAAGGAGGCGATGGGGAAGTGTCACACCCGGTTTTTAGAAGGCAAACCGAATGCGAACCATGTACGTGCCAGGATCAGTTATTCACGTACACAGCAGTTACATAACATGGACATCATCACACAGTGCTCAAATAGTATTAAAAGGGGAAATAAGAGTCGATTACATCATACGTCTGAGACGTCCATATAGTTCTTACAATAAATCAAAGTGCGGAAAAGAAACGTAGATAACACGGCCTTCACAGGCAGCCGACTGGGGGTTGCCGCTAACCCACACCTAGAACTCGTCGTAGTCCTGAAACTCCTGGAAGTCTCCTTCCACAGCTTCATCTTCTCCTGAGCAGTGGTTGCAATGCTGACAACCTGGGGGGGGTTTGGTGTGTAGAGCAAGGGTGAGTACACATCAACATACTCAGCAAGCATCCTGTTTGGCTGTAATGGACTAGCTTTATGTGGGGATAAGTCAAGCAGTTGCTTTTAGTTAGTCAGGTTATTACTTACTAGTAGAGAGCCAGGTTTTAACATTAACCCAAGTTATTAGCCCAATGTATCCTTTCCAAACGGAAAGAATACCACTTACCATTACCATAATCATAATCAGAATCATCCATCTCATTGCCATCTGTACCAAAATATCTCTGATCAAGTATCACTAATCTCTGGAGCTCCCTTGGCCGCTCATAACCGTGAGCACGGCTGATATATCAGTTTCATAACACTCTGCAGAGGTTGCGCACTTTACCCACAAGTCGTGATTCCCTCTCTAGCCCAGGCTTGCAAGACCCTTATTCACTCCCAAGGTGAATGGCTAGGGATTCACTACGAAGCCTTTACAAAGATTCCCCGGGGCTGTAGCCACCCGTTAGGTTTCCTAAATGTACCGCACTCCTCCCCAAGGGACAAATCAACCTTGGCAGAGCGAGCCGCATACACCGAGCCCCATTGACGGCACGACGGCTAAGCGATCTACACCCCGGTTCCTCCAATTATTCAGCTAAGGGCGTCCCATTCCACCCTCATGGTTGCACTGTTTTCCCGGGCGGTCATCCATTGAACAGGTCCTTATGGAGAGGCACTCGAGAAACCGCTCGAGTCCCCTTAAATGCCACAAGTATGATCATAAATAAGAAGGGAAAACAGCGTATCATAGATAATCACATCATGTTCATTGATTAGAGTTGAGCAATAGCATCAGACTAAGCAGTAATAATCCGACCCAAATAGGTAAACAAGGACATGGATAACAAAAGCTAGTCAATCCTTAGGTATAAATGTGTAATGCGGGGGGTGAATTAAAGAATGGATAGGACAGAGATAGGTCAAAGGACACTTGCCTCCACCAACCGACTGCTGCTCAGGGGCTTCTCCTGCGAATTCCTCGGGCTCTTCGACCGGATCGTTCTCTATGCGAGTGCAAACATACATACATCCACATATTTAATACAAAAGAATAGTACACCATACAAGGGAACAAGTAAAGTGAGTATGCATCAAGTATGACATTCGATATCGCATTTGTTATGGTTAGAAAGAAACGGGAAAGGTCTCGCAGGGGGTTAAAGTTTATGCACTAATGATTAGTTACAACTGGTTCTTAGCAAAAGAATTCTGTTATATGCACTAATGGAAACCTAATCATTTTTAGTTGATCAACATTGAATGAGATAAACAATTAACTACGTGAATCAACTAGCATAACGGAATTTTAAATTGAGCTTCCTATTTCAATAGCATGAACAATTATTAGCCTACCTGAAATAAAATAACTATGATCACAGAAAGTAAAATAAAATAAAATAAAATAAAAAAAATAAAAAAAACAGGGGGGGCGGTTGAACCGGCCGGGGGCAGGGCGGCCGAGCTGGGCGCAGGCGCGGACGCGGGCGGCCGAGCTGGGCGGCTGGGGCGGCCGAACCGGCGGCCAGGACCGGCCGAGCTGGCGGCCAGGGCCGGCCGAGGCGGGGACGCGGCCAGGGGCCAGGCGGGCGGGGCCAGGCGCGGCCAGCGGCCGGCTGGGGCGCGGCTGGGGCGGGCTGGGGGCTGGCCGGGGCCGGCTGGGCGGCCGGGGGGCGCCAGGGCGCGGCTGGGCGGCCGGGGGGGGCGCGGCCAGGGGGCTGGGCCGGCCAAGGAGAGAGGAGGGGAGAGGGGAGAGGGAGGGAGGAGGGAGGAGGGGGGCTCACCGGCGATGGGCGGCCGAGGGCGAGGGCGGCCGAGCAGGGGACGGCGGCTAGGGCAGGGGGCGGCGCTAGGGTGGGGAGGGAATGGGAGGAAGGGGAGGGAGAGAGAGGGGAAGTTGGGGAAAAAGGGAGGTGGGGGGGCGGCTGGGCCAACCAAGGCCCAAGAGGGGGGCGCGCAGGGGGCGGCTGGGCCGGCCAGGGGGCCCACGGCGCGGGAGAGAGAGAAGGGAAGAGGGAGAGAGAAAGAAAGAAAAAGAAAAAGAAAAAAGAAAAAGGTTATCTCCTTATTTTCGAAATCCGATCTTCCTAGATGAATGCATTTGCACTTTTCAAACAATCAAAGAATGCATAGTTCGGCATGGTGCATCAAACAACATAAAACAATTTAGGGTTTTTCTTTACACGGGAATTCCAAACCGAATCCCGCTAAAGCTTTGGAAAAAGTCAAGGTCTAGCGAGGGGAAAAAGAAAAAGAAAAGGTAACGCCCGAATTTTGGCGAGTAAAGAAAAGAAAAAAAATTCAACTGCAAAATTCGGGGCGTTACAAACCTATCCCCCTTAAAAGAATCTCGCCCTCGAGATTCAGGGCTGGCTAGCAAAGAGCTCTGGGTACTTGGCCATCAGATCATCTTCACGCTCCCAGGTTGCTTCTTCCTCAGAGTGATGATTCCATCTGACTTTGCACATTCTGATGGTCTTCCTTCGAGTGACTCTGTCTGCAATCTCAAGGATCTGGGCTAGCTTCTCAACATAGGTCAAGTCTTCCTGGACTTCCAGACCTTCCACTGGCAACTGCTCTTCTGGCACACGCAAGCACTTCTTCAACTGAGACACATGAAAGACATCATGCACAGCGGACAAATTCTCTGGCAAACTGAGCTGATAGGCCACTTCTCCACGCTTTGAGAGAATTTGATACGGACCAATGTAGCGGGGTGCTAGCTTGCCTTTCACTCCGAACCTTCTGACTCCTCTGATCGGTGACACTTTCAGATAGACAAAGTCTCCGACTTCGAAACTCAGCTCTCTTCTTCTTGTGTCTGCATAGCTTCGCTGCCTTGATTGCGCTATCTTCAGATTCTCTCGGACCATCTTGATGTTCTCTTCAGCTTCGAGCAAAATATCTGGCCCAAACACTTGCTTCTCTCCAGGTTGATCCCATTGCAACGGAGTTCTGCAACTCCTTCCATAGAGCGCTTGAAACGGTGACATCTTCAAACTGGCCTGGTAACTGTTGTTATAGGAAAACTCTGCATAAGGCAATCGCTTGTCCCATCCGGACTGATCTTGCAACGCACAGGCTCTCAACATGTCTTCAAGAATTTGATTGGTTCTTTCAGTCTGACCATCTGTCTGCGGGTGATAAGCTGAACTGAAATTCAGATGTGTGCCCAAGGCTTCATGCAACTGCTGCCAGAAATGAGAGGTGAACCGCGTTCCTCTGTCTGACACTATCTTCTTTGGCACACCATGAAGACAAACGATCCGAGACATATACAACTCTGCCAATACTGCACTGTTGTAGCTGGTCTTGACAGGTATGAAGTGGGCTGACTTGGTCAAACGGTCCACTTGAACTCAACCTTGTTGCCTAGCAACGCTGTCATTGGTTTCGCAATCTTTGAAAACCCTTCAATGAATCGCCGATAATATCCGGCCATTCCAATGAAGCTCTTGATTCCTCGAGCATCCGTTGGCGCTTTCCAGTTCAGAATGTCTGCCACTTTCTTCGGATCCACAGCCAATCCTTCCTTGTTGATTATGTGACCCAAGAACAGGACTTCACTGATCCAGAACTCACACTTGCTCAACTTTGCATACAACTGGTGCTCTCGC
This sequence comes from Zea luxurians, assembly GCA_029449295.1. NCBI lineage: Eukaryota > Viridiplantae > Streptophyta > Magnoliopsida > Poales > Poaceae > Zea > Zea luxurians. Next base: position 2,470,460 of record JAOPSE010000139.1, on the reverse strand, counting down.
AATCTCTGCAATACCATCCTCAAATGATCTGCATGCTCTTCTTCACTTTGAGAATAAACTAGAATGTCATCAATGAATACCACCACAAACTTATCGAGATAATCCATGAACACACTGTTCATCAAGTTCATAAAGAACGCTGGTGCATTGGTCAAACCAAAAGACATCACTGTGAACTCATACAAACCATACTTGGTAATGAATGCCGTCTTCGGAATGTCCGAAGGTCGGATCCTGAGCTGATGATAACCTGACCTCAGATCGATCTTAGAGAACACACTGGCTCCTCTCAACTGGTCGAACAGATCTTCTATTCTGGGCAAGGGATACTTGTTCTTGATCGTGACTTCATTCAAAGCTCGGTAATCGATACACATCCTCTTGGTGCCATCTTTCTTCTCCACAAACAGGACAGGGGCGGCCCAAGGCGAGGTGCTTGGCCGGATGTAACCTTTCTCTGACAGCTCATCAATCTGCTTCTTAAGCTCAACCAACTCTGGTCCAGATATTCTGTAAGCTCTCTTAAAGATAGGGGCGGTTCCAGGAAGAAGCTCTATGGCAAACTCAACTTTCCGCTCTGGTGGCATACCCGGTAAATCCTTTGGAAACACATCTGGGAATTCAGACACAACCTTGATACTCTCAATTGGGTCTGCTTCACTGCTATCGACAGCCATCTGATAACAACTTCCTCTCTTCGGCTCAGGCGGGACTAACTCGGTCACCACTTCCTCTCCTAGTGGGGACACCAACTTGATTGTCCTTTTATCACAACTGATAACTGCCTGATACTTATCTAGCCAATTCATCCCTAGGATGACATCTATTCCCTGAGTACCCATTACTATAAGGTTAGCGGGAAACGCTATCCCCCTTATTTCCACACTTACATTCAAACATATGCTATCAGCTCGAATTCTACCACCGGCTGAGTCAATTTGAATGGGGGTTGACATGGCAGTAATTGGAAGATTATGTGCTTCTACCCATGATGCAGTAATGAAAGAATGCGTTGCTCCAGTATCAAATAACACTTCTGCAATATGGGAATCGACTGGGAACATACCTACTGTCATGCCGGGAGTCTCCTGAACTGCTTCAGCCTCCAAGTGGTTCAATCTTCCATGATTATAGCGCTGCTGAGGGCGGTTGCCTGATCCAGGCTGGGACACATTCTGCTTCGCTGGGGCATTGGGGCCTGACTGCTGCTGGGCTGCTTTCTTCGGACATTGCATCACCCAGTGGCCTTGCTCTCCACAGTGGAAACATGCTCTGTTTCCAACCTGAGCTGGTGCTGCCTGATTGTTCTGCTGGCTTGCTGGGGCAGGAAGACGAGGTGTCTGCTGATTCTGCTTCTGAAACTGACCTCCTCCTGACTGATTGCTCTGACGATTCTGGTACTGATGCTGAGGATACTGCCTTTGGAACTGCTGATACTGCTGACGCTGCTGATGCTGCTGAGGTGGACGCTGGTTCTGCCTGAACTGCTGAGGTTGATTGCCTAAAAAACAGGGACGGCTGCTGCTTCCAGGCTGGGGTCCACTGATCTTGCGCTTACGATCCTCCATCTCCTTACGCTTCCTTTCTGTCATGATTGCTCTGTCAATCAGGTGTTGGAATGTCGGGAAGGTATGATTCATCAGTTGGTACTGCAGAGGGTCAACCAAGCCTCTCAAGAAACGGTACTGTCGCTTGGCGTCGGTGTTGACATCTTCAGGAGCATAACGAGACAACTGCAGAAACCTGTCTCGATACTCGCTGACAGATGATGACCCTTGCTTAAGGGCCAGGAACTCCTCCTTCTTCACTGTCATCAGACCTGCAGGCACATGGTACTGACGAAAGCTACCTCTGAATTCTTCCCAGGTGATGGCATCGGGGTTGGCATGGGTGGCGAGGTAAGACTCCCACCATGATTGGGCTGCTCCTCTCAACAGACGGGGACCATACAAGACTTTCTCCCTGTCATCACACTGAGCGGTATGCAACTCCCGCTCCACAGTGCGCAGCCAATCTTCAGCATCCATGGGGTCAGAAGAGTGAGCGAACGTTGGGGGATGACCTCTCATGAATTCAGCACGCTTGTCTCTAGGCATCTGAGGCATCTGAGGCTGGGGTGGTGCTTGCTGCTGCTGCTGCTGAATGGCGGCCAGAGTCTGACCGATGGCCTGAACTGCCTGAGTCTGCATCAGAAACATCTGCTCGATCGACATCGGGGGCGGGGGTGGCAGCTGCTGCTGCTGGGGCGCCTCATCTTGCTGACCGGCTTGCTCCTGCTGAGCACGCCTTCCTCCTCTGCGCCTGTTCTCTGACATCTGCAGAACGCAACCACACATCAGAACTGATCTGGCAAATCTTGCAGCATAAGAAAAGAGTATAGAATTCTCCAACAGCACTGAACAGATGAGCATCTTCACTGATCTCCAACACAGACCACACAGCTTCTCAGATAAAGAGGAAAGTAGAATAAAGGGTTTTCCCAACTATATAACTAACTCCATTAACATAATAGGTAAGCCAAAATGCAGGGGATACCCACACTCTGGTGACAATCATTACAAAGATCCAAACCAAACATAGTTCATCATGACAAACATAAATGCACAGGATATAGCAAACTACCCTGTCTAACTAAGACTAACTAAGATCGAGACTAACGCTAAGACTGAAGCTTTTATGTATATATATTTCGTATTAATTACAAGATCCAACTCTAACGATCTATGGTTCTAGATTTATCTTGGTCTTGTAGTCGGGATTGCCATAAGACTGGAGTCCACGCCGAGGTGAGCGGTACGGGTGCTGAGTCCCGACGGGAGCGGGGGAACCATCATCCAAGTGACGACGTTCCGCGCGCTCAGCCCGCAGCAGGGCGATCTCAGCACGAGCCCTACTCAGCTCGTCTAATGCATGGTCCAGCTCCGTGTTTAGCACGGCGGCTAGGTTGACTGTGCTGCTCAACCTAGGATTGTCCTCACCAGCAGGTGAAACAATCACGCCTCCTGTGCTGCCAGATGGACGGCGGGGGTAATACTTCAGGTCGAGACCGTCAGCTACCCCACCGAGAACCGAGCAGTAGTGCGAAAGCGCACGCCGTGCAGCATCCTGCATGGCTGCCTCAGCTGAGTCCCGCTCAGAGATAGAATAGTGCTCTGAGCAGGCCTCCGCGCCCTGGAGACTGTTCTCTGGACGGCGCACCAAACAGGTCGCCTCCCAGCGGTCCGGGTAGACCCCACGACTATGCTGGTAGACCACACAGCGATACTCGATGGACCAAGTACGCCGGTCAAGTGCCCGACGTAGCAGGGTGTCGAGCGCGTCGTGGAAGTGACACCCGCGAGCAGCGTCGCGAGTGATGGGTCGAGCAACCCATCCTTCCGGCTCATGGTCAGCAGAGAAGTCGATGTCGTGGCTCAAGCTGTCGTCGCCACCTCCGTTGTCTGGATCTCCTCCAACAGCTACTCCAGAAGCTGGGACGCCCAGTGGTGGTGCAGGGGGCGCCTCCAGGGGAAGCACAGGAGAGCAGCTCCTCACAGACTCTATCTCCTGCTGGAGCGAGAAAGAAGAGCCCTGCTGCTCCTGTCGTCGACGTTCCTGCTCCTCATGCAGGCGGTGGTGCAGTCTCTCCAAGTGGCTGGACTGTCCGGCCACGGGACGGCGAAGCGGACGCTCAGCAAGGCGGGAGGGTAAGAAGGGGATGACGGACTTTCGTGCAGTGTGTCTAAGTCGAGCCATCTACAAAAGACATCGCAAGCAAAAGGGTGAGAACAGAATTAATATGACCAGAAAGTAATGAATCATAAATAAATGAAGGATCAGAATAAAACATAATTTTCAGCAAGGTATAATATATAGTAGAACATAGGTTTGGTCAGTAGGACCAACTTTTGAAGGGATATCAAAGTCAAGGCAAGGACAGAGGTCTATAATCCTTAGAACGACCATTCTACTCTAGGTTAGCGGTCCTACAGTCAGCACGGCTTTGATACCACTTATGTCACACCCGGTTTTTAGAAGGCAAACCGAATGCGAACCATGTACGTGCCAGGATCAGTTATTCACGTACACAGCAGTTACATAACATGGACATCATCACACAGTGCTCAAATAGTATTAAAAGGGGAAATAAGAGTCGATTACATCATACGTCTGAGACGTCCATATAGTTCTTACAATAAATCAAAGTGTGGAAAAGAAACGTAGATAACACGGCCTTCACAGGCAGCCGACTGGGGGTTGCCGCTAACCCACACCTAGAACTCGTCGTAGTCCTGAAACTCCTGGAAGTCTCCTTCCACAGCTTCATCTTCTCCTGAGCAGTGGTTGCAATGCTGACAACCTGGGGGGGGGGGGGTTTGGTGTGTAGAGCAAGGGTGAGTACACATCAACATACTCAGCAAGCATCCTGTTTGGCTGTAATGGACTAGCTTTATGTGGGGATAAGTCAAGCAGTTGCTTTTAGTTAGTCAGGTTATTACTTACTAGTAGAGAGCCAGGTTTTAACATTAACCCAAGTTATTAGCCCAATGTATCCTTTCCAAACGGAAAGAATACCACTTACCATTACCATAATCATAATCAGAATCATCCATCTCATTGCCATCTGTACCAAAATATCTCTGATCAAGTATCACTAATCTCTGGAGCTCCCTTGGCTGCTCATAACCGTGAGCACGGCTGATATATCAGTTTCATAACACTCTGCAGAGGTTGCGCACTTTACCCACAAGCCGTGATTCCCTCTCTAGCCCGGGCTTGCAAGACCCTTATTCACTCCCAAGGTGAATGGCTAGGGATTCACTACGAAGCCTTTACAAAGATTCCCCGGGGCTGTAGCCACCCGTTAGGTTTCCTAAATGTACCGCACTCCTCCCCAAGGGACAAATCAACCTTGGCAGAGCGAGCCGCATACACCGAGCCCCATTGACGGCACGACGGCTAAGCGATCTACACCCCGGTTCCTCCAATTATTCAGCTAAGGGCGTCCCGTTCCACCCTCATGGTTGCACTGTTTTCCCGAGCGGTCATCCATTGAACAGGTCCTTACGGAGAGGCACTCGAGAAACCGCTCGAGTCCCCTTAAATGCCACAAGTATGATCATAAATAAGAAGGGAAAACAGCGTATCATAGATAATCACATCATGTTCATTGATTAGAGTTGAGCAATAGCATCAGACTAAGCAGTAATAATCCGACCCAAATAGGTAAACAAGGACATGGATAACAAAAGCTAGTCAATCCTTAGGTATAAATGTGTAATGCGGGGGGTGAATTAAAGAATGGATAGGACAGAGATAGGTCAAAGGACACTTGCCTCCACCAACCGACTGCTGCTCAGGGGCTTCTCCTGCGAATTCCTCGGGCTCTTCGACCGGATCGTTCTCTATGCGAGCGCAAACATACATACATCCACATATTTAATACAAAAGAACAGTACACCATACAAGGGAACAAGTAAAGTGAGTATGCATCAAGTATGACATTCGATATCGCATTTGTTATGGTTAGAAAGAAACGGGAAAGGTCTCGCAGGGGGTTAAAGTTTATGCACTAATGATTAGTTACAACTGGTTCTTAGCAAAAGAATTCTGTTATATGCAATAATGGAAACCTAATCATTTTTAGTTGATCAACATTGAATGAGATAAACAATTAACTACGTGAATCAACTAGCATAACGGAATTTTAAATTGAGCTTCCTATTTCAATAGCATGAACAATGATTAGCCTACCTGAAATAAAATAACTATGATCACAGAAAGTAAAATAAAATAAAATAAAATAAAATAAATAAAAAAACAGGGGGGCGGTTGAACCGGCCCTAGGGCGGTTGAACCGGCCGGGGGCAGGGCGGCCGAGCTGGGCGCGGGCGCGGACGTGGGCGGCCGAGCTGGGCGGCTGGGGCGGCCGAACCGGCGGCCAGGACCGGCCGAGCTGGCGGCCAGGGCCGGCCGAGGCGGGGACGCGGCCAGGGGCCAGGCGGGCGGGGCCAGGCGCGGCCAGCGGCCGGCTGGGGCGCGGCTGGGGCGGGCTGGGGGCTGGCCGGGGCCGGATGGGCGGCCGAGGGGCGCCAGGGCGCGGCTGGGCGGCCGGGGGGGGCGCGGCCAGGGGGCTGGGCCGGCCAAGGAGAGAGGAGGGGAGAGGGGAGAGGGAGGGAGGAGGGAGGAGGGGGGCTCACCGGCGATGGGCGGCCGAGGGCGAGGGCGGCCGAGCAGGGGACGGCGGCTAGGGCAGGGGGCGGCGCTAGGGTGGGGAGGGAATGGGAGGAAGGGGAGGGAGAGAGAGGGGAAGTTGGGGAAAAAGGGAGGTGGGGGGCGGCTGGGCCAACCAAGGCCCAAGAGGGGGGCGCGCAGGGGGCGGCTGGGCCGGCCAGGGGGCCCACGGCGCGGGAGAGAGAGAAGGGAAGAGGGAGAGAGAAAGAAAGAAAAAGAAAAAGAAAAAAGAAAAAGGTTATCTCCTTATTTTCGAAATCCGATCTTCCTAGATGAATGCATTTGCACTTTTCAAACAATCAAAGAATGCATAGTTCGGCATGGTGCATCAAACAACATAAAACAATTTAGGGTTTTTCTTTACACGGGAATTCCAAACCGAATCCCGCTAAAGCTTTGGAAAAAGTCAAGGTCTAGCGAGGGGAAAAAGAAAAAGAAAAGGTAACGCCCGAATTTTGGCGAGTAAAGAAAAGAAAAAAAATTCAACTGCAAAATTCGGGGCGTTACAGGAAGGCAGCCGAGCACTGGAGCGGGTTTTATAGGCGCGGGCGCGGCCACGGCGCCGGCTCGACCGTTTGGCGCGACGCGGGCACGCGGGGGCGCGCGCGGGCGTGCTCTGGCGAGCTCAGAGCGCGTCGAACACGTGGCGTGTTGCTTCTGCCCGTGTTCTTCGCTCTGCTGAGCGGCCAGGCGTACGAATCTTGCCCTACCGCCTATGGGAGATCTCTTCCCTGCACCTAGAGCTACCTAGTTCATGTGAGTTCCAAGAGTAGATGTGGTCTGGTTGAGGAGATATGGTGGCGCCAAGTCTTGTCTGTCTGCACTGTTCAAACCGAGACAAAACCAGTGCCAACTCGTGTCAAATGGTTTTGGCTTGGGTTCAAACTTTTCCAGGGCATTCTAGGGTTAATTTGGCGCCATTTTGTCAATTGGGTCGACAGGTTTTGAAAAGGGGATCAAGGTGAACATGTGGAATCTTTGCTCAAGGGTTGGTTTTTGACTTAGGCAAATCCTGAATTTCTCCCTTGTGTTCAACCTTTGGTGATCTTTTTAGGGCCTTTCTGAAAACTTTTTGGGGGTACTTCCTTACTATTAATTGTAGGTTATTAAGTATATTACAACTTTTATATTTGGCCCAAATCATGATCATAAGGTTTACATGATCTTTTGATCATGGCTTCAATTAGGGTTCCCATTGCCTATGGGGGTTTTGCTCTAGGGTTTTGGGAGATCCCCACTTAGATGTGCATTATAAGCTAGGGCAGGACATCCAAGGTAGTTTGCACTTGATTAGGACCTTGAATTCCAAGATTGAAGTACTTTTCCCATAAATCTTTATGTAACAATGGGTTAAAAGGGGTAACCCTGGGGTGGACACCCTGAGTAACACCTAGGGTGTTACAGCCCTCCCCCCTTAAAGGAATCTCGTCCCGAGATTTCAGGTAGAGTCCCTTGGAGGGATGCTTGAAGGTGTGCTGGTGCTACTTTCCCCTTATACTCAAGTTTCACCTTTTTAACTGTTCTTTGAATGTCATCCTCTTTGCAACTTCAGAAGGAAGCCCTTCTTAAGTTAAATCCACAACTTAGACTATCCTTGTTATCTAAGTTTTTCTTATAATTGACTTCAAAGGGCAGGTGGGGGTGGGGTTTTTGGGGTTACATACCGACTCCTTTGGGCAGAAAGTCGGGGAAGCGAGAGCGTAGAAAATCCTCCGTCTCCCATGTAGCTTCTTCTGCTGAATGATGACTCCGCTGAATCTTATACATTTTGATTGATCTTGCCCGAGTTGATCTTTCCTTCTGATCCAATACCTTGACGGGGTACTCTTGGTAGGACAAGTCTGGTTCTATCTCAATGTCTGGTTCCGGTAGCACTTCAGTGGGTAGACGAACACATTTCCGCAGCTGAGATACATGGAACACATTGTGAACTGCTGACATGCGGGGTGGCAATTCCAATTGGTAAGCTACGGGTCCACAACTTGCCTTGATCTTATAGGGTCCAATGTAACGAGGGGCTAATTTGCCCTTGATCCCGAATCTCTGGACACCCTTGGTTGGTGATATCTTAAGATAGACATGATCTCCCACCTCAAACTGTAGAGGCTTCCGCCTCTTGTCATGATAACTCTTTTGCCTGGCCTGAGTAGCTTCTAAGTTCTTTTTGACAATTCTAACCTTTGCCTCTGCTTCAAGCACCAAATCTGGTCCAAAAACTTCCCTTTCTCCCGCTTGAGACCAATTTAGCGGGGTTCTGCATCTTCTCCCATACAAGGCCTCAAAAGGTGCCATCTTTAGACTGGATTGATAGCTGTTATTGTAAGAAAACTCTGCCAAGGAAAGACACTTGTCCCAATCCTTCCCATAATGTAGTGCACATGCCCTTAACATATCTTCTAAAATTTGGTTCACCCTTTCTGTCTGACCATCTGTTTGAGGGTGATATGCTGAGCTTCGTATAACCTGGGTTCCAAGTGATTCCTGTAATTGCTCCCAAAATCGTGCCACAAAAGGTGCTCCTCGGTCGGAGACTATAGTCCTTGGTATCCCATGCAGACGAACTATCTGGTCAATGTAGATCTCTGCATACTTCTCCGCCCGGTGGGTGGTGTGCACTGGCAAGAAATGAGCAGTCTTGGTCAATCTGTCCACAATAACCCATATAGAATCATGGTGCCTGGAGGTATTAGGTAATCCTACTATGAAGTCCATGCAAATGTCCTCCCATTTCCAAGATGGTATGGGAAGGGGTTGCAAAGGGCCTGCTGCCTTCAAGTGACTGGCCTTGATTCTCTGGCAAGTGTCACACTCTGATACGTACTTGGCAATTTCCCTCTTCATCCTGGTCCACCAATACAGAGGTCTGAGATCATGGTACATTTTGTTGCTGCCCGGGTGCACGGAGAACTTGGAAAGGTGAGCTTCATCCAATATCTTCTTTCTGAGCTCAGGGTCCTTGGGAACAACCAATCGATCTCCAAACCATAAATTCCCCTTGCTGTCCTGACGGAAACACTTGTATTTCTCTGCCTTCTGCTCGATCATTTCTTTAATAACCTGGACTCCCTTGTCCCCAATCTGTGCCCTGACTATTTGCTCTTGCAATGTGGGCTCCACTGAAATATAACTCAATTCACCGAAAGGAACCACTTCTAGGTTCAGCTTGCACAACTCATCACACAAGGTGGTAATTCCCACATCCATGTTCAAACAATTGCACTGGGCCTTTCTGCTCAAGGCATCCGCCACCACATTGGCCTTGCCAGGATGGTAATGCATTTCCAAATCATAATCCTTGATTAATTCCAACCATCTTCTCTGCCTCATGTTCAGATCTGCCTGAGTGAAAATGTACTTGAGGCTCTTGTGATCAGTGTAAATATTACAGTGAGCTCCCATCAAGTAGTGTCTCCATATCTTGAGGGCATGAACTACTGCTGCCAATTCCAGATCATGTGTCGGGTAGTTCTGCTCATGGGGTCTGAGAGCTCGGGAAGCATAAGCAATCACTCTGTTCTTTTGCATCAAGACACATCCCAATCCGGTACCTGAAGCATCACAATAAACTTCAAATGGTTTGGTATTATCTGGCTGAGCTAGCACTGGAGCTGTTGTCAAATGCTGCCTCAAGGTGTGAAAGGCATCCTCGCACTTCTGGCTCCAATCATACTTGACTCCCTTCTTCAGCAATTCAGTCATTGGCTTGGCAATTCTGGAGAAATCCGGAATAAATCGTCGATAATACCCTGCCAATCCCAGAAAACTTCGAATCTGCCTCACTGTAGTCGGGGGTTTCCAATCCATCACCTCCTGTACCTTTTCAGGGTCAACCGATATCCCATCCTGAGAAATTGTGTGACCCAAGAATTTAATCTCCTTCAGCCAAAATTCACACTTAGACAACTTTGCATAAAGACGGTGACCGCGCAGTCGCTGAAGTACGATGTGCAGATGCTCAGTATGCTCGTCCTCATTCTTGGAATAGACCAGAATATCATCAATGAAAACGACCACGAACTTGTCCAACTCTGGCATAAATACTGAGTTCATCAAGTACATAAAGTAAGCCGGGGCATTGGTCAGCCCAAAAGACATCACCAAAAACTCATAGAGCCCATATCTGGTAGAGAAAGCCGTTTTGGGAATGTCGCTGGCACGGATCTTGATCTGATGGTATCCTGAGCGAAGGTCTATCTTGGAGAATACCTTGGCTCCCACCAACTGATCGAACAGAACATCAATGCGGGGTAATGGGTATTTGTTCTTGATAGTCACCGCATTGAGAGGGCGGTAGTCAACACACATCCTCAAGCTTTCATCCTTTTTCTTCACAAATAATGCCGGACATCCCCATGGCGAAGTACTTGGGCGAATGAACCCCTTGTCCAGCAATTTTTGCAATTGTTTTTTCAGCTCCGCCAATTCCGCGGGAGGCATCCTATAGGGTCTCTTGGAGATAGGAGCAGTCCCGGGTTGCAACTCAATTGCGAACTCAAGGTCTCTGTCAGGTGGCATCCCTGACAATTCATCCGGAAACACATCCGGGTAGTCACAGACCACTGGGATCTGTGCTACTGGGGATTCTATCATAACGAAGGCACAAGAGCGGGTGCACCCCTGGTCAGGCAGATATAGTGTGGTTGCACCACAGGTTGGTGAGTGCACTTCGATGGCCCTAGCTGCAATGTCAATCACTGTCTGATGTTTGGTCAACCAATCAGTTCCCAATATAATATCCACACTATCCAGTCCCAAGATAAGAAGGTTGGTTTTAATTATCAAACTACCAAACTTCAGAGGCACATTCTTGTTGATTTGGTAAGTGGCAATTCTGCCTCCGGGTGTTGAAATGGTGATACCCCCGTTGGTGTGGTGAAAGGGCAATTGACACTTGGCACTAAATTTAGCACTAATAAAGCTATGTGATGCACCGGAATCAAAAAGAACAATAGCGGGATAATTTAAAACTGTAAAGATACCAGTCATGACGGGTGCTCCCTCTGGAATGTCAGCCATGGTAGTGAAGTTCAGCTTGCCCTGCCTCACTTGCACCTTCTGTCTCTTGCCTTGGTTCTGATTGACATTCTGCCCCTGCCTCTGCTGGTTTCTGGGGCAATTCTTGGCATAATGCCCAGTGTTGCCACAAGTGAAGCACCTGTTGTCATTGGCCTGGCGGTACTGCTGCTGCTGATTGTTCCTCTGAGCTGGAAACTGGGTGCGGTTGGGTGCCTGCGGCTGCTGCTGCGGTGGTCTGATCACCCATCTCCCTTGCTGCTGCTGAGGTCCCTTGTTCTGCGTGTCAGACACAATCCTGAAGCGCTGTGGCTGAGCTGAGGGTCCTGCCACAGGGGTCTTCCTCTTCTTCTCTGCCTGTCGAGCTAAAATGCAGTCCTCCTGGGAGATAGCCATGTTGACCAACTCATTGTAGCTGTTGGCCCTGACAGTGTTGAGACGATCACGGAGCTTAGTGCTGAGCCCCCGTCTGAACCTGTCCCTCTTCTTCTCATCCGTATCTGCATGGTATCCAGCATACTGGCACAAGTCATTAAAGGCCTGGTCATACTGCAACACTGTCCTGTTGCCCTGAGTGAGTGCCAGAAACTCATTGAGCTTCCGGTCCATGATGCCAGCTGGAATATGGTGCCCTCTGAAAGCTGCCTTGAACTCCCTCCACTCCACCTCTCTACCTTCTGGCTGCATGGCAAGAAAATGGTCCCACCAAGTCCTGGCGGGTCCGCGAAGCTGCTGGGTGGCAAACCTGACTTTAGTGACCTCTGAGCAAGCTCCATGGAGCAGTGGGAATTTGGATTCCACCACCCGCAACCATACATCTGCATCAAGTGGGTCCTCTGCCCTTGTGAACAATGGAGGCTGGGTGCTGAGGAACTCCTGATAGGTAGCCGCCGCGGGGTGACGCTGATGGTCTCCACCACCATAGTGCTGTGGTGGTGGCTGACGCTGAGCCAGCTGCCTCAAGATCTCATTCTGCTGAGCCATGAGCTCCTGCAGAGTGGGAGGCGGTGGCGGTGGAGGAACGTGCTCATTCTGACCACGGCGCGCCCTCCCAGCCATCTGAAAAATCACATGGTTGCTTAATAACACATCTCCAAGCTTAAGGTTCAAACACGGTAGGGGAGTTAAAGCAATTTGATAGATTCCACATAAAACAAAACAAAAGCATAAACCTTCCGTCCAAATTTATACTGCCATTAATCATCCCCAAATCTCCAAAAGAGTTTAACATGGTTACATCAATGATCCAAAAGGCTCAACTCTACCTAGCCTAGTACCCTAAGGGTGCAAAAGCTAAGCTAGTGGCGAGGAGTCCAACTATCATCAACCTCTAGGATTAGCCTGGCATCTAGTGAGCGAACGAGGCAACGCTGGACTCGGGGGAAGGGGGTCTCTCTGAGCCAGCGGTGTCTACACTGGAAGCAGGCTCCTCCCCTCCCTCGATGTCAACGTCCTCGTCAGCCTCCTCATCATGGATCTCTTGGTGATGCATGTCCAGGTGCTCATTTGCCTCTGCTAGCTGCTGCTGAGTGTTGAGGAGCTGATCTTCGAGAACCTCGATGGTGTTCTCCCTGGTGCCCACTAGCTCCTCCAACTCATGAATCTCATCAGACAGCTGCTCCACTTGCAAATCTTTTTCCACCAGCTCCTGGGACAAGTCCACCACGAGCTCCTCCCTGTTATCCAGGGTGATCTTAGTTGCCTCTAACAGTGCCATCAAATGAGACATGGCCTCCCCACGCATTACTTGCAGACGATACAGAGCGTTCATGCATCGCACCGACAAGTGAGCCGTGTGGCCTGGGTAGAGGGCCCAAATGTCCTTGGCATGCTCCACCCGATCCTTCCACATCGGGTCATCCTCCTTTTCCGCGAGGAACAACCCAATGGGGTGGGTAGCCAGCTCCAAGGGATGGAACCCGCAGAAAGTAGTCAGTCCATGCAGAGCGATTGCCTCGATCGTATCCTCCGCTCGGTATCCGAAAGACTCGGAGTCCAAGGAGCGCCAGCCTGGCTGCAGGGGATGAGGCTCCAAAGTCATCCTCACTCTACAGCGAGGCACCCGGTGCTTCTCGAACTGCTGTACCGCGTACTGAGGGGGTGTCAAGTATCCTGCCCCCTGAAGTACCTCCCACAAGATGCGGGGAAAACCCTCTCGTGCAAGTCCGTCAGTGTGGGTCAGTGCATTTCCGTCCTCGGAGGATCCGTGGGAAGTCATCTGTGTACGGTTAAGCGTAAGTAAAAGAAAAAGAATTACAAAAAGAACAAGGAAAATAAAACTCAGCCTGTCTCTAGTTAAAAGAAAAAGGCATTGGGGACCTAGTTGGCTGTTATCTTGTTTTAAGTCCTTTTACTTAGTTATCCATTTGCTTAATTAAGAATGCATGCATGCGCGTCCTGAACGACCTCTCCAGAAGATAAAAAGGAATAGGGAAGAATTCCCATCCTTTAAAAAGTGGCCTGTAGGGCCTAGTCACTTAGCCACCTAGCTACCCTTCTATTATCCTAAGGCTTCACGTCCTAGGTCTATCCTGCTCGTCCTACGATCTATCCAACATTATTTCTATCAAATTTTACTTTAGAAAAGGGATGGCATTTATGGTTTATTGATTCCTCTGTGGTGGTACAAGCTCCGATACCAGCTGTGGCGGAACTGCCCGAATTATTCCAACTTAAGTGCCTAAGCCCTGCCTTAGAGGCTAGACCACACTTAAATGGGAATAACCCGTCAATCCCTCGGATCTAGTCCGACACGGCCACTGACAGGATCAAGTACCACAGTCTCACTCGATGGTGAGTCACAGAGCAAATACAATAAAGCATAAAACCATGCATGGAAGAGTGTTAAATTATTACATCATCATCATCGGAGTTTTGCCAAAAGTAGTCATCATTGTTCGAAGTGCAGCGGAATAAAACTAAAGATAATTAAACGGAGAGATGGGGAAGCCTGTCCCATCACTCCTCATGCTCCTCCTCAGCCGAGGCAGGGTCCCACTCGACAGTCCAACCCGGTGGCAGGGTGGATGGCCAAGTCACTCCAGCAGCCATTTCCTCCAGAGAACCTGTAAAAAATTGTGCCACAAGCAAGGCTGAGTATACTAATACTCAGCTAGACTTACCCGGTGTGAGGAGTCTATACTCCTCTACCTCTAGACATGCAGCTGTTTGGCTGTGGGGTTTGGTTGCCAAAAGCACTAGCTGAGTTCTAAATCAAGATTTTAACTTTGTCAAAATTAAGTGTGACTCTCTTAAGGCTAAAAGTGTACTATCTATTCATACATAGTAGCAAGTATTTTTAGCAATCAACAGCTTGTATCATCTCAACACAGTTCCACTTGTTACTCAATGTAGCAGCATGGATCAAGCAGTCTCATTAGCTGCGAGAAGCAGACGATTCGAATCGAGTTTTTTAAACCTTGCAAGGTAAACCTAAACACACGACATGTAGGGGCACTCCGTCCCCACCCATATCAACCGTCCCCATCGATTCCCCGTCAGCAGATCAGGGCTCACCGCCTTGGCGTACAATGCCTCACTGACCCCGACTGGCCGTCGTGCAGTGACCGCACTTGTACCCACCATAACCGGAATGGGAGACTACGTCTCAGGTCGCGTGAGGGGATATGTCCACTGCCAGGTTCACTCAGGTACTAGGCTTACCGATTTACCATATTTCTCGGTATGTGTTTAGTACGTTCAAACGCTTGACTCATGGTACCACACCTTAATCCTTACTCAAATTTTTATCCCGTAGACAACCAATCCCCATGGATTGTTGCCCACAAACCAACCTCGTTATGATATGAAAGTGAGTACAACTAATTCCTGACCTCGCGCGAGTGCTAGAAAAATCACTCGACTTCTACCGAGATCCTATTTAATAAAGCAGCTACTCGACCTAGCATACTAGTATTCATCACAATGGGGTTCCTGAGATCATGCAACTATGGTTCAAAACAACTCCTACACTTAAGTGCACAAACAACCCTACAATCATTAAGTGTAGTAAAATAGCATAAATAACAGGTTATGCATAAAACCGGGGCTTGCCTTCCAAAGCAGTGGCAGGCAGGTCCTCTGGTGCAGGCTCTGGTGCTGGATCTGGGGCAACCTCCTGGGCAGCTCCTTGCTCCGGCACGAGGATGTACTCTCCGTCAGCAAGATTACAGTCTATCGAAATGCAATGAACATGTATGTCATGATTATGCAAGATTTAAGAACATGAAGCTACAGAAACTATGTTAAGAATTAACTTAGGGTTCCCTGGCTATGTGGGTCTTCTTAGTGGTTTATGTTTAGCACTTTTATGTTTAAGTCTTTATTTGGGGTAAACAAGGAGAATTGGTATTGCATTTGTATATTTCTATTTCAGGGAACAATTTATAAGGGTCTTAGGAGGATACTAATTTCTATTGTTCATTTTCCTCCCCTTAGTGTTCATTTATGAATTCTAGTGGGGCTTGAACTACCAAGGTGAATTAACTATCTTCAATAATTCCACAAAAATTACAGTGGCTTGCCCTTGGTCAATATGGCCTATCTTAAGAATATGGGATTCAAAAATAAAAAGGCTAGGTTGTATACAAAAATAACAAAAAGTGGTGCAATTAAGCCACTTTGCACTACAAGTCCTTTATTAAAGTGGGTCCTGACCTAAGGGTTATTTTTGTTGGCCTCTAACAGTGATAATAAGCTCTTGTACCAAAAATGACAGAGAGCCACATGATGGTTATTTAATGGTGGATTTCTGAAGTTTGGTGCAAAAAGGGTGGTTAGAACTAACTTGTCATTTGAAAAATATCAAACAACAGATTTCAGATTTTTCTTAAGTTCTTATTATCAAAACATTAGTTGTCCTAAGGTTTGAGGAATTTTCACCTTAGGGTTATTTTTGTAGGGATTTTCTAAGTTTTCCTTGTTTTCTTAGAATAAAAGGTATCCTATTTATTTTATACTAAACCAGGGTATGATGTATTTTTCCAGTGAACTATATTGAATAAGTAACCTAACAAAAATAGAGGTATTCTCTGGTTCATTAATTAAATTACATTTTCTATTTTCCTTATCCTTAAGCATATTATAGAATAAGGGGTAAAACTAATTTAAATGGAGTAGACAGAGAGGTTCAATATTTTTAAACAGGTCAGTAGGTAGATATAAACTTCTCCAAATTTTTCTAACCCTGGTCAAATAATATTCCTATTTTTCCTTCAAATATTGAGTTTTGAGTGGTTTTCTTATTTAATTCAAAACTTCAGAAAAGGACACAAGAACTATGGGTTTTATTATTTTTATCTGATAGTTCATATTTTCCAGAGTCTAGCAAAATTGGTTTGATAATTTTTGGATGATTATTCTTCAAGTTATGCATTTATTAAGTTATCTGTCATATAAAAAGAAAAATAAATTTGAAAAAGGAAAAGAAAACCGGTTTACGCTGAGGCCCCTGGGGTTTTCCTTTTCTTTTCTCACAGAACAGCCCTTGGTCCACTATTGGCTTGGGTCACTGACATTGCGCAAAGCCCCCTGGACTGATCGGAAATCTAACCCGCGCTCCCTGACCGGCTTAAACAGTACCCGCGGCGTAGATTACGGCGGTGGGGCTTACCGGCGGCGGTAGAGCTCCGGCGGGGTGGTCAGTGACGTCCGGGAGGTTGCGACGGTCACGTCGATGTGCGGGTCGTCGCCGGAGGTGGTCGGAGTTACCCTGGCCACGAGCACAGGCGGCGGGGATCGTCGGCGGTGCCTGTTCCGGCCAAACCACGGCGGTATAGTTCAATTAGGGTGCACGAGGAGCTTCACGGGGTGACACAGAGGCCATGCACGCATCGAATTGGAAAACGGTGCAGGGGCTTACCCGGTCCACGTGCGCCGGCGGGTTCTTGAACTCCGGTGAGCACGATTTGGCTACTCCGGTGACGCGGGTCCTCGGGTCAAGCTTGAGCAAGTCTCACGGCCTCACCAGGAAGCTATCTGGGGGCTTGGATCGAACGGAGGAGGACGGGAGAGGGGTTGGCCACGGTGGTTGCTCTCAGGCGGCACTGGCGGGTCACGGGGAGGTCGCCGGAGCTAATGGCTGGCTCGGGTAAGTCAGGCGAGGTACGGAGGAGGCGATGGGGAAGGCAGCCGAGCACTGGAGCGGGTTTTATAGGCGCGGGCGCGGCCAGGGCGCCGGCTCGACCGTTTGGCGCGACGCGGGCACGCGGGGGCGCGCGCGGGCGTGCTCTGGCGAGCTCAGAGCGCGTCGAACACGTGGCGTGTTGCTTCTGCCCGTGTTCTTCGCTCTGCTGAGCGGCCAGGTGTACGAATCTTGCCCTACCGCCTATGGGAGATCTCTTCCCTGCACCTAGAGCTACCTAGTTCATGTGAGTTCCAAGAGTAGATGTGGTCTGGTTGAGGAGATATGGTGGCGCCAAGTCTTGTCTGTCTGCACTGTTCAAACCGAGACAAAACCAGTGCCAACTCGTGTCAAATGGTTTTGGCTTGGGTTCAAACTTTTCCAGGGCATTCTAGGGTTAATTTGGCGCCATTTTGTCAATTGGGTCGACAGGTTTTGAAAAGGGGATCAAGGTGAACATGTGGAATCTTTGCTCAAGGGTTGGTTTTTGACTTAGGCAAATCCTGAATTTCTCCCTTGTGTTCAACCTTTGGTGATCTTTTTAGGGCCTTTCTGAAAACTTTTTGGGGGTACTTCCTTACTATTAATTGTAGGTTATTAAGTATATTACAACTTTTATATTTGGCCCAAATCATGATCATAAGGTTTACATGATCTTTTGATCATGGCTTCAATTAGGGTTCCCATTGCCTATGGGGGTTTTGCTCTAGGGTTTTGGGAGATCCCCACTTAGATGTGCATTATAAGCTAGGGCAGGACATCCAAGGTAGTTTGCACTTGATTAGGACCTTGAATTCCAAGATTGAAGTACTTTGCCCATAAATCTTTATGTAACAATCGGTTAAAAGGGGTAACCCTGGGGTGGACACCCTGAGTAACACCTAGGGTGTTACAGAGGGTACCCCTAATTATGGTCCCCGACAGTAGCCCCCAAGCCTCGAAGGGAGTGTTAATACTCGCTTGGAGGCTTTTGTCGCACTTTTTTGCAAGGGGACCAGCCTTTTTTGGTTGCATTTTGTTCCGGTGGGTGCGCGCGAGCGCACCCGCCGGGTGTAGCCCCCGAGGCCTCGGAGGAGTAGTTTGACTCCTTCGAGGTCTTAGTGTGTTTCGCAACACTTCGGCTGGTCTGGTTGTTCCCTCATGCGAGCTGGCTGTAGCCCGGGTGCACGGTCGGGTCCCAAGTTCTCGGGCTGGTATGTTGACGCTGTCAACGGTTTGGCCGGAGCCGGGTTTGCGAGAGCAGCCCCCGAGCCTCTGCATAGGGCGAGAGGACGATCAAGGACAGACTCGACTTTTTTACATACGCCCCTGCGTCGCCTTTCCGCAAGGAGGAGGGGGGAAAGCGCCATGTTGCCCTCGGAGGGCGCCGAACATGGTGTCTCCGGTGAGCTGTTGGCGGGTAATCCGAGTGGACACCCGTGCCCCATTTGGTAGGGGTCGGCTAGAGGCCCGGAGGCGCGCTCCAAAAGTACCTGCGGGTGATCTGCTGGACCCGGTCCCCTTTTGACGGGTTCCGAGGGCTCGATGCCTCCCTTTGATGGGATTCCGTTACAAGATCGTTCCCGCTGGTCTCGGAAATGTCCTAGGGTACCTCGGGAGCGTAGCCCGAGCCTTGGTTATGTATCGAACGTACCCAGGGTCATCCCTCGCTCTGTGTCTGAGGCAACTGTGAACCCTTCGAGGGCCAGCCTACGAACCCCTGATCAGTAGTGGGCGCGGAGCCCGAGTGGCCTGAGGCGGCCGTTGAACCCTTCCGAGGGGCCGGCATCGAACCTCTGACCAGTAGTGGGCGCAGAACCCAAGCGCTCTGAGGCGGCCGTTGAACCCCTCTGAGGGGCCAGCCTTTGAACCTCTGATCAGTAGGGAGGCTCGGGGCCTGTTTCCTTCGCGGAGAAGGATCCTTTTCGGGGTATCCCCTTTCCCGGTCCCTGTTGTAAGAGAGAGAAAGAGGAAAAGGAAAAGGATATGAAATCGAATGACGTGGCGTACCTTTTTTGACGCGGTCATTATGGCGAAGGTGAAGCGTCGCTTGCTTCTCCTGCCTGAGGCGCTGCCTGTCCCGCCGCGGAGTTAATGCGACGGGGCGAGTGGTTTGCGAGGCGGCCGTTGCGCGTGTGCGAGCCGTTCGAGGAACGGTCATTTCGCTTTGAGTCTTTGAATCCCGCGGCGGGTTCGGGCGACGCGTTGAACGGGTCTTGCCTTGGTCTTTATATACTCAGGGGAGGGCCTGGTGACGGTTCTTTGCTCTGCTTCTTGCCTTCTTCTTAGGTTTTCGCAACCTGAGAGATTTAGCCAGAGAAAAGGAAACCGCCCACCCAGTCCTTTCCGCCGCCACCCCTTCTGCTCGGTGATGGCCGACCGGGTGACCATTATTTCGCCGCGCGACCCATGGCCTTTCTCCACAGTCACGGCGGGTGACCTGGAGGACCTCGTTGCTGAGGGTTTACTTCGCCCTCTCTCTGATGAGAGGCAGCCAGAGTGGATTCCCCCCCCCCCAAACGGAGCCGCCCCGTCCCCGCCGCCGGGGTACGTCGTGAGCTTCGTCTCCTTCCACGAGCGGGGATTCGACGTGCCGGCAAGCCGCTTCATGCGGGCGATCCTGCATAACTACGGGGTGGAGTTGCACAACCTCAGCCCCAACTCCATCTCGCAAGCCGCCATCTTCGTAGCGGTGTGCGAAGGATACTTGGGGATCGACCCCCACTGGGACTTGTGGACTCATTTCTTCTCCGCGGAGCTTTTTGCTTCGCCGACAGGGGAGAGAAGGGTCCGCACGGCAGTGCGGGCCGGTGGCTGCATCCTCCAGTTGAGGCAGTCGCGGGCGTCGCAGTATATTCCCGCCGTCCTTGCGTCCTCGAATAAAGGGTGGCAGCGCCGGTGGTTCTATCTCCGGAATGACGACGAGAGGCTCCCGTCGTTTTCTCAGCGAGTGGTCACCGTCGCCGCCGATGCTTGGCGCTACAGGACCCCGCACGACAGACAGAAGAATCTCGAGCCCCTTCTCAAGGCCCTGGAGGCGTTGCGGAAAGGAGGGCTCACCGCTGCGGGAGTGATTGCCGCCATTCGTCGCCGGAGGGTGCTTCCCTTGGTGGAGCGGCGGTTGCCGCTTTGGGAGATGACGCCAGAGGCTGACTTGGAGGGCTCGCGGATGTCCTCGGATCCCCTTCCCATCGATGTTCTCCACGGGCGGGTGGCCGCCGCGTTGGGAAAACCGGACGCCAGCGCCTTCTCCCAGCCCTTGATGCGCCCCGACCGCGGGTGTGTGTCCCTGGTGAGTGTCCGCTCCTTCTTTCTCCTTGCGTCGGATTGCCCTTGGTCCTTACGATCGAGACTTTTCATCTGTCTCTAGGAGGTAGGGTGTCACAAGCCTTCCCGGCCACGGGTCCTGGAGGACGCGGTGGACCGAGCAGCGCGGCGGGTTGCCGCGGAGGAGAAGAAGAAGAAAATGGACGCGAAGAAGGCTGGGGCCCGCGAGCGGACGCGGGCCCGAGACGCCTTGGAAAAGCTCCGTCGCCGGCAGGAGAGGGATGGACTCCTGAGGGAGCCATCGCCGGAAACGCCTGACGACGACGATGATGAAGACGATGACGAGGATGACGACACGGCTGCCCGCCTTGGCCTTAGCCCGGGTTTGAGACTAGGCAAGGAGTCGTCAAGCCAGCCCCCGAGCGGGCTGGCGCCGTCAGTTCTCGGGGTCGGGACGCCAAGGTCCCGGCCCGAAGAGCGGGGGCAGACCGAGGGGGTACTCGACCCCTCGGCTGGGGAAGTTGAGGTGACCCCGGGGAGTCAGGCCGAGGCGCCTGTTCCCCGAGAGGCGTCGCCCATGCCGGCAGCGCAGGAGAGCGACCCTCAGATCGCCGTGGCAGCGCTTGGGCAGTCCGTCTCCCGGGCGTCCAAGGTGCCCAAGGCGAGGATGGTACCGAAGCTGGCGGCGAGGCGGACCTCAGCGGTACCTTCTGGGGTCGAGATCCGAGAGACCTCTCCTCAGGCACGGTTGATCCTGGCCCGGAGCGGGTAAGTACCTTAGAACGTCTTCGTCCTGGCTCCTCATCTGTATGTCCCGACCGCGACTTTCCTTTCCTCCTCAGCAAGCGAAGCCATGGCCTGACCGATCTGGCTCTCCGGAAAGTCCTTAAGACGGCGTCGGCTTCCGCAGCCGGTGCCGCACCGGGCCTCGCCGTTCAGCTGACCTTCTCGCAAGGCACCCCACAGCGGGGGGCTCAGGCGGCACCAGTCGCCGTGGAGCGAGTTCCCGAGGCCGGCTCTTCTATCGAGGTGGCCGTCGCGCTGGGGGAGGCGGCTGGCGCGGACGTGGCCTCGGGTCCACCAGACATGCCGCCGGCGCTGGCGCCAGCTGCTGCCGAAGCCGCTGCCGTCCCGGTTGGGGAGCGACCTGTCGCCGCCGATGCTGAGATGGCCGAGGCGTCGGTGCTTGGTGCCTCGGAGGAGGGGGCGTGGAACCGCGACTCGTCCCGCCGAGCGGCGGCCTTGTCCCTGCGCGGCGGAGCTCCAAGGGACGGCGCCTGTTGCTCCGGTTCCGGACCCGTGAGGCTTCGGATCCCTTCTTTGTTCTTGACGATGAGCGGGAGGAGCAGTCTTGGGACGAGCTCCGCGAGTGTGCCGAAGCAACGGTGGGGTCGCTCCGGTCATCCTTGGAGGTCTTTTGCAGGGACGTCCCCAAGATCCTCCAGGTAATGATTTCAGGCATACCTTTTTTGTGATCAAGGCGTCCTTCGTGACGCCCCGCTTCCTTCCCTCAGGATCTGACGGATCTGAGCGCCGCCAAGTCGTCGTTTATCCGCCACGAGGTCGATGTCTGGGGCTCGCTGCGATCCCTGAGGACCTCGCTCGCCGGGGCTACCGCGCGCCTCTCCCAGCAGGGCGCCGAGGTGGTGGACCTTCGGTTGCTCTGTGCCGATCTGAGAGCAGAGGCGGCAGCGGCACGCGCGGAGGTGCAGCGATGGCAGTCGGAGTTCGACCAGGTCGTCGATGAGCGAGATCAATCTCGGGGCCGGGCTGCCGAGGCCGAAAGCCGGGCCGGAGCCCTTGCAGCAGACCTAGCCGTAGTCCAAGTCGCAGCCTCGGAGCAGCGTGCCCGAGCCGGAGGTATGTCCTGGCTGTTTTCGGTTTTCGTTTCAGCTTGTTTCCTCCACTTGTGTTTGAGGCCTTGTGCTCTGGCTGTTCGCAGAGCTTGAGTCTGCCCTTGACGAGTCCACCAGGGCGCTTGCCCAGGCAGCCGAGCAGAGGGAGGCCGACCACGCGACCATGTCCGAGGCCATCTCAGACTTCTGCCGGGTCTTTGGCTTCGGTGACGTCCCCTCAGGAAGCTCCCCTCAAAGTCGCCTGCAGGCCTTGGGTGACCACGTGCGCGGCAGACTCCGCGAGGCGCTACACCACGGCGTCAGGCGGGCCTTCGCCGTGCTTGCTTCCCACTACGTCGTGGATCTGGAGCGGGTCAGCGAGGGGTATTGCCTCCCTGACGAAGATGAAGCCGCCCTGGCTAAAGTCCAGAGGCTCGACGCGGCCGCCACGGGCCCGAGCGCAGTGCTGGCGACCACCTTTGAGGCAGAGATCCTCCCGCCTGCGCCGTCGTCCGAAGCCGGGGTGGACTTTGCCGAAGGCGGGGACGAAGCCGAAGGCGCGGCTCCTTCCTCGGGCGACGCCTAACTCTGCCGGAGCAGTTTCCTTTGAATGCACGTGTGTCTTTTGCGGCCGCTGAGGCCCGAACACTTTATTATCGTAGTATAAAGTCGTGCCCCTTTTCCTTTCATTTTGCGTGTCCGGCCCCGTTCGTCAGTAGCAGGGTGGCTTGCCCAAGTAGGAGTCATTTTTCGTGGTAGGTGACAAGTGAGGTGTCCGTAACCCAGAGGTGTAGGAGTCCCTCGGCTCAGTCAGCCTTGCCACTTACATGCACCCGTGTTCGCTTCTTGGGGTCCTGCTACCGACATAGCCGGGGGAACGCGGAAGCCTTTTTGATTGAAAATTTTGACGCAGAGGGGGTTCCCCCCTTTTAGCCCCCGAGGGAGGGTCGGGCTTTGCCGAGGCAAGGCTGACCCTTCCTTGATGATCAAACTTTGCGTGGGAACGAGGTATACGAACAACTTGAAAGCATCTTAAGGGTAGAAGCGACGTAGCTGTTGGATGTTCCAAGCGTTGCTGTAGACCTCGCCTTGACTGTTGGCCAGCTTGTATGTTCTGGGCTTCATAATTTTGGCGACGACGAACGGCCCTTCCCAGGGAGGCGTGAGTTTGTGCCGCCCTCGGGCGTCTTGTCGCAGCCGAAGCACCAGATCGCCCACTTGGAGGTCTCGGGACCGAACCCCTCGGGCGTGGTAGCGTCGTAGGGACTGCTGGTACCGCACCGAGTGTAGTAAGGCCATGTCCCGAGCCTCTTCCAGCTGGTCCAGTGAGTCTTCTCGATTAGCTTGATTGCTTTGGTCGGCGTAGGCCCTCGTCCTCGGGGAACCGTATTCTAAGTCTATGGGCAAGATGGCCTCGGCCCCATAGACTAGAAAGAACGGTGTGAAGCCCGTGGCTCGGCTCGGCGTTGTCCTCAGACTCCAGACCACTGAGGGGAGCTCCTTCATCCATCGCTTGCCGAACTTGTTGAGGTCGTTGTAGATCCGCAGCTTGAGCCCTTGCAGGATCATGCCGTTAGCCCGCTCTACTTGCCCATTCGTCATGGCGTGAGCCACGGCGGCCCAGTCCACCTAGATGTGGTGATCCTCGCAGAAGTCCAGGAACTATCTGCCGGTGAACTGGGTGCCATTGTCGGTGATGATGGAGTTCGGGACCCCAAAGCGATGGATGATGTTGGTGAAGAACGCCACCGCCTGTTCGGACCTGATGTTGTTTAGGGGTCGGACCTCGATCCACTTGGAGAATTTGTCGATGGCAACCAACAGGTGCGTGTAGCCCCCGGGTGCCTTCTGCAAGGGGCCGACGAGGTCCAGACCCCACATAGCAAACGGCCAGGTGATGGGTATGGTCTGCAGAGCCTGAGCGGGCAGGTGGGTCTGCCTCGCGTAGAACTGACACCCTTCGCAGGTGCGGACAATTCTAGTGGCGTCGACCACCGCCATCGGCCAGTAGAAACCTTGTCGGAAGACGTTTCCAACAAGGGTTCGAGGTGCTGCGTGGTGGCCGCAAGCCCCCGAGTGTATCTCTTGTAGGAGCTCCTAACCTTCAGCGATGGAAATGCATCGCTGGAGGATGCCCGAGGGGCTGCGGTGGTAGAGCTCCTTCCCATCTCCCAGCAAGACGAAAGACTTGGCGCGCCACGCCAACCGCCGAGCTTCGGCTTGGTCGAGGGATAGCTCTCCTCGATGGAGATATTGCAGGTACGGGGTCTGCCAGTTTTGATTAGGCGTGACCTCGCTCCGCTCCCCCTCGACGCGCAGTGCCTCACCCTCGGGGGCTGAGGGTGCCTCGGGTTGAGCCGAGGGTGCCTCGGGTTGAGCCGAGGGTGCCTCGGGCCGAGCCGAGGGTACCTCGAACTGAGCCGAGGGTGCCTCAGGCTGGGTCGAGGCCTTCTCGGGCTCGGGCGTGTCGTCGGTCTTGACGGAGGGTTGATGCAGGTCTCGGGAGAATACATTCGGGGGAACCGTTGTTTGCCCCGAGGCTATTTTAGCCAGCTCGTCCGCAGTCTCGTTGTAGCGTCGGGCGATGTGGTTGAGCTCGAGCCCGTAGAACTTGTCTTCCAGGCGCCGAACCTCATCGCAGTAGGCTTCCATCTTTGGGTCGCGGCAGTGGGAGTTCTTCATGACTTGGTCGATGACGAGCTGCGAGTCACCGCGAGCGTCGAGGCGTTGGACCCCCAGCTCGATGGCGATTCGCAACCCGCTTACCAGAGCCTCATACTCAGCCATGTTGTTGGACGCGGGGAAGTGGAGGCGTAGCACGTAGCGCAGGTGCTTTCCGAGGGGCGAGATGAAGAGCAGGCCCGCGCCGGCCCCCGTCTTCATCAACGACCCGTCGAAAAACATGGTCCAGAGTTCCGGTTGGATCGGAGCTGTTGGGAGCTGGGTGTCGACCCATTCAGCCACAAAGTCCGCCAAGACCTGGAACTTGATGGCTTTCCAAGGGGCGAACGAGATCATCTCGCCCATGATTTCCGCCGCCCACTTTGCAATTCTACCCGAGGCCTCTCGGCACTGGATGATCTCCCCCAGGGGGAAGGATGACACCACAGTTACCGGATGAGACTCGAAGTAGTGTCGCAACTTCCGCCGCGTCAGGATCACCGCGTACAGCAGCTTCTGAATTTGTGGGTAGCGGATCTTGGTCTCGGACAACACCTCACTGATGAAGTAGACTGGCCTCTGGACGGGCAATGCATGCCCCTCTTCTCGTCTCTCAACCACAATCGCGGCACTAACCACCTGAGTTGTAGCGGCGACGTAGATCAAGAGGGCTTCTCCGGCAGCGAGGGGCACCAAGATGGGCGCGTTCGTGAGGAGCGCCTTCAGGTTCCCGAGGGCTTCCTCGGCCTCAGGGGTCCAAGCGAAGCACTCGGCCTTCCTTAAGAGGCGGTACAGAGGTAGGCCTCTTTCGCCGAGGCGCGAGATGAAACGGCTCAGAGCCGCGAGGCATCCCATGACCCTCTGTACGCCTTTCAAGTCCTTGATGGGCCCCATGCTGGTGATGGTCGCGATCTTCTCTGGGTTGGCCTCGATGCCCCGCTCGGAGACGATGAACCCCAAGAGCATGCCTCGGGGGACCCCGAAGACACACTTTTCGGGATTGAGCTTCACGCCTTTCGCCTTGAGACATCGGAATGTCACTTCAAGGTCGGAAAGGAGGTCGGAGGCCTTCCTCGTCTTGACTACGATGTCATCGACGTAGGCCTCGACCATTCGGCCAATGTGTTCACCGAACACATGGTTCATGCACCGTTGGTACGTTGCACCCACATTCCTCAAGCCGAACGGCATGGTAACATAGCAGTACATGCCGAAGGGTGTGATGAAAGATGTCGCGAGCTGGTCGGACTCTTTCATCCTAATCTGGTGGTACCCTGAGTAGGCATCGAGGAAAGACAGGGTTTCGCACCCAGTAGTGGAATCCACGATTTGATCGATGCGAGGCAGAGGGTAGGGAACTTTCGGACATGCTTTGTTTAGACCAGTGTAGTCTACACACATCCGCCATTTCCCCCCTTTCTTTCTCACAAGCACAGGGTTGGCAAGCCATTCGGGATGGAATACCTCTTTGATGAACCCTGCCGCCATTAGCCTGTGGATCTCCTCGCCTATGGCTCTGCGCTTTTCTTCGTCGAATCGGCGCAGAGGCTGCTTCACGGGTCGGGCTCCAGCTCGGATATCCAGCGAGTGCTCGGCGACTTCCCTCGGTATGCCGGGCATGTTCGAGGGACTCCACGCGAAGACGTCGGCGTTTGCATGGAGAAAGTCGACGAGCACTGCTTCCTATTTGGGGTCGAGCTCGAAGCCGATCCGGATCTGCTTGGAGGCGTCGTTGCATAGGTCGAGAGGGACGGACTTAACCGTCTCCGCTGGCTCGAAGTTGCCGGCGTGGCGCTTCACGTCTGGCGCCTCCCTAGAGAGGTTCTCCAGGTCGGCGATGAGGGCCTCGGACTCGGCGAGGGCCTCGGCGTACTCCACGCACTCCACGTCGCATTCATACGCGTGTCGGTACGTGGGCCCGACGGTGATGACCTCGTTGGGGCCCGGCATCTTGAGCTTGAGGTAGGTGTAGTTGGGGATGGCCATGAACTTGGCGTAGCATGGCCTCCCCAACACTGCGTGGTAGGTTCCTCGAAACCCGACCACTTCGAACGCGAGGGTCTCCCTTCGAAAGTTGGAGGGCGTCCCAAAGCAGACGGGTAGATCGAGTTGTCCGAGGGGTTGGACGCGCTTCCCGGGGATGATCCGTGGAAAGGCGCAGCGCCCATCCGGATTGAGGACAGATCGATCCGCAGGAGCCCGAGGGTCTCGGCGTAGATGATGTTGAGGCTGCTGCCTCCGTCCATGAGGACCTTGGTGAGCCCGACGTTGCCGATGATGGGGTCGACAACGAGCGGGTATTTCCCCGGGCTCGGCATATGGTCGGGATGGTCGGCCTGGTCGAAGGTGATGGGCTTGTCGGACCAGTCTAGGTAGACTGACGCCACCACCTTTACCGAGTAGACCTCCCGACGCTCTTGCTTGCGGTGCTGAGCCGAGGCGTTTGCCACTTGCCCACCGTAGATCATGAAGCAGTCGCAGACCTCGGGGAACTCTCCTGCCTTATGATCTTCCTTCTTAGCGTCGTCGAGAGCCTTGCCACCCTCCGCGGGTGGCCCGGCCTTGTGAAAGTGGCGTCGAAGCATGGCACACTCCTCAAGGGTGTGCTTGACGGGCCCCTGATGATAGGGGCACGACTCCTTGAGCATCTTGTCGAAGAGGTTGGCACCTCCGGGAGATTTCCAAGGGTTCTTGTACTCGGCGGCGGCGAAAAGGTTCGCGTCGGCGGCGTCACGTTTCGCTTGCGACTTCTTCTTGCCTTTATTCTTGGTGCCGCGCTGAGTTGACGCCTCGGGGACATCTTCCGGTGGGCGGCCCTGGGGCTGCTTGTCCTTCCGGAAGATGGCCTCAACCGCCTCCTGGCCAGAGGCGAACTTGGTGGTGATGTCCATCAGCTCGCTCGCCCTGGTGGGGGTCTTGCGACCCAGCTTGCTCACCAGGTCGCGGCAGGTGGTGCCGGCGAGGAACGCGCCGATGACATCCGAATCGGTGACATTGGGCAGCTCGGTGCGCTGCTTCGAGAATCGCCGGATGTAGTCCCGAAGAGACTCTCCCGGCTGCTGGCGGCAGCTTCAGAGATCCCAGGAGTTTCCAGGGCGCACGTACATGCCTTGGAAATTGCCGGCGAAGGCTTGGACCAGGTCGTCCTAGTTGGAGATCTGCCCCGGAGGCAGGTGCTCCAGCCAGGCTCGAGCGGTGTCGGAGAGGAACAGGGGGAGGTTGCGTATGATGAGATTATCATCGTCCGTTCCACCCAGTTGGCAGGCCAGCCGATAGTCCGCGAGCCATAGTTCCAGTCTCGTCTCCCCCGAGTACTTTGTGATAGTAGTCAGGGTTCGGAACCGGGTCGGGAACGGCGCCCGTCGTATGGCGCGGCTGAAAGCCTGCGGACCGGGTGGTTCGGGCGAAGGACTCCGATCCTCCCCGCTATCGTAGCATCCCCCACGCCTGGGGTGGTAGCCTCGGCGCACCCTCTCGTCGAGGTGGGCCCGACGGCTGTGGTGATGGTGCTCGTTGCCGAGGCGACCCAGGGCCGCAGGCGCTGTGTTGCGCGTGCGCCCGGTGTGGACCGAGGCTTCCCGCATGAATCGGGAAGTCGCGGCGCGATGTTCCGAGGGGTACCCCTGCCTTCGAGAGGCGGAGCTTTCGGCCCGTCGAACCGCGGCGTCCTCCAGGAGATTCTTGAGCTCTCCCTGGATACGCCGCCCCTCGGTGGTTGATGGCTCCGGCATCGCGCAGAGAAGTATTGCCGCTACGGCCAGGTTTTGGCCGACTCCACTGGAAACCGGTGGCGGCCTTACCCTGACGTCGTCGGCGATGCGGTGCTGGATGCCCTGGGGGAGATGACGCGCTTCTACGGCCGGAGGTTGGCCCGCCCATTCCTGCCCGATGTCTCGGCGGATCGGCTCAAGTGTTCCTGCTCCCTCGTCGAGCCTGGCCTGCATCTCGCGGATTTGCTCGAGCTGTGGGTCATGACCCCCCGCCGGGACGGGGACCACAGCTAGCTCCTGAAGGATGTCGACGCGAGGCACGGGCCTAGGGGGATCACCGTTCTCCGGTATACCAAGATGGTTGCCTTCGCCGGGACCCCCTAGATCGACGTGGAAACATTCGTGACTTGGGCCGCAGTCCTCGTCGCCGAGGCTGTGGCTACCGTTGGAACAGTCAGAAAGGCAGTAGTCGCATGCGGTCATGAAGTCCCACACGGCACTGGGGTTACCAAGTCCGGAGAAATCCCAACAGAGGTCGGGCTCGCCATCTTCCCCGGACCCCGAGGGCCCGTAGGTCGAGACGGCCGTCAACCGGTCCCAGGGTGACCGCACACGATACCCCAAAGGGTTTGGACTCGCCTCTACGAGAATGTCCACCGAAGCGGAGTTGCTTGGCAGGTCGAGGCCGAATCCAAAAGACACGAGATGGGAATCGGTCGGTACCTTTTGGTCGACGGGCGGTGACGAAGTCGCGTCAGGGACTGACTGCACCGTCGTCTCAGGTACGAGGGTGACGCCTAGCAAGTCCTTCGCGAGCGTGCTGGCGTCGTCCGTTTGCTTGAGGTTGGTGTGTTGCGGGGAGACGGCGCTCGTCTTCGTCTCAGACGCGAGGCCGATGCCCGACGCGCTCTCCGTTGGGGCGCCGGCGCCGTCGACTCGCTCGACAGCCAACGAGGTGCCGCCTCCTGCTTGGCCTTGGTTGCCCCGCCTCCTCCTCCGTCGGCGGGGGAGGGGACGGGACAAGCCCGAATGTCGTCCTTCCACCACGTGGGGAAGGCGTCATCGATTTCCCCGCCGGTGGGCGGGTTGTCGACCGACATTGTCGCTGTCGCGCAGTGGGGGAAGGAGTATCATGTCGTAGCTACCGTCGAGGGACATGAACTCAAGACTCCCGAAACGGAGCACCGTCCCGGGTTGGAGAGGTTGCTGGAGACTACCCATCTGGAGCTTGACGGGAAGCTGTTCGTCAACACGCAGCAGGCCCCTATCTGGCGCGCCAACTGTCGGCGTTTCGACCCCGGGGGGTCCCTGGACCGACGAGTAAATTGTCGCCGCGTGCCCCAGCCCAGATGGGTCGGCGCGAGGCGGAACGCGAAGGGGGGGAGGGGAGAGCAGCCGGAGGGAGACAGGCGTGGGAGGTGGAACCCGCGGCCTTCGTGTTAGCCCCGCACCCAGGTCGGGTGCGCTTGCAGTAGGGGGTTACAAGCGTCCACGCGGGAGGGAGCGAGCGGCCTTGCGCGAGCGCCGTCCCGTCCTTCCCCGCGCGGCCAACCCTCTGTAAGAGGGCCCTGGACCTCCCTTTTATAGGCGTAAGAAGAGGATCCAGGTGTACAATGGGGGGTGTAGCAGTGTGCTAACGTGTCTAGCGGAGGAGAGCTAGCGCCCTAAGTACATGCCATCGTGGCAGCCGGAGAGGTTTTGGCAACCAGTTCGTGTGATGTCGTGGCCGTCGGAGGAGCGCTGGAGCCTGGCGGAAGGACAGCTGTCGGGGCTGTCGAGTCCTTGCTGACGTCCTCTTGCTTCCGTAAGGGGGCTGAGAGCCGCCGTCATCACAGGGCATGCGGGGCGCCATCATTACTCGTATAGTGGAGCGAGCCAGATGGGATGCCGGTCTTATTCCCCGTAGCCTGAGTCAGCTCGGGTAGGGTAATGATGGCGCCTCCTGTCGACGTGGTCGGTCCGTGCCCTAGGTTGGGCGAGGTGGAGGCTCCTCCGAGGTCGAGGTCGAGTCTGTCTTCCAAGGTCGGGGTCGAGTCCGAGCCCCCGGGTCGGACAAGGCGGAGACCGTCGGCTGAGGCCAGGGCTGAGTCCGAGCCCTGGGGTCGGGCGAAGCGGAGTTCGTTGTCCTTCGGGGCTGAGCCCGAGTCCGAGCCCTGGGGTCAGGCGAAGCGGAGTTCGTCGTCTTCCGGGGCTGAGCCCGAGTCCGAGCCCTGGGGTCGGGCGAAGCGGAGTTTCCTATGACGCTTGAGGCCGGACTTGGCTGCTGTCAGCCTCACTCTGTCGAGTGGCTCAGCAGTCGGAGCGGCGCAGGCGGCGCTGTCATCTTGTCAGACCGGTCAGTGGAGCAGCGAAGTGACTGCGGTCACTTCGGCTCTGTCGACTGGAGGGCGTGCGTCAGGATAAAGGTGTCAGGCCACCTTTGCATTAAATGCCCCATGCAATTTGGTCGGTTGGCGTGGCGATTTGGCCAAGGTTGCTTCTTGGTGAAGACTGGGCCTCGGGCGAGCCGAAGGTGTGTCCGTTGCTGGAGGGGGTCCTCGGGCGAGACGTAGATCCTCCGGGGTCGGCTGCCCTTGCCTGAGGCTGGGCTCGGGCGAGGCGTGATCGCGTCCCTCGAATGGGCGATCCTTGACTTAATCGCACCCATCAGACCTTTGCAACTTTGTGCTGATGAGGGTTACCAGCTGAGATTTAGGAGTCTTGAGGGTACCCCTAATTATGGTCCCCGACAGGTACCGCCTAGCTGTTATGTCTCATTTGACACGGCTAGCCGGGAGCAGTTGACACCAGCATGAGCCTATACTCATTAATAGCCCAAAATATTTTTTTCCTTCACTCGGGATAAATCTTGTGTTATTGAGTTCTTGCTTTTTTCATCCTTTGTGTTTCATCATTAGGAAGCAATGTGTCGGTGTCTCGACCCGAGGGTCTTACCAACCAATGAAATAATGCAGCGTGCCCTGACCCAGACAGGTGATGCAAAATGACACAAGTCGTTTTTATCCTGGTTTGGGTGAGACAAACCCTACTTCCAGCAGAGAGAGGATGGGACTTATATTACTTGCACCGAAGTATTTGCAGTAGGGAGTACAAGCTGATCGCGAGAGCGAAAGATCCCAAGTCCTTGGGGTTGATTGAGGCAAGTGCCAATATCGTGGTGGAGGTGAGAACCGTGAAGTGTTCGACTGCCTCCTTGAAGCCGTGGTATGCCCTATTTATAGCCTCAAGGACGGCTGCTAAAAGTACCAGGGCTGACCGCGTATGGCGAGAGGCAAATCTGAGCCCCTGTAGATGGTATGGCCTGGAACATGGGTCTCTTTTATTTT
Organism: Zea luxurians; assembly: GCA_029449295.1. Classification (NCBI taxonomy): domain Eukaryota; kingdom Viridiplantae; phylum Streptophyta; class Magnoliopsida; order Poales; family Poaceae; genus Zea; species Zea luxurians. The sequence goes on along the minus strand of JAOPSE010000139.1, from coordinate 2,438,335 downwards.
CAAGATTACCTCTCTGTCTCTCAGTGGACTGAAATGCCCATGCCGATTTTGATTCTCCTCACACATATTCTACTTACGCTTTTATGGAACTTTAGGTAGTGTAAGATATAAGGACTTCTCATCATGTTTATATTATCCAATCAAACCGAGTGTCAACAGGGAGGTTTTCAAACAAGATTTATAGCCAAATGCACGTGTAATAGGTGAATGCCTCATGACGTGATTATTACTCGATGGATGGAATGGAGTTCTTTCTTATCTTTCTTATCTTTTTTCCTTTTTCCTTTTCATAACTTCCAAGTTCCATGCATATCCTTCTTTTCTTATATAACATCGAGAGATATTTGGACAAATTCATGGCACACCTTTATGAGGGCGTTTATTTTGTGGAACCTATACATCAGACATAACACACGAGATACGACATGCACAAAGGACTAAAAATCAACTATAGGAGACACCCAACACCTCACCAGTTACGACACTCAGAGAAGCTATAACATGGAAAAAAGTCAGATATAAGACATCAAACGTATCTAATGAAGCATGGGATGGTGCACCAGATATGACACTTAGAGAGCATGAAAAATGCACACCAGACATATCCAGTGTGAAATCCGGTGGTGCACCGGATCCTAGAACGACTTAACGGTCGCCAATGACTAAGTCCAACGGTTAGCTGACATGGTATGTCCGATGCACCACTAAACATATCTGATGCAACTTGACACACTGATAGAGACAATTTTTCTAACAGACAATTTTGACATGACGTTAGACACATCCCCTTAATTTGATCCCGCTCCTGATTCGAGCCGGACTTAGGTTTTATTTTTGTTGAAAAGAGGGATTTAGGATATATTTGGTTCAACTTTACTAACCAGGTTTGCTACCCAAAATCTAGAATCCTAACCAAACTAGTACAAAAGCAAAATATATTTCTAAAAATTCATATATTTCTCTAGTTTAATTTAGAACCATCCTCCAGATTTTTTAGATTCCTACCATCTATATTAATAAGCTACCATATTCTTACCAAATTTACCAAATCTATAGTTAATAATTATTTTAATCAAACATATTTTAGCAATCTCACAACAACCGTCAATTAGCAACCGTTTTCTTACACCTCATACCTAGCTAGAATCATTTTTTTTTTAAAAAAATCTATGGCTAGCCAACCTCAATAGCCCACCTTTTGAAAGCCCACGAAGCCCACATTATGGATCACTCCATTCATCACCGGAGTCCTGACCAAATTATCCACACACGCGCCTCGCCTCCCACTCCCCCGAACTCACACGCCGCGGCGGAGCACCACCGCGGCCGCCCACCATGACCTCCGCCTCCACCTTCCTCTCTCTGCGCCTGCCAACTCCCTCCCACGCCGCTTCGTCCCCTTCCTTTCCCCCGTCTCTGCCCCGGCAGGCGCGTGGCGGTGTGGCGTCCTCGACGCTGGTGGCGCGGGCGGCAGGGCCAATGGGAGCGGCGGGAGCTCCATCGCCGCTATTCAACCCCCGGGGAGACCCGTTCCTGTCTACCCTCGCAGCCGCCTCACCGGAGGACCTTGCGGCCGCCGCTGGTGGCGAGCGCCGTGGAGAGGACCACCTGCCGTTCCTCGAGATCTTCCAGAACACCAAACTCATGGCCTCGCCCGCGCAGGTGAGGCTTCCGCGCTTGTATCGTCTGCGGGAATGGAGCTGCTGTTATCTGTTATGATGCTGGTTGCGGAAAGAGGGGAAATTATGGTTTGAACTCGTTCGTGTATTTCTATCATCAAATTGAGAAAAATATTATAGCTTCCAGATTCACAGTTCTCATAATAATTCTCCATCCGAAGCCTATCATTAGCAATTCTGAGTTCCACACTACCCGGCATGTTAAATTAGGTTGGCTATTTACGATATTAGAGGTACTAACTTATTCACATGACGACATATCAATCACGACGCAATTTCAAAGGTGATATTTCCATGTGCACATTTGCTTCCTGTTATCTGCTGTATGCACCTTGATGATCTTTGGTATTTGTAGTATATACGAACTGCACTTCACTTAACCATACATTGCCTCTGCTTTGTGATTGTCAGGTGGAACGGTCTAGCAGCTCGTATAGTCAGCACAGACCTAGAAGGCCTCCTCCAGATTTGCCTTCATTGCTTCTTCACGGCCGAATCGTTTATATTGGCATGCCGGTATAATCTGCACCAATATTCTTGATGCCAAGTTTCGTTTCATGTTATTACTATGCATCCATGGACATCAGTCATGGTAAAATATAAACATTAGGGTGCTTAGCTAGGCTGGATAAACGATCTGACTTGGTGTTAAATTAAGAGCTATGAAATAGCAAATGCATGATTCCACAGGTTAGACCATTGTAGCCAGTATAGTTTGTATTTCGAATATCAACTCCTTCCACATTCCACATGACATGAGCAAAGAAGAGAAATTCCTGTGAGCTCTGGTGGCCAAAAGAGGGTAAAAATGATGACATGAACAAAGAAGATAGATTCCTATGAGTTTTGCGCCCCTCGACGAACAATAGCTGCCTGGTTAGGGCCCCAAGCCCATTCGAGCCGCAGAGGAGCTTCATCTGCACTACCTGGTTGAATGTGACGTCGTCCTCGAACAAGGCGAAGGCACTAGCCAGGGTGGACAACATCTCGCTAAATGACGATGCAGAATCAGACTTGTTCGTCGAGGACGTCGGGGTGGTAGTTTGGGTCAGGCCTCGTGTGGACCCGCATCTCATCGTTCTCGCCAGCATAGACCCACATCAGTTTGGCATCTGTTGCAGCGGGGCAAGATGCCGGGAGAAGTGCGCCAGGAGGGTAGTTGTGGAGAGCCCCGCTCCAATGAGCTCTTTAATTTTTCAGAGGACGTGCTCCTAGCTTTCGTCCATGTCCAGAACGTCTTCCCATCAGGCCCAGTTGACCACTGGCTCTGCCACCGACATCTCCAAGTATGAACTCGGGTGGATTGTGACGTACACCCAAGACATCCGCCAATGTTCTCACTTCCTTAAAAGGTCTAGGGCGACATACGTGTCCCTGTATCAGGGCTCGGTATCGAGGCCTAGTGCGGAGTTGGAATTAGACCTTCCCAAAGAGGACCTGAAGAATGAAGTGGAGGAAAAGATCTATGCACGACCTCACCTCGATGAATGATTCACACAAATACACAAATGTCGATAGAGCAAGCATAACATTGGTTGCGAGATACCCAACCTGAAGGCAGAAACAGGGAAGTTTATGCCTACCATGGTGTGGTAGTAGAAGATAATATAGTCGTCCGACTCTTCCTAAGGAGTTTGTGGCGGAAAGGTCACCGGACGAACGTGATTGGAGGCTGATAGTGAGATCCATCTAAGATCTCAAACCTTGTCCAGGCCCTCCTCGTTCAACACTCTTGGACGAGGGAGTTGGTCGAGAGTAGAAGGTGTAGCGACCATCATGTTCAATGAAAGCTAAAAAACAGTCACGAGAAAGTGAAGGTGAGAGCAGGAAGAGATACAAGTGAGATGGAAGACAAAGGCTAAAGGAATTGAAGTCTACGTATCGCACATAAGCTTATTTAAATACATTTTGTCTATCTTCACCGGGTGAAGAACCCGAAGCATCGCATGACTCACATGAGAAGGCAAGTCATGCAACCTAACAGACCTGCAGTTGAAAACTGTCCAACCACTATGGTCATTACATCCACGATTCACGTGGGACAAATCCGTCGTGCACGCTCGAGACCTAATCCCTTGCTCGGAGTCCATGCTGGATTACCAAATAAGCCACTTAAAAAATAGTGGTAATTCATTTTCTTCCACGTAATGATTGGCTTCAGGACCTGAGTCTCGAGGTATGCCACATCATATCAGAAGGGGTACAATCACAAGGTGTGACTGTTACTGATGCTTTGGCTTCTGAGCTTAAGACAACTAAAAGCTTGGCCCGTGCATGGCACACCGACTAGGTCTGGTGTGATATCCTGGCCCCTATGATGGTGATATCCTGGCACAAGGCTTAATAGAATTAATAGAGTATCCATACCAACAAGGTGCATCTTCTTTTTTGGAAGCGTATCTCGAAAGAACCTCCAAGTTAAGCGTGCTTGGCTTGAAGCAATTTGGGATGGGTGACCGACCGGGAAATTTTCTCGAGTGCGCATGAGTGAGGACAAAGTACGCACAAAAGACTCGTGTTGGTCTGTGGGGACAATATATGATCCTAGAGAGCTGCCAGGAGTAAGTACCGCCGATTCAGGATTGGACGAGGTGTTACAAGTGGTATCAGAGCCGACCCTCGCGGTTTCACGGATGTGTGTGGGTTAGGGGTTTGGGTATATGACACATGGCTCATTTGGGCCCAGAGTGGTCACATGGCATGGCATATGACGACACTAGACACACAGGCGTGACTAAGAGGGAAGGTTCCTGGATTCGGGTTGACCGACGAGGACGTCGGTCTTCTAAGGGGGGTGGATTGTGATATCCTGGCCCCTGGGATGGTGATATCCTGGCCTGTCAGTACCCTCAATCAGGGGTACCTTCTGCTACTACATAAAGGCGCCGCACCCGTGCAACGCCTCAAAACCACGTGGAGAATGGCGCCCAATGGGCAGGTCCAGGAGCGCCGCGTGGCAAGGAAAGGGAGTACATCTCGGTATTCGTCGCTAGGACCGGACCCCGCAGGAAGACACCGGACCCTATACATACTAGTCCGGGACCCCAAGAAGGTATGCCAGACCCCTGGAAGGCCTCAGCATTGGCAGGGTCCCGGGACGGGGAGGACCCCGGCGAAGGTAGGGGTCCGGTGCTGGCACGTGTCCAGACCTTGTCCCGCACTGCCCACTGCTGTCGCGTGGCTTGTGGCCCGACACTTAAACCAGTGGGCCAAGCCTGGCATAAAGCCCACCCAGCCGAGCGGCCTCTGCATTTATTGCTGAAAGGACGCGCCGCCTGCCACCACGCCAGCGGGCGACGCGCCCTCCCAGTAATAAATGCGTCCTGTCCAATCCAATGGCAGGCGGCGTCAGGGTCATCCAGCAGGCAGCGCGTCTGACCGGTCAGCTGGCAAACAGTGCGCCCGTGCCGAGCGGTGCACCGTACTCATCATCCCTTCTACAAGAAGCCTCCCCTGCACGCCGAGGATATGAATATCTCGGGTGTCAGAGCGCTAGAAGATCGCCTCAGCAGCACACGCTCGTGGCTCCAAGTACAATATTCGTTAAGCCCCTGGGCCCACATGTCGGGGCTCAGTACCTTTGTGCATGCCCCCCTTCGGCTATAAAAGGGGAGGCATGCGACGTTACAAGATAGGTTCACTCACACCCAATCTTAGGCAGACACTCACAAGTTCATACGAGCTTCCAAAGCAATACATCACACAGTGGAGTAGGGTATTACGCTCCGGCGGCCCGAACCACTCTAAACCCTCGTGTGCTCCCGTGTGTTGATCCACCAGTCTCGTAACAAGCAAAACGCTTAGGCCCCTCCTCTTTTTAGGATTTAGGGCGGGTGCAATCCGCCACCCGACCGGAGAGATTTTCCCCTCCGACATTTGGCGCGCCAGGTAGGGGGGTAGGCTTGAAGTTTTTGCTTGTTTCCTCACTCAGCATGATGGTGCGGATCATCGAGCACCACGCCGAAACTTCGGAAGATTTGGTGATCCAGCAAGAAGTTGCATCCTCCGCGCCACGAGTACCCGACCACCCTGAGTCTGGGACTGCTGCTGTACACGCCGTGCAGCAGCGCACGCCAGCACAAGCTTCCCGGACTCCGTCAAGGGCAGCGCCTACGACGTTGTCTGCAGCCAGGGAGTTGCTACGCCACCCCCCTATCTCCACGGCCTCGCCGGGGGCCATGAAGCAGTGGCGTGACGACGTCGACCGGCTACTCGGCATGGCGCATTCCACTTCGACCAGGTTTAGGCCTCGGTCATCCCGACGCCAACGCGAGGCGACGGCGTCTGTGCGCTCGCCCTCCGTAAGGGGAGCACAGACCGACGACCTCCGGGCAGAGCTCAACCGTAGGCGTACGGGAGAGGACGCCCGAGTCTCTTTGGGAAGGGCGCGGGAGCGTCGACAAAACATCGAGGGTCGCAACCTCGACCGAGATTTCGCTGCGGAAGCACCGCAGACACCAATGGGCGCCCGGTCCCAAACGGGTGTCCCCTTGGCCGGCGTGGGCTGCGCCGCCCTCGCAGACCATCTACGCGCGACGTCATGGCCGCCCAAGTTCCGGCCACACCTGCCGAAAAAATACGATGGGACATCAAACCCGTCGGAGTTCCTGCAGGTGTACGTCACCGCCATCACGGCAGCAGGTGGAAACACCGCTGTGATGGCAACGTATTTTCATGTCGCCCTGTCTGGGCCTGCCCGGACTTGGCTCATGAACCTCGCCCCAGGGTCAATCTACACCTGGGAAGAGCTCTGCGCACGGTTCGTTGCGAACTTCGCCAGCGCTTACCAGCAGCATGGCGTGGAGGCCCACCTACACGCAGTGAGACAGGAGCCTGGAGAGACCCTCCGGACGTTTATCTCCCGCTTCACCACGGTACGAGGTACTATACCTCGTATTTTTGATGCCTCCATCATCACGGCCTTCCGACAGGGGGTACGTGATAAGAAAATGTTGGAGAAGCTGGCCACACATGACGTGGAGACTGTCCCCACGCTCTTCGCTCTGGCTGACAAGTGTGCCAGAGCCGCCGAGGGCCGTGCATGGCACTCGACCCCACAAACCGGAGTTACCCAGACAGGTGGCTCGGGCGCCGCCCCCCGGGACGGCAAAAAGAAAAAGAAGGGCCGCGGCTACGAAAGGCCGCAGTCAACCGCACTGGTCGTTGCAGCTACGACCGGGGGCCGGGGCGACCGCAACAAGCGCCCACGGCCACAAAGGGGTAGCAGCGGCTCGTGCCCTGTACACCCCAACGGTCGCCACAGTGCCGCAGAGTGTCGTGAGATCATTGATTTTGCAAAGCGCGTCAGCGAACGGCGTGAGCAGTCTTCCAAGGACGGCTCCCCGCCTCGTCGCCGTCCTGGCAAGGAAAAGGTCGACGACGACGAGGTAGCCGCGACTGAGCGAGAGCTCGGGTACCAGTCGCCCGAAGGGGACCTAAAGGACGTCTTCGCAAAAGACTCCCACTCCGATGGCGACGACTAAACGGACCACCGGTGGGGCCCCATGTCCCCCGGCCTACGGAGCTGAAGCCCGCCTTCCTCCGAAAACCCATCTGGACTCCCCACGGGTCCAGGTTTCTGACAGGTTCATCCAGGAATGACCACAGCCAAAGGCGGGACCTCCTTCGTCAAACGCAGATGGGGAGCCAGGGTTGGGACCTAAGCTTACGGAAGTACCAGACCAAATTAGGGCTCCGTAACACTCCCCCAGCTGGGAAGGACCCTTCATGGTAATGGGAATCCCCCGACCCGAGGGCAACTATCTAGCTACGACTGAAGGAGTGCCTCCCCCGGTGCCGGAATATCTCTGTAAGTTTTATCTATAGAGCAAGTTTGAGGGGTCGAAGTTTTTCCCTTTTGTAACTAGGTAGCGCATACGTGCACGCCAACCCGGTGGGGTCTGTCCCCATAAACCCGACCTGTTGGTCCGCACCCATGCATGATAAGTTATAAAAGAAAACTACCCTCTCAGATGTACCTCTATGATAATATTATCCTACTGCCCCAAGGTCTTCTCCTGCAGTTTCCGGATTATATTTTAGCTAAACCACCCGACCAGTTCCCATCCTATCAGGCATGATGACATCTGAATTGAACAGCCAGGCTTGCGGCTTAGGACCTCTGTGCGAAAGCAGGAGGGCCCGACAGCCTGGGGGCCGGCTCTGAAGAACGGGAGCCCGTTCCATGGGTGGTCCAGAGCCTGTGTGGCCGGTTAGCCTGGTTCCGTACCCGAAATCCTGCACACTCCATCACTCCATGATGGGTGCCCTAGTATTTGGAACTATAAGTCCTGTGCGTCCGACAGCTTGGGGTCCGGAACTAGAGAAGCGATGCTTGTCTCCGGGGTAGTCTGGAGCCGTGTAGCCACTCAGCCTGGTCCCGTACCGTGTGCCTGCACACTCCACCACCCTGCGGCAGGTGTCCTAGTACCTAGAACCACCATCTAGGAGGTCCGGACACACAACTTGGCTTCCCAGACCAAGATCCTGCACGCATATGTTATTACATTTTGCTTCCAAGCAAGCATATGTTATTGCATTCCCTTACAAGCGGGGCCCTAGCTCCATTTTTTCAGGAATGAACTACACTGCACCAGCGGGAGTCGCGCTGGAAGCTGGCTCCGGACAGCCCCACCAACGGCGGCGACCACCTCTGCATCAACGGATCGCCGACAGCAACGACCACCTCTGCACCAGCAGCGACAACGACCTCCGCTCCGGGCGGCTAGACAGCAGCAGCGATCGCCTCAGGGCGAGCGCTACTGTAAAAAGGTCCTCTCCCCCGTCCTCCTACGGGGGGCGACAACGAGACCATTAAAGCCAAAGAGTCGGGGACTCAGCAGCAGGTGGCTCTGATGGCCCCGACAGCGGAGGCAACCACCTCTGCAAGGGGCAGCCTCACCAGCGGCTGCGACCACCTCAGCACTGACGACAGCGGCCACCTCCGCACCGGTGGACGGTGGCTGCCTCGGCGCGTGTAAAGAGGTCTTCGCTCCCGTCCTCCCACGGAGTGAGGACAAGACCATCCAAGAACGCCGCCGCCACCCCCACGGCGTACGGCGTCTTGTACGGCCCCCCAGTACGGCCAGTGGCGCGGGAGAAGGGGTGGGTGTGCTGGACCCGCACACGGCGCAACCGTCGTCCGTGCGGTGGACGGACAGCCACGCCCCGGCCAGAGCGGCAGGAGGCAGCGTCGGAGGCGGCGCCGAAGCCATCCAGCTCAAAGGGCCGGGCACGCTGCAGCTGACAGCCCGTAGCCAGCGGGCCCCGCGTAGCTAAGGTCCGCCTCCTCCGCAAGGTTGGCAAACACCCTTCTCCTCCGAATGCTGGAGGAAGAAGCGGGTCGCCAGCTCACGCGGAGGGCAGGGCCCCGACTTGGCTCGCCCCCCGCCCCAGCGAGGATAATGAACATCCTTGAAGCTGAGGCTGGGGGGGAAGCCGCAACCCGGCTTGCTTCTCCCCACCGCGAGGCTGGTGGTCATCCTTCTGGATGGCCACTGGCGGGGGACTGCAGCCGGGCTGCATAATGAAAATCCTTGAAGCCGAGTGATGACGGAAGAGCACCGACCCTCACGGGGTTGCACTCCTCTAACAGTAGCAAAAAGAAGACAAGATCGGCAGCCCAACTGCGGTCGCAAGCTCTCCAACGATAGGACCACCAGAGGGGATGGCTCTGACGCGTCCCCCTCCAGTGAACATCGGCGCACCCCATCCAGAGGCCCAGAAGGCGAGAGGGCGCGTAGGATGCAAGAGGAGCAAGGCATGACTTCTACCCGGGGGGTCGACCCCTTTTTAAAGGAAGATGTCCCCCTCTTGCGCCCCGGAGCGCCACGGGCAAAGTCTCCCGGTGTGCATCAAAAGGTCCGCCCTATGACATGGGGGCCAGGCCCCACGCGTCGTGGAAGCCGCCCCGAAGAGCGAAGAAGGCAAACCACCACACAGGGGGCCTGCAACCGCCCCAGGGTTATGCGCCCCTTCACTTTCGAAGCAACCAGCGGTCGGGAAGGCGAACCGCCACACAAGAGGCATGCAACCGTCCCGCGGTTAGGCGCCCCCTCATTTTTCGCCAAAACCGGCGGTCAAGAAGGCGAACCGTCACGCGGGAGGCGAGCAGCCGCCCCATGGTTGCGCGCCCCCTCGGCTTCGCCACAATCAACGGTCCAACATGCGGATCCAGGCCCACGCGTCATACAGCCGGCGCGATCGGCTACTAGGCGCGGAAGAACCGCACCGCCGCTTGCGCCAATGACGCGCCCCCTCGGGGTCGTCGTAGAAGACTGAAAAAGATAAGCTTTCAGGGCCGATGCAACGACTCGAGGCACCCCGCGCATGGCCCATCGGTGACGAAGGTCACGGGCAGGTTAGCCGTGGGAACGGGCGTGACAGTCGGCATGGCCATAGGCGGGCCGGCAGTAATTGCGCCAGCAGGGCCGCAAGAGCAGCAGGCAGATCGCCAATCAGGCTCTGGCCCCACCTGCAGGCTCGCCTCCTCCCCTGAGGCGGGCCCGGGGGCCACTGTCAGTACCCTCAATCAGGGGTACCTTCTGCTACTGCATAAAGGCGCCGCACCCGTGCAACGCCTCAAAACCACGTGGAGAATGGCGCCCAATGGGCAGGTCCAGGAGCACCGCGTGGCAAGGAAAGGGAGTACATCTTGGTATTCGTCGCTAGGACCGGACCCCCGCAGGAAGACACCGGACCCTATACATACTAGTTCGGGACCCCAAGAAGGTATGCCAGATCCCCTGGAAGGCCTCAGCATTGGCAGGGTCCCGGGACGGGGAGGACCCCGGCGAAGGTAGGGGTCCGGTGCTGGCACGTGTCCAGACCTTGTCCTGCACTGCCCACTGCTGTCGCGTGGCTTGTGGCCCGACACTTAAACCAGTGGGCCAAGACTGGCATAAAGCCCACCCAGCCGAGCGGCCTCTGCATTTATTGCTGAAAGGACGCGCCACCTGCCACCACGCCAGCGGGCGACACGCCCTCCCAGTAATAAATGCGTCCTGTCCAATCCAATGGCAGGCGGCGTCAGGGTCATCCAACAGGCAGCGCGTCTGACCGGTCAGCTGGCAAACAGTGCGCCCGTGCCGAGCGGTGCACCGTACTCATCATCCCTTCTACAAAAAGCCTCCCCTGCACGCCGAGGATATGAAGATCTCGGGTGTCAGAGCGCTAGAAGATCGCCTCAGCAGCACACGCTCGTGGCTCCAAGTACAATATTCGTTAAGCCCCTGGGCCCACATGTCAGGGCTCAGTACCTTTGTGCATGCCCCCCTTCGGCTATAAAAGGGGAGGCATGCGACGTTACAAGACAGGTTCACTCACACCCAATCTTAGGCAGACACTCACAAGTTCATACGAGCTTCCAAAGCAATACATCACACAGTGGAGTAGGGTATTACGCTCCGGCGGCCCGAACCACTCTAAACCCTCGCGTGCTTCCGTGTGTTGATCCACCAGTCTCGTAACAAGCAAAACGCTTAGGCCCCTCCTCTTTTTAGGATTTAGGGTGGGTGCAATCCGCCACCCGGCCGGAGAGATTTTCCCCTCCGACATGGCCCAAGACTTAAAGCCTATCTCGAAAGAACCTCCAAGTTAAGCGTGCTTGGCTTGGAACAATTTGTGATGGGTGACCGACCGGGAAGTTTTCTCGGGTGCGCATGAGTTAGGACAAAGTGCGCACAAAAGACTCATGTTGTTCTGTGAGGACGGGGTGTTACACCTGGAGACAGAACACAAGGGGAAACTGAGTCATGGTATGAATCCGCTCTATTGTGATGGGGCACTTTTCCCTAGGCCTAGTTCAATCCCCTCCTTGCGCTCGGTCACCTTGGCGATCTAGTTGTCATGATGTCAGTTGGTGGCCCGGCCGATGAGATGCGTAGTCCCGATTGGGCGTAATTGGAATCTGTTTTATTAGGCGTCAAGCAAGAAAGATGGGTCTGCCTGCAGGACCAGTCCAACAGTAGACTCAGGGGTCGCTGTCAGTGCCCAAGGAAGCCATATCCCGAGTTGTCGCTAAGAAGCATTGAAGGATTTCCCGGTATAAGAAACTATAGCACGACCCACCTAGTGGTACCATCACCCAGGGACCCCATACCCTAGGACCTCCCCTAACCTTGCCTGGGGTAGGGGCTTGACACCGGATAACTTGATATTGATCCACCCGAATGAATAACTACACCATAAAGTCTCGTAAGGAGTCCTAAAGGACTCAGGCCCCTCAGTGCCCCGATATGTACCTTGCTAGAATAATCTAACTCCTTGGCCCCCTCGACACTAGGGCAATATGATTCTATGAAGGATTTAGGTGCTCGGGGCAGTCCATCCCTCAAAGCACTCAACGATGCTTAGCCACTCGAGCCCTCTGGGTCCCTAGCCTTGCATAATATGGATGTTCAGGCCTCGAACTTTTTGGGGCCCAAAGCCTCCCACAGGAACAAGGGACTTAATACGACTAAGTGTCACGAGACAGAAGGATGTGCCTAGGCCCACCACCAAGGGCATATAGCCTCGAGGTAGGGATCCCACATCTAAGTGCCTGCTGGCAAGTCCATAACTTTAGCTTATCAGCTAATTCTTAGGTACAACACATTAAATGCGCGACGTGCGACATTGCATGCTTGACAGGCACGATGGTGCTACGACTTAGGTTGTTGGGTACTTAAGAGCACTATGAGGTACATGCATCAATTCTGTGGCCACGCATGCACACGCGGGTGTACCATGAGTGAAGTGTTACCAAGTACAGAAGGATACATCGTCTACCAACTACATCATATCCAATTGCACGGGCCCTGACGTCCATGGAAACAACATGGCATACCTGCCCCAGCAGCAGGTATGACAGACATCCCCGACATTGTACCATGATCAAAGGTATGACTCTGCGCACGACTTCAAGAAAAGGATAAGAACGGAGTAGTTGGATCTTAGTCGATGGGATTCAAGGTTCGACTATTATAACCTCTCTCCTTTTCTTGAACTATAAAAGGGAGGAGCAGGTTAACATTTAGCAAGTCGATTCCAAGTCAGTTGAATCCATTCTGCATAGAGGTCGGGCATAAAGTTGGATTAGGACCATTAGGCTAGAACTCCAACCACAACTAAGAGGTGAGGGGGAACTACAAGGTCTTGATGCTCAGTTATGTTTGAGCTTATAATCTTCTTCACCTTTGTGTTCGTTAATCGATGAGTAGCGAGAGGATGTAGGGTATTACGTGCACTGCGGCCTGAACCTCTCTAACCGATCGACCTATGTCCCGCTCTCTCAAATCTCTCTTTTCGTTATTTTTACGTACCCTAGGTGTTGTTCCGCAACGAAATGCCAAAATAATTCTTGTTGATTTTTCTATTATTGGTGTTAGTTCAATTCCGTTACACATTCAATAAAAATGCCAAGCTTTTTGTGACATATGCAGAAGAACCTTATTTACAAACTGCTTGATGAACATTGTTCATTTTGATGATTAGATAAATTTTGTTTTTCAGTATACCTCTACTCATTCTATTGTAAACAATTCATTCTAGATATGTAACAAAATGGCATGTTTATATCTTTGATTCATAATGCATTTCTTTCATACATCATGCTGTAAGAGTAGAATTGATGATTCTTTCATCGCATTCAATAATCTCACAAGATTGTCTTCCATTTTCATAGTTGGTACCAGCAGTGACTGAGCTCATTGTTGCCCAGTTGATGTACCTTGAATGGATGAACAGTAAAGAACCTGTTTATATATACATCAACTCAACTGGAACGGCTCGCGATGATGGTGAACCGGTAAGCAAGATTGTTCAATTGGTGACTTCAGTCAAGTATTTTCAGTATTGGGGTCAGTACTGGTAGAATTTGGCTTATTCATGTTCTTCTATTTAGGGTAGACTATAAGGTCTCTTTAGCATTTGTATCATGTCGTCATGGTTGCTATATAGTCAAATAGTTCTTTAATTGATTGTCTGTATTTGTCAGGTCGGGATGGAGAGCGAAGGTTTTGCAATCTATGATGCAATGATGCGTATGAAAACTGAGGTGCTATGCCTTACATTTACTATCTGCAGTTCAGTAGTGTAATGTTGATCATTTGGTACAGATTGATGCTGATTATTTACTGAAACAACTATTTTATGCAAAGAAGTTCTCAGTGGACATAATTTATTTTTAAAAGAAGAATTTTACTGTGTATGCAATCTCGATCTGCCTAGTTCTGTAGAGATTACTAATGATTCATTGAATGGCTTGTCGATCATTTGTTTGAACTGGATGGAGCGTGTAAAAAACTTGATCAGCATTGGAGGAACTAGGTGGCAATGGTCTCATAACCAAGAAGAAAATTAGGCTTCCAAATTTGAGATGAAGATGACTCAAACTTGGGCCATGGAGGTGTTCACCAGCAGCCCCACCAACTTAGTTACACCCAGTTCCGATGGAGCGTGTAAAAGCAAACTTCTTTGTGTATTTATTCATTCAACGAAAGAGTGGCCATAAATACAAACTTTGCACTGTATGCTGATATTCTGAACTGATCAGCACCCTGTTTTCATCACCATAAGATTAAGATGGGATGTTTGTATCAAATAAATCTACATTTTAGCCAAACTTTGCACTAGCGCTGATATCAATAACTCGGCAGGTCCCTGTTTCATCAACATAAGATTAGGACCGGATGTTTGTACAAATTGAATTCAGTGTCCAAACTGTGAATTGTTAAAATTCATCAATTTTCTACATTTATGGACATCATGATGAGGTTACTATTTGCCATGCAGATCCACACACTTTGTATAGGAGCTGCAGCAGGCCATGCATGTCTTGTGCTTGCAGCTGGAAAAAAAGGCAAACGTTATATGTTCCCTCATGCCAAAGGTAGTAACGTGCTAACTTCCGTACCTGTTTTCTTTCCCACGGGAAATACTCACTTTTGCTCATCATTTCCTGCTGATTCTGGATCATACCATGTCAGCTATGATTCAGCAACCACGTATTCCTTCTTATGGGATGATGCAAGCATCAGATGTTGTTATTCGTGCAAAGGAGGTACGAGCCATGGTTTTTTGAGTTGCTTATATTTTGAGTGTTATTTCATATTCTGATGTATGCTAATCAAGTATGTATTCATATGTTTTGAGTTATGTATGTTCACTTTTTGATTTGTGAAAGGTGAACACACATTTTTCAGTCATGACTCACGATCTATCTTCACATTATCATCCGCTTCTTGTAGGTTGTGCACAACAGGAATACATTGGTCAAACTTTTAGCAAGGCATACTGGAAATGTATGTACAAGTTGTTGCATCTTTTTTATTATATACTCTATGGGTGTGTTTGGTTGAGGAGTGAAGAATGAAGCGGCTCCATTCTATTTTTTTGATGTTTGGTTTCCAACAAAAGAGCGGAGCGGCTCCTAGAGTCTTTATATGAAAATTTATCATAAATAGTTGGAGTGCTCCCGCTCCACCAAAATAGTCGGATGCGAGCGCTCTCTTCCATGTTCTCCCCTCTATACTCATATGAATCTCCAACCAAACAAAGAACAAAATGGCTCACACTATTCTACTGTTCAACCAAACAAAAAATAGAGTGGCTCCGTTCGGCTTGCCAAACGGAGAATAGAACGACTCCATTCTTAAAAACTAGAATAGAACCGTTTCATTCTAATTTACTCCAACCAAACGTAGCCTATATCACTATGTGTTTCTGTCAGTTTAGACATAATTGTGTTTTATAACAGCCACCAGAGAAAATAGACAAGGTAATGAGAGGACCATTTTACATGGACTCCTTGAAGGCAAAGGAGTTTGGAGTCATTGACAAGGTATTATTGTTTCGCTTCTTTACCAGTGGCTTTCTGATCTCGATCTAGCTCATGGCATATCTGAAGTGTGAACAAATATTTACTACTCTCTCCAATTTTTTATATTTGACGTTTCTTAGTAGAAAACTAAACTCTCCAGCGTCAAATAAAAAAATGGAGGTAGTATTATTATTTAGCCAGCAGAAGGGCAGATCCAGTGCAGTGTTAAGAGCTGTCTCGAGGAGTCGCCGGGTTCGAAGCAGCCTCTCCCGTATCTGTATTTGCACGGGGAGAGCTTGCCTCGGTTTGTCCCTTCCCGAGTGGGAGCCTCCGGCACTAGGTCTACTCCTTTTTATTATTATTTAGGCAGCACAGTAGATGATAGCTCTACGCGGACCTTCTTGAGTGAGATTCTCTGGTACTAGGTCTGTCCTTTTTTATTATCTAGGCAGCATAGTAGATAATAGCTATATGCGGACTCTTGGTCTTTTTTTATTATTTAGGCAGCATAGTAGATGATAGCTATATGTGGACCTTCCTGTGTGGGAGCCTACGACATTGAGTCTGCCCTTTTTTTATTATTTAGGCAGCATAATAGCTGATAGCTATATGCCGACTTTTGGTGTGTCCAAAACATGTTGATTCTTAAGGTTTTGTGCTTGTCAGATCCTTTGGCGCGGTCAGGAGAAGTACATGGCTGACATGCTCTCCCCAGATGAGTGGGACAAAGTTGCCGGAGTCAGACATCCTGATCTAATGTGATGTTATTCATTGAAAGTTCAACATTTGGTAAGTTTTTTCACTGCTCTGTGGATGTTATTACAGTCTTCATTTCGGTTCAGGGTCACGCAGATTATAAATATTTATTGACTTTTGGTTTGACATTGTTCAGGTTAGGTTAATAGCTTCCAGGGGGCAGAAACAGCTGACGCTGAACAATAATGCTTGATTATCAATGATAATGGTTGGTAAGAGCCAAGGGGTACTTGTTTAACTAGGTAAACTTAGAGCTCAGGGCTGGGCCACCAAGATGTTGTTAATGGTCTCTGGATGAGAGCAGGCACGTGTTTCTCATGAATTATCGTTGTTCCCCACATCAATTCTAGTCCAGATTTTGGTATTTATTAGTATATAGTCTACACATTTTGATCGACCCAGTGGTTGAACTAGCCAAGTTCATATTGTTATCAGCACGAACGCGATGATAATATGATATGTTGTCCTTGAAATTTCCATGGCTACTGCGCCCTTGTCCTTGTGTTCTGGACGTTGGAAATCCTATGTATGGATCATATGGTTTTCAACCATCAAATCAAAGGACTCAGGTTTGTGTCATTGTTCTTTTATTATTATTATTATTTCCCACTACTCTGCTAGACATCTGTTTCTTCCTTCTTGTGTTGTTTTAGCTAAATTAGAAACCTTCAACGTTATATTATGTGAGTAACATGGTTCACTCGCAGCTGTTTCTTGATGGGTGATGGGGTAACGTCATGGCTTTGCAGCTTGTTGCATTTTGCATTATTGGCGGTCCTGCTGAGCCGGCTGGCCTTTGGGCTTCCGAAAGGGCCTCCTCAAGTTGCACCAAAATCACCGATAGTGTTTGTGAGGCAGACACAAAGCAAAAAGTCCATTTTGTCTCCCTCAATCTATAGCAAAAGTCGTCCCCTAAGGACCAATTTGGAAAATTGAATCCCCTCCCAATTAGCTCATTTTTCCGCTAAATCACTGGGAATTCCGAAGAAGATTTAAGTTTTTAAACTAGTTCTAACTATAAAATTGGACATGGATCCTACCTCATCTCATAAACTAGACACGGGACTCTATCGGTGGTTTGTCTCTTGTTTTCCCCCGTCTTTTTATGTTTATTTTTAGTTGAACCTTTAAACTATCGTAGTAAATTAAAAATATATAAAATAGGAAATCCAATTTTTGTTGAAATCCACATGAGCAGATCTGCATAGTGAATATATGATATAGTATATTTTAGTATAAAGTTTTTGTTATAGTTTTAAACCTATGGATTTCTATAATTAATTTATAGTTGTACTTTATGTGGTACAGTTGTGGTGAAATTTTTATTGTGGGCTAATCATTAAGGCCCTGTTCGTTTTCACCGGAATAGATCAGGATTTATTCCAGCTCATCAAAATCTATATAAATTAGAGAAGTAATCCGGTTAGAAATTAATCCGGGGCTCCAATCCCTAACAACCGAACAGGGCCTAAATCTTTGAGTTACAGTAAATATTCCATGCCTTAGATTTATGCTTGTTGAATAGTTTAAAGTGTATAAAAACAAAAATGTGTTTATAATATTACTATTGTTATGTAGCAGCACGATAATGTTAAGTATTAATAAGACAACCATGGTGTTACAGAGACCTAAGATATATCGATGTTGTTATAGAGAACTGAGAGAAATTGGTCTAGAAACGTCTCCACTCTTGTTATGGTATTCACGACCATCACAACCAATTGAGCTTACCGGTTTACTAAGTTATGATTTCAGGAACTCAGAAAATACTTCAAGGATTGATTCTCTAAAGTGTAGTGTTCGGAATAACGTAAACATGATCTTCTTTTGGAAATATCACATATGCACGGACCGTTCGGGCCTTTCTAGCGGACTGTTTACAACATCTCGATGCACTTCTGACAAAATCTATGTCAAATGCACATTTCTACTACAGACCGTCCGAAGAAAAGACAAGTATCGTCTGGTGCCATGTGCGGACCGTCCGATCTCAGGTGCAGACTGTCCGACCGTTGAAAGACAGAACAATCAGAAGGTACCGGGTCCGGTAAAATGAATTACAACACATATGCGTACCGTCCAGAGGCACGGCCAGACCATCCGCGTCAGACTCTATCTGACATCTAACGACACATTTAATGCGATTATAACTGTTGATATAGCCGTTGTAACTGACCGTTGCAAATCCAGCTATTGATGTGCAGTGGTGGACTGTTCGGACTAGGAGTGCGGACCATCCGGACTAGGAGTGCAGACCGTTCGAACATGGCAGAACAAGGGCAACAACTAGAAAGTGGTTGGTGACTATAAATACAACCCAACCACCCCCTTCAATGACACCTAAACATTCCGACCTCCACATTCATTGCAAAGAGTTAGACTTCACTCCAAAGCCTCACACAAGCATCAAAGATCCTCCAAGTGCGACCATTGTGATTGTATTCATTAGTGATTAATCACCTTTTTTTAGAGATTCTAGAGAGTGTGAGGTTGTGTTTCATTTGACAGCTCTTTGTTGCTTTGTTTTCTTAATCGTGCTTTCTTCCTCTCCTTCTAAATTCTCATTGACTTATAAAGCTAGCAAGTGACATATAAGTGTGTGATGATCCTTGCGTGGTCTAAGTGACCCTCAAGATTAAGGAGAAGCACACAACTGGTCTAAATGTCCGCTTGAGAGAGGAAAATGGTTGAAAAAGACATGTCCTACGTGGACTCCCCAATGGGGAGTAGATTCTCTGGAACCAAACCTTGAGAAACAAATCATCATGTTCATTTGTGTTGATCATTACTTTACGATTTGATTCTTCCTCTCTCTCTAGTTCTCTTGCTCGCAATCGTTTTGAGTTGCCTCCCAAAGTAATCTGTAATTGATTGAGCAACTCTAAGCAAGAAGAAATCCTCTTTCGCACTTCGATTTCATTTATACTCGGGCTTGTTGAGCACCATTTGTGGCACTAGGCATGGCCGGACGGTCTGGCCCTGAGGATCGGACGATCTGGCCCACGTACGGTTCGCCCGTAGGCGCGGACAGTCCGTGAGTAGACCGAATCAGGTGGTTAAAACTCTTATGTACTCGCGTGCTTAGCCCTCTAATCCCATGGGAGCTGTTGGAGAACGCCTAGGAATAGGTCCAGACCTCCCCTTATATATTTGAAGGGGTATGACCGATTGAAACCCCCAACAATCGATCAATCAATCAATATACATCTAGTTCTTTACATCCTGCCCTAAGAGTAGATAGTAACTTAGATTCCTCTCTAATATTCACCTCCCTCTAGCTCTACGTCGTTTAGAAGCATCTTGGGTGGCCTGTCGATCCCAAGATAAACCCTAGGATCTCTCCTCCCTGACGGGGTCCCTCCGGGAGCGATATCCAGGCGTCGTCGGTGAACTCTGCCACCCCTGCGCATGCACGGACCGTCCGGCCACTAGGCGCGACTGTCTGGCTCGTCAGGCAGGAACCCTAGGCTCTGCGTTAGGTCACGGACCGTCTGGCCCTTGGCCGCGGACCGTCCGTGAATCTGTAGATAGCATCGCCGCCGATTCTCATTGCAGTGATTGGCGCCCGGATCGGCACCAACACACTTTTGGCCACTCCGCTGGGGACATCATGTGAAAACCTATCAGATCAGCGCTCAATGGCCGGTTCAAAATATAGCTCTAACGTCTTGCCCAGCAACATCATTGAGCCAACTTGGGAAACCTTGCCGTATGAAGAACAACTAGAATTCGAGGAGCACCAAGAGTAGCTGATCAAGGAAGCAAAAACAAAGTTCCTGGCCAACTTCAAAGTGGACAGGAACAATAGAGTCGTTCGACAACGGGCGACTGATCTGGCTTCACTCCAACCTACTGCAGATACCCCTAAGGTAAGAGAAACAAACGAAATCCAATCTCTTAGAGCTTACATAGATGAGCAGCAAGACCAAATGCAACAGATTATAGGGGGTATGCAAAATGATTATAAAAGGCTAGTGCATGCATTTGATAAATCTACTGTCGCGAATTTTCCCTCGCACGAGGTTGAATCAAGGGAAAATACACGTGATTCATCACACATAGATTGTCATGACCAGCCACAACCCCTTTACGGGATGCCGATGAACACATATCGTGGACAACCACAACCTCCTACGCAAATCGGTGGTAAATCCGCTGATCTGCACATGACCAGACCATCCACACTTGAGCACGGACCGTCCAGGCCACCGGTGGCCAGTCTTGTTTTTAGAAACGAATTACTGAGACCTGCACCCGAGGTGTGACGTAATGCGCGAACCCTAAACGACCCATTCGGACTGTCCGCATATAGTGCCGGACCGTCTGAATATATTAGCGGACGGTTTGGCCATATGGCCAGACCATCTATGCACACAGCCGGACGATAAGCGGACAGTCTAGCACAGAGTACATAGAGCCCTATGATGGGGATTATTATCCAAATCTGCATCCGTCCTAACTAAACTTTCCATCACATCCTACAGCGCCCCAACACTGTAATATAACATCTCAAACCCATCGGGGTGAGTACTTTTCGGCCCCTCCTAGAAGGTCGGAAAGAAATGACCAGTCCTATGAACCGCATAGGCAAGTATTAATGCGCCACAAAACCCAAACCAATGGGGAGGAAGACAACATACTAATATCTAAACAACCACACCCATGTTGGACTAGAGAACCGGTGGACTCCCACCAGCTGCCATTGATATAGTGAGGGAAGAGATAGTGAAAGGGAAATGGCCTCAACATTTCCTATAATCGATTTTGGTGTTTGACGTCCATCACAAACCATATGGACTAACTAGTTTGCCTAGTGAATGTTTTCATCAGGTGCATAAAGTTCACATTAATATACAACGAAAATGAGTCATCGGTTCGAATCCGATAAAGTACTTTTCTACTAAATTTATTCATTTCTTTTTTGAAAATGTCTCCATTTTTTTGCAATTTTATGACTTAGTTTAGTGCGAGATGCCCACATTTTTGGTCTGAACACTAAACGAAGCACATAGTTAAAATTACAAAAAAATGAAATTGGACTCTTTTTCCTGTTATAGCAATCAATACATGTACTGAAATAATTTAGATTCCTTTTTATTAGTCTATTCATATTCTATACCCTTTAAACGAATTTCCTTAACCTTAAAAAGCTTAAAAAGTAGGGGATGATCCGTGAATTAACCTAACTATCGGGGACCGTAATTAGGGGTACCCCCAAGGCTCCTAATCTCAGCTGGTAACCCCCATCAGCACAAAGCTGCAAAGGCTTGATGGGCGCAACTCCGGTCAAGGCTCCGTCCACTCAAGGGACACGATCTCGCCTCGCCCGAGCCCAGCCTCGGGCAGGAACGGTAGACCAAGGCAGATTCATGCCTCGCACGAGGGTCTCCTCAAGCAACGGGCGCACCTTCGACTCGCCCGAGGCCCAGCTCGGGCAGGCTTCGCGGAGAAACAACCTTGGCCAGATCGCCTCGCCAGCCGACCGGATCGCAGGAGCATTCAATGCAAGGATCGTCTGACACCTTATCCTGACGCGCGCTTTCCAGTCGATAAGGCTGAAGTGACCGCAGTCACTTCGCCCCTCCACTGGCTGACCTGACAGGAAAACAGCGCCACCTACGCTGCTCCGACTGCTGTGCCACTCGCCAGGGTGAGGCTGACAGCAGCCAAGTCTAGCCTCAGGCGCCAATGGAATCTCCGCCTCGCCCGACCCCAGGGCTCGGACTCCACCTCGACTCCGGAAGACGGTCTCCGCCTCGCCCGACCCCAGGGCTCGGACTCCACCTCGACCTCGGACGACGGTCTCCGCCGGTCTCCACCTCGCCCGACCCTAGGGCTCGGACTCCACCTTGACCTCGGACGACGGTCTCCGCCTCGCCTGACCCCAGGGCTCGAACTCAACCTCGACCTCGGACGACGGTCTCCGCCTCGCCCGACCCCAGGGCTCGGACTCCACCTCGACCTCGGACGACGGTCTCCGCCTCGCCCGACCCCAGGGCTCGGACTCTACCTCGACCTCGGACGACGGTCTCCGCCTCGCCCGACCCCAGGGCTCGGACTCTACCTCGACCTCGGACGACGGTCTTCGCCTCGCCCGACCCTAGGGCTCGGACTCTACCTCGACCTCGGACGACGGTCTCCGCCTCGCCCGACCCCAGGGCTCGGACTCTACCTCGACCTCGGAAGACGGTCTCCGCCTCGCCCGACCCCCGGGCTCGGACTCAGCCTCGACCTCGGAGGAATCACCGCCTCGCCCGACCTTGGGCTCGGACGGACCACGCCACAAGGGGGGCCATCATTACCCTACCCCTAGCTAGCCCAGGCTACGGGGAACAAGACCTGCGTCCCATCTGGCTTGCCCCGGTAAAACAAGTAATGATGGCATCCCGCGTGCTCCATGACGACGACGGTTCTCAGCCCCCTACGGAAGCAAGGAGATGTCAGCTAGGATCCGACAGCTCCGACAGCTGTGCTTCTACAGGGCTCAAGCGCTCCTCCGACGACGACGATGCCACATGAACAGGGCTCCAACACCTCTCCGACAGCCACGTCGGCATGTACATAGGGCTCTGGCTCCCCTCTGCTAGACACGTTAGCACACTTCTACACCCCCTGTTGTACACCTGGACCCTCTCCTTACATCTATAAAAGGAAGGTCCAGGGCCCTCGTACGAAAGGGTGGCCGCGCGGGAGAACAGGCTGACGCGCAGTCTCACGCCCTCTCTCTCTCCCTCGCGAACGCTTGTAACCCCCTACTGCAAGCGCATCCGCCCTGGGCGCAGGACAACATGAGGCCGCAGTTTCCCCTCACTGGTTTTCCCCCCTTGTGCTCCGTCTCGCGCCGACCCATCTGGGCTGGGACACGCAGCGACAATTTACTCATCGGTCCAAGGACCCCCCGGGGTCGAAACGCCGACACTAACCATCAACTAAAAAAATCCTATGAAAGCATAACAGAAAAGTAGTAAAGACTCTTTTCTTTGATCTAGTTCGAAGAGTATATTGACAATTCCAAAAAACTGCTCATACTATTCTTATAGTATAATGACGAGTGGTTGTATATGGTGCTATCGTCTAGTGATGCCCCTGAAAGGGAACTAGGCTTACACCTATTTCCTAAACTAATTTTGGTGGTTGAATTGTCCAGCACAAATAATTGGACTAACTAGTTTGCCCAAGTCTATAAGTTATACAGGTACCAAAGGTTCACAATAAGCCAATAAAAAGACCAAGAAAAGGGTTCAACAAAAAGAGCAAAGGGACAACCGAAGGCACCCTGGTCTGGGGCACCGGACTGTCCGGTGCACCAGGATTCTCCACGCGCTGAACCCCTCGCCTTCGGGAAAAACACAGAGTCGCTCCGCTATAATTCACCGGACTGTCTGGTGTACACCGGACAGTGTCTGGTGCTCCAGGGATGAAGCGACTCTGAACTCGCCAGTCTCGGGAATTCGCAACGGCTCTCTGCTATAATTCACCGGACATGTCCGGTGTACACCGGACTGTCCGATGTATCTGCAGAGCAACGACTACTTCGGCGCCAAAGGTCACCTGCAGGCGCTCTGCAGGCGCATTTAATGCGCGCCAGAGCGCGCAGAAGTCAGGCACGCGCGAACAGGCGCACCAGACATTCTACAGTTCATGTCCGGTGCGCCACCGGTCATCCAGGCGGGCCCAGCAACAGAGCTCCAACGGTCGGAACCCTAACGTTCGGGTGACGTGGCTGGCGCACCGGACTGTCCGGTGCACCATCGAACAGACAGCCTCCACCCAAACGGCTAGTTTTGTGGTTGGGGCTATAAATACCCCCAACCACCCCACATTCAAGTCATCCAAGTTTTCCACTTCTCAACCACTTACAAGAGCTAGGCATTCAATTCTAGACACACCCAAGTGATCAAATCCTCTCCAATTCCACACAAGGCTTTAGTGATTAGAGAGAGATTTGCCGTGTTCTTTTGAGCTCTTGCGCTTGGATTGCTTCTTTCTTTCTCACTTGTTCTTGTGATCATAAACTCATTGTAACCGAGGCAAGAGACACCAATTGTGTGGTGGTCCTTGCGGGGAAGCTTTTGTTCCCGGTTTGATTTGAGAAGAGAAGCTCACTCGGTCCGAGGGACCGTTTGAGAGAGGGTAAGGGTTGAAAGAGACCCGGCCTTTGTGGCCTCCTCAACGGGGAGTAGGTTTGCGAGAACCGAACCTCGGTAAAACAAATCCGCGTGTCACACTCTTCATTCTCTTGCGATTTGTTTTGCGCCCTCTCTCTCGGACTCATTATTATTTCTAACGCTAACCCGGCTTGTAGTTGTGATTATATTTGTAAACTTCAGTTTTGCCCTATTCACCCCCCTCTAGGCGACTTTCAATTGGTATCAGAGCCCGGTGCTTCATTAGAGCCTAACCGCTCGAAGTGATGTCGGGAGATCACACCAAGAGGGAGATGGAGACCGGCGACAAGCCCACTACGAGTCACGGGAGCACTTCATCGGAAGAGTCCCGCACCAAAAGGAAGGAGAAAAAGAAGGACTCCTCCAACAAAGGGAAGGGGAAGGAGAAGAAATCTTCTTCCCACAAGTCGCATCGGAGAGGCGACAAGCACAAGAGGATGAGGAAAGTGATCTACTACGAGACCGACACTTCATCAACATCGACCTCCGACTCCGACGCACCGTCCGTTACTTCTAAGCGCCAAGAGCGCAAGAAGTATAGTAAGATCCCCCTACACTACCCTCGCATTCCTAAACATACACCTTTACTTTCCGTCCCATTAGGCAAACCACCAACATTTGATGGTGAAGATTATGCTAGGTGGAGTGATATGATGCGATATCACCTAACCTCACTCCACAAAAGTATATGAGATGTTGTTGAGTTTGGTGTACAGGTACCATCCGTAGGGGATGAAGATTATGATGCGGACGAAGTGGCCTAAATCGAGCACTTCAACTCCCAAGCCACCACTATACTCCCAAGCCAGCACTTCTAAGTCGAGAGGAGTATAACAAGATGCAAGGGTTGAAAAGCGCCAAAGAGATTTGGGACGTGCTAAAGACCGCG
Organism: Zea luxurians; assembly: GCA_029449295.1. Taxonomy (NCBI): domain Eukaryota; kingdom Viridiplantae; phylum Streptophyta; class Magnoliopsida; order Poales; family Poaceae; genus Zea; species Zea luxurians. Next base: position 2,413,045 of record JAOPSE010000139.1, on the reverse strand, counting down.
CACGAAGGAGATGAGGTGACCAAGATCACCAAACGGGAAACGATCGAGGGGGAGCTCGGTCGCTTCCGTCTTCGCCAAGGGGAGGAGCCACAAGACATGTACAACCGGCTCAAAACCTTGGTGAACCAAGTGCGCAACCTCAGGAGCAAAAAATGGGATGACCACGAAGTGGTTAAGGTTATTCTAAGATCACTTGTTTTCCTTAACCCTACTCAAGTTCAATTAATTCGTGGCAATCCTAGATATACACAAATGACCCCCGAGGAAGTTATAGGTAATTTTGTGAGCTTTGAGTTGATGATCAAAGGCTCAAAGAAGATCAATGAGCTTGACGGCCCCTCCACATCCGAAGCACAACCGGTCGCATTCAAGGCGACGGAAGAAAAGAAGGAGGAATCTACTCCAAGTCGAACACCCATCGATGCCTCCAAGCTCGACAATGAGGAGATGGCGTGTAACACTCGGTTTTAAGGAACAAAGCCGGGTGCATCTCATACATGCGCCAAGAAGACAACATATATAATAACAGAGTGTATAGAGATAAATGTCACAATAACATCAGAGTACTTATTACATAGCGGAAGACTTATTACAAAATAAAAGAATAAATATAAAACGAACTAAGGATCGTCGGCGCCAATGTCGACTGAGAAACGCCACCTAGATCAAGTCAAATGCCTCAGTGTTAGGCGACTCCACTTCGACCACCTTTTCTTCTCCTGTGGGGGGGGGTGTGAGACAGCAAGGGTGAGCTCACATACGTTCATAGCTCAACAAGTCGTGGGGAATAATGTGACATGAACTCACCAAAGATGGGAGTTCATGAAGTGTAAGGCTGATCAATGAAATAGAGGATGAAGCTGAGCATTGCTTTTATAAGTTGGTCAAAATTTTATTAGCAATTACTAAGTGTAAGTAAATACCAAACCTTAATAATAATAAAGAAAAGTAATAGTAAAATAATCCCAAATGCGATGCAAATGTCAAATTAAATTTAAGTTCCATAAATTAATCATGTGAGGGTCCGAGCCGCTCTTGACCGTGAGCACGGCTAGTATACTAGTTTTACACTCTGCAGAGGTTGCGCATCTTTACCCACAAGTCATGTTACCCATCTGCCAAGAGACGGCCAATCCCATACACCTCTACCGAGGAGGCGAGGCAGGGTAAGACTACGAGGCCTTTACAAAGTTCCACTAGCTTCAGAAATCCCGCTACAGTTTATAGGAAGCTCCAGTGCAGGGTTCTTGCCTGACCGCCATCGCAGCAAAATCAAACAAGGACCTCCCTACACTGACCACTCCCCTACTGCCCTTGCCCCTTTCGGGTAAGGAAGACCTCCACTAGCTTTCCTAGTTAATCAGCCAAGGGCGTCCCATTAAACCCTTGTGGTAGCACTGTTTTCCCGGGTGGTCGCTCCATGTTCCCATTAATTTAATGATCTTAACATGAACAGTAATAATAACAAGATAATAACAGAACATACCCAAATCCACATAAAGCAATAGCAGGTACTACCCAAAAATATTTCAGGGGTGAACAAGGTATAAAGATAACCAAAACTGGGGTAACCTAAAGGATCCCATCAAAATTAACCTATGCAGATCATTAAAATTAATAAGAACATGGCTGGGAAAAGTAAGTGATCAAGGGCACAACTTGCCTTCAATGAGCTCCTGCTCAGCTATCTCTACTTGTTGAACCTCAGGATCCACAGTGGCTTGCTCGTCTACTCGCATCAACACAATACATACATAGTATAGCACAAATTAACATCACATCAAACATGCAAATAAAATATACAGTAAAAATCTACACATAAAATGAAATCATAGGAACTGGAATCATTAAATTTGGGGTTATAGATTTCAAGTTATGAATTTCCTAAGATTTAATGTGCTTGAAATAGGATTAAATGATACATAAATTTTCTAACAGAGTTCATGTCAAAACAGTGACTCTAAGTGATAGAGAATATTATTACAAAATTTTAGAAACTAGAATGGTTCAATTTGGAGCTCACATGGATTTTCTATGAATTAATTAAGTTCTAGGAATTGTTTTGTATTAAGAATGCATTTTCCCAATTCATTTAATCTGATTTACCCTTCTCTGGATGGCGCCTCAATACCCAGAAAAGCCAGGGGCCCAGGTGCAACTAATCCTAAGACTCAAACGACCCACCAGGTGGACTGCGGGTTCTAAATTCTAAAATCACGGGGTTTCTTTTGTAAAGTGTACCCGCGAAGGGGTACGGTGCACTATGGGCCATTGGATCTAATCTATACGGTGGGGATTAGATCGGTTTCATCAGAACCGGTACGGGATAAAGGCCTTAGGATCATGGATCAACGGCTGGAACTCTATATCATCGGGACTCAATCGCATACATCGGATTATAAGTCGATGGCCAGGGACCCGCTAGACGAAGAGGTACACTATGAATTAATCTCTGTCGTCCCATACCGAATCAACGGACTGCCCTCATCGTCAATCCCCAGCAGTGCCTATGGCGGCCAAGCCACGCCGCCGCCGCGCCCATGCCGGCGATAGGCAAACCAACCCTGCAGGCGCGGCAACCGAATCTGGCAAGATGCTACGCGAAGAAGGGGCTAGTGCGAAATCGACGGTGGCACTAATCCTACGAATTGGTGGTGGGTCGAGCCTGCCCACGGCGGTCGGTATTGCCACGGCGGAGGAACACTTCGGCAAGAAGATCCAGGCGCGTAATCCATCCCAATCCGAGGCTCCATATGACAGACACATTGAAAGGAACGTTATAAGCTAGATACAGGGCCCCATACCAGCGCTGGAGTCTCGGTCGCGTTTGTCCTCGGCGAAGTGTGGGTAGGTCGGATCCGCCCGACGCCGGTGAGCGTCCCCGGTGCCCCAATGTCCTTCACGAAGCTCAACACCGCATCACACAGGTACCCGCACGGTGCCCAAACCAACGCGCACGGCTCGGCGTGCGGCGCAGAGCGCGGTTGCGGCGACCCGGTGGCGAAGAACGCGACTCCCGCGAGCTCTACTCTCTCTCTGCCCTCTCTGTAATCCCGACGAGCACACGACCAGGCGGTCCTACGGTCAGAGCGCGGAGGACGTTCCATTTATACTCCAAACGCGAGACCGAGGACCCGGCCAAATCCCATGACCCGCCAAAGTCGCGGACGGAGTTGCTGCGCTTGCGCGCATACCGGATCTCTAGCCACCCCTTGACTCGGCTGGAAGAAGACCCAGACAAGCGGGCCCCACATGGCAGTGGGACGCTAGCGCGCAGAGCAGAAGGCCTGTCGTCCCGGTGGGTTCGTGGGCCGCGCGGAACAGGAAAGAATGTGGGCTGGCAGCAGAGAAATAGGCCCATGGAACGGTTTGGGGGGGTATTTCCTTTTTTTTGCTTTCTTCTTTATTCCTAATTCATTTGAATTTAAATTTTGAATTCCACTTAAGTGCAAATTCAAGTTCATGTTAACTATGCAATTTAGTCACACCATCATGTGGTGAAGTTATTAAATTTTAATATTGTTTTATATTGAATAATATTTCTTTCTTATTATGTTTTGATTAGTAGTGTTGATATGGTTGTTAATATTTAAATGCATAGCAAACAAAACTTCGACGAGATGCACTTTCTTTTATTTTAGTGTCTTTGGTTCGATTTAATCACTCTTCATTTTATGTATGCTCTGTTCATGATGCAAATAAGGCACATAAAATAAGGAAATCACCATATAATGCTTTTATACAATCTTGAGTATTACAAATCCTACCCCCCTTAAAAATAATCTCGCCCTCGAGATTTAAGAAGATCTAGGGAAAAGGTGGGGAAAATCTATGCGAATCTCTTCTTCTCTTTCCCAAGTTGCTTCATCTTCTCTGTGGTGACTCCATTGAACTTTACACATCTTTATAACCTTACTTCTTGTAACTCGAGTCAATGTATCCAGAATCTTGATGGGGTACTCAGCATAAGTCAAATCCTCTTGAACACTAAGGTCCTCCATTGGTAAATGCTCTTCAGGTACCCTGAGACATTTCTTCAGCTGAGATACATGAAAAACATTATGAACATCCGCAAGATGATCCGGTAACTCCAATTGATATGCAACCTCACCCACTCGCTTTAAGATTAAGAAGGGTCCAATAAAGCGAGGGGACAACTTTCCTTTGACTTTGAATCTTCTCATACCCCGGAGTGGTGACACCTTCAAATAGACATAATCACCCTCTTTAAACTCAAGCAGTCTTCTCCGGGTGTCAGCATAACTCTTCTGCCTGGATTGTGCAGTTCTCAAATTCTCCCTTATTTGCTGGACTTGATCCTCTGCTTCTTGTATAATCTTAGGCCCAAACAACTGCCTTTCACCAGTTTGATCCCAATACAGTGGAGTCCTGCACTTCCTGCCATATAAGGCCTCAAACGGTGACATCTTCAAACTGGCCTGATAGCTATTATTATAAGAGAACTCCGCATACGGTAGACTTTTATCCCAACTACCACCATGCTTAAGGGCACAAGCTCTTAACATATCTTCTAACACTTGGTTAGTCCTCTCTGTCTGCCCATCAGTCTGTGGGTGGTAAGCCGAACTAAAATTCAATCTCATATCCAATGACTCGTGCAACTTCTTCCAATATCGGGAGGTAAATTGTGATCCTCGGTCTGACACAATCTTCTTTGGCACACCATGTAGACATACAATCCGTGACATGTACAACTCTGCCAACTTGGCTCCTGAATAAGTGGTCTTTACCGGAATAAAGTGGGCTACTTTAGTTAGCCTGTCCATAATCACCCATATAGAATCATATCCAGCAGACGTGCGGGGTAATCCAACAATGAAGTCCATGCCAATCTCTTTCCACTCCCACCCGGGTATCTTTAGTGGGTGTAATAGTCCGGCTAGTCTTTGGTGTTCGGCCTTAAATTTTTGACACACCTCGCACATAGCCACATGTGCAGCCACATCTCTCTTCAATCCATACCACCAAAACTTCTGCTTCAAATTCTGATACATCTTGGTACTACTATGATGAATAGAATAATCCAAGTCATGGGCCTCCTTCAATATAGTCTCACGAAGGCTTTCAATATCAGGAACACACATCCTATCCTTGAACCATACGGTGCCTTGCTCATCCTCCGTGAATGCTGGACCTCGTCCTTCAGCAATCAGATCCTTAATCTCTTGTATTTTAGCCTCACCAATTTGTCCTTTGCGGATTTCTTGCTCCAAGGTAGGTTCCACATCAATAATAACTCCTTTAGTGTGAGCAACTATCCCCAGGTTAAGTCTCCTGAAATCCTCAACAATCTCATCTGGTAGCTGGGCAACAACAGTTGAATGAACATGCTCCTTTTGACTCAAGGCATCTGCAACCAAATTTGCCTTGCCCGGGTGATAGTGAATCTCCAAATCATAATCCTTAATAAGCTCCAACCAACGGCGTTGCCTAAGGTTGAGATCCTTCTACGTGAATATATACTTCAAACTCTTATGATCCGTGTACACTTGGCACTTGGTTCCCATAATATAATGTCTCCCAATCTTAAGTGCATGCACAACGGCAGCCAGCTCTAAGTCATGAGTGGGGTAGTTCAATTCATGCTTCCACAACTGACGAGACGCCTAGGCAATCACTTGTCCTTCTTGCATGAGCACACATCCTAAGCCTTAGCCACATGCACCACAATAAATGTCAAATCCTTTCTGTAGATCTGGCATAACCAACACTGCTGGTGACATCAATCTCTTCATTAATTGATCAAAGTTGTCTTGGCACTTCTCATCCCACTTGAATTCTCTTCCTTTCTTCAAAAGCGAGGTCATAGGCTTGGCAATCTTAGAGAATCCTTCAATAAATCTCCGATAATATCCTGCTAGTCCCACGAAACTCCAAATCTCAGTAACTGTAGTGGGCACTCTCCACTCCATTATCTCCCTCACTTTAGCAGGATCCACTGCTATTCCTCCATTAGAAATAGTATGTCCAAGGAGTGGCACCTTGTCAATCCAAAACTCGCACTTGCTGAACTTAGCATAGAGTTGATTATCTTGTAACTTCTGTAGCTCCAATCTCAGATGTTCCTCATGATCGCTTCACTCTTAGAATAGATAAGAATATCGTCGATGAACACCACGACGAATCTATCCAAATACTCCATAAACACCTTATTCATCAAATCCATAAAATAAGTTGGTGCGTTAGCTAATCCAAATGACATAACAGAGAACTCATATAATCCATATCGAGTCGAGAAAGTTGTTTTAGGAATATCCGATGGCCTAATCTTCTTTTGATGGTAACCCGATCGGAGATCAATCTTCGAGAATACCCTTGCACCTCTCATCTGATTAAATAAATCCTTAATGCGGGGCAACGAATACTTGTTCTTCACGATAACATCATTAAGGGACCTATAGTCCACACACATCCGTTGCGATCCATCCTTCTTCTGTACAAATAACACCGGTGCTCCCCAAGGTGAGGAACTCGGACGAATGTACCCAGCCTCTTGTAACTTCGTTAACTGCGTCTTTAGTTCCTTCAACTCCTCTAAGGACATCTTATATGGCCGTTTAGAAATAGGGGCAGTTCCAGGTAGGAGATCAATAACAAACTCAATTTCCCTATCAGGTGGCATCCCTGGTAACTCCTCTGGAAAGACATCCGGGAAATCTCTAACCACACGGATGTTGACACCAACAAACTTCCCATCTAGTAAGAATGCCGCTAGTCTGAAGGTGGTAGTTACTGCAACTTCAACTTCAAATCTTTGTCCTTTGGAACTGGTGAGTTCTACGGTTCTTTTAGTACAGTGTATATACTACCTTTGCCTTTCTTAACCATGACATACCAAGGATCACGTCTATAGTGCTCTCTTCTAACACTATAGGGGTAGCCCATCTGGGTTAGAACACAGGGTAAGAAAGGAAGAATTGTAGACAAGGCGAGTAATTACGAGAAATGTTACTGCGGGGGATTTATTAGTTAAGTAGATTAGTGTGTTATCCACAAAAGCTAATACATTACCTTATGGTGGAACATGCTACGATGCCCAACTATACTATTTCAATCAATCAAAGAAGCAAATCAGGCATTGATCATCAGAACAATCAACCAACATTTTTAATAGAGAAAATAGTTTTAATTTTTTTGTCTTAGGTTCCCTATCTCTTAAAAAGATCATAATGGTAGGATTCCAAGGTGTGAAATCCATTTTGTCTTAGAGTAGAAAAGGTAAGAATGATCAGAGTAGAATAGCAAAAGGTGAGACAGGATCAAGATAAGATAAGTATGGAATGACTCAGAGTAAGGTAAGTAGGTAAGGGTTTTGCCATTTCTATCTAGGTTTCGTCCTACAGTCAACATTTCCTCTGATACCACTTCTGTAACACCCGGTTTTAAGGAACAAAGCCGGGTGCATCTCATACATGCGCCAAGAAGACAACATATATAATAACAGAGTGTATAGAGATAAATGTCACAATAACATCAGAGTACTTATTACATAGCGGAAGACTTATTACAAAATAAAAGAATAAATAAAAAACGAACTAAGGATCGTCGGCGCCAATGTCGACTGAGAAACGCCACCTAGATCAAGTCGAATGCCTCAGTGTTAGGCGACTCCACTTCGACCACCTTTTCTTCTCCTGTGGGGGGGTGTGAGACAGCAAGGGTGAGCTCACATACGTTCATAGCTCAACAAGTCATGGGGAATAATGTGACATGAACTCACCAAAGATGGGAGTTCATGAAGTGTAAGGCTGATCAATGAAATAGAGGATGAAGCTGAGCATTGCTTTTATAAGTTGGTCAAAATTTTATTAGCAATTACTAAGTGTAAGTAAATACCAAACCTTAATAATAATAAAGAAAAGTAATAGTAAAATAATCCCAAATGCGATGCAAATGTCAAATTAAATTTAAGTTCCATAAATTAATCATGTGAGGGTCCGAGCCGCTCTTGACCGTGAGCACGGCTAGTATACTAGTTTTACACTCTGCAGAGGTTGCGCATCTTTACCCACAAGTCATGTTACCCATCTGCCAAGAGACGGTCAATCCCATACACCTCTACCGAGGAGGCGAGGCAGGGTAACACTACGAGGCCTTTACAAAGTTCCACTAGCTTCAGAAATCCCGCTACAGTTTATAGGAAGCTCCAGTGCAGGGTTCTTGCCTGACCGCCATCGCAGCAAAATCAAACAAGGACCTCCCTACACTGACCACTCCCCTACTGCCCTTGCCCCTTTCGGGTAAGGAAGACCTCCACTAGCTTTCCTAGTTAATCAGCCAAGGGCGTCCCATTAAACCCTTGTGGTAGCACTGTTTTCCCGGGTGGTCGCTCCATGTTCCCATTAATTTAATGATCTTAACATGAACAGTAATAATAACAAGATAATAACAGAACATACCCAAATCCACATAAAGCAATAGCAGGTACTACCCAAAAATATTTCAGGGGTGAACAAGGTATAAAGATAACCAAAACTGGGGTAACCTAAAGGATCCCATCAAAATTAACCTATGCAGATCATTAAAATTAATAAGAACATGGCTGGGAAAAGTAAGTGATCAAGGGCACAACTTGCCTTCAATGAGCTCCTGCTCAGCTATCTCTACTTGTTGAACCTCAGGATCCACAGTGGCTTGCTCGTCTACTCGCATCAACACAATACATACATAGTATAGCACAAATTAACATCACATCAAACATGCAAATAAAATATACAGTAAAAATCTACACATAAAATGAAATCATAGGAACTGGAATCATTAAATTTGGGGTTATAGATTTCAAGTTATGAATTTCCTAAGATTTAATGTGCTTGAAATAGGATTAAATGATACATAAATTTTCTAACAGAGTTCATGTCAAAACAGTGACTCTAAGTGATAGAGAATATTATTACAAAATTTTAGAAACTAGAATGGTTCAATTTGGAGCTCACATGGATTTTCTATGAATTAATTAAGTTCTAGGAATTGTTTTGTATTAAGAATGCATTTTCCCAATTCATTTAATCTGATTTACCCTTCTCTGGATGGCGCCTCAATACCCAGAAAAGCCAGGGGCCCAGGTGCAACTAATCCTAAGACTCAAACGACCCACCAGGTGGACTGCGGGTTCTAAATTCTAAAATCACGGGGTTTCTTTTGTAAAGTGTACCCGCGAAGGGGTACGGTGCACTATGGGCCATTGGATCTAATCTATACGGTGGGGATTAGATCGGTTTCATCAGAACCGGTACGGGATAAAGGCCTTAGGATCATGGATCAACGGCTGGAACTCTATATCATCGGGACTCAATCGCATACATCGGATTATAAGTCGATGGCCAGGGACCCGCTAGACGAAGAGGTATACTATGAATTAATCTCTGTCGTCCCATACCGAATCAACGGACCGCCCTCATCGTCAATCCCCAGCAGTGCCTACGGCGGCCAAGCCACGCCGCCGCCGCGCCCATGCCGGCGATAGGCAAACCAACCCTGCAGGCGCGGCAACCGAATCTGGCAAGATGCTACGCGAAGAAGGGGCTAGTGCGAAATCGACGGTGGCACTAATCCTACGAATTGGTGGTGGGTCGAGCCTGCCCACGGCGGTCGGTATTGCCACGGCGGAGGAACACTTCGGCAAGAAGATCCAGGCGCGTAATCCATCCCAATCCGAGGCTCCATATGACAGACACATTGAAAGGAACGTTATAAGCTAGATACAGGGCCCCATACCGGCGCTGGAGTCTCGGTCGCGTTTGTCCTCGGCGAAGTGTGGGTAGGTCGGATCCGCCCGACGCCGGTGAGCGTCCCCGGTGCCCCAATGTCCTTCACGAAGCTCAACACCGCATCACACAGGTACCCGCACGGTGCCCAAACCAACGCGCACGGCTCGGCGTGCGGCGCAGAGCGCGGTTGCGGCGACCCGGTGGCGAAGAACGCGACTCCCGCGAGCTCTACTCTCTCTCTGCCCTCTCTGTAATCCCGACGAGCACACGACCAGGCGGTCCTGCGGTCAGAGCGCGGAGGACGTTCCATTTATACTCCAAACGCGAGACCGAGGACCCGGCCAAATCCCATGACCCGCCAAAGTCGCGGACGGAGTTGCTGCGCTTGCGCGCATACCGGATCTCTGGCCACCCCTTGACTCGGCTGGAAGAAGACCCAGACAAGCGGGCCCCACATGGCAGTGGGACGCTAGCGCGCAGAGCAGAAGGCCTGTCGTCCCGGTGGGTTCGTGGGCCGCGCGGAACAGGAAAGAATGTGGGCTGGCAGCAGAGAAATAGGCCCATGGAACAGTTTGGGGGGGGGGGTATTTCCTTTTTTTTTGCTTTCTTCTTTATTCCTAATTCATTTGAATTTAAATTTTGAATTCCACTTAAGTGCAAATTCAAGTTCATGTTAACTATGCAATTTAGTCACACCATCATGTGGTGAAGTTATTAAATTTTAATATTGTTTTATATTGAATAATATTTCTTTCTTATTATGTTTTGATTAGTAGTGTTGATATGGTTGTTAATATTTAAATGCATAGCAAACAAAACTCCGACGAGATGCACTTTCTTTTATTTTAGTGTCTTTGGTTCGATTTAATCACTCTTCATTTTATGTATGCTCTGTTCATGATGCAAATAAGGTACATAAAATAAGGAAATCACCATATAATGCTTTTATACAATCTTGAGTATTACATGGCGCTCATCATCAAGAGCTTCCATTAAATCCTCAAGCAAAGGAGGGGGAAAGACTACAAGCCCCGCTCCAAAAGAGTTTGCTACAAGTGTGGTAAGCCCGGTCATTTTATAGCAAAATGTCCACTATCTAGTGACAGTGACAGGGGCGACGACAAGAAGGGCAAGAGAAGAGAAAAGAAGAGGTACCACAAGAAGAAGGGCGGCGATGCCCATGTTTGCCGGGAGTGGGACTCGGACGAGAGCTCCACCGACTCCTCCTCCGACGAGGACGCCGCCAACATCGCCGTCACCAAGGGCCTCCTCTTCCCCAACGTCGGCCACAAATGCCTCATGGCCAAGGATGGCAAAAGGAAGAAGGTAAAATCAAGATCCTCCACCAAATATGAAACATCTAGCAATGAGGATGATGCTAGCAATGAGGAGGATAACTTACGCATTCTTTTTGCCAACCTAAACATGCAACAAAAAGAAAAATTAAATGAATTAATTAGCTCTATTCATGAGAAGGATGATCTCTTGGACTCTCAAGAGGACTTCCTTATTAAAGAAAATAAGAAGCATGTTAAGGTTAAAAATGCTTACGCTCTAGAAGTTGAAAAATGTGAAAAATTGTCTAGTGAGCTAAGCACTTGCCATGAGACCATTGACAACCTTAGAAATGAGAATGCTAATTTGTTGGCTAAGGTTGATTCACATGTTTGTAATGTTTCAATTTCCAATCCTAGAAATAATAATGTTGATTTACTTGCTAGGATTGATGAGTTGAATATTTCTCTTGCTAGCCTTAGAAATGAGAATGAGAAATTGATTGCTAAGGCTAAAGATTTTGATGTTTGCAATGTTACAATTTCCGATCTTAGAGATAAAAATGATATATTACGTGCTAAGATTGTTGAACTTAATTCTTGCAAACCCTCTACATCTACCGTTGAGCATGTGTCTATTTGTGATAGATGTAGAGATGTTGATATCAATGCTATTCATGATCACATGGTCTTAATTAAACAACAAAATGATCATATAGCAAAATTAGATGCTAAAATTGCCGAGCATAACTTAGAGAATGAAAAGTTTAAATTTGCTAGAAGTATGCTCTATAATGGGAGACGCCCTGGCATCAAGGATGGCATTGGCTTCCAAAAGGGAGACAATGTCAAACTTAGTGCCCCTCCTAAAAATTTGTCTAACTTTGTTAAGGGCAAGGCTCCCAAGCCTCAGGATAACGAGGGTTACATTTTGTACCCTGCCGGTTATCCCGAGAGCAAAATTAGGAGAACTCATTCTAGGAAGTCTCACTCTGGCCCTAACCATGCTTTCATGTATAAGGGTGAGACATCTAGCTCTAGGCAACCAACCCGTGCCAAGTTGCCTAGAAAGAAAACTCCTAGTGCATCAAATGATCATAGCATTTCATTTAAAACTTTTGATGCATCTTATGTTTTAACTAACAAATCTGGCAAGGTAGTTGCCAAGTTTGTTGGGGGCAAACACAAGGGCTCCAAGACTTGTGTTTGGGTACCCAAAGTTCTTGTTTCTAATGCCAAAGGACCCAAAACCGTTTGGGTACCTAAAGTCAAGAACTAAACTTGTTTTGTAGGTTTATGCATCCGGTGGCTCAAGTTGGATCATCGATAGCGGGTGCACAAACCACATGACAGGGGAGAAGAAGATGTTCTCCTCCTACGAGAAAAACCAAGATCCCCAACGAGCTATCACATTCGGGGATGGAAACCAAGGTTTGGTCAAAGGTTTGGGTAAAATTGCTATATCTCCTGACCATTCCATTTCCAATGTTTTTCTTGTAGATTCTTTAGATTACAATTTGCTTTCCGTATCTCAATTATGTCAAATGGGTTACAACTGTCTATTTACTGATGTAGGTGTCACTGTCTTTAGAAGAAGTGATGATTCAATAGCATTTAAGGGAGTGTTAGAGGGTCAGCTATACTTGGTAGATTTTGATAGAGCTGAACTCGACACTTGCTTAATTGCTAAGACTAACATGGGTTGGCTCTGGCACCGCCGGCTAGCCCATGTTGGAATGAAGAATCTTCATAAGCTTCTAAAGGGAGAGCACATTTTAGGACTAACAAATGTTCATTTTGAGAAAGACAGGATTTGTAGCGCATGCCAAGCCAGGAAGCAAGTTGGCACTCATCATCCACACAAGAACATCATGACAAGTGATAGGCCACTGGAGCTCCTACACATGGATTTATTCGGCCCGATCGCTTACATAAGCATCGGCGGGAGTAAGTACTGTCTAGTTATTGTGGATGATTATTCTCGCTTCACTTGGGTATTCTTTTTGCAGGAAAAATCCCATACCCAAGAGACCTTAAAGGGATTCTTGAGACGGGCTCAAAATGAGTTCGGCTTAAGGATCAAGAAAATTAGAAGCGACAACGGGAAGGAGTTCAAGAACTCACAAATAGAAGGCTTCCTTGAGGAGGAGGGCATCAAGCATGAGTTCTCTTCTCCCTACACCCCACAACAAAATGGTGTAGTGGAGAGGAAGAATCGAACTCTATTGGACATGGCGAGAACCATGCTTGATGAGTACAAGACACCTGATCGGTTTTGGGCCGAGGCGGTCAACACCGCTTGCTACGCCATCAACCGGTTATATCTACACCGAATCCTCAAGAAGACATCATATGAACTCTTAACCGGTAAAAAGCCTAATATTTCATATTTTAGAGTTTTTGGTAGCAAATGCTTTATGTTTGTTAAAAGAGGTAGAAAATCTAAATTTGCACCCAAAACTGTAGAAGGCTTTTTACTAGGATATGACTCAAACACAAGGGCATATAGAGTCTTTAACAAGTCCTCAGGACTTGTTGAAGTTTCTTGTGACGTTGTGTTTGATGAGACTAACGGCTCTCAAGTAGAGCAAGTTGATCTTGATGAGATAGGTGAAGAACAGGCTCCGTGCATCGCGCTAAGGAACATGTCCATTGGGGATGTGTGCCCTAAGGAATCCGAAGAGCCTCCACATACACAAGATCAACCATCCTCCTCCACTCAAGCATCTCCACCAACCCAAAATAAGGACGAGGCTCAGGTTGATGAAGGAGAAGATCAAAGTGATGAGCCACCTCAAGATGACAGCAATGATCAAGGGGGAGATGCAAATGATCAAGACAAGGAGGATGAAGAAACAAGGCCGCCACACCCAAGAGTCCACCAAGCAATCCAACGAGATCACCCCGTCGACACCATCCTCGGCGACATTCATAAGGGGGTAACTACTCGATCTCGTGTTGCACATTTTTGTGAGCATTACTCTTTTGTTTCCTCTATTGAGCCACACAGGGTAGAGGAAGCACTTCAAGATTCAGATTGGGTGATGGCGATGCAAGAGGAGCTCAACAATTTCACGAGGAACGAGGTATGGCATTTAGTTCCACGTCCTAACCAAAATGTTGTAGGAACCAAGTGGGTCTTCCGCAACAAGCAAGATGAGCATGGTGTGGTGACAAGGAACAAAGCCCGACTTGTGGCCAAAGGATATTCCCAAGTCGAAGGTTTGGATTTTGGTGAAACCTATGCACCCGTAGCTAGGCTTGAGTCAATTCGCATATTATTAGCCTATGCTACTTACCATGGCTTCAAGCTTTATCAAATGGACGTGAAGAGTGCCTTCCTCAACGGACCAATCAAGGAAGAGGTCTATGTTGAGTAACCTCCCGGCTTTGAAGATAGTGAGTACCCTAACCATGTCTATAGGCTCTCTAAGGCGCTTTATAGGCTCAAGCAAGCCCCAAGAGCATGGTATGAATGCCTAAGAGATTTCCTTATTGCTAATGGCTTCAAAGTCGGAAAAGCCGATCCTACTCTATTCACTAAAACTCTTGACAATGATTTGTTTGTATGCCAAATTTATGTTGATGATATTATATTTGGGTCTACTAACGAATCTACTTGTGAAGAATTTAGTAGGATCATGACACAAAAATTCGAGATGTCTATGATGGGGGAGTTGAAGTACTTTCTAGGATTCCAAGTCAAGCAACTCCAAGTGGGCACCTTCATTAGCCAAACAAAGTATACTCAAGACATTCTAACCAAGTTTGGAATGAAGGATGCCAAGCCCATCAAGACACCCATGGGAACCAATGGGCATCTCGACCTCGACACGGGAGGTAAATCCGTCGATCAAAAGGTAATACCGGTCGATGATAGGTTAATTACTCTATTTATGTGCATCTCGACCGGACATTATGCTTTCCGTTTGCATGTGTGCAAGATTCCAAGCCGACCCTAAGGAATCACACCTTACGGCCATAAAACGAATCTTGAGATATTTGGCTTATACTCCTAAGTTTGGGCTTTGGTACCCTCGGGGATCCACATTTGATTTGATTGGTTATTCGGATGCCGATTGGGCGGGGTGCAAA
Source organism: Zea luxurians (assembly GCA_029449295.1). NCBI lineage: Eukaryota > Viridiplantae > Streptophyta > Magnoliopsida > Poales > Poaceae > Zea > Zea luxurians. Next base: position 2,397,945 of record JAOPSE010000139.1, on the reverse strand, counting down.
ATTAATAGAAAGAGCACATCGGGGACTTGCCAGTTCTTGGGAAGATCCTTGGTGTCTTGGGCTTCAAAGAAGCAAAATTCGGTCGCTCTTTCTACCGCCGAAGCCGAGTATATTGCCGCAGGCCATTGTTGCGCGCAATTGCTTTGGATGAGGCAAACCCTGCGGGACTATGGTTACAAATTAACCAAAGTTCCTCTTCTATGTGATAATGAGAGTGCAATCCGCATGGCGGATAATCCCGTTGAGCATAGCCGCACTAAACACATAGCCATTCGGTATCACTTTCTTAGGGATCACCAACAAAAGGGGGATATCGAGATTGCATACATTAATACTAAAGATCAATTAGCCGATATCTTTACCAAGCCTCTTGATAAACAAACTTTTACCAAACTTAGGCATGAGCTCAATATTCTTGATTCTAGGAATTTCTTTTGCTAAACTCGCACACATAGCTCATAAGTATACCTTTGATCATATCTCTTTATATATGCTATGACTAATGTGTTTTCAAGTGTATTTCAAACCAAGTCATAGGTATATTGAAAGGGAATTGGAGTCTTCGGCGAAGACAAAGGCTTCCACTCCACTCTACTACTCATCCTTCGCCGTCGCTCCGCATCACTCTCCGTCTTTGGTATAATCTTCACTCATATGTTTTACTTGCCAAAGGGGAGAAAGTAGGTTGCAAAGGGTTTATATCTCACTCAAAGTATCCGTTTTTGGCGATTCATGCCAAAGGGGGAGAAAGTATGAGCCCAAAGCAAAAGGACCGCACCACCACCCTAATTTTAAAATTAATGATTTTCAATTGGTAAATTTCAAATTGGTATCTCTTTGTGTTCTAAAGGGGGAGAAAGTAGTATTTTCAAAATTGATATCTTAAAACCCTCTTGAACACTAAGAGGAGAATTTATTGAGGGGGAGTTTTGTTTTAGTCAAGGAAAAGCATTTTAAGACAAAGGGAGAAAATTTCAAATCTTGAAAATGCTTCTCAAAATCTTATTCATTTACCTTTGACTATCTTGCAAAAGGACTTTGAAAAGAATTTACAAAAGAATTTGCAAAAACAAAACTTGTGGTGCAAGCGTGGTCCAAAATGTTAAAAAAATAAAGAAACAATCCATGCATATCTAGTAAGTAATATTTATTGGCTCAAATTCTAAGTAACCTTTGTACTTATATTTTGCAAACTAGTTCAATTCTGCACTTCTATGTTTGCTTTGATTTGTGTTGGCATCAATCACCAAAAAGGGGGAGATTGAAAGGGAACTAGGCTTACACCTATTTCCTAAACTAATTTTGGTGGTTGAATTGTCCAGCACAAATAATTGGACTAACTAGTTTGCCCAAGTCTATAAGTTATACAGGTACCAAAGGTTCACAATAAGCCAATAAAAAGACCAAGAAAAGGGTTCAACAAAAAGAGCAAAGGGACAACTGAAGGCACCCTGGTCTGGGGCACCGGACTGTCCGGTGCGCCACCGGACATGTCCGGTGCACCAGGATTCTCCATGCGCTGAACCCCTCGCCTTCAGGAAAACACAGAGTCGCTCCGCTATAATTCACCGGACGGTCCGGTGTACACCGGACAGTGTCCGGTGCTCCAGGGATGAAGCGACTCTGAACTCGCCAGTCTCGGGAATTCGCAACGGCTCTCCGCTATAATTCACCGGACATGTCCGGTGTACACCGGACTATCCGGTGTATCTGCAGAGCAACGGCTACTTCGGCGCCAACGGTCACCTGCAGGCGCTCTGCAGGTGCATTTAATGCGCGCCAGAGCGCGCAGAAGTCAGGCACACGCGAACAGGCGCACCAGACATTCTACAGTTCATGTCCGGTGCGCCACCGGTCATCCAGGTGGGCCCAACAACAGAGCTCCAACGGTCGGAACCCTAACGTTCGGGTGACGTGGCTGGCGCACCGGACATGTCCGGTGTGCACCGGACTGTCTGGTGCACCATCGAACAGACAGCCTCCACCCAAACGGCTAGTTTGGTGGTTGGGGCTATAAATACCCCCAACCACCCCACATTCAAGTCATCCAAGTTTTCCACTTCTCAACCACTTACAAGAGCTAGGCATTCAATTCTAGACACACCCAAGTGATCAAATCCTCTCCAATTCCACACAAGGCTTTAGTGATTAGAGAGAGAGATTTGTCGTGTTCTTTTGAGCTCTTGCGCTTGGATTGCTTCTTTCTTTCTCACTTGTTCTTGTGATCATAAACTCATTGTAACCGAGGCAAGAGACACCAATTGTGTGGTGGTCCTTGCGGGGAAGCTTTTGTTCCCGGTTTGATTTGAGAAGAGAAGCCCACTCGGTCCGAGGGACCGTTTGAGAGAGGGTAAGGGTTGAAAGAGACCCGGCCTTTGTGGCCTCCTCAACGGGGAGTAGGTTTGCGAGAACCGAACCTCAGTAAAACAAATCCGCGTGTCACACTCTTCATTCGCTTGCGATTTGTTTTGCGCCCTCTCTCTCGGACTCATTATTATTTCTAACGCTAACCCGGCTTGTAGTTGTGATTATATTTGTAAATTTCAGTTTCACCCTATTCACCCCCCCTCTAGGCGACTTTCAGCCCCCATCGTCTAGTGGTTCAGGACATCTCTCTTTCAAGGAGGCAGCGGGGATTCGACTTCCCCTGGGGGTAGGGAGTATTATAAAAAGAGGTTAATCATAGATTATCAAAAAGCCTAGAAAAAAATTCTTCATGGGCTGATGCTCGAGCGGTTAATGGGGATGGACTGTAAATTCGTTGACGATATGTCTACGCTGGTTCAAATCTAGCTCGGCCCAAAAATTTAGGGCTTCGTGAATATGAACTAAATCTATTTTTTATGGAAGAAAAAAGATGTATTATCTATAGAAATAAAGGATAAAGAGAAATGGGGAAATTGATTTCTAATCCATATCTCTCTGATTCTCTGTCTTACAAAGAAAAGACAGGGAATTCTACAAAGTTTGGAGCATACAAGTTTTGGTGCAGCCAGTGGACACTGTGCACCAGACACTGTCCGGTGCCCAGGCCGAAGCACCTCATGAACTGACCGCTCTATGGTTTTCTCAGAGCCACTCCACTAAAATTCATCGGACTGTCCGGTGAGCCAACGGAGCAACGATCAACTTCACCAACGCAGTACAGTCTAACCGTCAGAAGTCAAGAGTCAGAATTGCAAAGTCAGAACGCACCGGACTGTCCGGTGCCACAAGAGGACAAAGGACTTCAACGATCAAGAACTCCAAACCCCAATGGTTGGCTGACGTGACACACACTGGACAGTGAACAGTGCCATGTCTGGTGCACCACCGGACTATCCGGTGTGCCCGTCAATAGCAAAGTCAGCCAATGGCTAGGAAGTGGTTGGAGGCTATAAATACCCCCAACCACCTCCATTCAAGCCATCCAAGCCTTCCAACCTTCACATTCAATACTAGAGCAAAGAATACACTCCAAAGACACAATCAAAGCATTCAATCCCTTCCAAGCTCCAAAATCAAATCAAGTGTTTAGAGACTTGAGAGAGAGTGTTTTGTGTTTCTTTTGTTGCTCTTGTTGCTTGGATTGCTTTCTTCTTCTCACTCTAATTCTTCTAAGTGCTTTGTAAAGCTAGCAAGAGACACCTAATTGTGTGGTGATCCTTGCGGGGTCTTAGTGACCCGTGTGATTAAGAAGAAGCACTCGACCGGTCTAAGTGACCGATTGAGAGAGGGAAAGGGTTGGAATAGACCCAACCTTTGTGGCCTCCTCAACAGGGAGTAGGTTCCTTGGAACCGAACCTCGAGAAACAAATCGCTGTTTTCACTTGTGTTGATCTTCACCACTCGATTTGTTTCTCCCCTCTCCTCTCTCTCTAAAGTTCTCTTGCTCACATCATTTTGAGTTTGCTTCCAAAGGTATCCGCATTAATTGAGCAACTCATAGCAAGAGGAACAATCTTCCGCACCGAATTTATTTCTAACCCTAACCCCAAGTGTAGTGGGTGTTTAAAGTTTATAATTTTCAGGTTTCGCCTATTCACCCCCCTCTAGGCGACTTTCAATTGGTATCAAAGCCTGATGCTTCATTTGAGTCTAACAACTCAAAGTGATGTCGGGAGAACACACCAAAAGGGAGATGGTCACCGGTGAAAAGCCCGAAGCCTCGGGAAAGAAGAATGATAAACAGACTCCATCAAAGGAGGTCGACGACAAACACAAAGAGGAATCCACAAGCTCCATCAAGTCACATAGGAAGGGTGACAAGAAGAAAAAGAAAATGAAGAAGGTGGTCTACTACGAGACTGACTCTTCATCACCTTCCACCTCTAGCGCCGAGTCTACATCTTCAAAGCGCCAAGAGTGTAAGAAGTATAGTAAGATGCCTCTTCGCTACCCTCGCATCCCTAAACGTGCTCCTCTACTTTCCGTACCACTAGGCAAACCACCATATTTTGATGGTGAGGATTATTGTATGTAGAGTGATAAAATGAGGCACCATCTAACCTCACTCCATGAAAGCATATGAGATATTGTTGAGTTTGGAGCGCAGGCACCATAGGTGGGCGACGAGGACTACGACTCCGACGAGGCCACCCAAATAAGGCACTTTAATTCCCAAGCAACATCAATACTCCTCTCTTCCTTGTGTCGAGAGGAGTACAACAAGGTGCAAGGGTTGAAAAGTGCCAAAGAAATTTGGCACGTCCTCAAAACAGCACATGAAGGCGACGAGGTGACCAAAATCACCAAGCACGAAATGATCGAGGGAGAACTCGGTCGGTTCGTCCTCAACAAAGGAGAAGAGCCACAAGCAATGTACAACCAGCTCAAGACAATGGTCAACCAAGTGCGCAACCTCGGGAGCACCAAGTGGGATGACCATGAAATGTTCTAGGTTATTCTAAGATCTATTGTCTTTCGTAATCCCACTCAAGTTCAATTAATTCGTTGAGATCCTAGATATAAATAGATGTCTCCCGAGGAGGTAATTGGCAAGTTTGCGAGCTTTGAACTTATGATCAAAGACTCCAAACACATTGTCAACTTGGAGCAAGGCGCCACCTCCACACCCGAGGTGCAACCCATTGCATTCAAAACGACGGAAGAAAAGAAGGAAGAGTGTTGGGGGTCTTCTTCTCCGCCGAAGGTCCTCAAGACAAAAACACCTTCAACAAAATGGTGCTGAAGTCTTCCCTCCTTCTACCGAAGGTTCTCAAGACAAAGACCTCACTTAGAAGCAACGACGCCAAGTGACGAAGCTACCATCAACTTCGGTTTAGATCAAGCAAAGGATGAAAAGACTAGATAGACCTTAGTAATTTAAGTTATGCCTATAAACAGATGTTGGGGGTCATGAATGTAACTTTACCCGGGCTATGTCCCGTGCCTATAAATAGATGAACAGTAACACCATACTATTCACGCTGGATTGTAATTGCCTTCTCGCGTCTTCACCTTCGAGCAAACCAAAGGTATCAATGTAATATAAATTCTATTAATATTCATATACTCCTTATGAAATACAAATATCAATGAATCGATGACTTGTATTTTTTATATTGATATTTGTGTATCCCAATCTATTGATAATGTGATGAAGGCATATCCTTCATGACCTTCGTCCGATGATCATTAAATCTAAAAGGAATCAATGCTTCGGAGGACGAAGGTCTCTAATCCTTAACAATTTTGTTGCCTTGTTCTTGATTCAAAACATTTGAGAACGAGTGACCAACATTGGCGCCCACCTCCAGTGAACTCACTTCCATGACAGTGACAATGGCTTCGCAAGAAGCTCAAGCCATGGTACCTTCGGCTACGAAGCAGGTGCTCCTAATCACAGGCGGTTCAAGCTCTGAGCCAGCTAACAAGAAGTAGAAGAAAGAGACACAAAGAAGGGTACACCATGTTGGAGTGCAAGGACCCTTCATCAAGTCCAAGTGGTCACAATACAAATCTCCTTCTCTTAGAAGGACCTTCATCTCAAGGATTACCCCCATAATGGTGCAATGGTTATATCTTGTGTTATCAAAAGTTTTCTGGTTCACAATGTCCTTGTAGACATAGGCAGTGCAACATATATCATCTTTGCAAAAGCCTTCAGGTAGATGCAAGAGTAGGATGATAAGATACATGATGCAACACATCCCCTCTGTGGCTACGGAGGAAGGCACATAGTGGCACTTGTAAGATAGCAATGCCGATTACCTTCAGCTATGTTCACAACATAAGGACAGAGCAAGTTGTCTTTGACATTGTTGATATGAAGTATCCTTACAATGCAATCATTGGTTGAGGAACATTAAATGCCTTCGAAGCAATACTTCATCCAACATATCTATTCATGAAGATACCATCAGACCAAGGTCCCATAGCTGTGCATGGAAGTCAAGAGGCTGCTAGAAGGGCCGAAGGGAACTGGACAGATTCAAAGGCTATCCATAACATAGATGAAGTCAAAGCTCACCAGCAGTATAAGCACAATAGAGATAAAGCTGCCTCAGTAGATCAATTAAAGCCCATGCTTTTATGTGAAGACATAGCTTAGCAGAAGGTGTTGCTGGGATCTCAATTGTCTGATGAACAACAAAAAACTTTGTTGAGGTTTCTGTTCAACAACAAGGATGTCTTTGCTTGGTCAGCCAATGATCTTTGTGGTGTTAACAAAGATGTTATCGAGCATTCACTTAATGTAGATCTGGCTATCAGGCCAAGAAAGCAGAAGCTTCAGAAGATGTCCGATGACAAAGCCGAAGGTGCACGAAACGAAGTCAAAAGGCTTCTGAGCGTCAGGGTAATTAGAGAGGTAACATATCCAGAGTGGCTGGACAATACTGTGATGGTGAAGAAAGCTAATGAAAAGTGGAGCATGTGCATTGACTTTACATATCTCAATAAGGCATGTCTGAATGATGAGTTTCCTTTGCCAAGAATAGACTCTCTTATGGACGTCGTAGCCACCTCAGAGCTCATGAGTCTATTGGACTACTATTTAGGCTACCATCAAATTTGGATGAAGAAAGAAGACACGCCCAAAACAAACTTCATAACACCTAGTGGGACCTATGCTACCTTCGAATGCCTGAGGGGCTCAAGAATGCTGGAGGAAGCTTTAGCAGAATGACTGCTAAAGTTCTTTGCTCACAAATTGGCAAGAACGTTCTAACATATATTGATGATATCATAGTCAAAAGTACTAAGCAAGAAAATCACATCACTGATCTATAAGAAACATTTGCCAATTTTGGAAAGGCAGGTCTCAAGCTCAACCCAAAAAATGTGTTTTCGGGGTGAAGAAGGGAAAGTTTCTTGGGTGTCTCGTGTCAACAAAGGGAATTGAGGCAAACCCAAACAAGATAGAAGCAATACTTCGGATGGATCCACCGAAGTCAAGAAAAGGCGCCCAAAGGCTGACAGGAAGATTGACTTCATTGAACAGATTCATTTCAAGATCGGCAGAAAGGAACTTGCCATTCTTTGAAGTTTTGAAGTCAGCCGAAGTCTTTCAGTGGGGACCGATTTAGCAAAAGGCTTTCGAAGAGCTGAAACAATGCTTAATAGAGCTGACAACTTTAACCCCACCTTCGTTAGATGCCCCATTGCTGCTGTATGTAGCTGCTTCTCACGCTGCAGTTAGTGCAGCGTGGGTGCAAGAAAAGCAAGATGGCCAAGCAAAGAAGCAAGTACCAGTATACTTCATCTCTAAAGTACTTAGTCCATCAAAGAAAAAACTACATAGAGTTGGAGAAGGTATTATATGCTGTATTGGTGGCCTCCAGAAAGCTTTGGGACTATTTCAGTCATACCATATCATAGTACCTTCTTCTCAGCCTCTCAAGGGCATAATAAGGAACAGAGAAGCCACATGAAGAGTTGGGAAATGGGCTGCAGAGCTGAATGAATTCACCATAGTTTATGTTCATAGATCTTCAATTCAATCTCAAGCATTAGCAGACTTCATTGCTGATTGGACACCAGGGGCTCAGGATGAAGAAAGAATAAAAGACGATGAAGCTTGGATAGTGTTTTGTGATGGGTCATGGGGAACCTTCGGCACAGGAGCAGCTGCCATTCTAATTTCACTATCTAAGATCAGAACCTGCTACGCAGCAAGGTTGGAGTTCAACTGCACAAATAACATTGCAGAGTATGAAGCCCTTCTCTTCGGACTTCGAAAGCTTAAGGCAATGGGAATAAGAAGGGCAATCCTCAAATCTAACTCACAAGTTATTACATGCCACATTGACAAAAGCAGCAGAGCAAGAGATCCAAAGCTTGAGAAGTATCTGGACACAGTCCGAAGAATGGAAGCCTCTTTCGTAGGCTTCTCTGTAAAGAATATCCCAAGAGGAGAAAATAAACATGCAAACCTATTAGCCAAGTCAGTAGCACAGGGGCTCCCATTACCTTCAGAAGTATTCTTTGAAACAATAAAAGCACCTTCAGTCGAGCTCATGGAGCGAGCAGTGCTTACAATCTCACCAGTGCACATTGAAGATTGGAGGACTGAGATTGTATCTTTCCTGCAAGGCAATTGTCTTTCGGATGATGAAGCCTATATCAAAAGAATGGAAGCTAGAACAAGGCCCTATGTAATCATAGAGGGAAAATTGTATAAACAAGTAGTCTGCTCTCCATTACTGAAGTGTTTGTCTAGAATCGAAGGTCAGGAGCTAATGAAGGAGATACATACAGGATTGTGCGCAGCTCATATTGGGTCCAGGCCTTTACTTGGAAAGGTTTTCATACAAGGATTTTATTGGCCGAAGGCATCTTCGGATGTAGTGGATTTAGTTCAAAAATGTGAAAACTGTCAGAAGTGTGCCAGAGACCAAAAACAACCTTCGTCACTAACTCAGCTAATCCAGCCCACCTGGCCACTGCAAAGGTGGGGTCTAGATTTGCTAGGCCCACTTCCACCAGTGCAAGAAAATTTAAAATATGTTGTAGTAACGGTGGAATATTTTTCAAAGTGGATTGAAGCTAAACCTATAGCTACAATCACTTCGGCCACGGTCCAAAAGTTTTTCTAGCAAAATATTATTTGTCGTTTTGGTGTGCCAAAGGCCATTATAGTTGATAACGGAACTCAGTTTGATGTCGAAACATTCAAAGCTTTTTGTGACCAAATCAGTACAAAAATACATTTTGCATCAGTGAGACATCTAGAATCAAATGGACTAGTAGAACGAGCTAATGGAATCATAATAATAGGGATAATGAAGTCAATCTTCAATCAGTCGAAAGGAAAGTGGCCAGACGAGTTAATAAACGTGGTATGGAACCACAACATTGTTGTCTCAAGGTCAACAGGATTTACCCCATTCAAGCTTTTGTTTCGTGACGAAGCAGTAACACTGGAAGAAGCAAGAACGGGTTCAATAAGGACCCTAGCTTCGGCAGAAAATGAAGAGGATTGCAAAATAACAAAAGACATCATAGAAGGGACCAGACTTCAAGTAATAGATCACATCAATAAGTATCAAGCTAAAACAGTTAAATGGCGTGATCAGATGGTAAGACTGAAAAACATCAAACCAGGACACTTGGTACTTTGGAGAGTGGCCAACCCAGATACAGTGGGAAAACTTTAGCTCAAATGGGTGGGTCCTTTCTTGGTGGTGTCTTCATCAAGACCTGGATCATACAAGTTGAAGGACATGGATGGTAATGACATTCCAAGATCATGGAATGCATATGAGCTTTGGAGATATTATGTGTGAATTCTGTAATCTTCTTATTTTTTTTCCTTATGGCACCCTTTTCCTTTCAAAGATGGGAGAAAGGTTTTCTAATGGGGCCTGTTGGGAGCCTTACTCTTCCGAAGGTCCTCAAAAATGTGACTAACCATATATTTTCAGCATGATTATGAATAATTACAGGAAACTTTGGCTATGGGATGAAGAACTTCTCTTATGACGGAATAAAGTGAGATAAATGAATGGGCGACAAAGCTAGAAGCCAAGGACCTTCGACTTAACATATTGACGAAGCTCAAGCATGATGATGACTGAAAGAGGCTAAAGATCTTACAATCCTCAATGGTTCATGTTAAGATTATAGGCAGTTACCAGGGATATAAATGTACTTTTATCCGGGCTACGTCCCGTGCCTATAAATAGATGAACAGTAACAACGTACTATTCACGCTGGATTGTAATCGCTCTCGCGCTATTCTTGCTCTCCCACCTTTTGGCAAGCCGAAGGTACTATTGTAATATGAATATTGTTAATGCTTATTCATGTTTAATGAGGATAATAATAAATGAATTATTGATATATAGCAATTATTATCTTCATTCTTATGTGTTCCCTTGGATTCTTTCACTTTCTTATTTATTATCATATTTATATGATAAAATGATGAAGGTGTGTCCTTCTCGACCTTCGTCTGAAGATCATTATATCCGAGAGGAAATAATGCTTCGAAGAACGAAGGTCTTTAACCATCAACAATTGTGTTGCCTTGTTCTTGATTTATAGCATCTGAGAACAAGTGACCAACATTGGCGCCCACCTCCGGTGAACTCATTTCCACAACCTCCGGAAGAGCATCCATCTTGGACATGCTGCCAAAAAAGGAAATGGTGCCAGGGGCTGCCCTACAACCAAATCAAGATGCTCTCTCTCTGCGAGAGGCCAGGAACCAAAAGAGAAAGGCCACCAGCCCAACTCTTCAGGAGGAGCAAATTGATCAAGAAATTAGGGACCTAGAAGCCATCCATCAGCAAGTGCAAAGGAAAAAGGAGAAGATGACCTGGTTGGCCGACCTTCAGAAGAAGATTGACGAAGCCGCTGAAGAAATATGTCATCTTACTCAAGATGACCAGGACCGAAGGCCTCAGTACAGGGAGCTTCGTCAGGAGAGCTCGTTCAACGAAGATGAATGGTATGATGACTTTCATCATGGTAACTTTACTTTTGATGATGCTTCTCCTCTGGCAGCAGAATTGCAGGCTATCCCATGGCCGCAATCCTATAAGCCACCCTAGTTACCCATGTATGATGGGCACTCGGATCCAAAGCAACTCTTGATGAGCTACGAGGCAACAGTATCCTCGTATGGGGGTAATGCCGCTGTCATGGCAAAGTCCTTCGTCATGGCAGTCCGAAGCGTGGTCTAGACATGGTACTCCTCTCTTCGTCTAGGAATAATTACATCATGGCAGAAGCTCAAGGATATGTTGGTCACCAGTTTCCAAGGTTTTCTGACGAAGCCAGTTACTGCTCAGGACTTGTTTCAATGCACGCAAGACCATGAGGAATACCTTGAGGCGTACGTCTGAAGGTTTTTGTGCCTAAGAGCACAAGCGCCCACAGTGCCCAATGAAATTGTCATTGAGGCCATGACCAAGGGACTTCGACTAGGACCTACAACCCAATATTTTGCCAGGAAGCCTCCACAAATCCTGGAGAAGCTCCTTCAGAAGATGGATGAGTACATCTGGGCCAATAATGATTTCCGCCAAAGAAGGGAGGAAGCCTACAGGTTTTCTAAAATGATCAGGGGCTTTGGATGGAGACTTCATCCCAGGCATGTCCGATCAGTTCATAACTCCAATGCCAATGATGAAAGGGCCAGCAATGTTCAACATGGCCATCACAGTTCTCAGTCTTCGAGCATGCAACAGACTTCATTCAGACCACCAGCTCCAAGAGGCAGAGGAGGAAGAAGTTTCAGTGGAGGAAGGTTCAACAATCAACCTAGAAAGTTGTACTGTCTTTTTTGTGGTGAGGACAAGGGCCACACAACAAGGACATGCCAGGTCACAATTCAGAAGCAGAAGGAAATTGCTGAAGCTAAGGTGCGACAGAATCAGCCGAAGCAAGTCCTCCACACTGCTTCGTGTTATTCTCCATACATCCCAGAATACGTAGGCAATCAACAACCTACAGCTTCTGTTGCTTCGGCAAGCCATTCCTGAGCTTCCTGGCCTCAGTTACCACCACCACCACCGCTGGTCCACAATCAGCAGCCAGAAGGGCGCAATCATACTCAGCAACAGCGCGACCTTCGGGAGGAGTCCAAAGCTCGCACAGTCAACAGCACTGTGCCTGAATCGAAGCATATTTACTAAAAGGATCACAGTTGCTCGGCCAAGGAATATGTTGATCTGATGTATCTTAACTCTTTCTACCTTTTATATTTTTTTGAAAGAAAAACAATACAGGAGAGATAAATTTTCAACTTGATGTAATAAAATTGTCGTTACATCATTGAGTGTGACAGAATTAAGTTACGAAGCTACAAAACCGTTTCTAAGGGAGCGCAGAGTAAGTTCTGAAGCTCAAAAGTCGTTCCTAAGGGAATGCAAAGCCAAAATACCACCTAAATCAAAGGTGAAGAAGCTCCAAAGTCGTTCCTAAGGGGATGCAGAGCTTAAATACCACCTAAATCAGAGGTGAAGAAGCTCCAAAGTCGTTCCTAAGGGGATGCAGAGCTTAGCTCCAAAGTCGTTCCTAAGGGGATGCAGAGCTAAAATACCACCTAAGTAAAAGTGAGGAGACTCTAAAGTCGTTCCTAAGGGATTGCAGAGTCTGGATGTGTTTTTGTGTGGTTGCTTATCTTCGACATAAACATCGTATTGCATCATACCATCAAATCATTTCACATAGCATTACATCATACATCATATCGCATTAGCAAGAAAATTGTGGAGAAGGAAAAATGCTCTCCTGAAAATATCCGATGGATTATGAAACAATGTGCTGAAGCACAACGTATACCTTCGATAGACACAATTTTACACAACAGGGAAATCTTCGTCAGCAATGTTATTATACAACAGCCATGGCAAAGAATGAGGTATTCAATCGATAGAGGTGGCTATTTTTCTTTGCGAAGCATGAAAAGAAGGGAACGTGTTTTTTCGCCGAAGCCTAAAAAATGGTATGTACACAAATTTCATGCATCACAAAGAAACATAATTACATTAATATACATATAAATATTTGATGTTTGACCCATTTACAAATATTACATTTCCTAGTATACAAGAGTTTAGTCTTCCTTCAGAATTCTTTCGGCGGCTTCATGGAAAAGTCTGTCGACGACATCGTCAACAACTTCATTAGCAATCTTCATAACATCTAAAGCCTCTTTCATAATTGGATCTTGTAGGATTACGGGGAGGCTACGCTAGCGCAAAACAAAATTTTCATCCCCATAATACCAAGAACTACTGCGGTTATAGGTCATGGAATTACCACTAGACGCGCAGAGAAGCGGAAGATGTCTCGATGTAGACGAACGCGTCGAGCAGTGCCGTGCAGTCGCCGGCGTCCTTCACGTCCTCGCACGGTTCGTCCAAGTGCTCCAGATGCAGCATCTCCGAGGTATCCACACGTACAGGGAGGAAGCGCCGCGTACCGAACTGCTAGGTTCGCGACGGCGGCTTGGCGAGGGCGAGAGGCGAGCAGCGGCTGCTGATTTGCAGGTGGCGAATTAGGTTATCTCTTAACCGCGCCCCCGCCCCTCATTATATAGGCGTTATGGTGGGCTTCTGACGCCGAGGCCCATCATTAACCCTAAAGCCCAGTCTAATTTCGGATCTAATCCGAATTAGGCTTCCTTCCCCTTAAGTGTGTGACCCTATAGGTTCACGTACAAATAGACATAGCCCGAGTACTCTTACTTGGCCCAATAATTGACAGCGGCCTCTAGCAAGACATGTCAACTCCTATGTGTACGTAAAGATCATATCAGACGAACCATTGCGACATTAAGTACATGCTGTTCCCTTTGTCTCACGATATTTGGTCTGGCTCTAAGCTGACCTCTCTTTCTCGATACTGTGAATTGGAATCCTTTCAATGGTTAACTCTTAACCCTAGCACGGCCATGCATTTCTTGATCCAATCACTCGAGGGGCCCAGAGATATCTCTCTCACAAAGAGAGGGACAAATTCCATCTTGACTGACCATGCCTCATAGCATGCTTCCTGACAAACCCAAAACTACCTTTATAACTACCCAGTTACGGGATAGCGTTTGATAGTCCCTAAGTAAGTCAATTCACATCTTGAGAACATGCGACAATCTCAGGTCTAAGGATACAGTATTCATGTTGCAAGAAGAGAACTATATTACAATATCTCACGTTGGGTCGGTCCAGCCTCATGTCATACATGCGCCCACATTATTAATTTAACATCTCCATGTTCATGACTTGTGAAATGTAGTCATCAACTAATACATGTGCTAGTCATCGACTCTGACTAGGGACACCATTTAGAATAACCATATAAGTAAAGAATCTCACAAACAATTCACATAATTGCTAATCAATACAATGTGCCTTCCATGGATATTCAATTAAGCAATATATATATCATGGATACAAAGAAATATGCTCATCTCTATGATTATCTCTAGGGCATATTTCTAACAGTCTCCCACTTGCACTAGAGTTAATCTAGAAGATATCTAATACCCATAGATCTCACGTGTGCCTCATGCTTAGGTTGTGGAAGAGGTTTTGTCAAAGGATCAGCAACATTCAAATCCGTTTGTATTTTGCATATCTTTATCTCACCCCGCCTAATGAATTCCCGTATGAGGTGAAACTTCCGCAATACGTGTTTGTTTTTCTGGTGGTTCCTTGGCACCTTAGCTTGCGCAATAGCCCCATTGTTGTCACAGTAGAGGTTCAATGGGCTAGATGCATTAGGAAACACACCAAGCTCGATGAGGAACTTTCTTATCCAAACACCTTCCTTCGCAGATTCAGAAGCTGCAATGTACTCGGCTTCTGTTGTAGAATCAGTCACAGTCTCCTGTTTGGAACTCTTCCAACTAACAGCACCACCATTTATTGTGAACACAAAACCTGATTGCGATTTTAACTCGTCTGGGTCAGTTTGGAAGCTAGCATCGGTGTAACCAGTTACAACGAGCTCCTCCTTACCCCCATATACCAGGAACATATCTTTAGTCCTTCTTAAGTACTTAAGAATGCCTTTTACCGCTGTCCAGTGATCCTCACCTGGATCAGCCTGGTATCTACTCGTAGCACTTATAGCGTATGAAACATCTGGGCGTGTACTTATCATGGCATACATGATTGAACCAATTGCTGAGGCGTATGGTACCTTACTCATGCGCTCCCGCTCATTAGCCGTTGCAGGACATTGCATCTGGCTAAGGTGTTTACCATGTGACATAGGTATGAACCCTTTCTTGGACTGTTCCATGTTGAACCATTTCAAAACCTTGTCAATGTACGTATCTTGACTTAATCCTATAAGCCTCTTCGACCTATCTCTATAGATCCTTATGCCCAAAATATATGCTGCTTCCCCTAAGTCCTTCATAGAAAAACTCT
Organism: Zea luxurians; assembly: GCA_029449295.1. NCBI lineage: Eukaryota > Viridiplantae > Streptophyta > Magnoliopsida > Poales > Poaceae > Zea > Zea luxurians. The sequence continues at coordinate 2,382,637 of JAOPSE010000139.1, read as the reverse complement.
TTTTCAGTGAAGCCTTGACGGACTCCAGCATAGGAATGTCATTCCCAATCAATAATATGTCATCCACATACAAGATTAGAAATACAACAGCGCTCCCACTTTCCTTCTTGTAAACACAAGCTTCTTCTTCATTCTGATGAAAACCAAGCCCTTTGATCACTTCATCAAAACGAATGTTCCAACTCTGAGATGCTTGCTTCAACCCATAAATGGATTTCTGAAGTTTGCATATCTTTCCAGCATTGATCGGATCGAGAAAACCCTCGGGCTGTATCATATACACGTCCTCATCTAGGTTTCCATTAAGGAAAGCTGTTTTGACATCCATCTGCCAAATCTCATAATCGAAATATGCGGCAATAGCTAGAATGATCCGAATAGATTTAAGCATCGCTACTGGCGAGAATGTCTCATCATAGTCAACTCCTTGAACTTGTCGAAAACCCTTTGCAACAAGTCGAGCCTTATAGATGTGAACATTTCCATCCATGTCTTTCTTCTTCTTATAGATCCATTTGCATTCTATAGGTCTAACACCATCAGGCGGGTCAACCAAGTTCCAAACTTGATTTTCTCCCATGGAATCTATCTCGGATCTCATGGCGACATGCCATTTCTCGGAATCTGGGTCCATCATCGCTTCTGAATATGTTGCAGGTTCGTCGTTGTCTAACAACAACACTTCCCCATTGCCCAACAATAGCACTTCTCCTCGTGCCTCGCGAAGCCTTGCTGACCTTCGTGGTTGTGGTGGTGATTCTCTTGCCATAGACGTCTCAACTTGTTCTGCTACATTAGCATCACTTGTTGAATCTTGTCCCACTGGCTCATCCTAAACTTCTTCAAGATACACCTTTTGTTTACTTTTCTCTCTTTTGAGAAACTCTTTCTCTAAGAACACACCGTTCCGGGCGACAAACACTTTGCCCTCTGACCGGTGGTAAAAGTAATATCCTAAAGTTTCCTTTGGATATCCCACGAACATGCACTTGTCCGATTTTGGAGTGAGTTTATCCGACTGTAGTCGCTTGACGTAAACCTCACAACCCCAAATCTTCAGAAAAGACAAGCTGGGAGTCTTCCCAGTCCACATCTCATATGGTGACTTAACTACGAACTTAGACGGTACCCTATTTAGTGTGAAAGCTGCTGTTTCTAGAGCGTATCCCCAAAACGACAAAGGTAGGTCCGACTGGCTCATCATTGATCGAACCATATCCAATAAAGTCCGATTACGTCGCTCAGACACGCCATTCCTCTGAGGCGTTCCAGGCGGCGTAAGCTGTGGAACAATTCCACAACTCTTTAGATGATTGCTAAACTCATGACTCAAATATTCACCACCACGATCTGATCGCAGTGCTTTAATTTTCTTGCCACGCTGATTTTCTACTTCATTCTGAAACTCTTTGAACTTTTCTAAGGATTCAGACTTGTGTTTCATTAAGTAGACATACCCATATCTACTAAAATCATCAGTGAAGGTTATGAAGTATTGGAATCCTCCCCTAGCTGTCGTACTCATTGGTCCGCACACATCAGTATGTATGAGTTCCAATAAATCTAACGTCCTCTCCGGTAAACCCGTGAAGGGCGCCTTGGTCATCTTACCAAGTAAGCAAGCTTCACATGTCTCGTATGATTCAAAATCAAACGAAGTTAAAAGCCCATCAGAATGAAGCTTCTTCATGCGATTCTCACTTATATGACCCAAACGACAGTGCCACATGTAGGTAGGACTTAAATCATTAGGCCGAGGCCTTTTAGCACTAATATTACAGATAGGTGCATCATCAAGATTTAAAATAAATAACCCATTCATAATGGATGCAAAAGCCACAAACATGCCATTCTTAGAGATCACACAACCATTGTTTTCACTCGCAAATGAATAACCATCCTTCATCAAACATGAAGGAGACATAATGTTTCGACTCATACTAGGAACTAGATAACAATTATTTAACTCCAAAATAAATCCTGATGGGAGGTGGAGTTGCATCGTCCCGACGGTCAACGCAGCAACTCTTGCATTATTGTCTACCCGGAAATCAACTTCTCCTCTTTTCACGCTTCTACTTCTTATCATTCCCTGCATCGAATTGCAAATATGGGCAACCGATCCGGTATCAAATACCCAAGAATTAATATAAGAATCAGCAAGAAAAATTTCTGTAATGTGAATAGCAAGTGTACCTGCTGCGGCTGTACCCTTACCGCCGCGATCCTTAATAGAGGCCAAGTACTGCTTGCAATTCCTTTTCCAGTGACCAAGTTCTTTGCAATAAAAGCACTCTGCATCTGCAGCTGGTCCAGCCTTGGGCTTTTGATTTGGCTTGGATACTGTATCCTTTGCCTTGCCCTTCTTCTTTTGAGATTTACCCTTCTTCTTAAAGTTGGGTTTGTTTTGGACCGCCATTACATGGCCGCTGCTGCCAGCGCTTTTCTTTATGTCCCCCTCTGCTGTTTTCAGCATGCCACATAGTTCATTGAGGCCCCTCTCCGCCCCATGCATATGGTAGTTCATGATGAAGTTTCCATAGCTGGGCGGAAGAGATGCCAAAATGAAGTCAGTGGCCAACTCTTGGCTTATTGGGAAGCCTAGCTTCTCCAACCTCTGACTGTAACCAACCATTTTGATTACGTGTGGCCCAACTGCTGCGCCTTCTGCTAGCTTGCATTCCAGAAAGGCTTTGGACACATTGAACCTTTCTGTCCTAGCCTGAGTCTGGAACATATCCTTGAGCGCCACGATCATATCGTGCACCTCATGGTTTGTCTCAAACTGCATCTGTAGCTCAGGCTCCATGCAAGCAAGCATTAGGCAACTCACTTCAAGATTTAGTATCCATTGCTTTCTTGTAAGCGGTTTTAGCTGCAGCAGTTGCATTTTCACCAGGATCCTCTGGTAGTGGGGTGTCTAGAACGTCTTCCTTTTTTCAGCCCTGAGAACAATTCTCAGGTTACGGATCCAATCCGTATAGTTTGTTCCATTTAACTTATCCTTTTCAAGAATTGATCGCAAAGTAAATGTTGGTGTGCTAGGTGCCATTTATCTACAACAAAATAATGCAAAATACTAAGACAAAAATATCCATGACAGAGTAAATCATATTAAACATTTAATAGTCTACTCCCACTAAAATCAATATCCCTCGATTGATACTTAGTGATTCAGAACCCACAACTAACAAGTCTACTAGTGAGCTTTAGCATCACCGCTAGAAGACAAGGTAGATCGGTAAGCAACTCCTTGCTAATCATATCATATATATGACTCCTGTTGTTGGGTGACATCTCTATGTCTCGACTCCCAACCTTATGCCTCAAAGTCCTTAACCATTAAGCTGACTTTGTTTAAGTTAACCAACCCTTTCTGCAGTTCGTATCCGATACAAACCTATCTAGTCAAGGAAAACTGGTGGCACCCTAATTTCATAGACCCACCACCAATTGTACAAGACTTATGATAGTGCAAGGTTTGGAGAGGCATTAAAGCTTAAACATTTATGAGGGATCGTCCTACTTATAACATTGCACGCAAGGACATATATGCAATATAAACAAGTAGAACAATAAGAATGGCATTCACACAACAGTTGTGATTCGGTATGGCTTGCTGTCACATGGTGATCCCCATCTCCAATAATCTGTCCATCACGATGATCTCCATCTCCATGATATAGGTATGCCATCCTCCAGGTGATGAGTCCTTCAAGACCTATCTAACGTATGCTGGTAAACAAATTACATATACGCTTTGGATCATCACATGTTGACACGCAGGTCATTACAATAAATTTGGACAATACATGTGGCTCCAGCCGTATTGCCCTGGTCACGACACGCAGGTCATAAATAATTTATTAACATGCATCATATACACAATAGCCATACCGATCACAAGATGTCCTGCAAAAACAGGTTAGACAAACACGTTTCTATACGTTCGCCACTTCAGCAGATAGCCACGGCGGTCCATGCATCGTATGTATGGAAATTCCATGCATCGTATGTATGGAAATTCCACTGGAAATCTCATGCGGTTGATCAAATCAACCCAAATCCGAGACTTTCGACCCGAAGAAGATTACACTCATGACGTTGATCTGTTACATCAATCTGCTAGTTGTGTACGCAGTTAGCCCCGATGGTGATTCCAGCCGGTAGGGGCAAGTCGCGCACATAACAGAGAAGGACGAACTGATCTCTCCAGTCATATCCGATGTAATCTACTTCAACCCTTTATAACCAATTGATCTAATCAAACCGTGCATCAAGTAGATCCATCTCATGAACCTAGATCCAGACCTAAAACTACGCAGAACCTGCTTTGATACCACTGTAGGATTACGGGGAGGCTACGCTAGCGCAAAACAAAATTTTCATCCCCATAATACCAAGAACTACTGCGGTTATAGGTCATGGAATTACCACTAGACGCGCAGAGCAGCGGAAGATGTCTCGATGTAGACGAACGCGTCGAGCAGTGCCGTGCAGTCGCCGGCGTCCTTCACGTCCTCGCACGGTTCGTCCAAGTGCTCCAGATGCAGCATCTCCGAGGTATCCACACGTACAGGGAGGAAGCGCCGCGTACCGAACTGCTAGGTTCGCGACGGCGGCTTGGCGAGGGCGAGAGGCGAGCGGCGGCTGCTGATTTGCAGGTGGCGAATTAGGTTATCTCTTAACCGTGCCCCCGCCCCTCATTATATAGGCGTTATGGTGGGCTTCTGACGCCGAGGCCCATCATTAACCCTAAAGCCCAGTCTAATTTCAGATCTAATCCGAATTAGGCTTCCTTCCCCTTAAGTGTGTGACCCTATAGGTTCACGTACAAATAGACATAGCCCGAGTACTCTTACTTGGCCCAATAATTGACAGCGGCCTCTAGCAAGACATGTCAACTCCTATGTGTACGTAAAGATCATATCAGACGAACCATTGCGACATTAAGTACATGCTGTTCCCTTTGTCTCACGATATTTGGTCTGGCTCTAAGCTGACCTCTCTTTCTCGATACTGTGAATTGGAATCCTTTCAATGGTTAACTCTTAACCCTAGCACGGCCATGCATTTCTTGATCCAATCACTCGAGGGGCCCAGAGATATCTCTCTCACAAAGAGAGGGACAAATTCCATCTTGACTGACCATGCCTCATAGCATGCTTCCTGACAAACCCAAAACTACCTTTATAACTACCCAGTTACGGGATAGCGTTTGATAGTCCCTAAGTAAGTCAATTCACATCTTGAGAACATGCGACAATCTCAGGTCTAAGGATACAGTATTCATGTTGCAAGAAGAGAACTATATTACAATATCTCACGTTGGGTCAGTCCAGCCTCATGTCATACATGCGCCCACATTATTAATTTAACATCTCCATGTTCATGACTTGTGAAATGTAGTCATCAACTAATACATGTGCTAGTCATCAACTCTGACTAGGGACATCATTTAGAATAACCATATAAGTAAAGAATCTCACAAACAATTCACATAATTGCTAATCAATACAATGTGCCTTCCATGGATATTCAATTAAGCAATATATATATCATGGATACAAAGAAATATGCTCATCTCTATGATTATCTCTAGGGCATATTTCTAACAGATCTGACTCAGGGTTGTATGGCTCTGGTAGTGGAGAAAGGCCGGCTGTAATAAAGAACATAATAGTGAATTTCGAAGCTATAAATAAAGAATGAGACAAAAAAGTTTTTAAGGATACCTATAATTATTGTGCGTTCAATAGCTTCTTCAGCTTCCTTTGCCTCTACTCGGGCATCGTGAGATTCTTTTTCACTCTTTTTTATAGCTTCATCAGCCATCTCACGGTCGCCCTTCATCCAAACATCGTAATAGAACTTTCCACCCATCAAAGTAGCTTCGGTTGAAGGTTCCTTCGTATCATCTACAGAAAAATGGCTTCTGCCTAGGCTGCAGCCTTAACATGTTCACAGCCAGTCTTCTCCAAAACTATTGCAACCCCTCGGGCACCGGCGAAGGCACAAAAATCCCCACGGTCGCTTCGCTGATCCATCGAATAACTCCTTCAGGATCGCCTCGGATAGATTTTTGCTCTGATGAGTATGCACCCAACACTACCGGAATCGCGTTCTTTGCCTCGGCAAAGGCTATTTTACACTCGGCAAAGCCTTTGCCGAGTGTAACACTCGGCAAAGAACACTCGGCAAAACACTCAACAAATTAAGAATCGAAAAAAATAAAAAAAAACAGCAAAATATTTTTTTAAATTCTAGGAACAACTCTCCAACCCTACCTATTACCTTACCCGTTGCCCTATCATTCTTCACTATTATTTTGAATATGTTTTGTAAATAGTGAGATTCGAACTCGCAACCTCTCTCTCGCGCATACCGTCCTATACCACTACACTACTGCACCAATTATGTCTATATTACGTTTTCATTCCCCATGTACTATAACAAATTAAGAGTAATTTGATTATTTAAGGCACTAAATGAGTTCGTTTGAAAATGTGACCAACTATAAAGTTGCATAACTTTTTGAGATCTACAAGTTTTATTTTAATAGTTTCTACATCCGAGACCGTTTACAAAATTTGAATTTTAAATTTAAAAACTTCACATGAATTTTTCAATGATAAGATGATTTCAAATCAAAAAATTGTCAACTACAAAGTTTCATTACATTTTAAGACCTACAAATTTTATTTTGGTGGTTTTTCCATCCGAGACAGTTTGAAAAATTCAAATTTCAAAATTCAAACATAGTTTTGCATAACAAGATGATTTCAAACCAAAATATTGTCAACTACAAAGTTTCATAACTCTTCAATACCTACAACTTTCATGTTGGTGGTTTTTTCTTTTGAAGTCATTTTCAAAATTCAAATTTTAAATTTTTGAAATTCAGACGTAGTTTTCGTTGACAATATGACTTCAAATGAAAAAGTTGTCAACTATAAACTTCTATAACTTCTCAAGATCTACAAAGTTTATTTTGGTTGTTTGGTCATTTGTTTATCTCACATGATGGTTCTAATAATATGCACAAATTCTATATGTCTCTTTCGTAGTTTCGTAAACTATGAGAGAGATATAGGTTTTATGAACAAATTTATTTTTATTTTGTCATATGAAGAAATGTTCAATATATAAATTGTACATCATGATGAGTTATACAAATTTGTAGTTGAAAACTTTTTCATTTGAATTAATTTACTACTTTAAAATGTGATTTTTAAATTGTCTTTGCCTAGTGTTGGAGAAAAAACACTCGGCAAAGAGCTCTTTGCCGAGTGTTGTATTTGTGACACTCGGCAAAGAGCCCTTTGCCGAGTGTCAAAAAAAGACACTCGGCAAAGAAATTCTTTACGGAGTGTCAAAAATAAAACACTCGGCAAAGAGCTTCTTCGCCGAGTGTTTTCTTTTACCGAGAGTTTTTTGCGTGGCACTCGGCAAAGAGCTTCTTTGCCGAGTGCCCGAAATAAAACACTCGGCAAAGAATATGGAACTCGGCAAAGAGCCAAATTCCGGTAGTGCAACTTTGCAAAGCTATCTTTTAGTTTCCTTGCACAATCCATCGATACTTCATAGCATTTTTCTTTGGAATCCCGAAGTTCTTTAATATTTTTCTGCACCCTTGTTGTTTCCATTTCACTTATTTCCTTTTTCGCTTTCGTGACTTCGAAATCTTCATTTATTTCAGCAAGTTTTTTCTTTAAACCTTCAACCTCGACTTTGTGAGCTTTGGCTTGTGCGTTCAACTGGGCTTCGCTGGTTTTCAGCTTATCCACTAAGGAGAGCATTATTTTGTCTTTTTCAATAGCTTCATTCCTTAGTGTAATAACTTCTGATCGAAGATTTCCAAGCGCTAGCTGGCAGCTTTCATCTTCTGCTTTCTTCTGGGTCTTTAAAGCGTTGCTCAGAATTAAGCCCTACAAAAATAAACGATGAGCACATACTGAAAAGGAAACAAATTACAAAAATAATCTACTTTTTAACAAATGAAAGTGTTCCCACCTTCAAACTATTATAGGCAAGGCTATCTGTGAGTTGGTCCTTCGTCATTGCAGACAAACCTAACTCGAGCTTCGGATATCCTATATTGTCTGGCATATCCTGACAGACATGAATCTCTTTATTGTCAAGCAGACAATAAAGGAAGTCATCTTCATCATCCCCACCATACACCAAGGACTCTCGAGGGTACTGTAGATCCCTGGCATAATGTTGTGCTTCAGCAATTTGATCATTTGATAATTTTTCCCTGAAGCATGACGTACTATGAAATCCAATTCCTCGACAGGGGCTTCGGGGGCAGGGAACTCGGATCCTTCGGTAGCACCTTCTTTTCTTAACATTGATGGTCCCAAGGCAGCCTCCGAAGGCCTTGTTTCAACACCCTCCTCATTGGCCCTCGAAGGTCTTGCTTCGACGGGGTTGAGGGCTCAGCCTTAACCGCAGCCTGCGCTGTGCCAGCCTCGGCAGGTCCCTTTACAATCTTCCCCTCTACAGCAGGCGCTGAGGCAGGAGTTGACACCTTCACTGATTCTATAACAGTGTCCAATACGCTTGCTGTTGGGGACTTGTTCTCAAATGCTAAGAATCAAGAACAAGGCAACACAAAGATGTTAAATATTAAATACCCTTCGTCCGCTGAAGCATTATCTCCTCAAGGGTTTAATGAACTTCGGACGAAGGTCACAAACATAACATTACGAAGGTAACAGAAATAATATAAAACGATGTGAAATGTAGAATATTAAAGATAAATATGTTGGAGATAAATGGCACGATTCACATATTTATTATCTGAATCTAAAATGTTTGAATACAATGTTTAAGGTATGCTTATACCTTCGCCTTGACAAGCAATAATTCCCGAGTGATGCTCTTGCAATTACCGGAATGCGTGAACAGTAAAGGAATACCGTTCACTATTTATAGGCACAGGACACAGCCTGTGAGGAATTACAATCATGCCCTTCACAAAAGTTTACAACAATGACTCAGACCCCTACAGGCTAAAAGGTCATTCTATCTTTAAGTCGGTTCGACCCTTCATCTTCGGATATGTTATAATCCCGAAGCTTCATGAATGATACCTTCATCGTCACGTACGGACAGCTTCAGCCACAGCTGTTCCTTTCTGTAGGACCTTCGGCGACGAAGCATGTTCCCAACAGTAGCCCCTTCGCGGTGCTAGATCGTTTTTCGTAACGAGCTTGATCCGTGAAAAAAGTCTCTTAGGCTTCAGGAAGCCGAAGGTCCGAAAAACACCTTCCCTGAGCTCATTGTCGAGAAACGATACAGTTTCCGAGCGCGTAGCGATTCCACCATGCGGGTTCACTATTCTGGTTTTTGCGGTCCACCGTTCAGCGGGTGCGAGCAACCGTTTGCTTGGTGTAAAAATCCTGACGATTCACCTTCTTTCCTGCAACACTATATAAACAGACGGGTAGGTGTGAAGTTACCACAGCATTCATTGCTATTGCACTGTTTTGCTGCCAAAATTTTTAACCATAGCCGAAGCTTGACTTTCGCATTCGAACGAAGCTCTAGTTTAGCGTCTGCTTCGTCAGAAGAAGGGCTTCAGGAAAAAGGTTATTAATTTCCGAGCAATTTTCAAGATATTCAAAATCAAATGGCCAAAGTGTGCTCCACTGCTAGGGCTGAGCGCGAAGGAGACGAAGCCGAAGCTGCGGAAGCTGTCCCTATTTCGGAAGCAATGAGGCGAAGTGGGTTGGTGACATCGGAGAACACTCATGCTGCCAAAGCAGAACAAGCAGATATTGAAGAGACTGATTCTGAAGATGATCACAATATCGCAATACCAAGCAAGCCTAGCCACCTGGACTTCGGAAAGTCAACCATCTCCAAGGCTGATTTCCCGAAGATGGTAAAATCGGGCTACTTTAGCGAAGATGAGAAGAAGGTGGTTCGCTTCGGTGGAGAAGAAACTACCCCGAAGCCACAGAAAGATGAAATAGTGATTTTCAAGAGCTTCCTCAAAGCCAGTTTGAGATTTCCTTTGAATAGGATGATTGCTGATGTGCTGAAGAAGTTTGGTATCTATTTTCATCAACTAACTCCTAATGCCATTGTCAGACTTAGTGTTTATATTTGGGCTCTCCGAAGCCAGGGGGTGGAGCCATTTGCCGAAGGTTTCTGCCAGGTGCACGAGCTACATTATCAAACTAAGTCCAGAAAAGATGGGTTACATGAAAATTTTGGTTGTTATAATTTTGCCTATCGGAAGACTACAAAATTTCCTGTGATTAGCTACCGAAGCAAGTGGCCGGCAGGCTGGAAATCGGAATGGTTCTACGTCAAAGTTGACGATGACAAGGAGAAGCTAGTACAGAGCCCGCTTGAACTGATCTTTGGAGAGACCAGACCCCACTGCAATATGACACCAGAAGGTCCAACTCAATCGCGTTGGCTGAATTCAGAACTATTGCTGAGCACATTGGCACTAGAGATCTTGTGCAGGAATTTCTGTCGTTCAAAATATTTCCAACTATGAAGGAATGGGCTATGCCGAAGCTCGAAAAAGAGAAGAAAGAGGGGGAACTTGTCCGCCTGCCCTACCACTACAAGTTCAAGAAATATTTTAAAGAACCCTGCCAAAAATGGCTCGAAACAATCGAAGTGATGAGTATTGAAATTCTTGGGAATTATTCTAAAAAAGATCAATTGTTGACAGCAGCCTTCGGCACCCGGCCAAAACGAAGGCTAAGCAGAGTGCTTGATGCTATAGGCTTTGAATACCCTGACTATGAGCGGCTAGACAAGGGTGCCGAAGGGCAGAAAAGAAAACAAGTGGCTAACACTTTAACTAAAGACGACGAAGATCAACCAGAAAAGAAAAAAGAAAAGCTTGAACCGAAAGTAGTTGCTCCAAGAAAGAGAAAAGCTGCATCTCCGAAGCCTGCATCTCCAGAACCAGAGAGATTGATCCGAGATGAAGAAGTGTCTGTGACACCTTCTGCTGCCGAGGTAGAAGAAATTTTGAAGGTAATAACTGAATCTTTGCCTGTCAAGCTAAGTCTGCTGGCACCGGAACTGACAAAGTTTTTTCAGAAGGACAAAAAAACTTCGGCAGCAGAAAGTCCTGCGAAGCCGAAAAAACGGAGAATCATTCAAGTGACAGATGTGATCCATCAGACGCCGCCACCGGCGACGGTGTCAAAAATTGCCTTTACCGAGACTGCCGAAGCCGAAGGCACCGCAACCGAAGCTACCGGAGTGAAAACCACTGAAGCTGAAACCGGCGAAGCCGAAGCTACCGGGGCCAAAGCCGAAGCTACCGGGGCCGAAGCCGGGACCACCGAAGAGTCGAACTTGGAAACCACACTTGAGGTTATTGACAATATACTCCTGAAAATGGCTGAAGAAGAAGCTGTTATGGCTGCGGTGAACACGGCAACTGAAAAGGGGAAAGAGCAAATTGGTGAAATTTCGGGGGAAGGAGATTTTAACTTTCAAGATTTGCTTGGACAAGAGCTAACAGACGCCGAAAAAGAAGAATTGAAAAAACATGCCATATCTTGCGGATATAAATCAGGAGCTATGCTATTTGGTGGGGTCAACGAAGGGAAGCTAAGATGCCTTCGGAATCGTACCGAGGCCAAAATTGTTAGAACCCTCTCAAAAAGCATTGGCTTGCCGAAGATAGAAGCAGACCTCTGCAGATACCAGTGACATCATGTCGCTGTCAGCCTGCTTTACGCGAATTTTAAGGTAAAAATATTATTATTATTTTATTATTGTTATTTTTTATATCTTTTTCTGACGAAAGTTGTTTTGGCAGAGTATATTATTAAGTAAAGTGCTGAAAATGCAACAAGATCTTAAAGAGGAGAAGAACAAGGCTATCATCAAAGATTTAGAAGAAAAAGTTGAAAACTACGAAGCTGTTTTGAAGAAGAAGGACTTTGCCATACAAGATCTTGAAATTATGGCTAAAGAACACGAAGGTGCTTTAGAAAAGAAAGACTTTATTATTCAGTCTATGGAAGGCTCCTTGGCCGAGGTCCAAGCCGAAAATGACAGTTTAAAGAATGAACTACTCAAAAAGTCGGAAAAATATGAGCAAGAAAAAGAGAAGCTTGAAGCAAGTCTCAAGACTGCGCTCAAGAAAAATTCAAATTTGCAAGAATCATTGAAAGATCTCCAAGAGAAATGTCTAAATTTTGGCAGCCGATGCGTGCAGCGGCTGAAGGACGTATTTCACTCTATCGGAGCCAGCTCTGAAAAGTTTTCACCTTCAGCCAAAAACCTGCCCAGCACCTTGGAACATATTGAAGGCGAGGTTGATGCTCTTGACGAAGTTATTGGGGGGCATGCCGATTTCTGCGCCCTGGTAGCTTCTCGAGGCACAGCTGCCGCTTTTCTGAAGGCCGGCTGCACTCATGGGAAAATCGTGAATAGACCGAACTTTAGCTTGTCAGCAGCAGACTTGATTGATATCCCGAGCCTAGCCCGAAGCATCGGGAATAGATTTATGACCCAGATTTGGGTAAATGGCGGGCGAAAGATGGCTGGTGACGAAGCTCGAAGTCACCATAAGCCGGTAAGAAACTTATATTTGTTACTTTTACCTTCTCCTTGAAATTTGCACCTTTCTTATTCTGCTCCTTAATATGTGCAGGACGACGAAGCTGAAGTATGACGAGGCTGAAGCTTGATAGTTGCTAGAATAGACTTTCCTACAAAAAATTCTGAAGGGATCCTTGTAATATCATTATGGAAAAAACTTATGTAAATTTGTACATACCTTGTAATATATTTTGTCTCCTTTATCCGTGTGCAATCTGCTTTGTTGTGGACGAAACTTCTCCTTTTGAGCCGAAGGCGAAAAACACCTTCCCTTCTTTTCGTACACAACGAAGCATGAAAACTTCCTCTTTGTAGGAAGTCTTTCCTCATTGCCGAAGCATCTGACTTTTTTGTGTGGTACGATGATGATTCTATATGTCTAAATGAATGTTTATGAGTGCAAATGACATGATGTAATGTATTGTGCAGATAAATATCGGGACACATATATTCAAAAATCATAATCATAGACCTTCATCCCCTTGGGAATGATTCAAATCTTTCTGCCGTTTACTTTTCGGTCTCACCGTTTATTTTTCGGTGTATCAGCGTTGACTTTTCGCTGTAAGCCTCCCTTAGGAGCTTCTTCGCCTTTTACTTTCAGCGGAATCAGCGTTGACTTTTCGTTGTAAGCATCCCTTAGGAGCTTCTTCGCCTTCTACTTTCGGCGGAATCAGCGTTGACTTTTCGCTGTAAGCTCTGCATTCCCTTAGGAACAACTTTTGAGCTTCTCCCTGTTTTCTTTTTCCTTTGCATTTACATTTACATTTTTGGGGGATATCATTCTTATAGAATTGAAATAAGGGAAATTACATGTTGTGGCCCCATTAAAAACCTTTCTCCCCCTTTGGAAAGGAAAAGGGTGCCACAAAAAAGAATAGAAAAAATTACATCAAGCTAAACATAATATCGCCGAAGCTCATCCGCATTCCATGATCTAGGGATGTCGTTGCCGTCCATATCCTTTAATCTGTAGGAACCGGGTCTTGACGAAGATACTACCAAAAAAGGGCCTTCCCACTTCAGCTGTAGTTTGCCTACTGTGTCTGGGTTGGCCACTCTTCGAAGCACCAAATGTCCTGGCTTAATGTTCTTCAATCGAACCTTTCTATCACGCCATTTTATTGTTTCGGCTTGGTATTTATTGATGTTTTCCACAGCCTGAAGCCTGATCCCCTCTATAGCATCTTTTTCCACAGAGCAGTCAGCTTCATCTTCGCCTTTTGCCGAAGCTATTGTTCTTATTGATCCTGCTTTGGCTTCTTCCGGGGTTATTGCTTCGTCACCAAACAATAGTTTGAATGGCGTAAAGCCTGTTGATCTTGACGTTGTTGTGTTATGGCTCCACACCACTTTGATTAATTCTTCTGGCCACTTTCCCCTAGGCTGATTGAAGATTGACTTCATTATTCCTGTCATTATGATCCCATTAGCTCTTTCGACTAGTCCATTTGATTCTGGATGTCGAACTGACGCAAAATGGATCTTCGTGCCAATTTGGTCACAAAACTCTTTAAAAGCTTCAGAGTCAAACTGCATTCCATTGTCCACAGTAATGGCCTTCGGCACTCCGAAGCGACAAATAATATTTTGCCAGAAAAACTTTTGGACAGTGACCGAAGTTATTGTGGCTAAAGGCTTTGCCTCAATCCATTTAGAAAAATATTCCACTGCCACTACAACATATCTTAAATTTCCTTGTGCTGGTGGTAGCGGACCTAACAAATCAAGGCCCCACCTTTGCAACAGCCAAGTGGGTTGTATTAACTGAGTTAGGGACGAAGGTTGTTTTTGATCTCTTGCACATTTCTGACAACCTTCACACTTTTGCACTAGTTCCGCTGCATCCGAAGCTGCTTTTGGCCAATAAAATCCTTGACGAAAAACTTTTCCCAACAAAGGCCTAAATCCAATATGAGATCCACACAGGCCTGCATGTATTTCCTTCATCAATTCTATGCCTTCGGCTCTGGATAAACACTTGAGCAACGGGGAACAGACCCCACGCTTGTATAATTCCCCTTCTATAATGACATATGGTCGAGCTCTTGCTTCTATCCTCCTGTTATAAGCTTCGTCATCTGAAAGAAAATTACCCTGAAGGAAAGAGATGATTTCAGTTCTCCAATCTTCACTATAGACAGGGGATATGTTGAGGACCGCTCTTTCAAGAAGCTCAACCGAAGGTGCTTTTATTGTTTCGAAAAATACTTCCGAAGGTAAAGACAGCCCCTGTGCTGCTGACTTGGCTAATAGATCAGCATATTCATTTTCTCCACGAGGAATGTTTTTAACAGAGAATCCTTCAAAGGAAGCCTCAATTCTTCGGACTGTATCTAAATATTTTTCAAGCTTCAAATCTCTTGCCTTATAGCTTTTGTCAATACGACCAGAAATATCTTGGGAATCAGTTTTAAGAATGGCCCTTCTGATTCCCATTGCCTTTAACTTTCAAAGACCCAAGAGCAGAGCTTCGTACTCAGCAATATTGTTTGTGCAACTGAAATCAAGTCTTGCTGCATAACAAGTTTTAACTTTGGAAGGTGAAACCAACACAGCAGCTGCTCCTGCTCCGAAGGTTCCCCAAGACCCATCGCAAAACACTGTCCATGCTTCGGCATCCTTATTCGTTTCTTCCTCCTGAGCCCCTGGCGTCCAGTCAGCAATGAAGTCTGCCAACGCTTGGGACTGAATCGAAGATCTATGCACATAATCAATACAAAATTCATTGAGCTCTGCAGCCCATTTTCCGATCCTTCCAGTAGCTTCTCGGTTTCTCATAATATCCTTCAACGGTTGTGAAGAAGGAACAATTATATTATAAGCTTGAAAATAATGCCGAAGCTTCCTGGAGGCCATCAAAACAGCATACAGTACCTTCTCCAATTCTGTATAATTTTTCTTTGATAATCTAAGAACTTCGGATACAAAGTATATTGGGGTCTGCTTTTTGACTTGGCCTTCCAGCTTCTCCTGAACAAGTGCTGCACTTACCGCTGAGTGCGAAGCTGCCACATATAATAACAAAGGAGCCCCTGGCGTTGGTGGAGTTAATGTTGTTAGATCTATTAAATATTGCTTCAGCTCTTCGAAGGCTTTTTGCTGGACTGGTCCCCATTGAAAAACCTCGGCTGACTTCAGCACTTCGAAAAATGGCAAATTTCTCTCTGCTGATCTAGATATGAATCTGTTGAGAGATGCCAGTCTTCCTGTCAATCTTTGAGCCCCCTCCTTTGTACTTGGTGGTTCCATTCGAATGATAGCTTCGATTTTGCTTGGATTAGCCTCAATTCCTTTTGTTGAAACTAGACAACCAAGAAATTTCCCCTTCTTCACTCCGAAGACACATTTTTCTGGATTCAGCTTTAAACCAGCCTGTCTAAAATTAGCGAAGGTCTCTTGCAGATCAGCAATGTGATTATCTTGCTTCATGCTTTTCACAATGATATCATCAACATAAGTTAGCACATTCCTGCCTATCTGAGAATGGAGAACCTTCGCTGTCATTCTGCTGAAGCTTCCTCCAGCATTTTTAAGCCCTTCAGGCATCCGAAGGTAACAATATGTTCCACTAGGGGTTATGAAGCTGGTCTTCGGCTCATCCTCCTTCTTCATCCAGATTTGATGATAGCCTGAATAACAATCCAACAGACTCATGAGCTCTGATGAAGTTGCTGCATCAACTAAGGAATCTATCCTCGGCAATGGAAACTCATCCTTCAGACAAGCCTTATTGAGATCAGTAAAGTCGATACACATCCTCCATTTACCATTGGCCTTCTTTACCACAACAGTGTTAGCCAGCCATTCTGGGTACTTTACCTCTCTGATAACTCCGGCACTGAGGAGTCTTTTCACTTCATTCCGAGCACCTTCAGCCTTATCATCAGACATCTTTCGAAGCCTCTGCTTCCTGGGTCTGAATGATGGATCAACATTAAGGGAGTGTTCAATAACATCCCTGTTAACTCCGCAAAGATCATTAGCTGACCAAGCAAAGACATCTTTATTGTTGAACAAAAACCTTATCAAGGTTTTCTCCTGTTCTTCGGACAATTGAGATCCCAGTAGTACCTTCTGCTCTGCTACATCCTCACATAAGAGCATGGGCTTCGGCTGATCAGCCGAAGCAGCTTTTTCCCTTCTGAACTTGTACTGCTCACAAGCTTCAGCTCCATCTATGTTATGGATTGTTTTTGAATCTGTCCAATTTCCTTCGGCCCTTCTGGCAGCTTCCTGACTTCCATGAATAGCAATGGGCCCTTGGTCCGAAGGTATCTTCATGCAAAGGTAAGCTGGATGAAGAATTGCTTCGAAGGCATTGAGAGTACCACGACCAATGATAGCATTGTAAGGATACTCCATGTCAATAATGTCAAACACAATTTGCTCAGTCCTTGTGTTGTTGACAAATCCGAAGGTTACTAGCATGGTAATCTTCCCATGTGCTACAATTTGCCGCCCTCCGAAGCCACAAAGAGGGTGCGTGGCATCATGGATCTTGTCTTCGGGATCTTGCATTTGTCTAAAAGCCTTAGCAAATATGATATCTGCAGCACTGCCTGTATCAACCAAAACATTATGGACCAGAAATCCTTTGATCACACAAGAGATAACCATAGCATCATTGTGTGGGTGGTCCTTGAGTTGAAGATCTTCTTGAGAGAAGGTAATTGGAATGTGAGACCATCTTGACTTGATGAAGGGTCCTTGCACCCCGACATGCTGTACCCTTCTTTGTGCCTCCTTCTTCTGCTTCTTGTTAGCTGGCTCTGAGCATGAACCGCCTGTTATGGGAAGTACCAGCTTCAGAGCCGAAGCAGCTCCAGCTTGATCGTTGAACGAAGCCATTAGCTCAAAAAAAAGGTGGAAGTGAGTTGACCGGAGGTGGGCGCCAATGTTGGGGACTTGTTCTCAAATGCTAAGAATCAAGAACAAGTCAACACAAAGATGTTAAATATTAAATACCCTTCATCCGCTGAAGCATTATCTCCTCAAGGGTTTAATGAACTTCGGACGAAGGTCACAAACATAACATTACGAAGGTAACAGAAATAATATAAAATGATGTGAAATGTAGAATATTAAAGATAAATATGTTGGAGATAAATGGCACCATTCACATATTTATTATCTGAATCTAAAATGTTTGAATACAATGTTTAAGGTATGCTTATACCTTCGCCTTGACAAGCAATAATTCCCGAGTGATGCTCTTGCAATTACCGGAATGCGTGAACAGTAAAGGAATACTGTTCACTATTTATATGCACAAGACACAGCCTGTGAGGAATTACAATCATGCCCTTCATAAAAGTTTACAATAATGACTCAGACCCCTACAGGCTAAAAGGTCATTCTATCTTTAAGTCGGTTCGACCCTTCATCTTCGGATATGTTATAATCCCGAAGCTTCATGAATGATACCTTCGTCGTCATGTACGGACAGCTTCAGCCACAGCTGTTCCTTTCTGCAGGACCTTCGGCGACGAAGCATGTTCCCAACACTTGCCATCCTCCTTCTCTTTGGAGTTAGTAAAGCAATCTTATGTACCTTCGACAGTTTAGTTTCTTGCAATGCACTCAAGGCTTTCAGCTGCTCCGCTGCTATCTTCGGTTTTGGCTCCTCAGTCGACTCTGTCTTGGCTTCGGCAGGAGCGGGGTAACTTGACTCAAAAGTAGAAGACCCTTCAGCAGGCCTTGGCTCTTTGGTTGTCTCAGTACGTTTGGGGCGATGTGTCAAAACTTTAACCTTTTTTGGCTTCGGCGTAGTAGAAATCGCCGAAGCAGCAGCTCTTCTTTTCTTTCCTTGCTTTCGCGAAGGATAGCAATAATCTGGGTATACGAAGCCAATAACATCAAAAACCCTATTCAACCTTTTCTTGCCTTGACCTCCGAAGGCCTCTATCATGGCATCATCTTTAGCCCTTGAGTAGGCACCAAGCAACTCATCGCTGGTTCCGTCAATGGCATCTAGCCAGTCGTCGTTTGGTTCATCAAATTGGCTTCTATATTTGAATGTATACTTCAAATAGACTAGGCCACCTTCGCTAGACCTAGCATCAGCCTTCTTCGGCATCTCCCACCCACACTTTGTAGGCAATATGCTCCTAGACTAAGTCTCTGGTGCCTATGTAAGTGCATACTGTGTTATAAGTAGCTTGGCACGCTTGTATGTCGTTCCCAAGGGCAAGAGATGGTCTCCTAATGCCGAAGTGAGACCATATGGGACGTTGGATAATCCCCTTGATGTTTTCCCTTTCAACCAGATCATTCTTCACATAAAACCATTCTTGCATCCAGGCCCCTAGCCATCTCTTGCGAAATGTTGGAACCAGGTTACTTGCTTCAGAACGGATTACAAAGCCATAACAACCAAAGTTGTTGTGATATTGTTCTTTTCCGGTGGCCTTTGTCTCATAAGACAATTCATGCATATTGCAGAAGCATTTCACATTTGGTTCTTGTCCTTGGCTCCTCATGGCCCAAATATAGATCCCCATCTTGATGATGGCTTCGGGGGTAAGCTGATGAAGGTAGACTTCGAAGGTTTTCACCACTTCGACCAGCATACTATCTAAAGGAAACTGAAGCCCTGCTTTCATGAAACTTCTATAGACAACCACCTTGTCAGCTTCGGGCAGAGGTACATTATTCTCCCCTCCAGCCCTCACAATAGAAATGCCACGAAAGTATCTTCCTCTCATGGCATCAATTTGACCCTGCTTCGTCGTCGATTTCCCGAAGACAACATGGCTCGGCCTCCAGGGCCGGTCTTCGACACCCTCATTCTCACTTTCTGCATCAAAGTCTTCACTATCACTGGAACCCTCAGATATCCCAGTTAATGTCTCATGTGCAATCTTTTCTGCATTGGTTCTCTCCATAGCTTTGTAAAATTCGGACAGCACCGGGTCGACAGCTTTCTTCTCACCAGCCATCAAATCGAAACTTGTTGAAATGCCGAAGCTTAAAATCTCGACAAAACAAGAAAGTTTAAAATGACGAATATAGTGTAAACAACTGAAATAGCACGAGAAACGCTTTCAATACGAGCTCATATTTATATGCATAGCGCCCCACGACTTGGTGGGACTGGCTTGTCTATGTCGTCCACTATTCTAGCGAAGGGAAGGTGTTTTTTTGGACCTTCGGCAAAAGGCCTTCGTCCATGTCGCAATCTAAATTTGTTACAAGGAAACAAATTAATACCGTGAGGGGCTACTGTTGGGGCCTTCCTCTTCCTAAGGTCCTAAAAAATGTGAGTAACCATATGTTTTCAGCATGATTATAAATAGTTACAGGAAACTTCGACTATGGGATGAAGAACTTCTTTTATGACGGAATAAAGTGAGATAAAAGAATGGGCGACGAAGCTAGAAGCCAAGGACCTTCGACTTAACATATTGACGAAGCTCAAGCGTGATGATGACTGAAAGAGGCTAAAGACCTTACAATCTTCAATGGTTCATGTTAAGATTATAGGAAGTTACCAGGGATATAAATGTACTTTTATCCGGGCTGCGTCCCGTGCCTATAAATAGATGAACGGTAACACCGTACTATTCACGCTGGATTGTAATCGCTCTCGCGCTATTCTTGCTCTCCCACCTTTTGGCAAGCCGAAGGTACTATTATAATATGAATATTGTTAATGCTTATTCATGTTTAATGAGGATAATAATAAATGAATTATTGATATATAGCAATTGTTATCTTCATTTCTATGTGTTCCCTTGTATTCTTTCACTTTCTTATTTATTATCATATTTATATGATAAAATGATGAAGGTGTGTCCTTCTCGACCTTCGTCTGAAGATCATTATATCCGAGAAGGACGAAGGTCTTTAACCATCAACAATTGTGTTGCCTTATTCTTGATTTATAGCATTTGAGAACAAGTGACCAACAGAGCCATAGGTTGTAATTTTTATTTTTTGTACTGCCCTGTGCAATACAAGGGCCAAATTCCCCACATGTAAAATGTAAGGATCTGAGATTACACCATCAAGTGTAAAAAAGTATGAAGAAGCTCCAAAGTCGTCCCTAAGGGGATGCAGAGCTAGAATGCCACCTAAGTGAAAGGTGAAGAAGCTCCAAAGTCGTCCCTAAGGGTATGCAGAGCTAGAATGCCACCTAAGTGAAAGGTGAAGAAGCTCCAAAGTAGTTCCCAAGGGAATGCAGAGCTTAAATGCCACCTAAGTAAAAGGTGAAGAGGCTCCAAAGTCGTTCCTAAGGGGATGCAGAGCTTAGCTCCAAAGTCATTCCCAAGGGAATGCAAAGCTGAACAACCACTAAATAAAAGGTGAACAAACTCCAAAGTCGTTACTAAGAGGATGCAGAGCCTGGGTGTGTTTTCGCGTGAGTTTCTTACCTTTGGCATACATTTGCATACTTCATCACATCATCTTTTGCATTCATACAAACATACATTAGGCATTTGTAGATTCATCATCATGACATAAAGCATAAAGCATTAACACGAAAAGCGTGGGTTCCTGCCTTCAATGAGAAAACGCTTCGAATACACGAAGAGGCTTTGTCTCAAATGAAATTTCATTGTATACAAAAGGTGCTTCGATGTGAACGAAAAGAAGGGCAGGTATTTTTCGCCTTCGGCTCAAAAAGCTACGAGCATTGGTTTCGTCCACATCAAAGCAGACAACACACGAATGAAAGGTAAAATAGCATTACAAAGCATTTACAAATATTTACAATTTTGTTCACATTCAATTACAATCCTTTGTCAAATAGTACACTTCATGCACAAAGAATTTCCAAAAAGTCTTTCTACAATTATCAACAAGGGAAGCCTCTAAAGTCTTCGGTTCAGACCTAACTTCGGTTCGCTAACCATTGACACCATCACCCAGAAGAATGACGAAGAAAAGGGTAATGAGGAATCTGGTAAGGAAAAACGTAAAATAAAAGAATAGAGGTAAAGAGCTATACCTTGTTGAGTAGATTACGAGCTTCGTTTCCAGCCAACTCTCGGCCACCTTTGCCCAAATTTGGGTGATAAATCTGTTGCCATGCTTCAAGCTTCGTCTAGAATATCAACTAGGTCCGATGCCGAAAGGTTAAAATTTGGTTGGTTACGACCCTTGCGTGGTTACACCCGGCTTTTATGAAAGCGGCGGCCGTACCGCGAGAAGCCACTAGCGCACAGAAGTCTCCATGGCCAGTTATGACTTCGTCGAGGACGTCAACCTCTTTCTCGATGCATTCGAGTGCTCCGGGGACATCTTTGGCAGAGAGGCTAGCTTTCTCGGATGTAGCTCCAACTGAATTGAATATACTCTTTATTCGAGTAGTGCATTGGCTTACAAAGTTGAAACATTTCTCCTTAGGAGTTCTGAGAGCTTCATTGAGCTTCAGGTTCTTCTCAGCCTCAACCTTGAGTGTCATATTCAAAACTTCGGTTTCACAGTTGAATTGGCTAAAGTTTTCTTCCAAAAGCGTCTGAGCCTCTTCTAGCTCCTTGCTCAATTTCTTATTCTGCACTTGCGCTTCGGCAAGCGATCCTTCGGCTGAATGCAGCAAATCATCTTTTTATTTTAGAGAATCTTCAAGTTTTTGATTTTATCTTCGAAACCCTTGACAACAATTTCATTCTTTCTGTCTTCATCATCTTGTTGCATTTTCAAAGCTTTGCTTTATAACAAACTCTGTAAAAATGAATTAAAAGTTAGGACACCTAAGTCAACATGAAGATATCAACAGTAACTCGCAAAAGGCATCTTACTTTGAAGTTCGAGTAAAATAAGTTGCCTATAATGTGTTGGCGTCTGTAGCACCTGATGCCTTTTCAAGCTTCGGGAAACCAATACTCTTGGACAGAGTGCTTATAATTTTAGCACTAGTGCGGTCACGGATGCATCCCACAACTTCTTCATCGACCCCGCCGAAGAGCATTGACCCTGGCTGGTAGCCGCAGGAGATAGCAAATTCTTTTAGCTCTGATATGTCCTCTTCGGAGAGCTGTTGGCCGCCCAAGTGTCGTAGGTCGAAATTCGCTCCTTCCGAAGAGGTTTCTTCAATTTCCTTCCCCTTATCAGAAACTACTGCGGCTACCTCTTTCTCCGCAACCACGTTTGATATAAGTCTGTCACTTTCGGACAGAGTGGTTGTGAGATTTTCGTCTTCGGCTGCAACGGTAGCTTCGGCATTAGTCGATTTAGCAGCTTTGTCTGTCGAAGCTGAAGGCGGGATCTGTTCAATGGCTTCTAGTATATTCATCATATGCCATTTCTTCTGACCCTGTCCCTCCCCTCAGCAGCTGAAGAGATTTCCTTTTTCTGTAAGAGGTTAGTCAGTTCCAACCCCAAAGGACTTAGTGGTGCGAATGGGAAAGACTCGACCATTACCTCCAATATTTCCAAGACCTCGACAGCAGAAGACGAAGAAGGGCTTGCAGTCTTCTTCGGTGCATCTTGCATCTCCGTCTTCTTAGAGGATTTCTCAGCAGGCTTCCGTTTTTTGGGAGCCGATACTTTCGGCTTCGGCACAATTTTTCTCTTCTTCAAAGTCTTTTGGTCTTCTTTAACAGATTGGATAGCCTACCTACTTAGAATATTGACAACCCTCTTCCTCTTGACTCCTCCGACCCCTTCATTACCTTGATGTTTGTCGTCACCCCCACATCACTTGTCGCCGATCGGGTCACAGTTTTGGGCATGGGAGCGCGAAACCGCGTTCGTCGGCCATGGCGCCATCGTGCCTCATCTCATCGTCGGTCGGCTGGGCGGCGGAAGGCGGGTAAAATAGCGAGGGCCATTGGATCTTGTTGGACGGTCCAGATTAGATGCAGCCTTACCCCTTCACCTCGTCACTTGTGACCGTCTGATCGGGGGTTGAAGGATGGGATCAGATCCTGTGAATATCGATTAGGCCGTTTAGATCTTGGCCCTTGGATCTTGATCGTGTGGCTTGGGTGAGATCAGATGTCATAAAATTCGAGCCGTCCATTTTAGATCATGAGGTGAGCATTGTATACCGGTCCACTGTAGTAGCGATCTAATCGTGGCCCTCTGTTTTGATCGAGCGACCAGGACCAGAGGATACCCCTTCGGCCCTTACGTTATGCATAAGAGACCTCCGACTTTCTTAATATAAACCCATCTTCCCATTACACTTAGGAAGCATTTAAATTAGGTCCTGAAATTTACAAAGTAGACCCTAGATTTCAAAGAAATTGTGGCCGCAGTCCAGTAGCCGTGTCTGATTATAAATTTAATCTGAAAATTGCTTATTAGGTATGAAAATAAATCTAAGAACCTAAGAGACTCATAACTTTCTCATACTAGCTCTGATTTGATCTGTTCAAATTGCACTAGATCCATAATAATTTTGTCTACGTAGTACAACACTGATTTATGCCATATCCCATACTTTTATAAATTGAAAATCATTTAACCTATATATAGTAGATTAATCTTCCTGATTAGAGCTAAGTATGATATCTTAACTTGGTCCTAATTCAGTTGTAAATTAGATTATGGGTGAACTATCTATTTCTTAATAGATCCATCCCCACATGAATGACATTAATTAACATAGAATAGGTATATTACCACTATTTTAATCTCATAAAACTTCGGAAAGTTATAGCTTCTTAACCATAACTCTGATTTTAGTGGTTCTCGAACCTGCGATGTCGTTGCAACGCATACAACATTATTATACAGTTTGTTCTTATGTTTGGTGTGATGTTAATTTTGCATATACCATGTTTTTTTGTATTGTTACGATTAGCAGCAAGGTTATGAGAATCTTGAAGTACAAGTTGGTACCTGGGGATCTCAAGTCTAAGGCAAGTTGTGCCCTTGATCACTTTTGTTTACCTAATAATGTTCCTGTTAATCATTATGACATGGTCAGGTTAATCTGATGGGACCTAATAGATTTCCCTAGACTTGCTTATCCCACACCTTCTTTACCACTGAACTTTTGGGTAGTTTTGTTATTGCTCTACCTGGTTTTGGGGTTAATATTACATTATGGTCATGTTCCAGTTATACTATTGTTTTAATTATTGTTCATGACAAGATTATTGTGTTAATTGGAACATGGAGCTTAACTTGAGATATCCGTGCTACCACAAGGGTGGAATGGAACGCCCTTGGCTGACTAATTAGGAAAGCTAGTGGAGGACTACCTTACCCGAAAGGGGCAAGGGCGGTAGAGGAGCTGCGTATAGGGAGGTTCTCGGGTCCATCATGCTACGATGGCATTTCAGACGAGGGATTCCTATATTGCCCTTCTTAGAAACCGTAGCGGGTTTTCTGAAGTTAGTGGAACTTTGTAAAGGCCTTGTAGTGGATCCCTAGCCATTCACCTCGGAAGTGTCTAAGGGTCTAGCTAACCCTGGCTAGACGGGATACACGACTTGTGGGTAAAGGGGGCAACCTCTACAGAGTGTAAAACTGGTATATCAGTCATGCTCGCAGTCATGAGCAGCTCAGGACTCTCGCATGATTAATTTATGGAACTAAACTTAATCTGTCATATGCATTGCATCGCGGGTGTTATCATCAATTTTCATCTCTTACTTAATTGGGTTGGTATCTACTTATACTTAGTAACTGCTAATAAAATTTTGACCAACTTTAAAGACAATGCTCAGCTTTAACCATCTCCTTTGGTAAGCCTTACACTTAACATGAGCTCCCACCTTTGGTGAGTTCATGCACATTATTCCCCACAACTTGTTGAGCGATGAACGCATGTGAGCTCACCCTTATTGCACTCACATCCCCCTAGGTCAAGAACAGGTACCATAGGAGGAGGCGCATGAAGGATGCTGTGATGAGTTCGTGAGTGGTCTAGACCGTCGTCTCCCAGTCAACTATGGTTGATGGATCGTTGTCTTCGTATGATGTAATCGTTTATCTATTCTGTATATAACTCTATTATATATTAATGATGTGACATTTGCTTCTGTACCATGAGCCATCATATGTGTGAGACTTGATCCTAGCACACATGGTGATTATTTCGTGCCCGGGTTTTGGTGCCCCTAAAACCGGGTGTGACAATAATCTCGCTAAACTCCTCACAAGACTTTTGATTAATAGAACCAAATATTATTTCATCGACATATATTAGGCATACAAATAAATCACCATCTATAGTCTTAGTGAAAAGAGTGGGATCAGCCTTCACAACCTTAAAATTATTTGCAATTAAAAAATCTCTAAAGCATTCATACCATGTTCTTAGGGCTTGCTTAAGCCCATAGAGCGCCTTAGAGAGCTTATAAACATGGTCGGGATACCTGTCATCCTCAAAGCCAGGAGGTTGCTCCACATAGACTTCCTCCTTGATCAGTCTATTCAAAAGGCGCTCTTCACGGCCATTTGAAACAACTTAAAGGATTCGTGAGTAACATAGGCCAATAAAATATGAATTGACTCTAACCAAGCTACAGGAGCAAATGTCTCATGAAAGTCCAAAACTGTGACTTGGGCATAACCTTTTGCCATAAGCCGAGCCTTGTTTTTTATCATCACTTCATACTCATCTTGTTTGTTGCGAAACACTCACTTTGTTCCCACAATGTTTTGCTTTGGATGTGGCACCAGGCTCTAGACTTCATTTCCCTTGAAGTTGTTGAGATCTTCCTACATGGCCATCACCCAGTCTAGATCCTTTAAAGTGTCTTCAATCCTAAAAGGCTCAACAGAGGACACAAAATAGTAATGCTTACAAAAATTAGCTACACAAGATTGAGTAGTTACTCCCTTGTTGATTTTCATAAGGATCATGTCCACCAGATGGTCCCTTTGGATGGTGGTTTGGACTCAAGGGTGCGACGCTTATGGACCTTCTTGTTCATCCTCATCTTTTTCCTCATGTGCTCTTCCTTGATCATTGTCATCATCTAGAGGTTCATGTTCCTCGTCTTGAGCAAGGCGTTGCGTTAGGGTTGAGGATGAAGGTTGATCTTGCTATTATGGTGGCTCCTATGGCGCACATCTCCAAGCGCCATGTTCCTTAGTGTAGTCATCGGAGCCTCCTCCTCATCTAATTCATCAAGATCAACAAATACAGCATCACTAGTGACTTCAACAAGTCCAGGGGTGTTGTTAAATACCATATATGCTCTTGTATCTGAATCATAACTAGTAAAAACCCTTCTACAACTTTGGGAGCAAATTTGGAATTCATACCCGTGTTTACCAAAATATAACATTTGCTCCCAAATACTCAAAAATATAAAATATTGGGTTTGTTACCAGTTAGGAATTCATACGAAGTCTTTTTGAGGAGGCAGTGAAGGTACAACCGGTTTATGGTATGGCAAGGTGTGTTCATAGCTTACGCCTAAAACCAATCTGACGTCTTGTATTCTTGGAGCATTGTTCTCGCCATGTCGATGCGCTTCTTGTTCTTCCTTTCCATCACTCCATTCTATTATGGTGTGTAGGGGCGAAGAACTCATGTTTGATGCCTTCATCCGCAAGGTACTCTTCAACTTTAAGATTTTTGAACTTTATGCCATTGTCGCTTCTGATCTTCTTGATCCTCAAGTCGGACTCATTTTGAGATCGCATTAAGAACCACTTTAAAGTCCCTTGGGTTTCACGTTTATCCTGCAAAAATAATACCCAAGTGAAGTGTGCATAATCATTCACAATAACAAGACCATACTTACTTCTCCGATGCTAAGATAAGCAATGGGGCCAAAGAGATCCATGTGAAGAAGCTATAGCGGTCTTGATGTAGTCATTATGTTCTTTGGATGATGTCCTCCTCCAACTTGTTTACCTGCTTGGCAAGCTGCACAAGGTCCGTCTTTCTCAAAACAGACATTTGTTAGTTCTAAAACATTCATCGTCACACAAGAGTGGGATTTGGTAAAATAACATCTAAATCATGAAGGGTCTACCTCATCTAAAGTAATTGAGCACAACGTGCACTGCTACAACATACTCAACCTTGGTGGTGGAAAGAGATACACACTTTTGCTTCTTAGAACTCCATGACACTAGGGACCATCAAATGAATTGACATGTCCTTGACATCTTTAGATCTAACTAGAATATAATGTGCGCCTACGAACACCTGCGCTTGGATACAGTCCAAAGCGGCTGCACTGCGTTGTCCATCATCAAGCAGGGGACCTCATGGTCGTCGTCAACGTCAGCGACTCCTGGGTTGTTCTGAGCACCGCATCTGACGACGGTGCCATCACGCCATCTAGCTCATCGTCCACCTGAAGTCCAACCAGCCACATAAGTCGCTACTGACCAACCATGAATTCTTGTGCACTAGGACAATGGTCATTGCTAACATTGTATGAGTGTCCTCTAACATGATGTATGCATAGGAGTAGCGCATCTGGTGGTGCAACGACTAGGTGTACTACCTCGCTGATGAGCCCAAGGTTCACTTCGTCTAGCAACCTAGCCAAGAGTCGTCAGGACTCGCCATGTTGTGCGCGTTCGATGACTACTATATCAGGACTGTGGCGTCATCTCGGCGCCGGAGGTGTGTGGCATCATCTTGGCGCCGAAGGTGACGTGGAGGAGGACCGGCAACAATGACCAGTTTGTCATCCTCGCCACCGTCGGGGTAGATTTTGTGTTGGCTTGCCTTTAATTCTCTTCGCAAACACACACACACACACTTGCTTTTAGTTTAAGCAAGTGTGTATGGTGGTGCGTGCCTGATTACTGACGATGTACGAGGGAACTTCTTCAGGTAGGAGTGGGACGTGCTCTCTAATGACAAGACCATGCAAATCGTGGCATATATTGAAGTTAGCATGGTACTGATGGTTGCAATGTAGTGGTGAAACAACTAGATTAAAATAACAAGATTTATGTATGGCCAGGATCACAAATGGATTATGAAACCTTTTCTCATAACAGTATAACACACATTTTATATATAAGTTACCATGGTATTATATGTTCCTGTTGCAATGCACGGGCACTCACCTAGTATAGTTATATTCAATTTTCTCTAAAGCTTCACTCTTGAGTGCTATTGTGGCTAAATAATGTGTTTTTGTTGTATCATAGTAGAATACAAATATAAATCTAGTAGATTTAATTTAGAGAAACTTCGTTAACGAGCACGCATATGTTAGGATCATATGAAGATTCATTCTTTTGATGCGGCGCTCGGTAGTTCCGCTTCAGCGTAGCGACATGGTAGGAATAAAAATAGGTGCTACATATTAACATATGTTGTATTAAAATTTTAAAACTAGAATAGATCTGCTGAGTTTGGGGGCCCTTAATTTTATTGGGCCCTGTGCGAGCTCACGGCTAGCACGTGCCTTGCCCAGCACTGCTTCTTTAGGTACCATGTTCCCAGGTACCCAACAACACTCCTCTTTACTATGAAGAGGGTTTTGATCAAAAGACAAGTTCAATACACAAAACTTTTTGAAATCCACAAGTGGTGGTTGATCCTGTTGCTTTAGCCTTCATTTCTCCCCTTTGGCATTAAGCACCAAAACGGAGACATTAGTGGCCTAACCTCATTGCCTTACCAAAAATAGCAAATGAAGAGCACAAGGCAATAAAAATCAAAGGAATCTAGAATGAAGTACATTGATACCATTATGTAGTGGAAGCCTTTTCATTTGTCCAAATCCAACATTTTCCTTTCAATCCACATTTGAAATTACAACAAAATCACTCAAGCAAACACATCGGTATCAAAGGGTCAAGTGGTAGCATATCCTCCTAAATAGATGCATCATGCACAAGGACTTGTGAGGTTTGGGGATGACTTTCTACAACTTGAACACCAAAATAGGCAATAAAGCACAATTAAGTTTAAAAAACATGATCAAAAGTACATAAAGACACAAGAATGATATAGATCAATCCAAGTTTCGTGAATCTAAGATATTAAGCTCACTACGCAGCTCACAAAACCTCCTTTCATCTATAGGCTTGGTGAAGATATCGGCTGGCTAGTGATCATGCAAACATGGCAAATATCGATAACTCCCCTTTGTTGGTGGTCTCTCAAAAAGTGATAACAGATGTCGATGTGCTCAGTGCGACTATGTTCAATAGGATTATCTGCCAAGCGGATTGCACTCTCATTATCACATAGGAGACTGCTCAAATTATAGCAAAAGACACTGATGGTTTGCCTCATCTAAAGTAGTTGTGCGCAACATTGCCTGCGGCAACATACTCGGCTTCAACGGTGGATAGGGCAACGAAATTTTGTTTCTTACTGCTCAAAGACACCAGTGACCTTCCTAGAAACTGACAAGTACCCGATGTGCTATTTCTATCAACCTTGAACTTGGCATAGTCAGAGTCTAAGTATCCAATTAAGTCAAAGGTAGACTCCTTAGGATATCAGATCCCGAAGTGAGGCGTACTAACCAAATATCGAAGAATTCACTTCATGGCCACAAGGTGATATTCCTTGGGTCGGATTGAAATCTAGCACACATGCAAACGGAAAGCATAATATCCGATCTACTTGCACATAAACAAATCAAGGATCCTATACCTTTTGATCTACGGACTTACCTCCTGCGATGAGGTCCAAACGTCTGTTGGTTCCCATTGGTGTCTTGATGGGCTTTGCGTCCATCATCCCAAACTTCTTGAGAAAATCTTGTGTGTACTTCATTTGGGAGATGAAGATGTCTTCCTTGAGTTGTCTTACTTGAAATCCTAGAAAGTATGTCAGCTCACCCATCATAGACATCTTGAACTTTTGCATCATTACCCTGCTAAACTCCTCACAAGACTTCTGATTAGTAGAACCAGATATTATGTCATCGACATATATTTGGCATATAAACAAATCACCATCACATTTCTTAGTGAAAAGAGTAGGATTCGGTTTCCTGACCTTGAACATTAGAAATAAGAAAGTCTCTAAGGCATTCATACCATATTCTTAGTGCTTGCTTAAGCCCATAGAGCGCCTTAGAGAGCTTATACACATGGTCGTGATACATGTCATCCTCGAAGCCAGGGTTGCTCCATGTACACTTAGAGATGGCAATGGGTAAATACCCATCAGGTATTACTACCCAATACCCATACCCACGACACAAAAATAATCCCATCGGGTCACCCATATACACTGGTGGGTATGGATTTACCCCCATACCCATACTCATGTGGGTATGAGTCACCCATTGGATTACTTGTACCCACAAAATTATACATCTATCAAAATATTATATTATACAAATATCAAGTATATCCATATAAATACTATTACAAAATTTCTAGCATCATTTAACCATCCATTCAACACACTAAAGATAACTGAATAAAGTAGTAACACTAGGATAGTACTACATAGCACATTACATGTTCCATTACATGGTCATTAAATTGTTGTTAAGCCTTCTATGACATTATGGCCTAAAAGGTTATTAAATAGTAAAAAAGATGGATGACTAAAGTCCAAGTTCATGCTTGGGCTAAGTTTATATTTGGTATTTTATACCCACGGGTTAATGTGTATGGGTGAAGGCGGAACATTCTAATATCCGTTTACCCATTGGGTGAAGATTTTTGTCCAATAACAGACCCACGGGTAGAATATTTAGCCCACATAGATACCCTAATGGAGTAAATATCCATCGGGTCACGGGTACCCATTGCCATCTCTATGTACACTTCTTCCTTGATTGGCTCATTGAGGAAAGCGCTCTTCACATCCATTTGGTAAAGCTTAAAGGAATGGTGAGAAGCATATGCTAATAAAATTTGGATAGACTCAAGCTTAGCTACAGGAGCAAAAGTCTCCTCCAATACAAACTTACAACTTAGACATAACCTTTTGCCACAAGTTTTGCCTTGTTTCTTGTCACCATCAGGTATTCATATTGCTTGTTGTGAAATACCCACTTGGTTCCCACAACATTTTGCTTTGGACGTGGCACCAGGTTCCATACTTCATTTCTTTTGAAGTTGTTGAGCTCTTCTTGTATGGCCATAACCTAATCTGGATCCTATAGTGCTTCTTCTACCACGAAAGGCTCAATAGAAGAGACAAACGAGTAGTGCTCACAAATATTATCATTACGATATTAAGTTGTTACTCCCTTGCTGATATCACCAAGGATTTGGTCCACCGAATGCCCTCTTTGTACGGTGGCGCTAATTGGAGCTAGAGGTGCATGTGGTGCTTCTTCTTCTTCCTTGTCCTCTTGTTCATGCGCCTCCCTTGACCCATGCAATCGTCTTGAGGTACATGTTCCTCATCTTGAGTTGGGGGTTGTGCCATTGTTGAGGAAGAAGGTTGATCCTGTTCTTATTATTCATGTGGTCGCACATCACCTATTACCATAGTCTTCATTGCGGCTGTCGGAACCTCGTTTTCATCTATGTCATCAAGATCAACTTGCTCTCTTGGAGAGTTATTAGTTTCATCAAATAGAACATCACTAGTGACTTCTAAACCAGAGGATTTGTTGAAGACCCTATATGCCATTGTATTTGAATCATAACCAAGTAAAAACCCTTCAATGACTTTGGGATGAAATTTTGAATGCCTACATCTCTTAATCAAAATGTAGCATTTGCTCCCAAGTACACAAAGTAAGAAACATTGGGTTTGTTACCGGTTAGGAGCTCGTATGTTGTCTTCTTGAGGAGGTTATGAAGATAGAGGCGTTTTATGGCATGGCAAGCCGTATTCACGGATTCCAACCAAAACCGCTCTAGCATCTTGTGTTCTTCTAGCATCATCCTTGCCATGTCGATGAGTGTCTTATTCTTTCTCTCCACTACACCATTTTGCTGTGGAGTGTAGGGAACAGAGAACTTGTGCTTCATGCCTTCCTCCTCAAGATACTCCTCTACTTGAAGGTTCTTAAACTTAGATCCATTATCGCTTCTTATCTTCTTCACCTTTAGCTCAAACTCGTTTTGAGCTCGCTTTAGGAAGCGCTTTAAGGTTCCTTAGGTCTCAGATTTATCCTGCAAAAAGAATACCCAAGTGAAGCGGGAATAATCATCAACAATAACAAAACCATACTTACTTCCCCTGATGCTAAGATAAGCAATGGGTCCGAAGAGATCCATATGAAGTAGCTCGAATGGTCTTGACGTTGTCATCATGTTCTTATTTGGATGACTTGTTCCCACTTGCTTTCCTGCCTGACATGTTGCACAAGGTTTAACCCCTTTACCTTGCCTTGGTTCCCATGTACAAAGATGATCGTGTCATGGGAATCCTTATTCTTGATGTAGGAAGAGAACATCTTCTTCTCCCCCATCATGTGGTTTTTGCATCTGCTATCGATAATCCAGCTTGAGCCTCTGGATGCATAAACCTGCAAAGAGTTTAGGCTTAGGGTTTAGGTCTCTAACTTGTTTTGGGTCCTTTTAGGTTAGTTACATAAGCTTTTGGAACCCAAATGCAAGTCTTACCCTTCTAGCATTTAGGTCCTAAATTACAAGCAACAACTTTATTATTCTTGCGATAAACCACATAGAAAGCATCAAATGTACAAAATAGGATAGATGGACCATGAAATGCATTTCTATCCTTAGACGTATGAGAATCAACACGAGATGCACAACACCTAGGTCTACCATGAGCATGTGAGGAACTAGAAGATGCATTCATGGCATGTGGAGAATAAACATCATGACGTATAGCATGCATAGCATGATCAATACAAGCATCATGATGAGTATTACAAGCAAACTGAGAATCATTCTTAACATGATCATATAAATAAGCATGATGCTTCTTATCATGAAAGGAATGTGAACTACTAGTCATAGGTGTCTTCCCCTTCTCCTTAATGAAGTTGGGGGCCTTTTGGCTCTTTGTGTCCTTGGATCCCTTATGGGAACCAAGTCCATCCTTATGGATGGATGTCTACTAATGGTGTAGACATCCCTAGCAATCTTAATCTTATCACATTCATTTTTGCAAATCTTAAGTTGAGCATGAAGTTTGATAATATCTTCATTCAATTTTGAGATAGAAGACACATGATCATTGCAAGCATCAATATCAAAATCCTTATGTCTATTGACACATGCTCCATAGATGAACTAATAATACTCAACTTTTCTATTCTAACATTTAAATCAACATTTAAGCTCTTAAAACTAGAAATAGAATCATCGCATGAAGATAACTCAAAAGCAAACATTTCATTCTTCTTAATTTCTAGAGCAAGGGATTTTTCTACATTAACTAATTTATCATGTTCTTCATAGAGAATATCCTCTTGCTTTTCTAGAAATCTATCTTTTTCATTAAGAGCATCAATCAATTCATTAATTTTATCTACCTTTGATCTTTCTAAGTCCTTAAAAAGATCATTATAATCTAACTCATCATAAGAATCCCCATCACTAGAAGAAGTGTACTTGGAGTGTCACGCACACGTACCTTCTTTTCCTTAGCCATGAGACATGTGTGTCACTCGTTAGGAAAGAGGGATGACTTGTTGAAGGCGGAGGCAACAAGTCCTTCATCATCGGAGTCAGATGAGAAGCAGTTTGAATCCCACTCCTTGCTGATGTGTGCCTCACCCTTCTTCTTCTTATAGAACTTCTTTTTCTCCTTCCCTTTCTTGTCTTGGCTCTAGTCATTCTCATTATCAGGACATTGAGCAATAAATTGACTGGACTTACCACACTTGAAGCATGTACGCTTTTCCCTTGATTTGCTCTTACTGGGATAGTCCTTGCATCCCTTTAATGCGGTCTTGAAGCACTTCATCACAAGCACCATTTCCTCCTCATTGAGACCAGTCGCCTCAATTTTCGCCACCTTATCGGGAAGCACCTCCTTGTTGGTAGTTGCGTTGAGAGCAACGGGTTGTGGCTCACAATGTTGAGAAAGAGGTCCATTGGCGATGTCGTCGACATACCTCTCCTCCTTTGCCATTATGTGCCCACGCACAAATTTTCAAAGAATTTCTTCGGACGACATCTTAGTGTACCTAGGGTTCTCACGAAAGAGGTTTACAATATTAGGATCAATAATGGTAAATGACCTTAGAACTAGTCGCAAGACATCGTGATTTGTCCATCTTATACTCCCATGGCTTCGGACCTTGTTCACCAGGGCCTTGAGCCTGTTGTATGTTTTAGTTGGTTCTTCACCTCTCTTCATGGTGAACCTCCCGAGCTCGTCTTCCACCAACTCCATCTTGGTGATCATGGTGACGTCATTGCCCTCATGAGAGATCTTGAGGGTGTCCCATAGCTTCTTGGCGTTGTCCAGGCCACTCACTTAGTTGTATTCTTCCCTTTAAAGAGAAGTTAGAAGCACAATAGTGGATTGGGTATTTATGTGAATCATTTCTTGCATATGAATATCATTGTAATTCTCACCATCACTATATACACATTGCATTCCATTTTCAAATATGTTCCAAATACTAGGATGAAGAGAAGATAAATGATTATGCATTTTATGGCTCCACCAAGAATAATCCTCTCCATCAAAGTGAGAAGGTTTGCCAAGAGGCAAAGATAGCAAATGAGCATTTGAATTGTATGGTATGCGAGAGTAATTAAAAGATGTCTTAGAATAGTTTTTGTTTGACCATCTTTTTCTTTGTAGAGGATGAGTCTTCGTCCTCCTTTAGTGAAGATGAAGAAGCATCACTGTCATAGTAAACTATATTCATGATGTGCTTCTTCTTCTTCCCGTCCTTCTTCTTCTTGCTAGACCCAGAGTCGACAATCTCTCCTCTTTTGGGTGTTTTGTTGGAGGGGTTCTCCTTCTCCTTTTCCTCAATCACCTTCGCATTCCCTTTAGGATCCATCTCTTCAGGCGGTTAGTCCCTTGATGAAGAGAACGACTCTGATACCAATTGAGAGCACCTAGAGGGGGGTGAATAGGTGATCCTACAAAACTTGCTCAAAATAACACAAACCTTGTCTATAATATGAGTTAGAGTAAATAAAACCAAGTTTGAGAGTAGAGAGAAAGAGAGAAGTTCCTTTCACTTGATTGTTCTGTCATGATATAGTTAGACTTAGAGCAATATCACAAGCGAGAGTTTGGAACTTGGAAGAGATAAAAATTGCAATAAAGTAAATGACACAAGAGAAACGATAATTGTTATCTCGTGGTTTAGCCAAGCACAATATGCTTGCATACTCCATGTTGTGGTGTCCCAATGGACAAGGAATGCACTCAACCCCTCTCTAGTGATCCAAAGATTAGACTTGAGTACCATGGTTCTTCCTTATATCACAGTATCTCATTTGTGAGGAATCTCCACATGTTGGAGTCTTTCACACCTTACACAATTGATCACAATCAAAACCGGAGTAAGGGGGAATAAGAACACACGCACAAGAGCATAATCGTAGCAACAACATGCACGAAAGCAAAGACAAAAGAGCAACAACAAAACAATAGAGTTATAGCTAAGAAAAGAGCTCAAATCTCTCTTGGATGACTGAACGGCGTTGTCACGGAGTCTCGGAGTTGTAGTGTGCTTTTTGTCGGCGTTCCGAGACCGGGGGGTCCCTGAGCCGACGAGTGAAGTGTCGTTGCATGCCCCAGCCCAGATGGGTCGATGCGAGGCCGAGCGCGAAGGGGGAAAGCGAGGTGGCCGGAGTTGGGCGTGAGAGAGGTGGAAATCCCACGGCCTTCGTGTTCGTCCCGCGCCCAGGTCGGGTGCGCTTGCAGTAGGGGGTTACAAGCGTCCACACGGGGGAAGGAGCGAGTGGCCTCACGCGAGCGCCCGTCTCGTCCTCGTCCCCGCGCGGCCAACCCCCTCTAAGAGGGCCCTGGTCCTTCCTTTTATAGGCGTAAGGAGAGGATCTAGGTGTACAATGGGGGGTGTAGCAGAGTGCTACGTGTCTAGCGGAGGAGAGCTAGTGCCCTAAGTACACGCCATCGTGGCGGCCGGAGAGATTTTGGCGCCCGGTTTGTGTGATGTCGTGGCCATCGGAGGAGCGCTGGAGCCTGGCGGAGAGACAGCTGTCGGGGCCGTCGAGTCCTTGCTGACGTCCTCTTGCTTCCGTAAGGGGGCCGAGAGCCGCCATCGTCAGGGAGCGTGCGGGGCGCCATCATCGCCTATCTGGTGGAGCGAGCCAGATGGGACGCCGGTCTTGTTCCCCGTAGCCTGAGTCAGCTTGGAGTAGGGTAATGATGGCGCCTCCTGTTGACGTGGCTGGTCCGCGCCCTAGGTTGGGCGATGTGGAGGCTCCTCCGAGGTCGAGGTTGAGTTCGTCTTCCGTGGCCGAGCCCGAGTCCGAGCCCTTAGGTCAGGCGAGGCGAAGGCCGTCGGCTGAGGCCAGGGCGGAGTTGGAGTCCTGGGGTCGGGCAAAGCGGAGTTCATCGTCTTCTGGGGCTGAGCCCAAGTCCGAGCCCTGGGTCGGGCGGAGCGGAGTTTGCCGTCTTCCGGGGCTTAGCCCGAGTCCGAGCCCTGGGTCGGGCGGAGCGGAGTTCGCTGTCTTTCGGGGCTTAGCCCGAGTCCGAGCCCTGGGTCGGGCGGAGCGGAGTTCGCCGTCTTCCGGGGCTTAGCCTGAGTCCGAGCCCTGGGTCGGGCGGAGCGGAGTTTCCTATGGTGCGCGGTCGGGTCTGACTGCCTGTCAGCCTCACTCTGTCAAGCGGCACCACAGTCGGAGCGGCGCAGGCGGCGCTGTCTTTCTGACAGACCGGTCAGTGGAGCGGCGAAGTGACGGCGGTCACTTCGGCTCTGTCAGCTGAGGGGCGCGCGTCAGGATAAAGGTGTCAGGCCACCTTTGCATTAAATGCTCCTGCGATTTGGTCAGGGTTGCTTCTTGGCGAAGACAGGGCCTCGGGCGAGCCGGGAACGTGTTCGCCGCTGGAAGGGGGGCCTCGGGCGAGGCGGAGATCCTCCGGGGTCGGCTGCCCTTGTCCGAGGCTAGGCTCGGGCGAGGCGTGATCGAGTCCCTCGAATGGACTGATCTCTGACTTGATCGCACCCATCAGGCCTTTGCAGCTTTGTGCTGATGGGGGTTACCAGCTGAGAATTAGGAGCCTTGAGGGTACCCCTAATTATGGTCCCCGACAGTAGCCCCCGAGCCTCGAAGGGAGTGTTAGCACTCGCTTGGAGGCTTTCGTCGCACTTTTTTGCAAGGGGACCAGCCTTTCTCGGTTGCGTTTTGTTCCGGTGGGTGCGCGCAAGCGCACCCGCCGGGTGTAGCCCCCGAGGCCTCGGAGGAGTGGTTTGACTCCTCCGAGGTCTTAACGCCGTGCGCAATGCTTCGGCTGGTCTGATCGTTCCCTCATGCGAGCTGGCCGTAGCCCGGGTGTACGGTCGGGTCCCAAGTTCTCGGGCTGGTATGTTGATGCTGTCAACGGTTTGGCCGGAGCCGGGTTTGCGAGAGCAGCCCCCGAGCCTCTGCACAGGGCGAGAGGGCGATCAGGGACAGACTCGACTTTTTTACATACGCCCCTGCGTCGCCTTTCCGCAAGGAGGAGGGGGGAGAGCGCCATGTTGCCCTCGGTGGGCGCCGAACATGGTGTCTCCGGTGAGCTGCAGGCGGGTGATCCGAGTGGACGTCCGTGCCCCATTCGTTAGGGGTCGGCTAGGGGCCCAGAGGCGCGCCCAAAAGTACCTGCGGGTGATCTACCAGACCCGGTCCCCTGGTGACGGGGTCCGAGGGCTCGATGCCTCCCTCTGATGGGATTCTATTACAAGATCGTTCCCGCTGGTCTCGGAAATGTTCTAGGGTACCTCGGGAGCGCAGCCCGAGCCTTGGTTATGTATCGAACGTACCCATGGTCATCCCTCGCTCTGTGTCTAAGGCGGCTGTGAACCCTTCGGGGGACAGCCTTCGAACCCCTGATCAGTAGTGGGCGCGGAGCCCGAGTAGCCTGAGGCGGCCGTTGAACCCTTCCGAGGGGCCGGCCTTCGAACCTCTGACCAGTTGTGGGTGTGGAGCCCACGTGCTCTGAGGCGGCTATTGAACCCTTCCGAGGGGCCAGCCTTCGAACCTCTGATCAGTAGGGAGGCTCGGAGCCTGGTTCCTTCACAGGGAAGGATCCTTTTCGGGGTATCCCCCTCTCCCGGTCCCTGTTGCAAGAGAGAGGAAGAGGAAAAAAGGGAAAGGATACGAAATTGAACGACGTGGCGTACCTTTTTTGACGCGGTCATTACGGCGAAGGTGAAGCGTCGCTCGCTTCTCCTGCCAGAGTGTAATATTCAAAGTTGTATACAAAGAATAATAGAGAGATCTCCTCAATTTCCTGTGCCTCATTTGCATCATAAAAAGAGCGTACACAAAATTTAGAGATGAATTAAAACAAATGATAAAAAAAATAATAATATGCATCATGTTGGAGTTATATGTTTGTGCATTAATAAAATAATAAGGGTAATAAGATAATAAATACTAGAAGTTAAATCAAACCCTAAACTAATAATAGGGTTTTCAAAAATGAGAAGAAGAGGAATAATACAAAAATATAAATAATGTAATTATACTTCTAAAATTGGTATTTCTCATTTCACAATAGGATTTGAGAATAAATTGGCACAAGATTTGGATTAAATCTGAATTTAAAGTAGAATTTGGTAATAAAGGAAAGAAAATAGGAAAAAGAAAATGAAAAATAGCACTATGCACCGATTGGGCCGAGCACTGCCCATTCGGCCCACAAGTAGATGTCTTCCGCGCGGCCCAAGTTTTTTTTGTTTCCACTGCGTGCTCACAGCTACTGACCGGGCCCACCAGTCGGTCTCGTGTTCTCCGCGCGCGCCCACACTGAGTAAACCCGCTGCTCCGCGGGCCCCGTTGACCGGAGACTTAAATGGGCGCCCGTGTGACGTTGCGCTTGCGCTTGTTTCGCTGACTTCGTGGGATCGCCTTGTCAGGGCCTTCTCCTCCGTGAAGTTCGTGGTTGTTGCAACCAGATCGGCCTAGATCGCCGGAGCGCGACTCTGCTCGGACTTTCCCCCTTTCATCTTGGCCCATAAATCGCTCGCCTTCTCATCAGTTCATCGGTACCAAATCACCTGGGAGAGAAGGAAGAAAGTCACCGCACGCTCTGATAGCCGCGCCGCTGTGTTCGTCGTCCTGTGAGAAGAGAATCAGTGAGGGCCATGGTTGTTTTGCCGCTGTCGTCGTGCACCTGCGACGTTCCCTGGACTCGTACGGTCCGTGTGCGGTGGCCGCCATGGAGCGCTGAGCATGCTCGTTGCGTCATCGTGTGACTGGAACTCGACTCGCCGCCGAGGTCAATCCATCAATTCATTGTGAGGATCGAGCTTAGAAGCCCAGCCGCGCCCCGAGGACAGTACCTGGGTTCTTGTTGTGAAGGTTTGGCGATCGGGAGCCCAGGATTTGGTCAACCAAGGTGTGAACTCCTCTATGTATCCACCGTGTTGCGTGGCCGGGGGTCTCTGCTGCGCCATCGCCGGTATGTCCTCCTCCCGCGTGATAGCCATCGATCCCGTATAGGTTAGCACCCGATTGCATTGAGTTTGGGGCGTTAGGGCCCAGGTTGGGGGGATCTGACCATGGCGCCGCCGCGCCCGTGCTTACGTCGTCGCGTCGGGTGGCTGGATGGAGAAGAAGCCTCTTCGCCGTCCATCCTAGGATAGATGGTTGTGATAAGAAGTAGGAAGATTGCTTCGCGGATAGATCAGGGCCGCGTGGTGAGAATCGAACGGTGTAGATTAGATCCCCGTGTATCACTTCGCGCTTTAAATCCTGGCTATCGGACCTAATCTGAATGGCTCTGGATGCGTACCCCTTCATCGTCTAATCCGGGCCGTCTGTTGTGGATCGGACGGTTGATGCCACCCGATACCCCCCTTCGGCTTGTATGCTTCGCAAAAGAGCCCCTATAGTTTCCTAAAATCAACCCGCAATCCATTGTACACTATTCTCTGTGTCTCGGAAATCTTACGCCAGAGCCCCTGGACTTTCCAGAAATTGACGCCCAGTCCAGAGGAGATTAAAAACATAGAAATAATTATAGAAATTCATTTTTAATACAAAAACAAATCTAGAAACTTGTAAAATTCATAGAAATTCCATTTTTGGTCCAAATTGAACCATTCCAATTTCTAAAATCTTGTAATAATATTCTCTATCATTTAGTGTCTCTGTCCGGACATAAAAACAGAAAGAAAATTAATTTATCATTTAATCCTATTTCAAGCACATTAAACCTTAGGAAATTCATAACTTGAATTCTATAACTCCAAATTTAATGGTTCCAGTTCCAATGATCACATTTTAATGTGTAGATTTTTACTGTATATTTTATTTACATGTTTGATGTGATGTTAATTTATGCTATACTATGTATGTATTGTGTTGATGCGAGTAGACGAGCAAGCCACTGTGGAAACTGAGGTTCAGCAAGTAGAGATAGCTGAGCAGGAGCTCATTGAAGGCAAGTTGTGCCCTTGATCACTTACTTTTCCCAGCCATGTTCTTATTAATTTTAATGATCTGCATAGGTTAATTTTGACGGGATCCTTTATGTTACCCCAGTTTTTTATTACCTCTATACCTTGTTCACCCCTGAAATATTTTTGGGTAGTACTTGCTATTGCTTTATGTGGATTGGGTATGGAGTTACACTACACATGATTATCCTATTATTATCTTGTTATTATTACTGTTCATGTTAAGATCATTAAATTAATGGGAACATGGAGCGACCACCCGGGAAAATAGTGCTACCACAAGGGTTTAATGGGACGCCCTTGGCTGATTAACTAGGAAAGCTAGTGGAGGTCTTCCTTACCCGAAAGGGGCAAGGGCAGTAGGGGAGTGGTCAGTGTAGGGAGGTCCTTGGTTGATTTTGCTGCGATGGCGGTCAGGCAAGAACCCTGCACTGGAGCTTCCTATAAACTATAGCGGGATTTCTGAAGCTAGTGGAACTTTGTAAAGGCCTCGTAGTGTTACCCTTCCCCGCCTCCTCGGTAGAGGTGTATGGGATTGGCCGTCTCTTGGCAGATGGGTAACATGACTTGTGGGTAAAGATGCGCAACCTCTGCAGAGTGTAAAACTAGTATACTAGCCGTGCTCACGGTCATGAGCGGCTCGGACCCTCACATGATTAATTTATGGAACTTAAATTTAATTGGACATTTGCATCGCATTTGGGATTATTTTACTATTACTTTCTTTATTATTATTAAGGTTTGGTATTTACTTACACTTAGTAATTGCTAATAAAATTTTGACCAACTTATAAAAGCAATGCTTAGCTTCAGCCTTTATTTCATTGATCAGCCTTACACTTCATGAACTCCCACCTTTGGTGAGTTCATGCCACATTATTCCCCACGACTTGTTGAGCTATGAACGTATGTGAGCTCACTCTTGCTGTCTCACACCCCCCCCCCCACAGGAGAAGAACAGGTGGTCGAAGAGGAGCCGCCTAATACTGAGGCATTCGACTTAATCTAGGTGGCGTTTCTCAGTCGACATTGGCGCCGACGATCCTTAGTTCGTTTTATTGTTATTCCTTTATTTTGTAATAAGACTTCCGCTATGTAATAAGTATTCTGATGTTATTGACATTTATCTCTATACACTCTGTTATTATATGTGTTGTCTTCTTGGCGCATGTATGAGATGCACCCGGCTTTGTCCTTTAAAAACCGGGTGTGACAGAAGTGGTATCAGAGGAAATGTTGACTGTAGGACGAAACCTAGATAGAAATGGACAAAACCCTTACCTACTTATCTCATTCTGATTCGTTCTATACTTATCTTACTCTGATTCTTTCTACACTTATCTTGATCCTGTCTCACCTTCTACTGTTCTACTCTGATCATTCTTATCTTTTCTACTCTTAGATAAGATGGATTTCACACCTTGAAATCCCTACCCCGATGACATTTTTTAAGAGATAGGAAGCCTAAGACCAAATCAAAACTATTTTCTCTATTAAAAATGTTGGTTGATTGTTCTAATGAAAAATGTCTGATTTGCTTCTTTGATTGATTGAAGTATTATATATGGACATCTTAGTATGTGCCAGCATAAGGTAATAAATTAGCTATGGTAGGTAAAACATTAAACTGCTTAGCTAATAAATTCCCCAAAGTAACATGATTTGTAATTACTGCCTTGTCTACTATTCTCTTACCATATGTATCTAACTCAGATGGTCAATACCAGGAGGGGTGGTGGAATTGATTTGCCTCCTAACCGGCACACTCGAAGGATATATAGACAACCTCAGCCACAGCCAGCAGAGATGAATCCTCCTAATCCTCCACCAGGCGGAGTTGACCCACTGGTTGCTGCTCAGATGTCGGTGATGCAGCAAATGGCGTACACTATGGCTGATATGCGTGCCCAGATGCAGCAAGAACGCCAAGAGATGCGTCAGGAAAGAGAAGATATACGCCAGGAGTTGCGCCAGGAGAGAGATGAGATAGGCCAAGAAAGGAGGGCACAACAACAGCAGCTGCAACAACAAATGCAACAGCAACAACAGCAGCAACAGCAGCAACAAGTACCACTGCCTCCTCCACCACCACCAGTTCCACCCCGTGATAAGCATAGGGAGTTCATGAGTCATAAGCCACCTACATTCGCTAGCTCACCTGATCCACTGGACGCGGATGATTGGCTGAAGTCTGTTGAGAAGATGTTGAATATTGCACAATGCACTGATCGAGAGAAGGTTTTATATGCTTCTGGACGTCTGACAGGTCCTGCTGCGAATTGGTGGGATTCTTATACTGCTGCCCATGATGCTGCTGATACTATTACTTGGGCAGAGTTCAGTACACAATTCAGGAACTACCATATTCCAGCTGGTATGATAAAGATCAAGAAGAAGGAGTTTCTGTCATTGAAGCAAGGCAACATGTCAGTCAGCGAGTACAGAGACAAATTTATTCAGCTGTCGAGATATGCTCCGGAGGAAGTTGCTGAGGATGAGAGGAAGCAGGAGCACTTCATTGAAGGACTTAATGGACCCTTGCAGTATGCACTGGTTGCACACACCTTTCCATCCTTTCAGAGGCTACTGGATAAGGCTCTTGCTATTGAACACAAGCGTGTTCAACTGGGTGATTTGAAGAGGAAGGCTATCTCACAAGGACAGGGTAGCAGCAGTGTCCGTCCTCGCTACAGTTCACCACAGGGTACACCGACTCGACCGGGAGGACCACGCCCAGTTCAGCAATCACCACTGAGGACTCCACCCCCTCGACAGGCTACCCCCACTGGCACCCCGACGAGGTCCACAGGACAGAAGACTGGCCCTACATGTTTCAAGTGCAGTCAGATTGGACATTATGCTAATGCTTGCCCGATGGGGAATTCTGGTACACCGGCTAAGAACAAGCAACAGACGCCTGGCAAGGGATATTCTATAGCCAGGGTGAATCAAGTCAGCGTTGATGATACTCCTGATGGTGGTGACCTCGTACTTGGTATGTTTTACGTTAATGCAATTCCTGCAACCATATTATTTGATTCAGGTGCTACACATTCATTCATGTCTGCTCGTTATGCCAACACAAATGAAATACCACTGCTAAATATGAGAAAACCCATGATAGTAATTACACCTAAAGGGCCTGTTGAGGCAAATCAAATGACACGTAGATTGACATTTACCATTATGGGTAGAGAATTTGGAGCTACTGCTATAATATTAGAGTCAAGCAGTATAGATCTGATCCTTGGTATGTCATGGCTAAGAAAGGCAAAGGCCGTTATAGCATGTGGTAGAGGTACCGTAGAACTCACTACCACTAAAGGAGAAAGATTTCAAGTTAATATTGCAGTAACCTCCTCATCCATGCGTGCAATGTTCTTTATGCCTGAGGAGTTTGTTGGTGACAACATCCGGGTGGTTAGAGATTTTCCGGATGTCTTTCCAGAGGAGTTACCAGGGATGCCACCTGATAGAGAAGTTGAGTTTGTGATTGATCTCTTACCTGGAACCGCCCCTATTTCTAAGCGACCATACCGAATGGTCGTAGAGGAGTTGAAGGAACTTAAGAAGCAGTTAACGGAGTTACAAGAAGCGGGGTATATTCGTCCGAGTTCCTCACCTTGGGGAGCA
This sequence comes from Zea luxurians, assembly GCA_029449295.1. Classification (NCBI taxonomy): domain Eukaryota; kingdom Viridiplantae; phylum Streptophyta; class Magnoliopsida; order Poales; family Poaceae; genus Zea; species Zea luxurians. The sequence continues at coordinate 2,338,085 of JAOPSE010000139.1, read as the reverse complement.
CCGGTGTTATTCGTACAGAAGAAGGATGGATCACAACGAATGTGCGTGGACTATAGATCACTTAATGATGTCACGGTGAAGAACAAGTATCTGTTGCCCCGTATTGAGGATTTATTTGATCAGATGAGAGGTGCTAGAGTATTCTCGAAGATTGATCTCCGATCGGGTTACCATCAGATGAGGATTAGACCATCGGATATTCCTAAGACAGCATTCTCGACTCGATATGGATTATATGAGTTCACTGTTATGTCATTTGGATTAACCAATGCACCAGCTTATTTCATGAATTTGATGAACAAAGTGTTTATGGAGTATTTGGACAGATTCGTCGTGGTGTTTATCGACGATATTCTGATCTATTCTAGGAATGAAAGTGATCATGAACAACATCTAAGGTTGGTGCTACAAAAGCTGCGAGATAATCAACTCTACGCTAAGTTCAGCAAGTGCGAGTTTTGGATTGACAAGGTGCCATTCCTTGGTCATATTATTTCTAATGGAGGAATAGCAGTGGATCCTACTAAAGTGAAGGAGATAACGGAGTGGAGAGTGCCCACTACAGTTACTGAGATTCGGAGTTTCTTGGGACTCGCAGGATATTATCGGAGATTTATTGAAGGGTTCTCTAAAATTGCTAAGCCTATGACATCGCTTTTGGAAAAAGGAAGAGAATTCAAGTGGGATGAGAAGTGCCAAGAAAGCTTTGATCAATTGAAGGAGAGATTAATGTCACCGCCAGTATTGGTTATGCCAGATCTACAGAAGGGATTTGACATTTATTGTGATGCATGTGGCCAAGGACTTGGATGTGTGCTCATGCAAGAAGGACATGTGATTGCCTATGCATCTCGTCAGTTGCGGAAGCATGAACTGAACTACACCACTCATGACTTGGAACTGGCTGCCGTTGTGCATGCACTTAAGATTTGGAGACACTACATTATGGGAACTAAGTGCCAAGTATACACGGATCATAAGAGTTTGAAGTACATATTCACTCAGAAGGATCTCAACCTTAGGCAACGCCAATGGTTGGAGCTCATTAAGGATTATGACTTGGAGATTCATTATCACCCAGGCAAGGCAAATTTGGTTGCAGATGCCTTGAGTCGGAAGGAGCATGTTCACTCCGCTTTCGTTGTTCAGCTACCTGATGAATTAGCAAAAGATTTGAGAGACTCAACCTGGGGATTGTTACACATACGGAAGGAGTGACTATTGAATTGGAACCTACCTTGGAGCAAGAAATCCGCAAAGGTCAGGTTGGTGATGCCAAAATCCAAGAGATCAAAGATTTGATAACAGAGGGTAGAGGCCCGGAGTTCATAGAGGATGAGCAAGGCACGATATGGTTCAAGAATCAGATTTGTGTTCCTGATATCGATAGTCTTCGGGAAACCATATTGAAGGAGGCACATGACTCAATTTATTCTATCCATCCTGGAAGCACTAAGATGTATCAGGATTTGAAGCAAAAGTATTGGTGGTATGGTTTGAAGAGAGATGTGGCTGCCCATGTGGCTATGTGCGATGTATGCCAAAGAGTTAAGGCTGAACACCAGAGGCCAGCCGGATTACTGCATCCACTGAAGATACCTGAGTGGAAATGGGAAGAGATTGGCATGGACTTCATTGTTGGATTACCCCGCACGTCTGCTGGATATGATTCTATATGGGTGATTGTGGATAGGCTAACTAAAGTAGCCCACTTTATTCCAGTGAAGACCACGTATTCAGGAGCCAAGTTAGCAGAGTTGTACATGGCAGGGATTGTCTGCCTACATGGTGTGCCAAAGAAGATCGTGTCTGATCGAGGATCACAGTTTACCTCTCGATATTGGAAGAAGTTGCACGAGTCCTTGGATACAAGATTGAATTTTAGTTCGGCTTACCATCCCCAGACTGATGGGCAGACTGAGAGGACCAACCAAGTGCTGGAAGATATGTTAAGAGCTTGTGCCCTTAAGCATGGTGGAAGTTGGGATAAGAGTCTACCTTATGCTGAGTTCTCATATAATAATAGCTATCAGGCCAGTTTGAAGATGTCACCGTTTGAGGCTTTGTATGGCAGAAAGTGTAGGACTCCCTTGTATTGGAATCAAACTGGTGAAAGGCAGTTGTTTGGGCCTGAGATTATACAAGAAGCAGAGGAACAAGTTCAACAAATAAGGGAGAATTTGAGAACTGCACAGTCCAGGCAGAAAAGTTATGCTGATACCCGAAGAAGACTGCTTGAGTTTAAGGAGGGAGATTATGTCTATTTGAAGGTGTCACCACTCCGGGGCATGAGAAGATTTAAAGTGAAAGGAAAGTTGTCCCCTCGCTTTATTGGACCTTTCTTAGTCTTAAAGCGAGTGGGAGAGGTTGCATACCAATTGGAGTTACCGGATCATCTTGCGGATGTTCATGATGTCTTTCATGTATCTCAGCTGAAGAAATGTCTTAGGGTACCTGAAGAACAGTTACCAATGGAAGACCTTAGTGTTCAAGAGGATCTGACTTATGCTGAGTACCCCATCAAGATTTTGGATACTTTGACTCGAGTCACAAGGAATAAGGTTATAAAGATGTGCAAAGTTCAATGGAGTCACCACGGTGAAGATGAAGCAATGTGGGAAAGAGAAGAAGAGCTTCGCATAGATTTTCCCCACCTTTTCCCTAGGTCTTCTTAAATCTCGAGGACGAGATTATTTTTAAGGGGGGTAGGATTTGTAATACTCAAAGTTGTATACAAAGAATAATAGAGAGATCTCCTCAATTTCCTGTGCCTCATTTGCATCATAAAAAGAGCGTACACAAAATTTAGAGATGAATTAAAACAAATGATAAAAAATAATAATATGCATCATGTTGGAGTTATATGTTTGTGCATTAATAAAATAATAAGGGTAATAAGATAATAAAAACTAGAAGTTAAATCAAACCCTAAACTAAAAATAGGGTTTTCAAAAATGAGAAGAAGAGGAATAATACAAAAATATAAATAATGTAATTATACTTCTAAAATTGGTATTTCTCATTTCACAATAGGATTTGAGAATAAATTGGCACAAGATTTGGATTAAATCTGAATTTAAAGTAGAATTTGGTAATAAAGGAAAGAAAATAGGAAAAAGAAAATGAAAAATAGCACTATGCACCGATTGGGCCGAGCACTGCCCATTCGGCCCACAAGTAGATGTCTTCCGCGCGGCCCAAGTTTTTTTTGTTTCCACTGCGCGCTCACAGCTACTGACCGGGCCCATCAGTCGGTCTCGTGTTCTCCGCGCGCGCCCACACTGAGTAAACCCGCTGCTCCGCGGGCCCCGTTGACCGGAGACTTAATCGGCGCCCGTGTGACGTTGCGCTTGCGCTTGTTTCGCTGACTTCGTGGGACCGCCTTGCCAGGGCCTTCTCCTCCGTGAAGTTCGTGGTTGTTGCAACCAGATCGGCCTAGATCGCTGGAGCGCGACTCTGCTCGGACTTCCCCCTTTCATCTTGGCCCATAAATCGCTCGCCTTCTCATCAGTTCGTCGGTACCAAATCACTTGGGAGAGAAGGAGGAAAGTCACCGCACGCTCTGATAGCCGCGCCGCTGTGTTCGTCGTCCTGTGAGAAGAGAATCAGTGAGGGCCATGGTTGTTTTGCCGCCGTCGTCGTGCACCTGCGACGTTCCCTGGACTCGTACGGTCTGTGTGCGGTGGCCGCCATGGAGCGCTGAGCGTGCTCGTTGCGTCATCGTGTGACTGGAACTCGACTCGCCGCCGAGGTCAATCCATCAATTCATCGTGAGGATCGAGCTTAGAAGCCCAGCCGTGCCCCGAGGACAGTACCTAGGTTCTCGCTGTGAAGGTTTGGCGATCGGGAGCCCAGGATTTGGTCAACCAGGGTGTGAACTCCTCTATGTATCCGCCGTGTTGCGTGGCCGGGGGTCTCTGCTACGCCATCGCCGGTATGTCCTCCTCCCGCGTGATAGCCATCGATCCCGTATAGGTTAGCACCCGATTGCATTGAGTTTGGGGCGTTAGGGCCCAGCTTGGGGGGATCTGACCATGGCGCCGCCGCGCCCGTGCTTACGCCGTCGCGTCGGGTGGCTGGGTGGAGAAGAAGCCTCTTCGCCGTCCATCCTAGGATAGATGGTTGTGATAAGAAGTAGGAAGATTGCTTCGTGGATAGATCAGGGCCGCGTGGTGAGAATCGAACGGTGTAGATTAGATCCCCGTGTATCACTTCGCGCTTTAAATCCTGGCTGTCGGACCTAATCTGAATGGCTCTGGATGCGTACCCCTTCATCGTCTAATCCGGGCCGTCTGTTGTGGATCGGACGGTTGATGCCACCCGATACCCCCCTTCAGCTTGTATGCTTCGCAAAAGAGCCCCTATAGTTTCCTAAAATCAACCCGCAATCCATTGTACACTATTCTCTGTGTCTCGAAAATCTTACGCCAGAGCCCCTGGACTTTCCAGAAATTGACGCCCAGTCCAGAGGAGATTAAAAACATAGAAATAATTATAGAAATTCATTTTTAATACAAAAACAAATCTAGAAACTTGTAAAATTCATAGAAATTCCATTTTTGGTCCAAATTGAACCATTCCAATTTCTAAAATTTTGTAATAATATTCTCTATCATTTAGTGTCTCTGTCCGGACATAAAAACAGAAAGAAAATTAATTTATCATTTAATCCTATTTCAAGCACATTAAACCTTAGGAAATTCATAACTTGAATTCTATAACTCCAAATTTAATGGTTCCAGTTCCAATGACCTCATTTTAATGTGTAGATTTTTACTGTATATTTTATTTACATGTTTGATGTGATGTTAAGTTATGCTATACTATGTATGTATTGTGTTGATGCGAGTAGACGAGCAAGCCACTGTGGAAACTGAGGTTCAGCAAGTAGAGATAGCTGAGCAGGAGCTCATTGAAGGCAAGTTGTGCCCTTGATCACTTACTTTTCCCAGCCATGTTCTTATTAATTTTAATGATCTGCATAGGTTAATTTTGACGGGATCCTTTATGTTATCCCAGTTTTTGATTACCTCTATACCTTGTTCACCCCTGAAATATTTTTGGGTAGTACTTACTATTGCTTTATGTGGATTGGGTATGGAGTTACACTACACATGATTATCCTGTTATTATTACTGTTTATGTTAAGATCATTAAATTAATGGGAACATGGAGCGACCACCCGGGAAAACAGTGCTACCACAAGGGTTTAATGGGACGCCCTTGGCTGATTAACTAGGAAAGCTAGTGGAGGTCTTCCTTACCCGAAAGGGGCAAGGGCAGTAGGGGAGTGGTCAGTGTAGGGAGGTCCTTGGTTGATTTTGCTGCGATGGCGGTCAGGCAAGAACCCTGCATTGGAGCTTCCTATAAACTATAGCGGGATTTCTGAAGCTAGTGGAACTTTGTAAAGGCCTCGTAGTGTTACCCTGCCTCACCTCCTCGGTAGAGGTGTATGGGATTGGCCGTCTCTTGGCAGATGGGTAACATGACTTGTGGGTAAAGATGTGCAACCTCTGCAGAGTGTAAAACTAGTATACTAGCCGTGCTCACGGTCATGAGCGGCTCGGACCCTCACATGATTAATTTATGGAACTTAAATTTAATTGGACATTTGCATCGCATTTGGGATTATTTTACTATTACTTTCTTTATTATTATTAAGGTTTGGTATTTACTTACACTTAGTAATTGCTAATAAAATTTTGACCAACTTATAAAAGCAATGCTCAGCTTCAGCCTTTATTTCATTGATCAGCCTTACACTTCATGAACTCCCACCTTTGGTGAGTTCATGCCACATTATTCCCCACGACTTGTTGAGCTATGAACGTATGTGAGCTCACTCTTGCTGTCTCACACCCCTCCCCACAGGAGAAGAACAGGTGGTCGAAGAGGAGCCGCCTAATACTGAGGCATTCGACTTAATCTAGGTGGCGTTTCTCAGTCGACATTGGCGCCGACGATCCTTAGTTCGTTTTATTGTTATTCCTTTATTTTGTAATAAGACTTCCGCTATGTAATAAGTACTCTGATGTTATTGACATTTGTCTCTATACACTCTGTTATTATATGTGTTGTCTTCTTGGCGCATGTATGAGATGCACCCGGCTTTGTCCTTTAAAAACCGGGTGTGACACAGAGGCGCCGCGTGTCCCGCCGTGGAGTTAATGTGATGGGGCGAGTGGTTCGCAGGGTAGCCGTTGCGCGTGCGCGAGCCGTCGAGGAACGGGTCACGGGCGCGTTGTCTTCACGCCGTGAGAGAGGGTTCTCTCGCTGCCCCCGGATGGGACGTAAGCTTGGCTGACGACGTGACCGCTGCTCCTGCCCGCCTGCCACCGCCATTACTGTCGGCCCATTTTCGGCCGCATTGACCGTCGCGCCAGGCTGGAGCCGCTAGGTCGCGCGCTGGGTCGCCTCGAGTCGCGGTATTGGTTCCGCTGTCGAGGAGGCGCGGTGGTGGCGCAAGTGGCGGTGCGGTTGCAGGTGCGAAGCATTCGGCGCGCCGGTTGCATGACGCGTGGATCTGGGCTTCCATGCTGGGCGTGTTGGGAGTCGGAGAAGTGCGCCCACTTGGCACGGTTGCATGCCGCCTGCATGGCTGCCCGCCCTTTCGCCCGCCGGTCTGGGCAAAAGTGGAGAGCCGCTTGTAACCGCTGGGTGGTTGCACGCACCGCGCGCGGTGGTTTGGCTTCTTCTGCTCTGGGCCGGCTTGCATGACGTGTGGGACCCAGCCCCCGCACCGTAGGGGGAGGACCTTGGAGCGTGTTGGAGAAGACTCAGCCCACGACGGCTGGGGAAGCAAGTGGGGAGAGTCGCCTTTAAAAGGAGGGTGACCCTCTTGGAAGGCGACCGTGTCTTCGCGCTCCCTTATGCATCGTGTCTTTCCACCTTCCAAGCCCCCGGATGGGGGATATCCGCCGTCTTTCCACTTCGTCGTTGGAGGAACGCAACTCTACGGGAGTTGGTACCTTTCAGCCGTCGTTCGGCTTCAAGGATTTTCATCATGCAGCCCGGCTGCACCCCTTCGCCGGCGGTCACCCAAGACGGTGACCTCCAGTTCGATGGAGGGGGAAAGCGAGCTGGGCTGCGGCCTCTGCCCCTCCCTCAGCCTCAAGGATTTTCATCACCAGGGCTGGGGAGGGGAGTGTGCCGAGTTGGGGTTGGCCCCTGCGTGGGCGGTGGTCCGCTCCTTCCCTCAGTGATCGGGGGGAAGGGCGTCCGCCGTTCACGGCATGGGCAGCTGCAGCGTGCCCGGCTCTCTGAGCCGAGCGGCTTCGGAGCCGCTCTCGGTGCCGCCTTCCGCCACGACAGCTGGAAGAGGTTCCGCCGCCGACGAGCTTGCCGGCGCCACCCGCGGACCGACCTCCAACTCTACGGCCTTCTGCCCGTCCTTGCCTCTCGAGTTGGGGGCATGGGCGAGGGCCTCCTGGCAACAGCGTCCGTACTGAGGTCATCGCTGCCGCTGTTCGGCCCTCCGGAGCAGAAGTCGTTGTCGTCGCCGCTGCTGGGGCGGGCGACGACAAGCCGTTCGTCGGTCTTCTGTTGCTCCACAGGCCTCCCCAGTCACGTGGGGTTGTTCGTACCTGCGGAGGTGGAACCGGAGTTCCGTTTGTAATGGCACTTCGAATGCCGGTGTTATGTTCATTGCGGCTGTCGAGGCCTGAACATGTATGTAAATTCGGCACGGAGCCATGTTTTTCCCCATTTTCGAGCACCAAGACTCGCCTATTGGTTGTTTGAACCGCTTCACCAAGCGTGAGTCGCCCCGTGTAAAGGTGACGAGTGAGGTATCCGTATCCCGGAGGCGTAGGAGTCCCTCGGCTCGGTCAGCCTTGTTGTCCGAGGCTTCTCTTGCTTAGTTCGAGGAAACCCTTGGCCGCTCTTCGATGAGCCAAGGCTAGGGATAGCGGTGTCAGCGCGAACAGAGGCAGAGTTGGCTCGAAAAGATGACCAGGTCGGCCGGAGCCTGGTCGGGTCGTCCGTTAGCGGGACCGACGCCGGGATTGACCTGCCGAGGCCTCGGGCCGGGCTGATGTCCTTGGGGGACAGCTAGCCGAGGGCCCGGGGTGACTGGCCGAGCCGCCCGCTCGGGCCGGATTCTTGGAGAAGGCCCTGGCGGTGATGGCCCGGGCTTGGTGATGACGTCGTCCTTCAGAGTGGAGACCCTTGGACCGCGTCGCCGTCCGAGGCTAGGTCGGACTTCGCCAGAGGTGTTGTCGACGTCGAGGGTGCTGCTGCTCCTGTTGGGGGCCTTCGTCCTCCGAAGGTCCTCAAAAACATGATTTGACAATGTTTCCCAAGCGGATTATATGAACAGGTATTTTCGGATTCAGAATTATGGATATGGAGCACGACCAGGACGAAGCCTGAACCAGACGAAGGTCGAGGGCAGCCGAAGCTGTGCGCAGGGAAGCTTCGGCGCGATGGCATACGGGAGAACCGACTTAAAGATGAAAAGACTTCGGGGGCCTCGACAGATTTCCATAAACTGTTAACAAATGTAATGGACATGAATGTAATTTTACGTGGGCTGCGTCCCGCGTCTATAAATAGATGAACAGTACTCCCGTACTGTTCACGCTGACTTGGCATTCTGCTTTTGCGTCACACTTGTACTTTATACCTTCTTTCAGGACCGAAGGTACATTTGTAATTTGAAATCATTTCTATTTTTCCATGTTAATAAAATAGAAATGATTTTATGTTGTTTATATTATATTTCGTGCTTTATATGAATCCTTCGTCATTACTCGTTATAATTACGAAGGTATGTCCCTTATGACCTTCGTCCGAAACTCATTATTTCCCGAAGGGGCATAATGTTTCGAAGGACGAAGGACTTTAACATTTAACACTTTTTATGTTGCCTTGTTCTTAACTCTTAGCATTTGAGAACAAGTCCCCAACATTGGCGCCCACCTCCGGTGAACTCACTTCCACTTCGAGCTTTTGTGAACACCTTCGGAAGCTATAGACCTTCGCTATGGCGCCGAAGAAAGCTTCAGCAATTGGGGCTTCAGCACTGCAACCGCTGGACCACAACCAGGAGACCGTCTCTCTTCGGGAGGCCCGAAGCCAGAAGAGAAAGGCCGTCAGCCCGACGCTCGAGGAAGAAGAGCTAGACCAAGAAATCAGAGACATGGAGATGCTACATCAACAAGTGCAGAGGAAGAAGGAGAAGATGGCCCGCCTAGCTGAGTTGCAGAGACAAATAGACGAAGCCTCTGAGGAAGTTCGCCATCTTACCCACGATGAGCAGAACAGAAGACCTCATCAGAAAGACCTTCATCAGGAGGGCTTCGTCAACGAAGATGACTGGTATGACAATTTCCATCAGGGAAATTTTGTTTTTGATGACGCTTCTCCTCTGTCCGCTGAGCTGCAGGCTACACCTTGGCCTCCATCCTATAAGCCACCTCAGCTTCCCATGTTTGACGGCCACTCTGATCCGAAGCAGTTCTTGATGAGCTACGAAGCAACAGTGTCTTCGTACGGGGGCAATGCTGCAGTCATGGCGAAGTCTTTCGTTATGGCCGTCAGGAATGTTGCTCAGATCTGGTATTCCTCCCTTCGGCCAGGAACAATCACTTCATGGCAGAAGCTAAAGGACATGTTGCTGACCAGCTTTCAAGGATTTCAGACAAAGCCGGTCACAGCTCAAGCCTTGTTCCAGTGTGTTCAGGATCACGAAGAGTACCTTCAGGCGTATGTCCGAAGGTTCTTACGATTGAGGGCGCAGGCACCAACGGTGCCCAATGAAATCGTTATCGAAGCCATGATCAAGGGACTCCGTCCTGGACCTGCAGCTCAATACTTTGCTCGGAAGCCTCCTCAGACACTGGAGAAATTGCTCCAAAAGATGGATGAGTACATTCGTGCTGACAATGATTTCCGCCAAAGAAGGGAGGAGGCCTTCAGATTTTCTGAAATGACCAGGGGCTTCGGAGGAAGATACTACCCGAGGCACGTCCGTTCCATCCACAACACTCAGAATGATGATAAGGGGAGTCAGCAAAACAGGCCGCAAAGCTCCTCACAGGCTTCGGCGCAACAACAAACCTCCTTCCGGCCACCAGCTCCAAGGGGCAGAGGCGCCAGGGGCTTCGGCGGAAGATTCGGAGATCAGCCAAGGAGACTGTTTTGCTTGTTCTGTGGAGAAGGCAAGGGCCACACCACTAGGACGTGCCATGTTACAATCCAGAAACAAAAGGAAATAGCCGAAGCTGCATCCCAACAAGCTCAGCCGAAGCAGGTTATGCATACTGCTTCGTATCATCCACCTTATATCCCACAATACATAGACAACCACCCTACAGCTTCTGTAGCTTCGGCAAGTCAACCTCAAGCTTCCTGGCAACAGCTTCCGCCTCCACCTCCATTGCAGCAAGGCCAACAGCCAGAAGGGAGTCAATACACTCCACATCAGAGGGACTTCAGAGAGCAGTCCGAAGCTCGCACAGTTAACAGCACTGTGCCAGAGTCGAAGCACATATATTGACACATATCCTACCTTTGATAGCACTCTTTCCTATTCAGTTTTATTTTCTGTGAAGCAAAAAACATTGGTAGTTTTCATGTAATAATTTCGTTGTTTTCCGCGAGGAAGATCTATTTGTTCCACAAGCTTAAGTTGCTGAAGCTTAAAATTTTTTCCGTTACCAAGGAGGACCTTCGAATTAAAAATCCTTCGGAGTAACAGAAAGTCGTTCTAAGGAACGCAGCGTAAGTTTGCGAAGTCACAAAAAGTCGTTCCAAAGGGAGCGCAGTGTAAGTTTTCTGCTCAGAAGTCGTTCCTAAAGGAATGCAGAGCCTACAGCGAAAAGTCAACGCTGATACCGCCTAAGTAAAAGGCGAAGAAGCTCCTAAGGGAGGCTTACAGCGAAAAGTCAACGCTGATACCGCCTAAGTAAAGGGCGAAGAAGCTCCTAAGGGAGGCTTACAGCGAAAAGTCAACGCTGAGATCGTCTAAGTAAAAGACGAAGAAGCTCCAAAGACGTTCCTAAGGGAATGCAGAGCTTACGAATATATTTTATGAGTATCTTCGGAACAAATGTCACATGCATAGCATAACATCATCACATCATTTTGCATAACATAAGCATCATACATCATATTGCATTTGGCAAAAGAAAGTGACACTCTCAACCTTCGAAAGGATGCTCTGAGAAAGTGATATCGAAATTGTATAGCTTCGGATTACAGCTTCGGAGAATATTTTTATGAAACATGGGTGAGCTTTTTCAGATCAATATTGAGATTGTATAACCTCGGAGTATAGCTTCGGATAATGATTTCACGAAGCATGGATGTCATTCATCAGAATAATTTTAACAAAGAATGTCTTCTTCACGAAGCATGAAAAGAAGGGAAGGTGTTTTTTCGCCGAAGGCTCAAAAAGGTATGTATATAGAGTTTCATGCATTGTGAAGAATTGAATAATGAAAAGAAACTTGTATATTACATCCAAATGTACAAAATATTACACAGATCACAATTTAAATGTTTTTCTAATAGCATCTAGTCCTCTTTTAATACTGCTTCGGCGACTTCATTTAAAAGTTGGTCAACAACTTTGTCCATGATAGCTTCGGCCATTTGTTTGATTTCTTCATCTCCTTTTGTGTGGGGGTCGGCAGTCAACCCAGCAGCTTCTGAGGGAAGAGAACATTTCTTCATCACTATTACAAACTAAGTGCAGAGTTTGAAACAAAAATTACAACACAATAAGAACAACTAATTAATACCTAATTGCCTTTCGGGCTCCGTACTTTTTTCAGTAGTTTCCGCCACTTTTCTAGCATCATGGATGCCTTTTTCACTCCTTTGGATAATCTCTTGCGCCATTCCTCGGCCGCCGTCGTTCCAGATATCCGTAAAAAATTTACCGCCAACCACGCTTGCTTCGGCCGAGGGGTCCTTAATGTCTTCGGAAGATAAGGCAGCTTCGGACTGAGCAAGAAATTTTACATGATCGCAACCTTTCTTCTCTAAGATAGAGGCAATTCCTCTGGCGCCCGAAAAAGCACAGATATCGCCACGACTGCTCAGGATCTCCTCGAAGGCCTCTGCTTCGTGACTAATCCATTCCAGTGGACCTTCGGGATTGCCTCGAGAGAAATTCTCTTCGCTGGAGAAGGCGCCCACGCTGGCAAAGCTGGTTTTAATTTTATTCACACATTCTATAGATTTGACATAACACTTTCCCTGAGATGTACGAAGCTCTTTAACTCTTAACTCCAATTTGTTGACCATATGATCACTGAGTTCTCGTTTTGTTTCCTCAAGAACGCGCTCCTCTCTAGCTCTAGTCAGCTGTTTCTGAAGATCTTTAATTTCACGCTTGTGGGCTTCGGCCTGGGTTTTTGAAGCAGCTTCATCCTTTTTTACTTTGTCTATCAGCGTAAGAAGAATTTTATCCTTTTCTAGAGCTTCGTTCCTCAATTTGATAACTTCGGAGCGCAAATTGTTGAACGCAATCTCATAACTTTCATCTTCGGCGCTCTTTTGCGCTCTCAGCGCGTTGCTTAGGATCAGGCCCTATACGAAAAAGAATTCATATAAGAAAAAACGAATGTGTCGTGTAAAAAATATAATAATAATACAAGAGGGTTTTCTTTTCAAGCGTTAAATTCCCATACCTTCAGGCTGTTGTACGCAAGACTGTCTGCGAGATCTTCTTTTGTCATGGCGCTTAATCCAGATTCGAGCTTCGGGAAACCAATACTCCTGGCCATTTCTCGGCAGACAGAGAGCTCTTTGTTGTCAGGCAGGCAGTATAAAAAATCATCTTCATTTGTCCCATTGAATATTACTGCCCCCTTTGGATATTTTAGCTCCTTTGCATAATGGTTAGCTTCATGAGTTTCTTCTTCAGATAATTTTTTCCCCGAAGCATGTCGTATGATGTAATCACACATGCTGGCAGGCGCTTCGGGGATGGCAGTGTCAGTCTCTTCAATTAAAATTGGTTCTGGTATTTTTATTGCTTCGGCTTCCAAACTTTGTTCCCTGAAGGGCTCTGAAGGCCCACCTTCATCTTCGGCTTGTTGCGTCGGAGCTTCAGAGGAAACTTCAGCGATTTCAACACTCTTTTTTGGAGTTGTGCTTGAAGACTTAATTGTCTCCAAGACATCTAGTACATTTACCATTCTCTTCCTTTTTGGGGTCACCATTGGACCCTTTTGGATTTTTGCTGCTTCGACATTTACTACAGGACTTAAAATTTCTGATGCTTTTTCCTTAGTCAGATTTTTCGCTTCTTCCATTTTTCCTGTCGATGGTGCTTTGGCCATCTCTGCAATTTCTGGCAGCAAGGTTGGCTGTTCAGCTTCGGCGGCCGAAGAAGTTTCTCCAGTGAACTCAGGCACCGAAGCTGGTTCAATATGGCGTGGTCGGTGTGTGAGGACCTTCAACCTTTTTCCTTTTGGTTCTGGCTCGCTAGGAGCGGTTCCAGCTTCTTCTTTTTCAGAGGTTATGTTTTTCCTTTTTTGCCTTCGGATGGGATAACAATAATCAGGGTAGAAGAACCCGACTGCATCAAACACTCGGTTCAGTCTCTTCTTTTTTCGGCCTCCGAAGGCTGCTGATAGTGCAGTATTTTCAGCCTTCGAATATGCCCCAAGTAATTCATCACTTAACGTTTCAATGCTTTTCAGCCAGTCATCATCAGGTTCAATAAATTTATCTGTATATTTGAATGTGTACTTTAGTCTGACTAGCCCGCCTTCGTCGGACTCTTTGATGGTTTCCTTCGGCATTTCCCACTTTTCTGCAAGTGGCCATACCCTGAAGGCGATGTGTTCTTGGACCAAATCCCTTGTCCCAATAAACGAGCAAACTACCCCGAAGGCTCTTTGGCATTCTTCGGCGGCTTCGTCCATTTCGACCTTCGGCCTTCGAAGACCGAAGCGTTGCCAGATTGGGTGCATAATAATACTCTTCACATTCTCTTGAGCTATTAGATCATTCTTTACATAAAACCATTCAGTCATCCAGGCTCCGGGCCACCTCTTCCGAAAGGTCGGCACAGGGCAGCTTGACCCGGAGCGGGCGCCGAAGCTGTAGCACCCAAAGTTGTTGTGGTATTGCTCTTTTCCCCAGGGTTTCGTCTCGTATAATAACTCATGAATGTTGCAGAAGCTTTTAGCGTTCGGTTCCAAACCTTGGCTTCTTGCAGCCCAGACAAAAATCCCCATTCTTATAATAGCTTCGGGAGTGAGTTGATGAAGGTAGACTTGGAATGTTTTTAGTACCTCAACAACAAAATTGCTCAGGGGGAATCGAAGCCCAGCCCTGAGGAAGCTTCGGAAAATCACAACTTCATCCTCTTCGGGGGTGGGAGAAGTCTTCTCCCCGGCATCAGCTCTCACAATAGATATGTCTCGGAAATATCGCCCCCTCATATTATCAATGTGACTCTGCTTGATGGTCGTTTTCCCAAAAACTGTGTGACTTGGTCGCCACGGTTGATCTTCGGCCTCTTCCCCACCACTTTCCACATCATAGCTGTCGCTGTCATCAGAATCTTCAGATAAACCTTCGAGAATTTCCTTCGTAATTTTCTCTGTATTAGTCTCTGCCATCGCTATCAGGAACCCTAGATTCTTCTCCTCCTCGAGACTCAGCTTCGTCTCAGCAGGGATCTTCAGCTTCGTTTCAGCAGGGGTCTTCTTGCCTTCAGACATCTTCGGGAACGCTCAAAAATTCTTCCCGAGGCCGAAGCTTCGAAATCAAAAAGAACAGCAAATCTTAATGAACAAGCGCTAAAAATTTTAGTGGGCCGAAGCAAAAGGCAAGTGTGCGTATCAAATGAGTTCGCGATGTGATCTTATTTATACGCCTAGGGCGCTGAAAATTAAAAGGCCCCGCTTGTCAGTGAATGTTGCTATTCTAGCAAAGGGAAGGTGTTTTTTCGGACCTTCGGCTCAAGGCCTTCGTCCATATCGCAATCTGAATTTATTATTTACAAATTAATATTGCGAGGGGCTACTGTTGGGGGCCTTCGTCCTCCGAAGGTCCTCAAAAACATGATTTGACAATGTTTCCCAAGCGGATTATATGAACAGGTATTTTCGGATTCAGAATTATGGATATGGAGCACGACCAGGACGAAGCCTGAACCAGACGAAGGTCGAGGGCAGCCGAAGCTGTGCGCAGGGAAGCTTCGGCGCGATGGCATACGGGAGAACCGACTTAAAGATGAAAAGACTTCGGGGGCCTCGACAGATTTCCATAAACTGTTAACAAATGTAATGGACATGAATGTAATTTTACGTGGGCTGCGTCCCGCGTCTATAAATAGATGAACAGTACTCCCGTACTGTTCACGCTGACTTGGCATTCTGCTTTTGCGTCACACTTGTACTTTATACCTTCTTTCAGGACCGAAGGTACATTTGTAATTTGAAATCATTTCTATTTTTCCATGTTAATAAAATAGAAATGATTTTATGTTGTTTATATTATATTTCGTGCTTTATATGAATCCTTCGTCATTACTCGTTATAATTACGAAGGTATGTCCCTTATGACCTTCGTCCGAAACTCATTATTTCCCGAAGGGGCATAATGTTTCGAAGGACGAAGGACTTTAACATTTAACACTTTTTATGTTGCCTTGTTCTTAACTCTTAGCATTTGAGAACAAGTCCCCAACAGCTCCCTTTAGCCGTCAAGATTCGAGCCTGCAGGATCGGATTATCTTGTAGCGTGTGTTTTCTGCGGCCGCCGAGGCCGAAACACACCCTCGCCGTATTGTAAAGTCGCGTCTCCTTTCCTCTTGTTTCGAGTATCTGGACTTTTTTGTCGGTAACAGGACTGTTTGTGCGAGCGAGAGTTGCTTCTCACGGAAGGTGATGAGTGAGGTATCCGTATCCCGGAGGCGTAGGAGTCCCTCGGCTCGGTCGGCCTTGCCGCTTACGCGCACTCTTGCCCGTCCATGGGGTTCTGTTACCGACGCAGTCGAGAAAGCTCAAAAAATCATTTCGGCAGAGGAGCTTCTCGAGCATGAAGACTTGTTCGGTCCGTGGAGTCACTTATCCGAGCGCGAGTTACTTATCGCAGAAGGTGATGATGAGGTATCCGTATCCCGGAGGCATAGGAGTCCCTCGGCTCGGTCAGCCTTGGCTGCTTACGTGTACTCCACCGTTTTCAGGATCCACTTTTGAAGTAGTCAAAGAGCACAAAAAGCATTCTGGCAGAAAAAACCTTTTTTCGAGGAAAATTTCGACGCTGAGGGGGTTCCCCCCTTTTAGCCCCCGAGGGAGGGTCGAGCTTTGCTGAGGCGAGGCTGACCCTTCCTTGATGACTAAACTTTGCATGAGAACGAGGTATATGAACGACTTGAAACATCTTAAGGGTAGAAGCGATGTAGTTGTTGGATGTTCCAAGCGTTGCTATAGACCTTGCCTTGACTGTTGGCCAGCTTGTATGTTCCGGGCTTCAGAACCTTGGCGATGACGAACTGCCCTTCCCAGGGAGGCGTGAGCTTGTGCCGCCCTCGGGTGTCTTGTCACAGCCGAAGCACCAGGTCGCCCACCTGGAGGTCTCGGGACCTAACCCCTCGGGCGTGGTAGCGTCGCATGGACTGATGGTACCGCGCCGAGTGTAGTAAGGCCTTATCCCGAGCCTCTTCCAGCTGGTCCAGCGAGTCTTCTCAACTAGCCTAGTTTATTTGGTCGTCATAGGCCCTCGTCCTCGGGGAACCGTATTCCAGGTCTGTGGGCAAGATGGCCTCGGCCCCATAGACTAGGAAGAACGGTGTGAAGCCCGTGGCTCGGCTCGGTGTCGTTCTCAGGCTCCAGACCACCGAGGGGAGTTCCTTCATCCACCGCCTGCCGAACTTGTTGAGGTCGTTGTAGATCCGAGGCTTGAGTCCTTGTAGAATCATGCCGTTGGCATGCTCTACTTGCCCATTCGTCATGGGATGAGCCACGGCGGCCCAGTCCACCCGGATGTGGTGATCCTCGCAGAAGTCCAGGAACTTTCTGCCGGTGAACTGGGTGCCGTTGTCGGTGATGATGGAGTTCGGGACCCCGAAATGATGGATGATGTTGGTGAAGAACGCCACCGCCTGCTCGGACCTGATGCTGTTCAGGGGTCGGACCTCGATCCACTTGGAAAATTTGTCGATGGCGACCAACAGGTGCGTGTAGCCCCCGGGTGCCTTCTGCAAGGGGCCGACGAGGTCCAGACCCCACACAGCAAAAGGCCATGTGATGGGTACCGTCTACAGAGCCTGAGCGGGCAGGTGGGTCTGCCTTGCGTAGAACTGACACCCTTCGTAGGTGCGGACGATTCTAGTAGCGTCGGCCACCGCCGTTGGCCAGTAGAAACCTTGTCGGAAAGCATTTCTGACAAGGGCTCGAGGTGCTGCGTGGTGGCCGCAAGCCCCCGAGTGTATTTCTTGGAGGAGTTCCTGGCCTTCGGTGGTGGAGATGCATCGCTGGAGGATGCCTGAAGGGCTACGGTGGTAGAGCTCCTTCCCTTCTCCCAGCAAGACGAACGACTTGGCGCGCCGCGGCAACCGCCGAGCTTCGGCTCGGTCAAGGGGTAGCTCTCCTCGGTGGAGATATTGCAGGTACGGGGTCTACCAGTTTTGATCAGGCGTGACCCCGCTTTGCTCCCCCTCGACGCGCAGCGTTTCGCCCTCAGGGGCCGAGGGTGCCTTGGGCCGAACCGAGGGGGCCTCGGGCCGAGCCGAGGGTGCCTCGGACTGTGCCGAGGGTACCTCGGGCTGGGTCGAGGGTGCCTCAGGCTCGGGCGTGTCGTCGATCTTGACGGAGGGTTGATGCAGATCTCAGGAGAAGACGTCCGGGGGAACCGTTGTTCGCCCCGAGGCTATTTTAGCCAGCTCGTCCGCAGTCTCGTTGTAGCGCTGAGCGATGTGGTTGAGCTCGAGCCCATAGAACTTGTCTTCCAGGCGCCGAACCTCATCGCAGTAGGCTTCCATCTTCGGGTCGCGGCAGTGGGAGTTCTTCATGACTTGGTCAATGACGAGCTGCGAGTCACCGCGAGCGTCGAGGCGTCGGACCCCCAGCTCGATGGCGATTCGCAACCCGTTTACCAGAGCCTCATACTCCGCCACATTGTTGGACGCCGGGAAGTGGAGGAGTAGCACGTAGCGTAGGTGCTTCCCAAGGGGCGAGACGAAGAGGAGGCCTGCACCGGCCCCTGTCTTCATCAGCGACCCGTCGAAAAACATGGTCCAAAGCTCTGGTTGGATCGGAGCCGTCGGGAGCTGGGTGTCGGCCCATTCAGCCACGAAGTCCGCCAGGACCTGGGACTTGATGGCCTTCCGGGGGGCGAACGAGATTGTCTCGCCCATGATCTCCACCGCCCACTTCGCGATCCTACCCGAAGCCTCTCGGGAGTGGATGATCTCTCCCAGGGGGAAGGATGACACCACCGTCACCGGATGAGACTCGAAGTAGTGTCGCAACTTCCGCCGCGTCAGGATCACCGCGTACAACAGCTTCTGAACTTGCGGGTAGCGGATCTTGGTCTCGGACAGTACCTCACTAATGAAGTAGACTGGCCTCTGAATGGGCAATGCATGCCCCTCTTCTTGCCTCTCGACCACAATTGCGGCGCTAACCACCTGAGTGGTCGCGGCGACGTAAACCAAGAGGGCTTCTCCGGTAGCTAGGGGCACCAAGATAGGCGCCTTCGTGAGGAGCGCCTTCAGGTTCCCGAGGGCTTCCTCGGCCTCGGGGGTCCAAGTGAAGTGCTCGGCCTTCCTTAAGAGGCGGTACAGGGGTAGACCTCTTTCGCCGAGGCGTGAGATGAAACGGCTCAGAGCCACGAGACATCCCATGACCCTCTGTACGCCTTTTAGGTCCTGGATGGGCCCCATGTTGGTGATGGCTGCGATCTTCTCTGGATTGGCTTCGATGCCCCGCTCGGAGACGATGAACCCCAAGAGCATGCCTCGGGGCACCCCGAAGACACACTTTTCGGGATTGAGCTTGACGCCTTTCGCGTTGAGACATCGGAATGTCACTTCAAGGTCGGAAAGGAGGTCAGAGGCTTTCCTCATCTTGACTACGATGTCATCGACGTAAGCCTCGACCGTGCGGCCAATGTGTTCGCCGAACACATGGTTCATGCACCGCTGGTACGTCGCGCCCGCATTCCTCAAGCCGAACGGCATGGTGACATAGCAGTACATGCTGAAGGGCGTGATGAAAGAAGTCGCGAGCTGGTCGGACTCTTTCATCCTGATTTGGTGATACCTTGAGTAGGCATCGAGGAAAGATAGGGTTTCGCACCCAGCAGTGGAATCCACGATCTGATCGATGCGAGGCAGAGGGTAGGGAACCTTCGGACATGCTTTGTTCAGACCAGTGTAGTCTACACACATCCGCTATTTCCCCCCTTTCTTTCTCACAAGCACAGGGTTGGCAAGCCATTCGGGATGGAATACCTCTTTGATGAACCCTGCCGCCATTAGCTTGTGGATCTCCTCGCCTATGGCTCTGCGCTTCTCCTCGTCGAATCGGCGCAGAGGCTGCTTGACGGGTCGGGCTCCAGCCCGGATATCCAGCGAGTGCTCGGCGACATCCCTCGGTATGCCGGGCATGTCCGAGGGACTCCACGTGAAGACGTCGGCGTTCGCGCGGAGAAAGTCGACGAGCACTGCTTCCTATTTGGGATCGAGCCCGGAGCCGATCCGGACTTGCTTGGAGGCGTCGCTGCTGGGGTCGAGGGGGACGGACTTAACCGTCTCCGCTGGCTCGAAGTTGCCGGCATGACGCTTCACGTTTGGCACCTCCTTAGAGAGGCTCTCCAGGTCGGCGATGAGGGCTTCAGACTCGGCGAGGGCCTCGGCGTACTCCACGCACTCCACGTCGCATTCGAACGCGTGTTTGTACGTGGGGCCGATGGTGATGACCCTGTTGGGGCCCTGCATCTTGAGCTTGAGGTAGGTGTAGTTGGGGACGGCCATGAACTTTGCGTAGCAGGGCCTCCCCAATACCGCGTGGTAGGTTCCTCGGAACCCGACCACCTCGAACGTCAGGGTCTCCCTTCAGAAGTTGGAGGGCGTTCCGAAGCAGACGGGAAGATCGAGTTGTCCGAGGGGCTGGACGCGCTTCCCAGGGATGATCCCATGGAAAGGCGCAGCGCCCGCCCGGACCGAGGACAGATCGATACGCAGAAGCCCGAGGGTCTCGGCGTAGATGATGTTGAGGCTGCTGCCTCCGTCCATGAGGACCTTGGTGAGCCTGACGTCGCCGATGACGGGGTCGACGACGAGCGGGTATTTCCCCGGGCTCGGCACATGGTCGGGGTGGTCGGCCCGGTCGAAGGTGATGGGCTTGTCGGACCAGTCTAGGTAGACTGGCGCCACCACCTTCACCGAACAGACCTCCCGGCGCTCTTGCTTGCGGTGCCGAGCCGAGGCGTTCGCCGCTTGCCCGCCGTAGATCATGAAGCAGTCGCGAACCTCGGGGAACTCTCCTGCCTGGTGATCTTCCTTCTTGTCGTCGTCGCGGGCCCTGCCACCCTCCGCGGGTGGCCCGGCCCTGTGGAAGTGACGCCGAAGCATGACGCACTCCTCGAGGGTGTGCTTGACGGGCCCCTGGTGATAGGGGCACGGCTCTTTGAGCATCTTGTCGAAAAGGTTGGGACCTCCGGGGGGCTTCCGAGGGTTCTTGTGCTCGGCGGCGGCGACAAGGTCTGCGTCGGCGGCGTCGCATTTCGCTTGCGACTTCTTCTTGCCCTTCTTCCTGGCGCCGCGCTGAGCTGACGCCTCGGGGGCATCTTCCGATGGGCGGCCCTGGGGCTGCTTGTCCTTCCGGAAGATAGCCTCGACCGCCTCCTGGCCGGAGGCGAACTTGGTGGCAATGTCCATCAGCTCGCTCGCCCTGGTGGGGGTCTTGCGACCCAGCTTGCTCACCAGGTCGCGGCAGGTGGTGCCAGCGAGGAACGCGCCAATAACATCCGAGTCGGTGATGTTGGGCAGCTCGGTGCGCTGCTTCGAGAATCGCCGGATGTAGTCCCGGAGAGACTCTCCTAGCTGCTGTCGGCAGCTTTGGAGGTCCCAGGAATTCCTGGGGCACACATACGTGCCCTGCAAATTGCCGGCGAAAGCTTGGACTAGGTCGTCCCAATTGGAGATCTGCCCCGGAGGCAGGTGCTCCACCCAGGCGCGAGCGGTGTCAGAGAGGAACAGGGGGAGGTTGCGGATGATGAGGTTGTCATCGTTCGTTCCACCCAGTTGGCAGGCCAGGCGGTAGTCCGCGAGCCACAGTTCCGGTCTCGTCTCCCCCGAGTACTTTGTGATAGTAGTCGGGGGTCGGAACCGGGTCGGGGACAGCGCCCGTCGTATGGCCCGGCTGAAGGCCTGCGGACCTGGTGGTTCGGGCGAGGGACTCCGATCCTCCCCGCTGTCGTAGCGTCCCCCACGCCTGGGGTGGTAGCCTCGACGCACCCTCTCATCGAGGTGGGCCCGACGATCGCGGTGATGGTGCTCGTTGCCGAGGCGACCCGGGGCCGCAGGCGCTATGTTGCGCGTGCGCCCGATGTAGACCGAGGCTTCCCATATGAATCGGGAAGTCGCGGCATGATGTTCCGAGGGGTGCCCCTACCTTCGGGAGGTGGAGCTCTCGGCCCGCCGGACCGCGGCGCCTTCCAGGAGATCCCTGAGCTCTCCCTGGATTCGCCGCCCCTCAGTGGTTGATGGCTCCGGCATTGCGCGGAGGAGCATTGCTGCTGCGGCCAGGTTCTGGCCGACCCCACTGGATGCGGGTGGCGGCCTGAGCCTGACATCATCGACGATGCGGTGCTGGAAACCCTGGGGTAGATGACGCATTTCTCCGGCCGGAGGTTGGCCCGCCCATGCCTGCCCGACGTCCCGGCGGATCGGCTCGAGCGCTCCTGCTCCCTCGTCGAGCCTGGCCTGCACCCCGTGGATTTGCTCGAGTTGTGGGTCGCGACCCCCCGCCGGAACGGGGACCACAGCTAGCTCCCGCGGGATGTCGACGTGAGGCACCGGCCTAGGGAGATCACCGTCCTCCGGCATGCCGAGATGGTTGCCTTCGGAGGGACCCCCTAGATCGACGTGGAAACATTCGCGGCTCAGGCTGCAGTCCTCATCGTCGAGGCTACGGCTACCGTCGGAACAGTCGGAAAGGCAGCAGTCGCATGCGGTCATGAAGTCTCGCATGGCGCTGGGGTTGCCAAGTCCGTAGAAATCCCAACAGACGCTGGGCTCGTCGTCTTCCTCGGACCCGGAGGGCCTGTAGGTCGAGACGTCCGTCAGTCGGTCCCAAGGTGACCGCATACGAGATCCCAGAGGGTTCGGATTCGCCTCTACGAAAGCGTCCGCCAAAGTGGAGCCGCTTGGCGGGTCGAGGCTAACTCCGAGAGGCGTGGGATGGGAATCGGTCGGTACCTCCTGGTCGACAGGCGGTGGTGAGGTCACGTCGGGGGCCGACTGCACCGTCGTCTCAGGTACGAGGGCGACACCCAGCAAGCCTTCCGCGAGCGTGCTGGCGTCGTCCGTTTGCTCGGGGTTGACGTGTCGCGGGGAGACAGCGTTCGTCTTCATCTCACGCGCGAGGCCGATGCCTGGCGCGCCCCCCGTTGGAGCGCTGGCGTTGTCGACTCGCTCGACGGTCGACGAGGCGCCGCTTCCTGCTTGGCCTTGGTTGCCCCGCCTCTTCCTCCTCCGTCGACGGGGAAGAGGACGGGGCGAGCTCGAAGGTTGTTCTTCCACCACGCGGGGAAGACGTCGTCGATCCCTCCGCCGGCGGGCGGACTGTCGGCCGCCACTGTCGCTGTTGCCCGGCGGGGGAAAGAGTATCATGTCGTAGCTGCCGTCGAGGGACATGAACTCAAGGCTCCCGAAACGGAGCACCGTCCCGGGCCGGAGAGGTTGCTGGAGACTACCCATCTGGAGCTTGACGGGAAGTTGTTCGTCAACACGCAGCAGGCCTCTACCTGGCGTGCCAACTGTCGGCGTTCCGAGACCGGGGGTCCCTGAGCCGACGAGTGAAGTGTCGCTGCGTGCCCCAGCCCAGATGGGTCGACGCGAGGCCGAGCGCGAAGGGGGGAAAGCGAGGTGGCCGGAGTTGGGCGTGAGAGAGGTGGAAATCCCGCGGCCTTCGTGTTCGTCCCGCGCCCAGGTCGGGTGCGCTTGCAGTAGGGGGTTACAAGCGTCCACACGGGGGAAGGAGCGAGTGGCCTCACGCGAGCGCCCGTCTCGTCCTCGTCCCCGCGCGGCCAACCCTCTCTAAGAGGGCCCTGGTCCTTCCTTTTATAGGCGTAAGGAGAGGATCCAGGTGTACAATGGGGGTGTAGCAGAGTGCTACGTGTCTAGCGGAGGAGAGCTAGTGCCCTAAGTACACGCCATCGTGGCGACCGGAGAGATTTTGGCGCCCGGTTTGTGTGATGTCGTGGCCGTCGAAGGAGCGCTGGAGCCTGGCGGAGAGACAGCTGTCGGGGCCGTCGAGTCCTTGTTGACGTCCTCTTGCTTCCGTAAGGGGGCCGAGAGCCGCCATCGTCAGGGAGCGTGCAGGGCGCCATCATCGCCTATCTGGTGGAGCGAGCCAGATGGGACGCCGGTCTTGTTCCCCGTAGCCTGAGTCAGCTTGGAGTAGGGTAATGATGGCGCCTCATGTTGACGTGGCTGGTCCGCGCCCTAGGTTGGGCGATGTGGAGGCTCCTCCGAGGTCGAGGTCGAGTTCGTCTTCCGTGGCCGAGGCCGAGTCCGAGCCCTTAGGTCGGGCGAGGCGGAGGCCGTCGACCGAGGCCAGGGCGGAGTTGGAGTCCTGGGGTCGGGCGAAGCAGAGTTCGTCGTCTTCTGGGGCTGAGCCCAAGTCCGAGCCCTGGGTCAGGCGGAGCGGAGTTCGCCGTCTTCTGGGGCTTAGCCCAAGTCCGAGCCCTGGGTCAGGCGAAGCAGAGTTCGCCGTCTTCCGGGGCTTAGCCCGAGTCTGAGCCCTGGGTCGGGCGGAGCGGAGTTCGCCGTCTTCCGGGGCTTAGCCCAAGTCCGAGCCCTGGGTCGGGCGGAGCGGAGTTCGCCGTCGTCCGGGGCTTAGCCCAAGTCCGAGCCCTGGGTCGGGCGGAGCGGAGTTTCCTATGGTGTGCGGCCGGGTCTGACTGCCTGTCAGCCTCACTCTGTCAAGCGGCACCGCAGTCGGAGCGGCGCAGGCAGCGCTGTCTTTCTGACATACCGGTCAGTGGAGCGGCGAAGTGACGGCGGTCACTTCGGCTCTGTCAGCTGAGGGGCGCGCGTCAGGATAAAGGTGTCAGGCCACCTTTGCATTAAATGCTCTTGCGATTTGGTCGGGGTTGCTTCTTGGCGAAGACAGGGCCTCGGGCGAGCCGGGAACGTGTTCGCCGCTGGAAGGGGGGCCTCGGGCGAGGCGGAGATCCTCCGGGGTCGGCTGCCCTTGTCCGAGGCTAGGCTCGGGCGAGGCGTGATCGAGTCCCTCGAATGGACTGATCTCTGACTTGATCGCACCCATCAGGCCTTTGCAGCTTTGTGCTGATGGGGGTTACCAGCTGAGAATTAGGAGCCTTGAGGGTACCCCTAATTATGGTCCCCGACACTTTTAGAATGCTTGGTGTACTGGTAGAGACACCCAAGGGCCTCTTTTATAGCCTTAAGGGGCCAATGATCTGTTGCTCCTTAGTTTGGAAACTCTAGATTTTCTTCTGTCTGCGAGTGCACCGGACTGTTCGGTGCACACTAGAAAGCCTCGGTGGCAGCAATGTCAAATCGATTGATTGGTCGCCTTCCTTTTTGGGTAGGCACCAGACTGTCCGGTGACCCCTCTCGACCGTTGTTGTGCTGACGTGGCCGATGTCGATCTTGTTGTCGACAGTTGGCATGACGATGATGTAACACCCTGAATTTGGGGGTATAAAATTTTTTCTTCATTATCTACCAAATTCAGGTGTTACCTCTTTTCTCTCTCTCTCTAGTCTTCCTCTCTCCTCTTTTTATTATTATCTATTAGGTGGGAGATTAATTATTTCTTTACTATATCAAAACCTATGTGAGTCTTGGGATGTTGCATCATATTGAGCTTAAATTATTCTTTTGTTAGATGCACATCTTTGAACTATTTGAATTTGAATTTGGAGCATGTTTGAATTTGAATCCAAAGAAGAAAATAAAAGAAAACAGATTAGAAATTCGGAAATAAAAAGGAAAACCAAAGAAGCCCAGCCATCCCTCCCTTTTCGGCCCATTCGGCCCGCCTAGCGGGCGCCTGCCTCCCCTCCCCACGCTCTCTGCCCAGCGGGCCTGGCGTGTCGGCACACCGCCTTTCCCTCGCACGCGTCGTCCTCTCTCTACGCGTGGGCCCTGTTTGATAGTCGCGCTTGCGCCCCGACTCGCGTCGCGTCCACGGTCGCTGGTCAGTGGGCCCCATCTGTCAATGACTCGCCCCGCGTCTTGGTCCGAACCGTTCCCCCGCGCAACGCGCTCGCCCACATCGCCCTGAGCCCACCTGTCAGCCCTTCTCTCTCCCCCCACGTCCTCCACTCGCCATGGCCAGCCCTAGGAGCATAAAACCCCCTCCCTATCCTTCCCCCGCATGCTCCCGCCTCTGCTAACCATCCCACGTCGTCATTCTTGCCTTGGTCATTGTCGTCGCCCGCTGACCATCGACGTTCGCGCTGCCAGAGCACCGTGCCATCAAGCTCGCAGACGTCATCCATCGTGAGCCCACTACTCAGTCCCTTCTCCCCTTTCTTTCTCCCTTCGACACAGCCGTGTTGCCCGGTGACTCCGCCGTTGTGGCCACAGCTCGGCGCCTCGGAGAAGGCCCCCTCACTGTCGGGCATGGTCGACAGTGCGCCCTGCTCGAGGTTGAAGATGACCCTGACGGCTATGTCCCACCCGGCAGCCTCACTCCCTTCGTCCCCTTCTTTTCCCTCGCACGCCAACTGACCTATGGACCCCTGGTCTCGCGCGTTGGTACCGCGCGCCGCGTCGGGCACCTCCCCCCCCCCCCCCCCACTCTGTGTCGTTGACTGGAGGGCCCCGTCCGTCAGCGCGCATCCGTGCCCATGCACCCAGCCGCCAGTTCTAATCCTAGTCGTTGATTTGAAATCTAACGGCTGGCAGGACCTGATACCCCTTCGGTTTGCAGTTTTGTACAATGAACCCTCGGTTTTCGGGTATTAGAATTCGTCGTCTTTGGATTTTGCAGCCGAGCCCCTAGGATCTTGCCGAAAGAACCCTGAACTTTATTTTTATCACGAAAATAGGTCTAATTTTGTATTTTGAATTCCAAAACTTGTTTATTTCATATCTTTTGCATATGAACTCCAAATTGGGTGGTTCAAGTTACAAAATGTTCATAAAATTATTCTCTATCTATTTAAATTAGTATCTTTCACTGTCTGCATGTATTAATTTTATGTCTAGGCTATAGGTGCATTTAAACTAATGGTTTATTATTTAAAAAGAAATAAAAAGGGAAACGCTGATGATAATTAAGTGATTAACTTTGTGAAGTTAATATCATGTAATATATGATCCCATCTCTAGAATAACTTCAATTTGGTAATTAGTTCACTAAGATAAATGAGGTTAAGTTATGTAATCCACTGAGATAAGTGGTACTTAGAGAACCCCAAACCCCTAAGTGTATTTGTTTACCCTAGAATCTATATTTCACTCTAGTGTTTGTACTTTTCTATTGAACTTGTGTTCACTTGATTGCACATGTTTGGTGTACTATTCCTTTATCATTTTCCAATTGTGTTGAATGAATGATTGCTTTGCGTAGACAACGAGCAGTCCGTGATTCTTGAGTGTGTTGCTGGAGACTTCCCTGAGCAACAACCTGGTGAAGGCAAGTGTCGTCTGACCCATTACGTCCTACTTACTTTATAATTCTATGTCCCACATTACTTAATTGAAACCTAAGGATTGACTAGCTTTGTATTTACCTTGTCCTTTATTACCTTTTGAGTTATTATGGTTAGCTTCATATTATTGCTTTACTCTAAATCAATGAACATAATGAGAATATTTATGATACGATGATGTTATCTTGATTATGATGATGAACTGTGATACTTCAGGGGACTCAGGTTATTTCCTGAGTACCTCTCCATAAGGACCTGTTCGTTGAGAGACCATCCGGGATAACAGTACAACCATGAGGGTGGAATGGGACACCCTTAGCTAAATAATTAGAGGAACTTGAGGAGTAGTCGGCTTCACCGTCGCGCCGTCAATGGGGGTCCGGGCACAGTACTTGCTCTGCCGAGGCTGGGTGCCGAGGTTCTTTCGATTTGGTTTTGTTAGTCACCCTTCCTGTGGGGAGAGATATTGTGTTTATCAAACTGGAGAAACCCAACAAGCGGCTATGACCTCTGGGGAATCTTTGTAAAGGCTACGTAGTGTAACCTTACCTACTCACCTTAGTATTGTTTGAGGGTTTGATCGACCCAAGGCAAAAAGGGATCATGACTCGTGGGTAAAGTGTGCAACCTCTGTAGAGTGTTAGAAACTGGTATATCAGTCATGCTCACGGTTAAGAGCAGCCTTGGGATCCTCTTTAATTAGAGTAACTCTAGATACTTTTATGATGATAGTTAATGGTGATGATTATAACTATGGTCTCTGGTATTTCCTCTTGGAGGGAGTACTTTTGGGTAATAACTGGGTTTATTACTAAAACTTGGCTTACTTCGAGTAATAAATACCTGACCAACAAAAAGCAACTGCTTTAACCTTAACTCCACATACAACTAGTCCACTTTAGCCAAACGGGACATTTATTGAGTACGTTGATGTGTACTCACCCTTGCTTTAAAACCCCCCCAACCCCAGGTTGTCCTCATTGTAATCAGTGCTCAGGAGGGGATGAAGGCAACATGGAGGACTTTCAGGAGTTTCAGGACTACGATGAGTTCTAGTTGTGTTTAGTGGCAACCCTAGTCAGCTGCCTATGAAGGCCTTATCTTCTATGTTTTGTATTCCGCACTTTGATTATGTTAATGACTATGTCAAGTTAATGACTTTGTGGATGTCTTGGACATCTTGATGTAATAAAGTAGTATTTTCGCTATTCATTTTGAGCAATGTGTGATAATGTCTAACTATGTAATCGTTGTGTACGTGAGTTTCTGATCCTAACACGTACATGGTTCGCATTCGGTTTGCCTTCCAAAATCGGGTGTGATATAAGTGGTACCAAAGCCTTGCTAATTGTAGGACCGCTAACCTAGACTAGGATGGTCACTTTAAGGACTATATACCCTTATTCTCACCTTGACCTTTGGTGTCACTTCAAAAGCTGGTCATCTCGACCAATTATATGTTATACTTTTATCTATATACTCATCTTACAAAATTTTATCTCACTTTGCTTTTGGTTTACTTGCTGGTCATATAGTTCTATTCTCACTCTTGTGCTTACGGTATCTTTTGTAGATGGCCCATCTTAGATGCACTGCACATAAGTCAGTGATACCTTTCTTTCCCTCTCGCCTTGCGGAGCGTCCACTGCGCCGCACGGCGATAGGACATTCGAGCCATTTGGTGAGACTGCACCGCCACCTGCACGAGAAGCAAGAGCACCGACGCCAGGAGCAGGAGCAGCATGACTCTTTCCCCTTGCTTTAGTAAAAGGTGGAGTCAAGGAGGAAGCCCTCCTCTGTGCCTCAGCTAGAGGTGCCCCCTGCACCACTACAGGGCACCCCAGCTGCTAGAGGATACCCTGATGGAGACGACGACGGTGGCAGTTTGAGCCACAGCACGGAGCTTTCGGAGGAGCAGGAGCCAGAAGGATGGATCGCCCGACCCATCACTCGTGACGCCACTCGCGGTTGTCATTTCCATGACGCTCTCGACACTTTGGTACGTCGGGCCTTCGACCGACACACTTGGTCCATCGAGTACTTTTCTGTAGTCTACCAGCACCGTCATGGATTATACCGAGACCAATGGGAGGCTACCTGCTTGGTGCGCCACCTGGACGATGATCTCTGGGGTGCAAAGGCCTATTCAGAGCATTATTCTATCACTAAGCGGGACACTACTGAGGCAGGCATGCAGGATGTTGCACGTCGTGCGCTTTCGAAGTACTATTCGTTGTTCAGCGGGGTAGCTGATGGCCTCGACCTAAAGTACTACCCCTGTCGTTCGACCGGCAATACCGGAGGTGTGATTGTCTCACCCGTTGGTGAGGGCAATCCTAGATTAAGCAACATGATCAACTTGGTTGTCGTGCTTAACACCGAGCAGGACCACGTCCTTGATGAGTTGGGCAAGGCTTGGGCGGAGATTGTGGAACTGCGTGGTGAGTGCAGAGTGCCACCATCAGGAGGATGGTTCCCCCGCCCCTGTTGGGACTCAGCATCCTTACCGCTCGCCACCTCGTGGTCATCATGCTTATGGCACCCCTAACTGCAGGACCAAGATAGACTTCGAGCCCTAAATCGATAGAGTCGGAGTCTGTAATAATGTTTAAATTAGAGTCTTACTCTTAGTCATTCTTAGTTAGTTTTAGTTTGCTTATCATGTGTTTCTATGTTTGTCGTGATGAACTCGTGATGAACTTGGCTCCTTGTAATGATTGTCACCAAGGTGTGGGTATCCATTGCAACTTGGTGTAGTTATTAATAAAGTTAGTCATTTAGTTGGGCAACCTTTTATTTCCACTTTCCTCTTTATCTGAGAAGCTGTGTAGTCAGTGAAGATGCTCATTTGTTCACTGTTATGAAGACTTCTATATATTTTTTCTTATGTTGAAAGACTACAGGGTCAGGTCTGATGTGTGTATGCTTTCTATAGATGTCTAACAACAGGCGCCGAGGTGGAAGACATGTCCAGCAAGAGCAGCAAGCACCCTAGGATGAGGCACCTCAGCAGCTGTTGGGGACTTGTTCTCAAATGCTATGAGTTAAGAACAAGGCAACACAAATGTTAGTGGTTAAAAGTCCTTCGTCTTTCGAAGCATTATCTCCCTTAGGATATAATGGTCCTCAGACGAAGGTCATGAAGGACATACCTTCATCATCGCAGAATATGTTAATGAAAGAAGAAGCATATGAAGTATAAGAGACAACATAAGTAATCATATGACATTATTAATACATTTTCTTTTATATTAAGATGAATAAACAGAAACAATATTGAATTACATTTGTACCTTCGCCTTGACAGAAGGTAAAAGTCCAAGCGTGACGCACGAATGAATACAAGTCAGTGTGAACAGTACGGGGGTACTGTTCATCTATTTATAGGCACAGGGCGCAGCCTGTGTAAAATTACATTCATGCCCTTTATGTTTACTATTGACTTAATTACAATCCAACAAGGACTAGATAGCCCTTTCCCCTTTAAGTCGGTTCCTTTTTCTACTGTTGAGCCGAAGCTTCCTTGCGCATAGCTTCGAAACTGGTTCAACCTTCGTCCCGACCATGCTTTTCATATCGTGTATAGCTTTATTCCGAGTCCGAAGGTTCCTGTTCATATATTGCACTTGGGAAACATTGTTAGTCATGTTTTTAAGGACCTTTGGAAGATGAAGGCCCCCCAACAGTAGCCCCTCGCAGCATTAATTTGTTATAACAACGAATTCAGACTGCGACATGAACGAAGGCCTTGAGCTGAAGGTCCGAAAAAACACCTTCCCTTTGCTAGAATAGCAATAGTAAATGACAGAGAGGGCCCACCAAGTTGCAACGCACTAGGCGTATAAATATAAACCACAGCGGCAGGATTTGATACGCTGTTTCCACCATTTGTGTTGTTTTCTCAAACTTTTTAGCTCTTGCTTACTAGTTCTCGCCTGATTTTCAAGCTTTTCGAGCTTCAGTTTAAGGACGTGTTTTCACCATGCCTGGGGAGAAGATGACTGAGGAAAAGAAAATGACTGCGGAAATGAAGGTAACTGAGGAGACGAAGTTATTTGAAGAAAAGAAAACTGCGGATCCTTTTATCGCCAGGTTTGTTGAGTCTATGTCAAAAACAAACACAGAGAAGATTACTAAAGAGATTCTAGAAGGTTTGTCTGAAGATACTGATGATAGTGATAGTTATGATGTGGAGAGTGGAGACGAAGATTCTGAAGATCGGCCCTGGCGACCAAGCCATACTGTCTTCGAAAAATCAACTATTAAACAGAGTCATCTTGACAACATGAGAGGAAGATACTTTCGTGACATGTCTATTGTGAGAGCTGGCGGAGACAACACCGCCACTGCTCCGGAGGAAAATGAAGTTGTTATATACCGAAGCTTCTTAAAGGCAGGTCTTCGGTTCCCGCTGAGCAAGTTTGTGGTTGAAGTGCTAAAGATATACCAGATCTTCCTTCATCAGATCACCCCTAAAGCTATCATTAGGATGGGGATTTTTGTCTGGGCTGTAAGAAGTCAGGGGCTGGAGCCAAGCGCAAAGTGCTTCAGTAGTATGCATGAGCTTTTATATGAGATGAAAGCTACTGGCAAAGAACAATACCACAACAACTTCGGTTGTTATGGATTTATTGCTCGCCCTAATGCAAGCCACCCGGTACCTACATTCCGGAAAAGATAGTCTGGGTCTTGGATGGGAGAGTGGTTTTATGTTAAAAATGATTTAAAAGCAAGGGAAGACATCAAAGAAATCATTGCAGGCCACCGAAGGCCGAAGGTGGAAATTGATGGCAATGTCGAAACATGTCAGAGGGCTTTCAGCACTGTGTGTGCCTTCATTGGCATAAGGGTTTTAATTCAAGAACATATGTCCTTCAGGGTGTGGCCACTTGTGGAGAGCTGGGATATGCCGAAAGAGACCACCGCCGACTCCAGTGAGGGTGGTCTGGTCGGATTGAAGTATACCTTCAGATTTAGGGAAAAGTTTAATGAGCCAAACGACGACTGGCTGAAGTGCATCGAAGCTACCAGTGATGAGCTACTTGGAGCATACTCCAAGGCCGAAGATAATGCTCTATCCGTAGACTTTGGAGGTCAGGGCAAGAAAAGATTAAACAGGGTATTTGATGCTATTGGCTTCGTATACCCTGATTACCGCTACCCGCTGCGAGGGCAAGAGAAAAAGAGGAAGATTGCCGCTTTGGTCACCCCAGCTGTGCCTGTGCCAAAGAGCAAAAAGCTGAAGGTTCCGACCCACCAGTCACATTATATCGAACCGGCCATGGTGCCTGAATTTGGCGCAGGGTCCTCTTCAAC
Organism: Zea luxurians; assembly: GCA_029449295.1. Classification (NCBI taxonomy): domain Eukaryota; kingdom Viridiplantae; phylum Streptophyta; class Magnoliopsida; order Poales; family Poaceae; genus Zea; species Zea luxurians. The sequence continues at coordinate 2,305,943 of JAOPSE010000139.1, read as the reverse complement.
AGCCGAAGCAACACAAACTGCTCCGATTACACAGAGCATTGAAGAACCAACTGTAATGTCGAAGACGCATACAGTTGAGCCAGTCGAAGATAAGATTGATAAGGCTGAAGGGCCAAAGGTTGAAGAAATAATCAAAATACCAAAAATTCTGAGCCCTCCGATAGAGGCAAAACTGCCGAAGGTGCAAAAGGCTTCTACCGCAACTCCCAAGAGGAGGAGGATGGCCAACGTGCTGGATGCTGTGCTAGAGACTACAAAGGCCTTGAGCCCTACTCCTACAAATAAAATTGCTGAAGCTACCAAATCGCAAGCCGAAGCCAAAACTGGGCAATCAGAAGCCAAAGCTACGTAAGCTCAAGCCGAAGCCAAAGCTGAGCCTTCAGTGCCCACCGAGACGGAGCCTGCCGCGCCTGAAGAAAAAGCGGTAGCGCAAATTGCTCCTGAAAAGGTCAAGACTCCTGCTCCTGAAGCTTCGATCGAAAATGTTGACTACATCATTCGACATGCTTCGGGGAAGAAGTTGTCCGAAGAAGAAATTCTGGAAGCCAGGCACTATGCGCGAAAGTTGAAATATCTGAAGGGAGCTTTAGTTTTTAATGGCACTAATGAAGAAGATTTTCTGTACTGTCTCCCGGATAACAAAGAAATATCTGTTTGCCGGAAGATAGGTAAGAGCATAGGATTCCCGAAGCTGGAAGACGGCCTTTCAATTTTATCGAAGGATGAACTTGCTGACAGCCTAGCATACAACAGTATAAAGGTATAGAAGTTAACTTTGAATTTTAGAATGGAGTATTTTATTTGCCATGCTCAATTCTTTCCTCCTCTTTGCAGGGCTTAATTCTTAGTAATGCCCTGAGGGCGCAGAAGAATATTGAAGACGAAGGCTACACAATGGCCTTAATAACCTTCGTTCAGAAGTGATTGAACTGAGAAATGAAGGTCTAGAAAAAGACAAAATCTTAATTTCACTAGTAAACCAAGTAAAGGAAGACGAAGCTAACTTCAAGGCTCAGGCCGAAGCCTAGAAAACCGAAATTGAAGACCTTCGGAGACAACTAGCTGAGGCTAAGGAAAGTTGCGCGCTCGCTCAGGCTAATCAAGAGATCAACGAATATTGGAAAAATCATCTAGAGAAAAATGTTGAAGAACTTCGCAAATCCAAGGAAAGGTGCTTCGAGAAATCCTTGGATTGTGTGAAGAAATTGAAAACTAGCTTTGCCAAAGTGGGTGCCTATTCTGCTGAAGAAAACTTCATACAAGGTGACCCCAAGAGCGTAGTTGAATGGATAAGTGGAGAGGCCGAAGCCTTCGAAGAAATTTTGAGTGATCGCGGAGATGTTTGCGCGTTTTTTCGGTGCGCGGGGAATTTCAGCCATCTTGGAGAAGGCTGGATGCAATCATGTTAAAACCATGTCCCAGGCTGAAGCTGCCTTCTCCATAGATGATACGAAGGATCCTTCAGCTGAAGCAACCTTGATGGGCTGGAAATTCTACAATGATGTCTGGGTGAATGGTGGCCAAGAGATGGCCCATGAGATTATTAAAAAGAGCGAAAAAGACACCCATGACGCCAGAACAGAAGCAAAGCGAGCTGAAGAAACTGCAGAACGCGAGAGGCATATAGGTATTATTTTATTGGTTTTTTAGCTTCAGTACTTGCTTTGTGGCTTCGAACTAATCAATTTTTCCTACTTCAGTTGAACTATCTCCACCGCCAGAACCGTATGATCCCCTAGCTGATCCAAAAATGAAGGAAGCGTTGAACATCATAAACATGGCTGGATCCATTGTCGACGAAGTTGTTAACAAATTACTGAACGAAGTTGCAGAGAAAGTTCTTATAGAGGAATATGTTTTATTGTAATAATAGCTAGAATGTATGGAACAATCTGAGTTAGATTAAGCTTCTATTGTAACAAAACTTTGTGGCATTATGTAACATTGAATCGAATATGTAAACTATTGTAATTTATTTCTTTACGATGCATGAAACTTACATACCATTTTTGAGCCTTCGGCGAAAAAACACCTTCCCTTCTTTTCATGCTTCATAAAAAAAGAGATCCCTTAGTACATTTCCCTTCTTTACAACGTTGATAAATCTGTAATTCCTGAAGCTTACTTTGTGCCTTAGCACATTTTCATTTTGCCAAAGCATATGCCAAAGATTGGCTTCGTATTCGATTCTTGTGCCGTTGGTGCAATATGATGTATGATGTAATGTTGTGCGATATGATGTGATGATATGATGCAAAATGATGAGAATGTCGAAGATACACACCCACACGCCCACACTGGAACACACAAGCTCTGCATCCCCTTAGGAATGACTTTTGAGCTTCTTCACCTTCTATTTCGATGATATAAGTTCTGCAACCCCTTAGAAACGTCTTTTGAACTTCTTCGCCTTCTATTTCGGCGGTATAAGTTCTGCATCCCCTTAGGAACGACTTTTAAACTTCTTCGCCTTATATTTTGGCGGTATTTGGCTCTATATTCCCTTTGGAACAACTTTTGAGCAGAAAACTTACGCTGCGCTCCCTTAGGAATGACTTTTTTGTAGCTTCGGTAATTTCAGCTCTGCATTCCCTTAGGAACGACTTTTGAGCACAAAACTTATGCTGCGCTCCCTTAGGAACGACTTTTTTGTAGCTTCATTTATGTTGGCTCTGCATTCCCTTAGGAACAACTTTTGAGCTTCGTAAATCTATGATGAAGATATATTTCATTCTGATAAGAGCAAAATCATTACAAGGAATTAAAACTAAGTTTTCATGGCTTATTCCTTATTCTAAAAGCAAAAATAGCCTAAAATATATAAAAGTATTCAAGAAGCAGGATATTGCTCAGTATATGTGCTTTGATTCTGGTACAGTACTATTGAATGTACGAGCTTCGGACTCCTCTCTGAAGTCACGTTGTTGTTGGGAGTGTTGGCGCCCTACTGGCTGCTGGCTTCGGGAATAAGTAGGTTGCAGTGGTGGTGGCGGTGGAAGCTGAGGCCAAGAAGCCTGTGAATGGCTTGCCGAAGCAACAGAAGCTGCAGGTTGATTTCCCACATATTTTGGTATGTAAGGAGAGTGGCACGAAGCAGTGTGTAAAACCTGCTTCGGCTGATTCTGCCGAGCTTCTGCTTCGGCGATCTCCTTTTGCTTCAGAATAGTGATTTGGCACGTTATTGTAGTGTGGCCCTTGTCCTCACCACAAAATAAACAATAAATTTTTTTAGGTTGATTCCCATATCTTCCTCCAAAGCCCCTGCCGCCTCTGCCCCTTGGAGCTGGTGGCCTGAAGGAGATTTGCTATTGTCCCAAAGACTGTGAGGTGTGTTGTGGCCTCTGAAGCTAGCTTCCTTTGTCATCATTCTGACTGGAGCTGTGGATTGATCTGACATGCCTAGGGTGGATTCTTCCTCCGAAGCCCCTAGTCATCTCAGAGAATCTGTAAGCTTCCTCCCTTCTTTGGCGGAAGTCATTGTCGGCCCAGCTATACTCATCCATTTTCTAAAGCAGCTTCTCCAGAGTCTAGGGGGGCTTCCTGGCGAAGTATTGAGCCGTAGGCCCTAGTCGAAGACCTTTGATCATGGCCTCAATGACGATTTCATTGGGCACTGTAGGCGCTTGTGCTCTCAGGCGCAGGAACCTTCGGACATATGCCTAAAGGTACTCCTCATGGTCTCGAGTGCACTGGAACATGGCCTGAGCAGTGACTGGCTTCATCTGAAACCCTTGAAAACTAGTGACCAGCATGTCCTTAAGCTTGTGCCATAACGTGATTGTCCCTGGCCAGAGAGATGAGTACCATGTCTGGGCCACACTCCGAACTGCCATGACGAAGGACTTCGCCATGACTGCAGTATTGCCCCCGTACGAAGATATAGTTGCTTCGTAGCTCATCAGGAACTGCTTCGGATCTGAGTGCCCATCATACATGGGGAGCTGAGGGGGCTTGTATGATGAGGGCCATGGGGTAGCCTGCAGTTCTGCTGATAAAGGAGAAGAATCATCAAAAGCAAATTTCCCATAATGAAAATCGTCATACCAATCATCATCGTTGTAGGAATTGTCCTGACGAAGCTCTCTCTATGGAGGTCTTCGGTCCTGGTCATCTTGAGTAAGATGACGTATTTCTTCAGCAGCTTCATCGATCTTCTTCTGAAGATCGGAAAGACGAAGCATCTTCTCTCTCTTCCTTTCGACCTGCTGATGGATAGCTTCGAGATCCCTTATCTCCTAGTCCAGCTCCTCCTCTTGGGGGGTTGGACTTGTAGCCTTCCTCTTTTGAGTTCGGGCTTCGCGCAGCGTGTCCTGGTTGATGTCTAGTGGCTGCAGTGCAGCCCCTAGCCCTGAAGCTTTCTTCGGCGGCATGACGAAGGTCATAGCTTGTCGAAGGTGGTCGAATGAGTTCACCGGAGGTGGGCGCCAATGTTGGGGACTTGTTCTCAAATGCTATGAGTTAAGAACAAGGCAACACGAATGTTAGTGGTTAAAAGTCCTTCGTCCTTCGAAGCATTATCTCCCTTAGGATATAATGATCCTCAGACAAAGGTCATGAAGGACATACCTTCATCATCGCAGAATATGTTAATGAAAGAAGAAGCATATGAAGTATAAGAGACAACATGAATAATCATATGACATTATTAATACATCTTCTTTTATATTAACATGAATAAATGGAAACAATATTGAATTACATTTGTACATTCGCCTTGACAGAAGGTAAAAGTCCAAGCGTGATGCATGAATGAATACAAGTCAGCGTGAACAGTACGGGGGTAATGTTCATCTATTTATAGGAACAGGGCAGAACCTGTGTAGAATTACATTCATGCCCTTTATGTTTATTATTGACTTAATGACAATCCAATGAGGACTAGATAGCCTTTTCCCTTTTAAGTCAGTTCCTTTTTCTGCCGTTGAGTCGAAGCTTCCTTGCGCATAGCTTCGGAACTGGTTCAACCTTCGTCCTGACCATGCTTTTCATATCTTGTATAGCTTTATTCCGAGTCCGAAGGTTCCTGTTCATATATTGCACTTGGGAAACATTGTTAGTCATATTTTTGAGGACCTTCGAAAGACTATAGAGCAGATGTTTCTGATGCAGACCTAGGCGGTTCAAGCAATTGGTCAGACCTTGGTAGCCATGCAACAGGTGCAGCAGCAGCCCCAACCTCAGCCTCAGCCTCAACCACAAGTGCAGATGACGTAGATGCCCAGAGACAAGCAGGCGGAGTTCATGAGAGGTCATCTCCCTGTCTTCGCCCATTTTGCCGACCCCATGTACGCCGAAGACTGGTTGCGCACAGTGGAGCGGGAGCTGCATACTGCTTAGTGCAATGATCGTGAGAAGGTTCTGTATGGTCCCCGTCTGCTAAGGAGAGCAACACAGTCCTGGTGGGAGTCAACAAAGGGCATCGAAGCCAACCCAAGCAAGATAGAAGCCATACTTTGGATGGAGCCACCAAAGTCACGAAAAGTTGCCTAGACATTGATAGGAAGGCTGGCATCATTGAATAGATTCATTTCAAGATCAGCAAAGAGGAACTTACCATTCTTCGAAGTACTAAAGTCAGTCGAAGTCTTCCAATGGGGACCAACTCAGCAAAAAGCTTTCGAAGAACTAAAGCAGTATTTGATAGAATTAACAACCTTAACCCCACCTTCGTCAGGAACTCCATTGCTGTTGTATGTAGCTGCTTCCCACGCTGCGGTTAGTGCAGCGCTGGTGCAAGAAAAGCAGGATGGCCAAGCAAAGAAGCAAGTGCCAGTGTACTTCGTCTCCGAAGTACTTAGCCCATCAAAGAAAAATTACACAGAGTTGGAGAAGGTACTATATGTTGTACTGATGGCTTCCAGAAAGCTTCGGCATTTCTTCTAGACATACCATATCATAGTACCTTCTTCACAACCTCTCAAGGATATAATGAGAAATAGAGAAGCCACAGGAAGAGTTGGTGAGAGCACCTAGAGGGGGGGTGAATAGGTGATCCTGTAAAACTTGAAACTTAGTGCCACAAAAACTTGATTAGGGGTTAGCACAATAAGGCCAAGTGGCTAGAGAGGAGTCTTAGCAAAACACAATAACCACAAAGAGATCAACACAGAGATGGCACAGTGGTTTATCCCGTGGTTCGGCCAAGTCCAATACTTGCCTACTCCACGTTGTGGCGTCCCAACGAACGAGGGTTGCACTCAACCCTCTCAAACGGTCCAAAGACCCACTTGAATACCACGGTGTTTTGCTTGCACTTTACTATATCCCGCTTGCGAGGAATCTCCACAACTTGGAGCCTCTCGCCCTTACAAAGATGTTCACAAAGAGTCACGGAAGTAAGGTTGGGATGAGCAACGCACACAAGACACAAAATCAGAGCAACAACACGCACACAAGTCACAACACGAGCTCTCAACACAACCCGAAGAGTACACTACTCAAATGGAGCTCTAGTTGCTATCACAAAGAATCGAATGCGCGGAATTGAAGTCTTGGTGCTTGGGAATGCTTAGAGAATGCTTGGTATACTCCTCCATGCGCCTAGGGGTCCCTTTTATAGCCCCAAGGCAGCTAGGAGCCGTTGAGAGCATTCCAGGAAGGCAATTCTTGCCTTCTATCGCTTGGCGCACCGGACAGTCCGGTGCACCACCGGACACTGTCCGGTGCAGATTTCTTTCCTTCTGTGGCGCAGCCTACCGTTGAAGATCTAGAGCCATTGGCGCACCGGACACTGTCCGGTGCACACCGGACAGTCCGGTGCCCCCTTGTGACCGTTGGCTCGGCCACGCGTCATGCGCGGAATCATCGGCCGACCGTTGGCTCGGCTGACCATGGCTCACCGGACAGTCCGGTGCCTCACCGGACTGTCCGGTGAATTATAGCCGTACACCGTTAATCGCTTCCCGAGAGCGACGACTTCGCCTGTGAATGGCTCACCGGACAGTCCGGTGATTTATAGCCGTACGCCGTTGATCGCTTCCCGAGAGTAGCCAGTTGACAGTCGCCAGCCTGGCGCACCGGACACTGTCCGGTGCACCACCGGACAGTCCGGTGCATCCAGACTGCGCATAGTCTTGGCTGCATAGCCAAGTCTTTTCCAAATTGGACTTTTCCTGTTTCTAGCACTTAGACACAATACAATAGTCTCTAAAACAATGTACTAAGTCTTAGAAACATACCTTTACTCTTGATTTGCACTTTGTCCATCAATTGGCATAGATTAACACTTAAGCACTTGTGTTGGCACTCAATCACCAAAATACTTAGAAATGGCCCAAGGGCACATTTCCCTTTCAATCTCCCCCTTTTTGGTGATTTATGCCAACACAACAAAAGGCAACTAAAGAAGTGCAACATCAATGCAAATGAGAACACAAATTTGTTTTGATTCAAATTTGGCATATTTGGATCATTCTTTGCCACCACTTGGTTTTGTTTTTGCAAATCAACCTCAATTTCCTATCTCTAAGTCAAACACACTTGTTGAGACATAAAGAGAGTTGTTCCAAGAGAAATTGATCAAAGATTTCAAAAACTCCCCCTTTTCCCATAATCAACTATTCTCCCACAAGAAGCCAGCTTTTGACAAAAAAGACAACAAGAGAGTTTTGTCAAACCAAAAGCTCTATTCTATTATTTTCAAAATTCTCAAGTGGTAGCTGATCCATTTATTGCTTTAGCCTTATTTTCTCCCCCTTTGGCATCAAGCACCAAAACGGGATCAATCTCGGCCCTTAAACCCCAGTGCCTCACCAAAATCTTCAAATAAGAGTACCAAGGCAATAAGGATATTGAGATGGACTTGGAGTAAGTTACCCTCTCATCGGAGTGCAGTGGAAGTCTTGCATGGTCCAAGTCCATCTTTCCCTTTCAATCCACCTTTGAGACTAAATCAAGCAAACTCAAGCACATGGTTAGTCTCAAAGGGTCAAGTTGTAGCACATCTCCCCCTATATGTGCATCACTTGCAAAAGGACTTGCGAGGTCCGGGGAGTGTTTGTACAACTTGAGCACCATAAGTAAACAACAATATGAATAAGGAACATGATCAAATGCATAAACACATGTATGCTATAAATCAATCCAAGTTCCGCGAATCTAAGACATTTAGCTCACTACGCAGCCTGCAAAAGGTCTTCTCATCTAAAGGCTTGGTAAAGATATCGGCTAGCTGATTCTCGGTGCTAATATAAAACACTTCGATATCTCCCTTTTGCTGGTGGTCTCTCAGAAAGTGATGCCGGATGTCAATGTGCTTTGTGCGGCTGTGTTCAATAGGATTATCCGCTATGCGGATAGCACTCTCATTGTCACATAGGAGTGGGACTTTGCTCAGATTGTAGCCAAAGTCCCGGAGGGTTTGCCTCATCCAAAGTAGTTGCGCGCAACACTGTCCTGCGGCAACATACTCGGCCTCAGCGGTGGATAGGGCAACAGAGGTTTGTTTCTTAGAGCTCCACGACACCAGGGACCTTCCTAAGAATTGGCACGTCCCTGATGTACTCTTCCTATCGACCTTACATCCAGCATAATCGGAGTCTGAATATCCAATTAAGTCAAAGGTAGACCCCTTTGGATACCAGATCCCGAAGCAAGGCATAGCGACTAAATATCTAAGAATTCGATTCACGGCCACTAAGTGACACTCCCTTGGATCGGATTGAAATCTAGCACACATGCATACACTAAGCATAATATCCGGTCTACTAGCGCATAAATAAAGCAAAGAACCTATCATGGACCGGTATGCTTTTTGATCAACGGACTTACCTCCTTTGTTGAGGTCGACGTGTCCGTCAGTTCCCATCGGAGTCTTTGCGGGCTTGGCGTCCTTCATCGCAAACCGCTTTAGCAAGTCTTGCGTGTACTTCGTTTGGGAGATGAAGGTGCCGTCCTTGAGTTGCTTCACTTGGAACCCAAGGAAGTAGTTCAACTCGCCCATCATCGACATCTCAAACTTTTGAGTCATCACCCTGCTAAACTCTTCACAAGACATTTGGTTAGTAGAACCAAATATTATGTCATCGACATAAATTTGGCACACAAATAAGTCACCATCACAAGTCTTAGTAAATAAAGTTGGATCGGCTTTCCCAACCTTGAACGCATTAGCAATTAAAAAGTCTCTAAGGCATTTATACCATGCTCTTGGGGCTTGCTTAAGTCCATAGAGCGCCTTAGAGAGCTTACATACGTAGTCGGGGTACCGTTCATCCTCGAAGCCAGGGGGTTGCTCCACGTACACCTCCTCCTTGATTGGCCCGTTGAGGAAGGCGCTCTTCACATCCATTTGGAACAACCTGAAAGAATGGTGAGCGGCATATGCTAGCAAAATACGAATGGACTCTAGCCTATCCACAGGAGCAAAAGTCTCCTCAAAGTCCAAACCTGCGACTTGGGCATAACCTTTTGCCACAAGTCGAGCCTTGTTCCTTGTCACCACCCCGTGCTCGTCTTGTTTGTTGTGGAACACCCACTTGGTTCCCACAACATTTTGCTTGGGACAAGGCACCAATGTCCAAACTTCATTTCTCTTGAAATTATTGAGCTCCTCTTGCATGGCCAACACCCAGTCCGGATCTAGCAAGGCCTCTTCTACCCTGAAAGGCTCAATAGAAGAGACAAAGGAGTAATGCTCACAAAAATTAACTAATCTAGAACGAGTAGTTACTCCCTTGCTAATGTCACCCAAAATTTGGTCGACGGGATGATTCCTTTGAATCGTCGCTCGAACTTGGGTTGGAGGTGCCGGTTGTGCTTCTTCCTCCCTCACATGATCATCTTGTGCTCCCCCTTGATCACACGCCTCTTCTTGACGAACCTGTTCATCGTCTTGAGTTGGGGGATGCACCATTGTTGAGGACGAAGGTTGATCTTGCTCCTTTTGTTCTTGTGGCCGCACATCTCCAATCGCCATGGTGCGTATTGCGGCCGTTGGAACGTCTTCTTCATCTACATCATCAAGACCAACAACTTGCTCTCTTGGAGAGCCATTAGTCTCATCAAATACAACGTCGCTAGAGACTTCAACCAAACCCGATGATTTGTTGAAGACTCTATACGCCTTTGTATTTGAGTCATAACCTAATAAAAACCCTTCTACAGTTTCGGGAGCAAACTTAGAATTTCTACCTTTCTTTACTAGAATGTAACATTTGCTCCCAAATACACGAAAGTAAGACACATTGGGTTTGTTACCGGTTAGAAGCTCATACGAGGTCTTCTTGAGGAGGCGGTGAAGGTAGACCCGGTTGATGGCGTGGCAAGCCGTGTTCACGGCTTCCGACCAAAACCGCTCGGGGGTCTTGAACTCTCCAAGCATCGTCCTCGCCATGTCTATGAGTGTCCTGTTCTTCCTCTCTACCACACCATTTTGCTATGGTGTGTAGGGAGCGGAGAACTCGTGCTTGATCCCTTCCTCCTCAAGGTACTCCTCCACTTGAAGGTTCTTGAATTCGGACCTATTGTCGCTCCTTATCTTCTTCACCTTGAGCTCAAACTCATTTTGAGCTCTTCTTAGGAAGTGCTTGAGGGTCCCTTGGGTTTCAGATTTATCCTGCAAAAAGAATACCCAAGTGAAGCGGGAAAAATCATCAACTATAACAAGACCATACTTACTTCCTCCTATGCTTAGATAGGCGACGGGTCCGAAGAGGTCCATATGAAGCAACTCCAAAGGTCTTGATGTGGTCATCACATTTTTGGTATGATGAGAGCTTCCCACCTGTTTACCTGCTTGACAAGCTGCACAAGGTCTATCTTTTTTGAAAGTTACATTAGTTAGACCTATCACGTGTTCTCCCTTTAGAAGCTTGTGAAGGTTCTTCATCCCCACATGAGCTAAACGGCGATGCCACAGCCAGCCCATGCTAGTCTTAGCAATTAAGCATGCATCTAGACCGGCCTCCTCTTTTGCAAAATCAACTAAATAGAGTTTGCCGTCTAATACACCCTTAAAAGCTAATGAACCATCACTTCTTCTAAAGACAGACACATCTACATTTGTGAATAAGCAGTTATATCCCATGTTACAAAGCTGACTCACAGACAACAAGTTATATCCAAGCGACTCAACTAAAAACACATTGGAAATGGAGTGCTCGGATGAAATAGCTATTTTCCCTAACCCTTTCACCTTGCCTTGATTCCCGTCACCGAATATGATTGAGTCTTGGGAATCTTTGTTCTTGACGTAGGAGGTGAACATCTTCTTCTCCCCCGTCATGTGGTTTGTGCATCCGCTGTCGCTAATCCAGCTTGAACCCCCGGATGCATAAACCTGCAAGGCAAATTTAGGCTTGGGTTTTAGGTACCCAACTCTTGTTGGGTCCTACAAGGTTAGTCGCAATGGTCTTAGGGACCCAAATGCAAGTTTTATCTCCCTTGCATCTTGCCCCTAACTTCCTAGCAATCACCTTCTTATCCTTTCTACAAATAGCAAAGGAAGCATTGCAAGTATGAAAAATTATAGAAGGTTCATTGTTTACTTTTCTAGGAATATGAACAACATTCCTTCTAGGCATAGCATTTTTCCTAGCCAAATTTCTATCATGCATAATAGAAGAACTAGAAGCAAACATGGCATAAGAATCAAAAACATCATAACTTCTATAAGCATTCCTAGAATGTCTCCTATCATGATACATGAAAGCATGGTTCTTTTGAGTACTACTAGCCATAGGGGCCTTCCCTTTCTCCTTGGCGGAGATGGAAGCCTTATGGCTTGTTAAGTTCTTGACTTCCCTCTTGAAGCCAAGACCATCCTTAATTGAGGGGTGTCTACCAATCGTGTAGGCATCCCTTGCAAATTTTATTTTGTCAAGTTCACTCTTGCTAGTCTTAAGTTGGGCATTAAGACTAGCCACTTCATCATTCAATTTAGAAATTGAAACTAGGTGTTCACTACAAGCATCAACATTAAAATCTTTACACCTATTGCAAATTGCAACATGTTCTACACAAGATGTTGATTTATTAGCTACTTCTAACTTAGTATTTAAATCATCATTTATGCTCTTTAAGCTAGAAATAGAGTCATGGCATGTAGACAATTCACAAGAGAGCATTTCATTCCTTTTAATTTCTAAAGCAAGGGATTTTTGTGCCTCTACAAACTTATCATGTTCATCATACAATAGATCCTCTTGCTTTTCTAATAACCTATTCTTATCATGCAAGGCATCAATTAATTCATTAATCTTATCAACCTTAGTTCTATCTAGGCCCTTGAATAAACATGAATAGTCTATTTCATCATTGCTAGATTCTTCATCACTTGAGGAAGCGTAAGTACTAGTATCACGAGTGCTTACCTTCTTTTCCCTTGCCATGAGGCAGGTGTGATGCTCGTTGGGGAAGAGGAACGATTTGTTGAAGGCGGTGGCGGCGAGTCCTTCATTGTCGGAGTCGGACGACGAACAATCTGAGTCCCACTCCTTGCCAAGGTGTGCCTCACCCTTAGCCTTCTTGTAAGTCTTCTTCTTTTCCCTCTTGTTCCCTTGTTCCTGGTCACTATCATTATCGGGACAATTAGCGATAAAATGACCAATCTTACCACATTTGAAGCATGAGCGCTTCCCCTTTGTCTTGTTCTTGTTGGAAAGCCCCTTGCGACCTTTTAGCGCCGTCTTGAAACGCTTGATGATGAGGGCCATTTCTTCATCATTAAGCCCGACCGCCTCAACTTGCGCCACCTTGCTAGGTAGCGCCTCCTTGCTCCTCGTTGCTTTGAGAGCAATGGTTTGGGGCTCTTGGATTGGGCCATTCAACGCATCATCAACGTATCTAGCCTCCTTGATCATCATCCGCCCGCTTACGAACTTTCCAAGTATCTCCTCGGGCGACATCTTGGTGTACCTAGGATTCTCACGAATATTGTTCACAAGATGTGGATCGAGGACAGTAAAAGACCTTAGCATTAGGCGGACGACGTCATGGTCTGTCCATCACGTGCTTCCATAGCTCCTTATTTTGTTGACGAGGGTCTTGAGCCGATTGTACGTTTGGGTTGGCTCCTCGCCCCTAATCATTGTGAATCTCCCAAGTTCGCCTTCCACCAACTCCATCTTGGTGAGCATGGTGACGTCGTTCCCCTCATGTGAGATCTTGAGGGTGCCCCAAATCTGCTTGGCGTTATCCAAGCCACTCACCTTATGGTATTCTGTAACACCCCGAATTTTTGGAGTTGAATTTTTTCTTTTCTTCACTCTCCAAATTCGGGTGTTACCTCTCTTTCCCATTTCTTTTCGCTAAAACCTCACCCGTCTTCAAAACTTTAAGTTATGTGATAATAGTAAACCCTGGAGTTAATTTCTTTGATTTGCTGCATCATGCCGAACCATGCATTTTTTGGTTGTTTGAAAGTGTGAAGGCATTCATATAGAAAATAGATATAAAAAAGGGAAAATCTTTTCTTTTCTCTCTCCTCCCTCTCCTCCCCGATTTGGCCCAGCCGGCCTTTCCCCCCCCCCCCCCCCCCCTCTCTCCCCCCCTTCCCGCGTGGGCCCCACGGCGGCCCAGCCGGCCCCCGGCCCAGCTGGCCATCCGGCCCAGCCGGCCTCACCTCCCCCCCACGCCCCCCCCCCCCCCGCTTTGGGCCCAAGCCAGCCCCAGCCGCGCCCCCTCCCCCCAAAAATTCCTCTCCCCTCCCCTGCGGGCCCCGCCCGTCATTCTCTCTCCCCCAACTCCCTCCCTCTCCCCTGCTCGCCCGCCGCCGCCGCCCCGATCCCCTGCTCGCCGCCGCCGATTTCGCCGCGGTGAGGCCCCCTCCCCCCTCCCTTCTTCCCTCTCCTCCCTCCCCTTCCCCGCCCGCCGGTGCCCTCCCGCGGCGTGGCCGCGCCCACCCGGCCGCCCTGCCCTCAGTTCACCGTCTCGCCCCAGCCGCGCCCGGCCCCGCCGCCTCGAGCTCGCCGGACATGGTGTCCGCCCCCCCCCCCCCACGTGCCCGTCCCGGTCCCGGCCGCGCCGCCCTGACCTCGCGCCGTCCCGGCCGAGCCCGCTTCGGCCATGGCGGCCCCTGCCCGTCGCGCCCGCGTCGTCCCCGCCCCGGCGTGGTGGCCGGCCATGGCGCCCGCGCGGCGTGCCCTCGCCCCGCCCGGCTCGCGCGCCCAACCTCGGCCCCGTTCCGGCCATGGCGGCCCGCCGTGGTGCGCGGCGTGCCTCGCCCGCCCGTGCCTCGCCCGCACGTGCCTCGCCCTGTCCCGGTGTGCCCTGCTCGCGTCGTGACGGCCCCGGCGCAGCCTCGAGCTCGGCCCAGCGTGCCTATGGTGCACGGCCTTGAGCTCGGCTAGCGCGCGGCCCCGACGTGTGCACGGCTAGTTCGCGGCGCGTGTGTGCGGCCTTGCGCGCACGCCACTCGCGTAGTGCGCGGTGCCTTGGCACGGCCCGTCGTGCCCTCGTCTACCCCTAGACGTGCCCGTCTACCCCCCTATAGTTTATGTGCGCTAATCACGTTGCTCATGTTAATAAAATAGGAAACTCAATTTGGAAATTGGTTACGTTAGTTAATTCATATAGTTAACCTTCTATCTCATTTAATGTTGATTAACTAAAAGTGGCTATGTTTCCATTAGTGCATGTGACTAATCATTATTATTGGAGTTAAGTGGAACTAGAGCGCGTAACGTCTAGTTATTCATCTACCCGTAATACGCCTCGAGTACAGCTTTAACCACTGCGAGACCTTCCTTCTTTTTTTTCCTAGCCATGGCAAATGCCATATTGTATGTTATATTCAATGCATATTTAATCTATTCGTTCTCTTGTATGGTGTACTGTTTATTTCCTAATTCGAATGGATGGATGTATGTATGTTTGCGCTCGCATAGAGAACGATCCGGTTGAGGAGCCCGAAGAACTCGCAGGAGAAGCCCCTGAGCAGCAGTCGGTTGGTGGAGGCAAGTGTCCCTTGACCTATCTCTGTCCTATTCATTCTTTAATTCACCTCCCGCATTACACATCTATGCCTAAGGTTTGACTAGCTTTTGTTATCCATGTCCTTGTTTACCTATTGGGGTTGGATTATTATTGTTTAGATTTATGCTATTGCTCAACCCTAATCAATGAACATGATGAGATTATCTATGATACGCTGTTTTCCCTTCTCTTATTATGATGTTATACTTGTGGTTTTTAAGGGGGCTCGAGCGGTTTCTCGAGTGCCTCTCCGTAAGGACCTGTTCTTTGGATGACCGCCCGGGAAAACAGTGCAACCATGAGGGTGGAGTGGGACGCCCTTAGCTGAGTAATTAGAGGAACCGGGGTGTAGTTCGCTTAGCCGTCGTGCCGTCAATGGGGCTCGGTGTATGCGGCTCGCTCTGCCAAGGTAGATTTGTCCCTTGGGGAGGAGTGTGGTACATTTAGGAAACCTAACGGGCGGCTACAGTCCCGGGGAATCTTTGTAAAGGCTACGTAGTGAGACCCTGCCTACTCACCTTGGGAGTGTTCAAGGGTCCGTACAACCCGAGGCAAAAAGGAAATCACGGCTCATGGGTAAAGTGCGCAACCTCTGCAGAGTGTTATGAAACTGATATATCAGCCGTGCTCGCGGTTATGAGCGGCCAAGGGAGCTCCAGTGATTAGTGGTACTTGATCAGAGACATTTTGGTTTACAGGTGGCAATGAGATTGATGGTTCTGGTTATGACTATGGTGCTGGTAAGTGGTATTCTTTCCGTTTGGAAAGGGTACATCGGGCTAATAACTTGGGTTAATGTTAAAACCTGGCTTTCTACTAGTAAATAATAATCTGACCAACTAAAAGCAACTGCTTGACTTACCCCCACATAAAGCTAGTCCACTACAGCCAAACAGGACACTTGTTGAGTATGTTGATGTGTACTCACCCTTGCTCTACACACCAAACCCCCCTTCCCTAGGTTGTCCGCATTGCAACCACTGCTCAGGAGAAGATGAAGTCGTGGAAGGAGACTTCCAGGAGTTCCAGGACTACGACGAGTTCTAGGTGTGGTTTAGCGGCAACCCCTAGTCGGCTGCCTGTGAAGGCCGCAGTTGTCTACGTTTCGTTTTCGCACTTTGATTTATTGTAAAGACTATGTGGATGTCTCAGACATATGATGTAATTGACTATTATTTCCCTTTTTAATACTATTTGAGCACTGTGTGATGATGTCCATGTTATGTAACTGTTGTGTACGTGAATTGCTGATCCTGGCACGTACATGGTTCGCATTCGGTTTGCCTTCTAAAACCGGGTGTGACATAGGTGGTATCAAAGCCGTGCTGACTGTAGGACCGCTAACCTAGAGTAGAATGGTCGTTCTAAGGACTATAGACCTCTGTCTCTGCCTTGACTTTGGTATCCCTTCAAAAGTTGGTCATATTGACCAAACTATGTTCTACTATATATTATACCTTGCTGAAATTTGTGTTTTATTCTAACCCTTCATTCATTTATGATTCATTACTTGCTGGTCATATTAATTCTGTTCTCACTCTTTTGCTCGCGGTGTCTTTTGTAGATGGCTCGTCTTAGACACACTGCATGAAAGTCCGTCATCCCCTTCTTACCCTCCCGCCTTGCTGAGCGTCCGCTTCGCCGTCCCGTGGCCGGACAGTCCAGCCACTTGGAGAGGCTGCACCACCGCCTGCATGAGGAGCAGGAACGTCGACGACAGGAGCAGCAGGGCTCCTCTTTCTCGCTCCAGCAGGAGATAGAGTCGGTGAGGAGCTGCTCCCCCGTGCTTCCTCTGGAGGCGCCCCCTGCACCACCACTGGGCGCCCCAGCCTCTAGAGTAGCTGCTGGAGGAGACCCAGACGACAGAGGTGGCGACGACAGCTCGAGCCACGACACCGACTTTTCTGCTGACCAGGCGCCGGAAGGATGGGTTGCTCGACCCATCACTCGCGACGCTGCTCACGGGTGTCACTTCCATGATGCGCTCGACACCCTGCTACGTCGGGCACTTGACCCGCGTACTTGGTCCATCGAGTATCGCTGTGTGGTCTACCAGCATTGTCACGGGGTCTACCCGGACCGCTGGGAGGCGACCTGCTTGGTGCGCCGTCCAGAGAACAGTCTCTGGGGTGCTGAGGTCTGCTCGGAGCACTATTCCATCTCTGAGCGGGACTCAGCTGAGGCGGCCATGCAAGATGCTGCACGGCGTGCGCTTTCGCACTACTGCTCGGTTCTCGGTGGGGTAGCTGACGGTCTCGACCTGAAGTATTACCCCCGCCGTCCATCTGGCAGCACAGGAGGCGTGATTGTCTCACCTGTTGGTGAGGACAATCCTAGGTTGAGCAGCACAGTCAACCTAGCCACCATGCTAAACACGGAGCTGGACCATGCACTAGACGAGCTGAGTAGGGCTCGTGCTAAGATCGCCCAGCTGCGGGCTGAGCGCGCGGAGCGTCGTCACCTAGATGATGGTTCCCCCGCTTCTGTCGGGACTCAGCACCCGTACCGCTCACCTCGACGTGGACACCAGTCTTATGGCAATCCCGACTGCAAGACCAAGATAAATTTAGGATCATAGATCGTCAGAGTCGGATCTTGTAATTAATACGAAGATATATGCATAGAAGTTACGGTCTTAGCGTTAGTCTCGTTTTTAGTTAGTCTTAGTTAGACAGGGTAGTTTGCTATATCCTGTGCATTTATGTTTGTCATGATGAACTATGTGTGATTTGGATCTTTGTAATGACTGTTACTAGAGTGTGGGTATCCCCTGCATTTTGGTTTACCTGTTATGTTAATGGAGATAGCTATTTAGTTGGGAAACCTTTTATTCCACTTTCCACTTTATCTGAGAAGTTGTGTGGTCTGTGTTGGAGATCAGTGAAGATGCTCGTCTGTTCAGTGCTGTTGAAGAATTCTATACTCTTTTCTTATGCTGCAAGATTTGCAAGATCAGTTCTGATGTGCGGTTGCATTCTGCAGATGTCAAAGAACAGGCGCAGAGGAGGAAGGTGTGCTCAGCAGGAGCAGGCAGCTCCGCAAGATGAGGTGCCCCAGCAGCAGCACCTGCCTCCCCGCCCCCAATGTCCATCGAGCAGATGTTTCTGATGCAGACTCAGGCAGTTCAAGCTATTGGTCAGACTCTGGCCGCTATTCAGCAGCAGCAACAACAACAACAGCAGCAGCCACCACCTCAGCCTCAGATGCCTCAGATGCCCAGAGACAAGCGTGCTGAATTCATGAGAGGTCATCCCCCAACGTTTGCTCATTCTTCTGACCCCATGGATGCTGAAGACTGGCTGCGCACTGTAGAGCGGGAGTTGCATACCGCTCAGTGCGATGACAGGGAGAAAGTCCTGTATGGTCCCCGTCTGTTGAGAGGAGCAGCTCAGTCATGGTGGGAGTCTTATCTCGCCACCCATGCCCACCCCGACACCATCACCTAGGAAGAGTTCAGAAGTAGCTTTCGTCAGTACCATGTTCCTGCAGGTCTGATGACAGTGAAGAAGGAGTTCCTGGCCCTCAAGCAAGGGTCATCGTCTGTCAGTGAGTACCAGGATAGATTTCTGCAGTTGTCCCGCTATGCTCCTAAAGATGCCAACACCGACGCCAAGCGACAGTACCGTTTCCTGATAGGCTTGGTTGACCCTCTGCAGTACCAACTGATGAATCATACCTTCCCGACATTCTAGCACCTGATTGACAGAGCAATCATGACAGAGAGGAAGCGTAAGGAGATGGAGGATCGTAAGCGCAAGATCAGTGGACCCCAGCCTAGAAGCAGCAGTCGTCCTCGTTTCTCAGGCAATCAACCTCAGCAGTTCAGGCAGAACCAGCGCCCACCTCGGCAGCAGCAGCAGTTCCAAAGGCAGTATCCTCAGCACCAGTATCAGAATCGCCAGAACAATCAGTCAGGAGGAGGTCAGTTCCAGAGGCAGAATTAGCAGGCACCTCGTCTTCCTGCCTCAGCAACCCAGCAGAACAGTCAGGCAGCACCAGCTCAGGTTGGAAACAGGGCATGTTTCCACTGTGGAGAGCAAGGCCATTGGGTGATGCAATGTCCGAAGAAGGCAGCCCAGCAGCAGTCAGGCCCCAATGCCCCAGCAAAACAGAATGTGTCTCAGCCTGGAGCAGGCAACCGCTCTCAGCCACGCTATAATCATGGGAGACTGAACCATTTGGAGGTTGAAGCAGTTCAGGAGACCCCCGGCATGATAGTAGGTATGTTCCCAGTCGACTCCCATATTGCAGAAGTGTTATTTGATACTGGAGCAACACATTCTTTCATTACTGCATCATGGGTAGAAGCACATAATCTTCCAATTACTACCATGTCAACCCCCATTCAAATTGACTCAACCGGTGGTAGAATTCGAGCCGATAGCATTTGTTTGAATGTAAGTGTGGAAATAAGGGGGATAGCGTTTCCCGTTAACCTTATAGTAATGGGTACTCAGGGAATAGATGTCATCCTAGGGATGAATTGGCTAGATAAGTATTAGGCAGTTATCAGTTGTGATAAGAGGACAATCAAGTTGATGTCCCCACTAGGAGAGGAAGTGGTGACCGAGTTAGTCCCGCCTGAGCCGAAGAAAGGGAGTTGTTATCAGATGGTTGTCGATAGCAGTGAAGCAGACCCAACTGAGAGTATCAAGATTGTGTCCGAGTTCCCAGATGTGTTTCCAAAGGACTTACCAGGTATGCCACCAGAGCGAAAAGTTGAATTTGCCATAGAACTTCTTCCTGGAACCGCTCCTATCTTCAAGAGAGCTTACAGGATATCCGGACCAGAGTTAGTTGAACTTAAGAAGCAGATTGATGAGCTGTCAGAGAAAGGTTACATCCGGCCAAGCACCTCGCCTTGGGCCACCCCTGTCCTATTTGTGGAAAAGAAAGATGGCACCAAAAGGATGTGTATCGACTATCGAGCTTTGAATGAGGTCACAATCAAGAACAAGTACCCCTTGCCCAGAATAGAAGATCTGTTCGACCAGTTGAGAGGAGCCAGCATGTTCTCCAAGATAGATCTGAGGTCAGGTTATCATCAGCTCAGGATTCGACCTTCAGACATTCCGAAGACGGCATTCATTACCAAGTATGGGTTGTATGAGTTCACTGTGATGTCTTTCGGTCTAACCAATGCACCGGCCTTCTTCATGAACCTGATGAACAGTGTATTCATGGACTATCTTGACAAGTTTGTGGTGGTATTCATTGATGACATTCTGATTTATTCTCAAAGCAAAGGAGAGCATGCGGATCATTTGAAGATGGTATTGCAGAGATTGCGAGAGCACCAGCTGTATGCAAAGTTGAGCAAGTGTGAGTTCTAGATCAGTGAAGTCCTGTTCTTGGGTCACATAATCAACAAAGAAGGATTGGCTGTGGATCCGAAGAAAGTGGCAGACATTCTGAACTAGAAAGCGCCAACAGATGCTCGAGGAATCAAGAGCTTCATTGGAATGGCCGGATATTACTGGCGATTCATTGAAGGGTTTTCGAAGATTGCGAAACCAATGAAAGCTTTGCTAGGCAACAAAGTTGAGTTCAAGTGGACACAGAAATGTCAAGGGGCCTTCGAAGCGCTGAAAGAGAAGTTGACTACAGCGTCTGTCTTAGTCTTGCCTGATGTGCACAAGCCCTTCTCGGTGTATTGCGATGCTTGTTACACGGGTCTGGGATGTGTGTTGATGCAAGAGGGAAGAGTTGTGGATTACTCGTCCCGACAGCTGAAGGTTCATGAGAAGAATTACCCAATCCATGACCTAGAGTTGGCAGCGGTGGTTCACGCACTGAAGACATGGAGGCACTACCTGTATGGACAGAAATGTGATGTTTATACAGACCACAAGAGTCTGAAGTACATATTCACTCAGTCAGAGCTGAATATGAGGAAACGAAGATGGTTAGAGCTGATCAAAGACTATGAATTAGAGATTCATTACCATCCAGGCAAAGCGAACGTAGTGGCAGATGCTTTGAGCAGGAAGAGTCAGGTCAATCTGATGGTCGCTCGTCCGATGCCTTATGAGTTGGCCAAAGAGTTTGACAGGTTGAGTCTTGGGTTTCTGAATAATTCGCGAGGAGTCACAATTGAGTTGGAACCCACCCTGGAGCGGGAAATTAAAGAAGCGCAGAAGAATGATGAGAAGATCAGTGAGATCTGGTGACTGATTCTAGTCGGCAAAGGCAAAGATTTTAGAGAAGATGCAGAAGGTGTGATATGGTTCAAAGACCGCTTGTGTGTTCCCAATGTCCAGTCTATTCGAGAATTGATCCTCAAGGAAGCTCATGAGACAGCTTATTCGATTCACCCTGGTATCAAGATCTGAAGAAGAAATTCTGGTGGTACGGAATGAAGAGGGAAATCGCAGAGTATGTGGCTATGTGTGATAGTTGTCGGCGAATCAAGGCAGAGCATCAGAGACCAGCTGGATTGTTGTAACCGTTGCAAATTCCTCAGTGGAAATGGGATAAAATCGGCATGGATTTCATAGTCGGATTGCCTCGCACTCGAGCCGGCTACGATTCTATCTAGGTAGTAGTGGACCGTTTGACCAAGTCAGCCCACTTCATACATGTCAAGACCAACTACAGCAGTGCAGTATTGGCAGAGTTGTATATGTCTCGAATCGTTTGTCTTCATGGTGTGCCAAAGAAGATAGTGTCAGACAGAGGAACGCAGTTCACCTCTCATTTCTGGCAGCAATTGCATGAAGCCTTGGGCACACATCTGAATTTCAGTTTAGCTTATCATCCGCAGACAGATGGTCAGACTGAAAGAACCAATCAAATCCTCGAAGACATGTTGAGAGCCTGTGCGTTGCAAGATCAGTCCGGATGGGACAAGAAATTGCCTTATGCAGAGTTCTCCTATAACAATAGTTACTAGGCCAGCTTGAAGATGTCACCATTTCAGGCGCTTTATGGGAGGAGTTGTAGAACTCCGTTGCAATGGGATCAGCCTGGAGAAAAGCAAGTGTTCGGGCCAGACATTTTGCTTGAAGCCGAAGAGAACATCAAGATGGTCCGAGAGAATCTGAAGACAGCGCAATCAAGGCAGCGAAGCTATGCAGACACAAGAAGAAGAGAGTTGAGTTTCGAAGTCGGAGACTTCGTCTATCTGAAAGTGTCACCGATCAGAGGAGTCAGAAGGTTCGGAGTCAAGGGCAAGCTAGCACCCCACTTCATCGGTCCGTATCAAATTCTCGCAAGGCATGGAGAAGTGGCCTATGAGCTCAGCCTGCCAGAGAATTTGTCTGCTGTGCATGATGTCTTTCATGTGTCTCAGTTGAAGAAGTGCTTGCGTGTGCCGGAAGAGCAATTTCTAGTTGAAGGTCTTGAAGTCTAGGAGGACTTGACCTACGTTGAGAGGCCAACGCAAATCCTTGAGACCGCAGACAGAATCACCCGAAGGAAGACCATCAGAATGTACAAAGTCAGATGGAATCATCATTCAGAGGAAGAAGCAACCTGGGAGCGTGAAGATGATCTGATGGCCAAATACCCTGAGCTCTTTGCTAGCCAACCCTGAATCTCGAGGGCGAGATTCTTTTAAGGGGGATAGGTTTGTAACACCCCGAATTTTTGGAGTTGAATTTTTTCTTTTCTTCACTCTCCAAATTCGGGTGTTACCTCTCTTTCCCATTTCTTTTCGCTAAAACCTCACCCGTCTTCAAAACTTTAAGTTATGTGATAATAGTAAACCCTAGAGTTAATTTCTTTGATTTGCTGCATCATGTCGAACCATGCATTTTTTTGGTTGTTTGAAAGTGTGAAGGCATTCATATAGAAAATAGATATAAAAAAGGGAAAATCTTTTCTTTTCTCTCTCCTCCCTCTCCTCCCCGTTTTGGCCCAGCCGGCCCCCTGGTGCGCGCGGCCCAGCCGGCCTTTTCCCCCCTTCCCGCGTGGGCCCCGCGGCGGCCCAGCCGGCCCCCGGCCCAGCTGGCCTCACCTCCCCCCCACGCCCCCCCCGCTTTAGGCCCAAGCCAGCCCCAGTCGCGCCCCCTCCCCCCAAAAATTCCTCTCCCCCCCCGAACTCCCTCCCTCTCCCCTGCTCGCCCGCGGCCGCCGCCCCGATCCCCTGCTCGCCGCCGCCGATTTCGCCGCGGTGAGGCCCCCTCCCCCCCTCCCTTCTTCCCTCTCCTCCCTCCCCTTCCCCGCCCGCCGGCGCCCTCCCACGGCGTGGCCGTGCCCACCCGGCCACCCTGCCCTCGGTTCGCCGCCCCGCCCGTGTCCGGCCGCGCCCGACCACGCCCGGCCTCGTCCCGCCCCAGCTGCGCCCGGCCCCGCCGCCTCGAGCTCGCCGGCCATGGTGTCCGCCCCCCCCCCCCCCGCGCCCGTCCCGGTCCTGGCCGCGCCGCCCTGACCTCGCGTCGTCCCGGCCGAGCCATCCCCGACCCCGGCCGCGCCGACCCCAGCCGAGTCGTCCCCGCCTCGGCCGCGCCCGCTTCGGCCATGGCGGCCCCTGCCCGTCGCGCCCATGCCGTCCCCGCACCGGCGTGGTGGCCGGCCGTGGCCTCGCCGGCCATGGCGCTCGCGCGGCGTGCCCTCGCCCCGCCCGGCTCGCGCGCCCGACCTCGGCCCCATTCCGCCCATGGCGGCCCGCCGTGGTGCACGGCGTGCCTCGCCCGCCCGTGCCTCGCCCCGTCCCGGCGTGCCCCGCTCGTGTCGTGACGGCCCCGGCGCAGCCTCGAGCTCAGCCCAGCGTGCCTATGGCGCGCGTCCTTGAGCTCGGCTAGCGCGCGGCCCCGACGTGTGCACGGCTAGTTCGCGGCGCGTGTGTGCGGCCTTGCGCGCACGCCACTCGCGTAGTGCGCGGTGCCTTGGCACGGCCCGCCGTGTCCTCGTCTACCCCTAGACATGCCCGTCATCCCCCCTATAGTTTATGCGCGCTAATCACGTTGCTCATGTTAATAAAATAGGAAACTCAATTTGGAAATTGGTTACGTTAGTTAATTCATATAGTTAACCGTCTATCTCATTTAATGTTGATTAACTAAAAGTGGCTATGTTTCCATTAGTGCATGTGACTAATCATTATTATTGGAGTTAAGTGGAACTAGAGCGCGTAACGTCTAGTTTATTCGTCTACCCGTAATACGCCTCGAGTACAGCTTTAACCACTGCGATACCTTCCTTCTTTTTTTTCCTAGCCATGGCAAATGCCATATTGTATGTTATACTCGATGCATATTTAATCTATTCGTTCTCTTGTATGGTGTACTGTTTGTTTCCTAATTCGAATGGATGGATGTATGTATGTTTGCGCTCGCATAGAGAACGATCCGGTTGAGGAGCCCGAAGAACTCGCAGGAGAAGCCCCTGAGCAGCAGTCGGTTGGTGGAGGCAAGTGTCCCTTGACCTATCTCTGTCCTATTCATTCTTTAATTCACCTCCCGCATTACACATCTATGCCTAAGGTTTGACTAGCTTTTGTTATCCATGTCCTTGTTTACCTATTGGGGTTGGATTATTATTGTTTAGCTTTATGCTATTGCTCAACCCTAATCAATGAACATGATGAGATTATCTATGATACGCTGTTTTCCCTTCTCTTATTATGATATTATACTTGTGGCTTTTAAGGGGGCTTGAGCGGTTTCTCGAGTGCCTCTCCGTAAGGACCTGTTCTTTGGATGACCGCCCGGGAAAATAGTGCAACCATGAGGGTGGAGTGGGACGCCCTTAGCTGAGTAATTAGAGGAATCGGGGTGTAGTTCGCTTAGCCGTCGTGCCGTCAATGGGGCTCGGTGTATGCGGCTCGCTCTGCCAAGGTTGATTTGTCCCTTGGGGAGGAGTGCGGTACATTTAGGAAACCTAACGGGCGGCTACAGTCCCGGGGAATATTTGTAAAGGCTACGTAGTGAGACCCTGCCTACTCACCTTGGGAGTGTTCAAGGGTCCATACAACCCGAGACAAAAAGGGAATCACGGCTCATGGGTAAAGTGCGCAACCTCTGCAGAGTGTTATGAAACTGATATATCAGTCGTGCTCGCGGTTATGAGCGGCCAAGGGAGCTCCAGTGATTAGTGGTACTTGATCAGAGACATTTTGGTTTACAGGTGGCAATGAGATTGATGGTTCTGGTTATGACTATGGTGCTGGTAAGTGGTATTCTTTCCGTTTGGAAAGGGTACATCGGGCTAATAACTTGGGTTAATGTTAAAACCTGGCTTTCTACTAGTAAATAATAATCTGACCAACTAAAAGCAACTGCTTGACTTACCCCCACATAAAGCTAGTCCACTACAGCCAAACAGGACACTTGTTGAGTATGTTGATGTGTACTCACCCTTGCTCTACACACCAAACCCCCCCCCCCTTCCCCAGGTTGTCCGCATTGCAACCACTGCTCAGGAGAAGATAAAGCCGTGGAAGGAGACTTCCAGGAGTTCCAGGACTACGATGAGTTCTAGGTGTAGGTTAGCAGCAACCCCCAGTTGGCTGCCTATGAAGGCCGCAGTTGTCTACGTTTTGTTTTCGCACTTTGATTTATTGTAAAGACTATGTGGATGTCTCAGACATATGATGTAATCGACTATTATTTCCCTTTTAATACTATTTGAGCACTGTGTGATGATATCCATGTTATGTAACTGCTGTGTACGTGAATTGCTGATCCTGGCACGTACATGGTTCGCATTCGGTTTGCCTTCTAAAACCGGGTGTGACATATTCGTCCCTGCACAATGAAGCTAGAAGAACAGTAGTAGCTTGTGCATTTTTGTGAATTTGCTCATTAATGAACATGGGACTATCAGTACTATCAAATTTCATTCCACTCTCTACTATCTCCCATATGCTTGGATGGAGAGAGAACAAGTGACTACGCATTTTGTGACTCCAAAATCCGTAGTCCTCTCCATCAAAGTGAGGAGGTTTGCCGAGAGGAATGGAAAGCAAATGAGCATTGGAACTTTGCGGAATACGAGAATAATCAAAGGAAAAGTTTGAATTAACCGTCTTCCTTTTCTCGTAGTCGTTGTCGTCGTCCTTTTGGGAAGAGGAAGATTCGTCGCTGTCGTAGTAGATTATCTCCTTGATGCGCCTTGTTTTCTTCTTCCTCCCGTCTTTTCTTTTGTGGCCCGACCCCGAGTCATTAGGCTTGTCATCCTTTGGATCATTGACGAAGGACTCCTTCTCCTTATCATTGACCACCATCCCCTTGCCCTTAGGATCCATCTCTTCGGGCGATTAGTCCCTTCGTGAAGAGAACGGCTCCGATACCAATTGAGAGCACCTAGAGGGGGGTGAATAGGTGATCCTATAAAACTTGAAACTTAGTGCCACAAAAACTTGATTAGGGGTTAGCACAATAAGGCCAAGTGGCTAGAGAGGAGTCTTAGCAAAACACAATAACCACAAAGAGATCAACACAGAGATGGCACAGTGGTTTATCCCGTGGTTCGGCCAAGTCCAATACTTGCCTACTCCACGTTGTGGCGTCCCAACGGACGAGGGTTGCACTCAACCCCTCTCAAGCGGTCCAAAGACCCACTTGAATACCACGGTGTTTTGCTTGCACTTTACTATATCCCGCTTGCGAGGAATCTCCACAACTTGGAGCCTCTCGCCCTTACAAAGATGTTCACAAAGAGTCACGGAAGTAAGGTTGGGATGAGCAACGCACACAAGACACAAAATTAGAGCAACAACATGCACATAAGTCACAACACGAGCTCTCAACACAACCCGAAGAGTACACTACTCAAATGGAGCTCTAGTTGCTATCACAAAGAATCGAATGCGCGGAATTGAAGTCTTGGTGCTTGGGAATGCTTAGAGAATGCTTGGTGTACTCCTCCATGCGCCTAGGGGTCCCTTTTATAGCCCCAAGGCAGCTAGGAGCCGTTTAGAGCATTCCAGGAAGGCAATTCTTGCCTTCTGTCGCTTGGCGCACCGGACAGTCCGGTGCACCACCGGACACTGTCCGGTGCGGATTTCTTTCCTTCTGTGGTGCAGCCGACCGTTGAAGATCCAGAGCCGTTGGCGCACCGGACACTATCCGGTGCACACCGGACAGTCTGGTGCCCCCTTGTGACCGTTGGCTCAGCCACGCGTCATGCGCGGAATCATCGGCCGATCGTTGGCCCGGCTGACCATTGGCTCACCGGACAGTCCGGTGCCTCACCGGACAGTCCAGTGAATTATAGTCGTACGCCGTTAATCGCTTCCCGAGAGCGACGACTTCGCCTGTGAATGGCTCACCGGACAGTCCGGTGCACCACCGGACAGTCCGGTGATTTATAGCCGTACGCCGTTGATCGCTTCCCGAGAGCAGCCAGTTGACAGTCGCCAGCCTAGCGCACCGAACACTGTACGGTGCACCACCGGACAGTCCGGTGCATCCAGACTGCGCATAGTCTTGGCTGCATAGCCAAGTCTTTTCCAAATTGGACTTTTCCTGTTTCTAGCACTTAGACATAATACATTAGTCTCTAAAATAATGTACTAAGTCTTAGAAACATACCTTTACTCTTGATTTGCACTTTGTCCATCAATTGGCATAGATTAACACTTAAGCACTTGTGTTGGCACTCAATCACCAAAATACTTAGAAATGGCCCAAGGGCACATTTCCCTTTCAGTTGGAAAGTGGGCTGCAGACCTAAATGAATTCACTATTGAATATGTTCATAGATCTTCGATCCAATCCCAAGCGTTAGCAGACTTCATTACTGATTGGACGCTAGGGGCTCAAGACGAAGAAAGAACAAAAGATGAAGAAACTTGGATAGTGTTTTGTGATGGGTCATGGGGAACCTTCGGCGCAGGAGCAGTTGTCGTCCTAATTTCACCGTCTAAAATCAAAACCTGCTATGCAGTAAGGTTGGACTTTAACTGCACAAATAACATTGCAGAGTACGAAGCCCTTCTCTTGGTGCTTCGGAAACTTAAGGCAATGGGAATAAGAAGGACAATCCTCAAATCTGACTCACAATTTATTTCGGGTCACGTTGACAAAAGCAGTAAAGCAAGAGACCCGAATCTCGAGAAGTATCTGGACACAGTCCGAAGGATGGAAGCCTCTTTCGAAGGTTTCTCTATAAAGAATATCCCAAGAGGAGAAAATGAACATGCAGACTTATTAGCTAAGTCAGCGACACATGGGCTTCCATTACCTTTGAAAGTATTTTTTGAAATAATAAAAGCACCTTCAGTCGAGTTTATGGAGAGAGCAGTGCTTACAATCTCGCTAGTGCACAACGAAGATTGGAGGACTGAGATTGTATCATTCTTGCAAGGCAATTGTCTTTTGGATGATGAAGCTTACAACAAAAGAATGGAAGTAAGAACAAGACCCTATGTAATCATAGAGGGAGAATTGTATAGACAAGGAGTCTGCTCTCCATTACTAAAATGTTTGTCTAGAATAGAAGGTCAAGAGCTAATGAAGGAGATACATGCAGGACTGTGTGGAGCTCATATTAGGTCTAGGCCTTTACTGGGAAAGGTTTTTAAACAAGGATTTTATTGGCCAAAGGCAACTTCGGATGCAGCGGATTTGGTTCAAAAATGTGAAAATTGCCAGAAGTGTGCCAGAAACTAGAAACAACCTTCGTCTATAACCCAACTAATTTAGCCCACTTGGCCACTGCAAAGGTGGGGCCTAGATTTGCTAGGCCCACTTCCACCAGCACAAGGAAACTTGAAATATGTTGTGGTAGCAGTGGAGTACTTCTTGAAGTGGATCAAAGCTAAACCCCTAGCTACAATAACTTCAGCCACGGTCCAAAAGTTCTTTTGGCAGAATATTGTTTGCCGCTTTGGTGTGCCGAAGGCTATCACGGTTGATAATGAAACTCAATTTAATGTCGAAACGTTCAGAGCTTTTTGTGACCAGATTGGTACAAAAATACACTTTGCATCAGTGAGACATCTGAAACCAAATGGACTGGTAGAACGAGCCAATGGAATCATAATAACAGGGATAATGAAGTCAATCTTCAATCAGCTCAGAGGAAAGTGGCCAGATGAGTTGATAAAGGTGGTATGGAACCACAATACTGTTGTCTCAAGGTCAACAGGATTTACCCCGTTTAAGCTTCTGTTTAAGCTTCGGCAAAAGATGAAAAGGATTGCTAAATAATAAAAGACACCATAGAAGGGACCAGACTTCAGTCAATAGAGCACATGAACAAATATCAAGCCGAAATAGTCAAATGGCGGGATCGGAAGGTAAGATTAAAGAATAGCAGGCCAGCACACTTGGTGCTTCGAAGAGTGGCCAACCCAGATACAGTGTGGAAGCTTTAGCTTAAGTGGGAATGTCCTTTCTTGGTGGTATCTTCGTCAAGACCTGGATCATACAGGTTGACCGACATGGACAGCAATGACATTCCAAGGTATTGGAATGCAGATGAGCTTTAGAGATATTATGTGCAAACTATGTAATTTTTTTACTTTTCCCTATGGCACCCTTTTCCTTTCAGGAGGGGAGAGAGGTTTTTAATGGGGCCATAGGTTGTAATTTTCAATTTTTTTCTTGCGCAGCCCTGTGCAATACAAGGGCCAAATTCCCCCACATGTAAAATGTAAAATCTAGGATTACACCATCGAGTGTAAAAAAGTATGAAGAAGCTCCAAAGTCGTCCCTAAGGGGATGCAGAGCTAAGATGCCACCTAAGTAAAAGGTGAAAAAGCTCCAAAGTCATTCCTAAGGGGATGCAAAGCTTAAATACCACCTAAGTCAAAGGTGAAGAAGCTCCAAAGTCGTTCCTAAGGGGATGCAGAGCTTAGCTCCAAAGTCGTTCTTAAGGGAATGCAGAGCTGAAATGCCACCTAAGTAAAAGGAGAAGAGACTCCAAAGTCGTTCCTAAGGGGATGCAGAATCTGGGTGTGTATTTATGTGAGTTTTTTATCTTTGGCATACATTTGCATACTTCATCACATCATCTTTTGCGTTCATACAACCATACATTAGGCATTCGTAGGTTCATCATCATCACATAAAGCATGAAGCATTAACAGGAAAAGCGGGGATTCCTGCCTTCAATGAGAAAACTCTTCGTTGTATATGAAAATGCTTTGTCTCAAATGAAACTTCGTTGTATACAAAGATGCTTCGTATCAAATGAAACTTCGTTGTATACGAAAGATGCTTCGATGTGGACGAAAATAAGGGAAGGTGTTTTTCGCCTTCGACTCAAAAAGCTACAAGCGTTGGTTTCTTCCACAGCAAAGTAGATGACATACGAATGAAAGGTAAAGTAGCATTACGAAGCATTTACAAACATTTACAATAATTTGTTCACTTTTAGTTACAACTCTTTGTCAAATAATACACTCTCTTGTAGAAAGAATTTCCAAAAGTGTTTCTACAGATGTTAGCGAAAGGAGCTTCTAAGTTCTTCTTCAGCGCTTCAGAACTAGCTTTGGCTCATTAGCTTCCGGCACCATCACCCTGAAGAATGACAAAGACAAGGGTAATGAGGAACATGGTAAGGAAAATATAAAATAAAAGCCTAACGGTAAAGAAGTTTTCTATACCTTGTTGAGCAGGTTTCGAGCTTCGTCCCCAGCCAGCTCTCGGCCGCCCTTCACCAAGATTTAGGTAATAAATCTGTTGCCTATGCTCTGGGCTTCAGTCGGAATATTAATTTGGTCAGATGGCGAAAGGCCAAAGTTTGGCCTGTTGATAGCTCTCATGTGATTGCATTCGACCTTCATGAAAGCTGCAGTCGTTCCACGAGAAGCCACCAGCGCACAGAAATCACCGTGCCCAGTTATGACTTTGTCGAGGACGTCAACTTCTTTTTCAATATGTTCAAGAGCTCCGGGAATATCTTCGGCAGAAGGGGTAACTTCTTCAGATGTGGCTCTGACAGAAATGAATATCCCCTTCAACTGAGCAATGCATTGAGTAGCAAAGCCGAAGCATTTATCCCAAAGATTTGTGATTGTCTCGCTCAGTTTAACGTTCTTTTCAATTTTTGCTTCAACTCTTGCATTCAACGCTTTGGACTCGTGGTCAAAGTGATCCGAGTTCTTTTCCAAAATTGTTCGAGCTTCATCCAGCTCTCTGCTCAATTTTTCATTCTGAGAACGCGCTTCGGCGAGTGAGTCTTCGGCTGAGCGCAGCAGGTTGTCTTTTCTTTCAAGGAATCTTCAAGTTTTTTGATTCTATCTTCAAAGCCTTTGATAACGATTTTGTTTTTTCTATCCTCGACATCTTGCTGCATCTTCAAGGCCTTGCTCAGTAGCAGACTCTGAAAAACAAATCAAAGTTAGAATTCCCAAATCACCACGAAGGTACCAATAGGGAGCTATATAGAAGTCTTACTTTGAAGTTTGAGTAGAACAAGCTACCGATAATGTGTTGTCGCCTATAGCAACTAATGTCCTTTTCTAGCTTCGAAGATCCAACACTCTTAGATAAAGTACTTATGATTTTAGCCCCGGCGCGGTAGCGAATGCATCCCAAAATCTCTTCATCGACCCCGCCGAAGAGTATGTATCCAGGCTTTTAACCGCAGGATATAGCAAACTCTTTCAATTCTGATTTGTCCTCTTCAGAAAGTAGTTGGCCACCCAAGTGCCAAAGGTCGAAATCCTTGTCTTATGAAGAGGCATCTTCAATTTTTTCCCTTGTCAGAAGGCGTTGCGGCTATGTCCTTCTCGGCAACCACATCTGATATGAGTCTGTCGATTACCGACATTGTGGTTGTGAGTTCATCAGCTTCAGCTCTAGCGGTATCTTCGGCATCGATAGACATAGCTGCTTTTGCCGCCGAATCTAGGGGTGGCGTCTGCTCGATAGCTTGCATCACATTCATCATTCGCTGTTTCTTCTGCCCCCAGCCTCCCCCTTCGTAGATGGAACGGTTTCCTTTGATTGCAAGAGGCTAGTCAGATCTAACATTAGAGGACTTAGCAGTGCAAATGGGATAGATTCAGTCATTACCTTCAGAATTTCCGAAACTTTAGCAGCAGAGGGTGAAGGAGGACCTATAGTCTTCTCTATCACATCTTGTACCTTCGTATCCGTAGAAGATATCTTGGCGAGTTTACGTTTCTTGGGAGCCGAATCCTATAGCTCCGATAGAGTCTTCTGTTTCTTCAAAGCTTTTTGGTCCTCCTTGACAGATCGGGTAGCTTACCTACTCAGAATGCTAACAACCCTTTTTCTTTTGTCTCCTACCCTTTTTCTTTTGCCTACTCAGAATGCTGACAAGCCTTTCATAGTCAGGATACTCAAAGTTAAGAGCATCCATAACACGGTTCAACCTTTGTTACGGTCGGGTGCCGAAGGCAGCAATCATCAGCTGGTCTTCCTTTCTCGTATAGTTCCCAAGAATCTCGTTGCACATTGTTTCTATCAATTCTAACCATTCAGTGCATGGCTCTTTAAATGTCTTCTGAAATTTGAAGCGGTAAGGGAGTCGAACAAGTTCATATTTTTTCCCTTCTTCCTTCTTCTTTGGCATTCCCCATCCGCTAGAGGTTGGGAAAGTTCTGTTTGCCAGGTATTCCTGCACTAAATCCCTAGTGCCAATATGCCTAGCCACCACCCTGAATTCTACTTCGGCAGTTGGTATGGGGAGCCGAGTTGCATGTTGCATAGTGGTCTCGTCATGCCAAAGCTTAATTTCAAAGGACTCATCACCATGATCATGAGCTTCTCTCTTTTCTTCTCATCAGCCTTCATGTAAAACCATTCATTAGTCCACTCGGTCAGCCATTTAGTGCGGTAGCCAATCACCGGGGCCTTGGTATCCTTCCGGTATGCAAAATTATAGCACCCGAAGTTTTTGTGCAGACCATCAGCTCTCGCCTTCGTCTGATAGTGAAGTTCATGTACACGACAAAACCCTTCAGCATTGGCACTTTTTCCTTGGCTTCGGAGAGCCCATATGTAAATGCTAAGCCTAACAATAGCATTTGGGGTCAGCTCGTGGAGATATATCTCAAATCTCTACAAAACTTCCCCTAGCATATCGTACAGGGGAACCGAAGCCCCGCCCTGAAGAAGCTCTTGAACACAACAACCTCATCTTCCTTTGGCTCTAGAATTACTTCTTCCCCAGCAAAGCAAATCAATCCATCTTCATTTTCTCCAAAGTAGCCTAACTTCTTCATCACAACCAAGTCCTCTGCTGTTATGGTGGATCCTCCAAATTCAATGTGACTAGGTTTGGTTGGGCTCAGAATGCTGTTGTCCTCTTCACTTTCGTTGTCACTCCCGACCTCAGCCTCAATCTGTTCAGCTTCGACATTAGGGTCCCTTCAGCAGAAGCTCCCTCTTGCACAACCAGGCCTGAGCGCCTCATCACTTCTGATATGGGCGTCGTCTCAGTCACTTTAGTTTTGTCTCCCTCACGGGACACTCTGGCAGTAGATCTTACTCTAGCCATTTCAGCTTTCAGTTTCTTTCAGATGAAGCTGATCTTAAGTGACGAAGCGCTTGTTTGAAAGCACAATGCAGAGAGCTTCGGCTTCGGTTAAAATTTTCAACAGCACAACAATGCAATGGCAATGAATGTTGTGGTAACTTCTCACCAACCTATCTGTTTATATAGTCCTACATGAGAAGAAGGCGAACCGCCAAAGCATGCATACTGGCTGAACGGTGGACCGGCTAGCGCTCGAAATATTTTAATTGTTTTTTGATAACAAGCTCAGGGAAGGTGTTTTTCGGACCTTCGGTATTTCGAAGCTTTCATGTTTTTTCGCGGACCGAGCTCGTTACGAAAAAACGATCTAGCACTGCGAAGGGCCACTGTTGGGGGTCTTCTTCTCTGCCGAAGGTCTTCAAGACAAAAACACTTTCGGCAAAATGATACAGAAGCCTTCCCTTCTTCTGTCGAAGGTTCTCAAGACGAAGACCTTGCGTAGAGGCAACATTGCCAAATGCCGAAGCTATCATCAACTTCGGTTCAACTCAAGCAGAAGAAGAAAAGACCAGATAAACCTTAGTAATCCAGGTCGTCTGTAGATAAATGTTGAGGGTCATGAATGTAATTTCACCTATGTCCCGTGCCTATAAATATATGAACAGTAGCATCGTATTGTTCACGCTGAATTGTAATCACTCTCTCACGTCTTCACCTTCGAGCAAGTCGAAGGTATCAATGTAATATGAATTTCATTAATATTCATATATGTTTTATGGAATGCAAATATGAATAAATTAACAAGATGCGATTATTGTTTACATCCTTTTGCATTGCTATTCATATATTAAATGATGAAGGTATGTCCTTCTTGACCTTCGTCTGATGAGCATTATACCCATGTGGAGATAATGCTTCGGAAGACGAAGGTCTGTTATAATTAACAATTGTGTTGCCTGGGCAACGGACACTGTCCGATGCACACCAGACAGTCTGGTGCACCACAGGCTGGTGTAAGTCTGGCTGGACTTAGCCAAACTTCTCTAATCCAATCTTATTTGATTTGACAAGATTCCTAGCACTTAGAGGAATATGTTAGTACCAAAAACAATTCACTAAGGCTAGAGTCATACATTGATTCTTAATTTGCATCTCTTTAACACTTAGCACATATCAACCAAAACAATATGTGTTGGGCATCTAATCACCAAAACATTTATAGAATGGTCCAAGGGCACATTTCCCTTTCAGCATGGTCGGCCTGCGCCTGGCTCGGGGTTGAAGACGACCCTGACGACCGTGGCCCACCCGACAGCCTCACTTCCTCCCTCTCCCTTCTTTTCCCTCGCGCGACCACTGACCTGTGGACCCTCGATCCCGCGCGTTGGTACCGCGTGTAGCGTCGGGCCCCTCCTCCCCGCTCTGTTGCTAACTGGAGGGCCTCGTCCGTCAGCGCACATCCGCGTCCGCGCGCCCGACCGCTAGTTCTAATCCTGGACGTTGATCTGAGATCTAACGGCTGGCAGGACCTGATACCCCTTCGGTTTGCAGTTTTGTAAAATGAACCCTCAGTTTTCGGGTATTAGAACCCGCCGTCCCTAGAGTTTACAGTCGAGCCCCTTAGATCTTGCAGAAAGAACCCCGAACTTTATTTTTATCACGGAAATAGGTCTAATTTTGAATTCCAAAACTTGTTTATTTCATACCTTTTGCATATGAACTCCAAATTGGGTGGTTCAAATTGCAAAATATTCATACAATTATTCTCTATTTGTTTAAATTAGTATATTTCACTGTCTGCATGTATTAATTTTATGTCTAGGCTATAGGTGCATTTAAAATAATGGTTTATTATTTAAAAAGAAATAAAAAGGGTAACACTAATGATAATTAAGTGATTAACTTTGTGTAGTTAATATCATGTAATATATGATCCCATCACTGGAATAACTTTAATTTGGTAATTAGTTCACTAAGATAAATGAGGTTAAGTTATGTAATCCACTGAGATAAGCAGTACTTAGAGAACCCCAAACCCCTAAGTGTATTTGTTTACCCTAGAATCTAGATTTCACTCTAATGTTTGTACTTTTCTATTGAACTTGTGTTCACTTGATTGCACATGTTTGGTGTACTGTTCCTTTATCATTTCCCAAATGTGTTGAATGAATGATTGCTTTACATAGACAACGAGGAGTCCATGATTATTGAGTGTGTTGTTGGAGACTTCCCTGAGCAGTAACTTGGTGAAGGCAAGTGTCCTCTAACCCATTATGTCCTACTTACTTTATAATTCATTGTCCCGCATTACTTAATTGAAATCTAAGGATTGACTACTTTGTATTTACCTTGTCCTTGATTACCTTTTGGGTAATTATGGTTAGCTTCATGATATTGCTTTACTTTAAATCAACGAACATGATGAGAATATTTATGGTACAACGATGTTATCTTGATTATGGTGATGAACTGTGATACTTCAGGGGACTCAGGCTGTTTCCTGAGTACCTCTTCGTAAGGACCTGTTTGTTGAGAGACCGCCCAAGATAACATTACAACCATGAGGGTGGAACGGGACGCCTTTAGCTCAATAATTAGAGGAACTTGAGGTGTAGTCGGCTTCGTCGTCACGCCGTCAATGGGGTCTAGGCATAGTACTTGCTCTGCCGAGACTGGGTGCCGAGGTTCTTTCGATTTGGTTTTGTTAGTCACCCTTCCTATGGGGAGAGGTACTGTGTTTATCAAACTAGAGAAACATAACGAGTGGCTATGACCTTTGGGGAATATTTGTAAAGGCTACGTAGTGAAACTTTGCCTACTCAGCTTGGTAGTGTTTGAGGGTTTGATCGACTCGAGGCAAAAAAGGGATCACGACTCGTGGGTAAAGTGTGCAACCTCTGTAGAGTGTTAGAAACTGGTATATCAGTCGTGCTCACGGTTAAGAGCAGTCTTGGGATCCTCTTTGATTAGAGTAACCCTGGATACTTTTATGATGATGGTTAATGGTGATGATTATAACTATGGTCTCTGGTATTTCCTCTTGGAGGGGGTACTTTTGAGTAATAACTGGGTTTATTACTAAAACTTGGCTTACTTCTAGTAATAAATACCTAACCAACTAAAAGCAGCTGCTTTAACCTTAACTCCACATACAACTAGTCCACTTTAGTCAAACGGGACATTTGCTGAGTAGGTTGATGTGTACTCACCCTTGCTTTAAACCCCCAACCCTAGGTTGGCCTCATTGCAATCAATGCTCAGGAGGGGATGAAGGCAACATGGAGGACTTTAAGAAGTTTCGGGACTATGATGAGTTCTAGTTGTGTTTAGTGGCAACCCCGAGTCAGCTGCCTGTGAAGGCCTTATCTTCTACGTTTCGTATTCCGCACTTTGATTATGTTAATGACTATGTCAAGTTAATGACTCTTTGGATGTCTTGGACATCTTGATGTAATAAAGTACTATTTCCGCTATTCATTTTGAGCAATGTATGATGATGTCCAACTATATAATCGTTGTGTACGTGAGTTTCTGATCCTGGCACGTACATGGTTCGCATTCGGTTTGCCTTCCAAAACGGGTGTGACAGACGAGCCGTTGGCCGCTTGGAGCACCAGACATGTCCAGTGCACACCAGACTGTCTGGTGATTTATAGCAAGCGAGCCTGGCGAATACCCGAGAGCGGCCAATTGACCAGGCCAGCACCGGACATGTCCGGTGCACACCGAATTGTCCGGTGAAGCGCAGTCTGGCCCAAGCTTGGCTCTTTTGAGCCAAACTCATTTACTTATTTTTTTACTCTCTTTGAGAGGTTCCCTAGCACTTAGACAACATAGTTAGGAACTAAAACAATTGACTAAATGAGAGAACCATACCCATTTCACCTCATTTGAAAAGAATTTGCAATATGCCCAAACTCGAGCCCAAAAAGTGTTTTTCTCTACAATAAGTGTTAGAGCCCAAACACAAATACTAGAAATGTTGTAAAGGACATATACAACATATTTAAAAGTGCAAACCTCACACTTATACCATTTTCCACAAAGTTGCATATCTTGGGTCCATGTTTGTGCTCTTTTAGACTTGATTGCTTCAATTTGCTTTCCAAACACATGTGCTCATGCTCATATGAAGAGTGTTAGTTCAAAGTGGTATGTTGAGCATTTAATCACCAAAACAAATAAAAATAGTCCAAAGGCACATTTTCCTTTTAGTGTCATACTGGTACGTAGGGTTGCTATACAATCTTATGAATTATGTGAGTTATTGCCCTACTATAGAATAGTGTTGTCAGAATAACTAACTAGTGAATCCTAAGGATTGTAGATCACATTGTATACATGATCACAATAATGAATCGTGAGGATTCTACTGTAGAATAGTGATGTAAGAACCCGATAATGGAAGCATGGACTCCAACTATGTCTATGACTCAAACCGTGAGCTACTGCCCTATTGTAGAACAATTACCATGTAATCGTTATGCATTGTTTTAATCGAATAATTTGTTTGTCGTTACAAAGCATAGGGCACTATACTAGTAAATATTTGAATTCATATTCAAATTTGTATTCGAATTTTCTATCTACCATTTTAAAAAATATTGATAAATTTGAGGTTTATCTTTTATGAATATTTACAAGTTTAATGCTAAAAATAAGAACATAAATTTATACAATAGATTCTATATTCTATTTATTTGTAATTAATAAAAAAATTGATATCCAAATAAGTATCTGTTTTCGGCTGTTTTCATCCCTAGTTCCCTTTCTGATCTTGTTTGGATGTGATTGATTTGATTAATGGACATTGAGGGCCATTTTGTTCTAAAGTTAGACTATCTTGATGTTATGTTGGGAAGGGGTAAGAGACGAGGGGTAACTCAGTCTTTTATTTCGGTGCAAGACGAAGGGATATGAGATGTGTTGGTGTTTCGGACCCGGGGGGCCCTCAGCCGGACTGACTAGTGAATTTTAGTGTCGCGTGCCCCTATCCAGATGGGTTGATGCAAGATGGAACACAAGCGATGGGATGAGGCTTATATTATCCTACACCAGGGGGCGCTTGCAGTAGGGGTTACAAGCGTTGTGGGAGAGCGAGAGCGAGAGAGAGAGAGAGAGAGAGAGAGAGAGAGAGAGAGAGAGAGAGAGAGAGAGAAGGAGAGGGTTCGGCCTTGAGGCGAGCCGTCTGAGGCTGCCCCTACCGCGTCTCTCCTACTCTGCCTGCCTCCGCTCGTCTGCGTCGCGAGTTCGTGTGTCCGTACGTGCGTTTTCCCCTGTCCCCCCTTCCCGGGGCCCTGGACATCCCTTTTATAGATGCAAGGAGATGCCCAGCTGTACAATGGGGGTGTAGCTATGAGCTAACGTGGCTGGAAGGGAAGTGCCCTAAGCCCTGTACATGTAATAATGTGGCCGTCGGGGAAGTGCCTTGAGCCCTGTAGATGCGCCGACATGGTCGTCGGAGGGATGCCTTGAGCCCTGTAGGTGTACCAATGTGGCCGTCGGAGAAACGCCTTGAGCCCTGTAGGTGTACCAACGTGGCAGTCGGAGAAACGCCTTGAGCCCTGTAGACGCATATCTGGCGGTGCGGCATGGATCCTGTTGACGTTTCCTTCCTTTCGTAGGGGGTTTGAGAGCACCCGACGTCATGGGCGCACGCGGGGAGCCATCATTACCTGTTACCGGGGTAACTTAGATGGGACACCGGTCTTGTTCCTTTGTAGCCCGATGCGGCTAGCTAGGGGTAGGGTAATGATGGATCCCCAGTAGTGTAGCTGATACGAGGCCGAGGTCGGACGAGACGGTGACTCCTCCAAGGCCGAGGCTGAGGTCAGGCGGGGCGACGACTCCTCCGAGGCCGAGGCTGAGGTCGGGCGAGGCGGAGTCTTTCTCCCGAGGCCGAGGCTGAGACCGAGGCCTAGGGTCGGGCGAGGCGGAGCTCGCTGCTGCGCCCGAAGCCGAACTTCGGGGAAGGCCGCGACCGTTGTTAGTCTTTCCCTGGTGGCTGGCACAGTTGCCGGAGTGGAGTGAATGGCGCTGTTTTCCTGTCAGAATGGTCAGTAAAGGGGGGCGAAGTGACTGCGGTCACTTCGACCTTGCCGACTGAGGCACGCGTGTCAGGATAAGGTGTCAGGCGATCCCTGCATTAAATGTGCATGCGATACGGTCGGTTGGTAAGGCGATCCAGACGAGGTCGCTGCACGACAAAGTCTGCCCGAGCTGGGCTTCGGGCGAGCCGAGGGTGTGCCTGCTGACTGAGAGGACCCTCGGGCGAGGCGTGAATTCGTCCGGGACTACTGCCCTTGCCCGAGGCTGGGCTAGGATGAGGTCGCGTCCCTTGATAGACGAAGCCTGCGCTTTATCGGTCGTTTATAGTTTGTTCTGAAGATGTTTTCCAGCCGGATTAAGGTGCATTGGGGTACCCCTAATTACGGTCCCCGACAAGATGCATAAGGTTTCTTGGCTTTAGTGCGAGAGTACTGTGCTATGTCCAATTAATATCACGTCTTTTAAGGGGTCTCTAAGGGTTAAACGAAAAAACACAAGAGAGAGTCCATATCTACACCACTGCCCACACATATTGGCTCTTAATTGTGTTAATGATGTGACTAATTTTAAAAACAACTCATTGTATGATGAAATTTTTTAGCGGTCTCTTTTACTTGAAAAACTAAGTAAGGAGCTATAGGTTGTATATGCCCTTAGGTCATGTACAACCTAATTTAATATCAGGTCTCTTGAAGGGTTTGTAAAGGGTTATTTGAAAAAATACAAGAGAAACTATTTGTCAATATTCTGTCTCTTCACGATCATACATGTTATCCCTTAACTGTATTTATGACACAGTGTTTCAGTGTTGTATTATACAGTGTCTTAACTATCTATTGTACTTGGGAAACCAAATCAAAGTATGAGGATTGTACATGCTCTTAGAACTTACTAGAACATGAGGCGCACTTCGTGCGCCCTACAGTGAAGCAGCGAGGAGAGGGAAGCGAAAGCCTAGTTAATTGTATCATCAACAAATGGTATGATTTATTTGTTTGAAGAATAGCAGCCCTACAAGCTCCCAAAACCACTGTAGTTTATTGGTGGCAGTGTGCTCCTGGTAAAAAGTAGCAAATCTTTCAATAAACTAAAACTATGGATACTTCCAAATATCAAGTGCTGCACATAGTTGGTTACTGTGATCACATAGCAATCTGAATGAATTTCATAATTCACGAGTCTACTTTTTTACTCTGCAATTGAAAAAACACATGTGAACAGAGCTGGGATATTTTTGCAATTGAAATATCATATGGCTGTTATTCTTTACTTTATCAAGATCATTATCCTTCGGTTCAAACTTCTTCAGAGGTAACCTAAGCCAAAACCTGAGAAAGAAGCCGAAGAAAAAAAATCCGACATAAGCAAACGTGAACCTATGTAAAAGTAGCAGAATTAGGAGTGGGCGAGGAGGACATTACATGCATATTGGTCAGTCCTTGCAAAATTTGATTCACAACTCTAGCACAATTGGCAGAAGAAGATCTCCTGTGGGCAGGCAGAACACGTCTGCAAGTGTGACAAAATTTAGAATTTCTTCAAAATTCAAATTTCCTGGAGGGTTGTATTTTCCAAAATTCATTTCGCCGGGTGAAGAAGCCTACTCCTTGGACGAATGCACCTTCCACCTGTGTTAATGAAGAATAATGTTTAGAGGAGCAGCATATTTTCTTTGGTGAAGTGATCAATAGGAGCATCTTTTTTTGGGACTCACCTGCCCCAAATCGACAGCAGGGTTAGCTTTGCCCGCAATCGTAGACAAGGTCACTCCTTAGAATTGTTGTTGCTCATGTCAAGACATCAATTTCCACCTGTGTTGAAATTTCCAATCACGTGTCAGCATTGGGTAGAGTTTGAGCTGTAGCCTCCACCAATTTGGCTTGCTCTGTGCTTTTTTGTGCAATTTGGATAAGGGGTACCTCGCTAGTGCCAGCTCCGTAGTTCAAATAGCTTGTGAAAGTTGGATCAAGGGTCCAGTATGCATGTGCCGATAAGTTAACGCTCGCCATACTTGCCTGCAAGTGATCAGCAAAATGACATGGCCAATTGAAGTACTAACAAATACTGTGTTCCTCAGAACTGTAGGATCTCCTCCCTTAATTACTACTGCTGCTGCTTATCATTTGTTAATGACTCAAAGGAAGGAGGCAAGGTTTTAAACAATGAGATGTTATTCTTGGCATGCAATGAGAAAATTAGAATTTACAAAGCTTATCCTCACCTGTGCAATCAAGGCACTCCATTCCACTGTGCCAGTTTTAGCCTCCAGATTCTCCTTGATTGGCTTCAGCCTCTCGACGAGTGCAACACACGACTTACGAACTGCTTCACAACTAGTTTCAGAAGTGGTGCTCCCACCCCAGTGACCCCTCCTTGGATCATGCTCAATGTGTCGGCCTGAATGACCCGCACCTTGTCTAGAAGGCTTTCACCGCCGTCAGGACACAGCTGTCCCAGTCCGAATGCCGTCATCTGCTTCACTTTTGTCCACAACCCTTGGCCTAGCTCAACCCCTCCAACCTCAACAGCAATGGAACCATCATTCATGATAGACACCTTTCCTGGAGTTGGCCGAAGCTGCACCTCATATGTTACAGGCACACAAGAAATGCCACGATTCTTCCACTTGTTGCTTCTGTTGACTTGTTCCACCATTGCAGCTAATTGTTAACGAACCAACCAGTTTCTTTCTTTCAGAAATAAAGGACGTCTAAAACCCAATGCCTCTACGCTACGAGCACAACAATCTGCAAAAGAAGCAGAACTGCAGAGGATTAGTTTGTCGAACGCCTATGATTATGGGCTTGCCTGAGGGCGGGGCACAACGAACCAAATTCCCATTCACTTGTTTGCCAATCTGACGAACCAAATGGCAGCAGAAGGGGGAAATAAATTATACATGGAAACGCCTTCCCCGCACGATTCCACCATCCAAATATCGTGCATGTATGCAAATCCCCCCAAAGCATCGCGTGAAAATCGGCAGGGCGCCGCCGCGCAGTTGCCAGCATCCCCCTCCACTCCCCACCCCAATCATCATGCGGGGAGGAGGGTAAAGCAAAGCGGGGCAGTGCGGCGGAGATGCGCAACAAGAAGAACAAAGAAAGGAATAGCGGGAATTCATGCTCACCTGAGGATGGAGCTGGGCTCGCCGGCCTCCGCTCCCATGTCGCCCCTCGCGCTCCCGACAAGCCGGGCTGCCGTTGCGGGTGATCCCTGCTCCGTGTCCGGGCGCGCGCTACATGGACCGGCCTTCGGAGGCGCAGTCGGAGAGGGCTCTACTGAGGTGGAGGTGGCAGAAGGGGTGCAAGGGCATGTCCAGGAGGAGACGCATGTGCGGGGGGCGGTGTTAGCGACGACGGGCTAGGGTGGGGGAGAGGTGTCAGCTACGACTGCGTGAGGAGGAAGACCACAGGATGGGGTGGCAATGCGGGGAGCAAGACGATGGAGCGGCGGCGCGGGGATTGAGAGGGCGACGGTGCATGGGAGGCGGAAGCAGCGGCGAGACGTGAGCCTGGCGACGAGGTCGTGAGTAGGAGGCAGGGCGCGGCGAGAGGGAGGCGGCGAGGTCGGAAGGAGGAGAGGGAGGCAGGCAGTGGGTGTCGCACAGCGGACACGAGATGGCTCAGAGCTCATTTGAAGAAAATTTTCGGGCCCACCACGCGGATAGGCTCACGCCTCCGGAAACGCGGGGAGAGCTCGAATCCCTTGCGTCTTTTAACTAGAAGTAATTTGTTTGATACTAATATATGTGGATTAAACGAGATTAAGTAAATTTAAATTTATAATAAGTCAAAATCCCATCCGCACTAAACACCACGCAAGACCAGTGATTTCTGTGAATTTCCCCAATTGCACGAGGCGGCCTCTCTATCGAGTATCGACTGGACAGCACAGTCTCACCTGTCGCGCCGCTGTTGTGTGATTGGTGGTCGCGGCGGCCGCCTTATTTTTATTCCGCTTCCCCTGCTAATGCATTACTACTAATCCAAAGAATCCTTCGGTTTTGTATTCTACTCCGCTTCCTTTCGTCTTCCTCTTCGCCCCTTTCTCTCTCTCTCGCGTGTTCTCGCGTCGCCGTCGCCGCTGGTGCGAGATGGTCGAGACGAGGCGGAGCGCCGCCGCGAAGCGCCCGGCGGCGGGGGAAGAGGATAAGGGGGCGCCGGCATCGCCTGCATCGGCGCCCGCGGAGAACGCGGGGGCGGGTCCGAGGGCGGGTGACGATGTCGCGTCGTCGCAGCCCCCGAAGCGAGCCAAGGTCCGGATCTCCCTCCATCCCCCATGCATGTAGCCCCTTCAGGTCTCTGGTTTTGATCTGGTTTTTGTTGTTATTGCGATCTCGCTGGTGGTAGGTTGGGTGCACGGAGGCGGACACCGCGAAGCCGTCGGTGGCGCCGGCAGAAGTCGGCGCCGTTGCGGGCTCACTGCCCAACACGGCTGGTCTGCAGGCGCTGACC
The DNA here is from genome assembly GCA_029449295.1 of Zea luxurians. Lineage (NCBI taxonomy): Eukaryota > Viridiplantae > Streptophyta > Magnoliopsida > Poales > Poaceae > Zea > Zea luxurians. The sequence goes on along the minus strand of JAOPSE010000139.1, from coordinate 2,262,186 downwards.
GGCGCCATGGACAAGCTGGAGGCCCTCTTGAGGCCCAAGGAGGGTCAGTCCAATCCGGCCGGTATGAGCCTTGTCCCTACGATGTGCCTACGGCGTTCTTTCGGTTTTTGGCTTCGGGCCTTAGGGTTTGATGAGTTCCCTTGTTTGTGTAGGGCATAAGCGGGGCACTAACGATAAAGATATAACTGCGAAGATAAAGAGAGCCATGGATTTATCGGAGGATTTATCGGCAAAGATAAAGAAAACCAAGGATAATGTGGCTGGGATATTGAATAAGCCACAGGCGGCAGCCACCAGCAGGCGTCAGGAGCCCTGGTGCAGACTAATTTCACAGTATACCATGGTGCGACTTCTCTTCTGTCTTTTCACTTCTCTTTCAATTAGTAGAACTCACCCATGATCTCTCGTGCTTTGGATGAGACCTTAATTACCAAGAACTACATGGCACATGTTAATCGTTCTTTGTAATTGCTATAGAAATACCATATAAAACCTCATATCAGAACTCAGGAATATGCAATACTACCTTGAACCTTACCTGTTCTCTATCTGCTCTGAGTCTTGTAACTTTAAAGAAAGCACCATCCAACCCCATTCAGTTGCAATATACACAGATACGCTTTCTGTTTACTTTCTGTTTGTGGAAAAATAATTTCATACATAGTTCTATCTCAGTGCCAAGGTTATTAAGATGTTTTGTGCTTCATTTTTGCTTTATTGGATAGGCTGTATGTGATGTGACGTTTGGCTGCATTTGTTGAGAAACTTCAATGTCCCATTGTTAGTGCTTGTGTGCATATGATATTGTATAAGATTTAGGATTTAAGGTGCCTTTCAGTGAGTTAACGAACTTCATTATTGCTCTTTGGAGCAACTAAAATGATTGAACTTTTTATCATATACCAATGGATTGTCATCTGCTGTATTTTTTTTCAACAGCACCCTACCCTTTCTATTTATGGTGCGCTTTTCACTATCGGTCATGGAGCACATCATGATTTCAGACTGGGCGAATCATCCACTGCCTCACCTGTTTGTAGACTGAAGCAGGCTAAGGTACTATGAATTTATTTTTAGTTTTTTTCCCTGCATTTGTTCCCCTTTTATTCTGACATTTTTTTCTAGCGAGGTGCACTCCTTGAAGTCTTTGAATCCAAAGTTGTCCGTGTCAATGGGAAATCTTTGGACAAGGCTGCCAAGGTTACCTTAAATGGAGGAGATGAAATTATCTTTCGTTCACCAGTGAGGCATGCTTATGTATCCTTTTCTGTTGTCTATTTCTTTATCTATTAAATACTTCCTATGTTTTTGTTTTTTTTAAATGTATGACACATGGACAGGTTAAATAGTTAACAAAGGAACTAATTACCTGTCTTAAACATCATATTTTAAAACAAAGGGAGCATCTTACTTCTATGATTCAGGCTAACCGGCTAAACACAAATGAACCTTGATTTTTATTGGACTTGTTCGTAATAAATATAATGTAATGATGGTCAAAGAAGTAACATTTGTCATTGGAAGTTTTTATTTCCTTAATGTAATGGTAGATATTTGAGCAACTTCATCAGGAGAAATCAAGCACTCCAGCATTATCCTCCACTTGCAGTAGTATCCAGCAGGGGCAGTGCTCACATTTCAAAGATATTCAGGGTCATTTATCATCTAAAGGGCACAAAGTCCCAACCATTTACTTTGGAAGAGGTCGGTCTTCATTGTTGCCTAGTGGTGAGACTTCATATTTGCCATTGTTGTTTCTTTGTAAACTATTGCTTCTTAGTCCCAGAGTTTTGAAATTCACAGCTGTTTATAGGATAGTACAGACATAGCACCCCCAGTGCTTGCTGCACAGTATTTTTTGTTCACAATTGATTTAACATTTATTATTTAAACACTGTTGCAGGTTCATCAGCAGATCCACTCCTGCTTAATTTATGTAAAACGATGGAGGGCCAGAGCCAGCATAGCTCCGAAGATAATATATCATCTGGTCGGTTTCAGCTAATAAAGGAGGATTTGATAAATGCAACGGTTGACGCGAGTGACATTTTTGAGTCATTTGATAGTTGCCCATATTATCTAAGGTAAGCATACATTTGATAGTCCTTGTGCTAGAAATCTAAATACTTTGGTATATCAGGGAAATTTGAAACTTTACCGTTCACATTCTAGGACTATCCGTATTCCAGTATCTAAGTTCATTGATGAATCTGCACTTGTAATTATGTTTCCTATTATTGTCCCCACAGTGATCATACCAAATGTGCCCTCATGTCATCAGCATATGTACATTTACACTGCAAAGACTACTTGAAGTTTACAAAAGATATATCTTCTCTTAGTCAACGAGTGCTGCTATCTGGCCCAACAGGTATATGCATGTGTTAGACATGTACTTTATTTAGCTTTATTTGAAACTTGCATTATTGTTTCTGTTTTTTTATTAAGTATGCTAACTTATCTTTTACAGGAACTGACATCTATCAAGAATATCTGGTGAAGGCACTTGCAAAGAATTTTGGTGCTAGATTGCTCACTGTAGATTCTTCCATGCTGTTTGGTGTAAGATCTTGAGCGATTATGTTTATTCTTCTGTTTTACTTGTGCCAATCATAACTATGATGTTTCCAAATCTATGGCTTAACATCATGACTTCATGAGTTCATGACATGGCTGTACTCTCTTTATCTTATCATTCTATTTATACCGATGGTCTTGTCATCTTACTCTATGGCTCTATGCTATTTTGAAAAAGAGAAAACCTACTTTGACTGAGCCCTCTGTGAGTACTCTGTTTATTTGCTGGTACATGGTACTCATTTATATTTTGTTGTTCAGGGGCAAACTTCCAAGGAGTCGGAGACATACAAAAAGGGTATGAATGTGGAAACTATGCGATTTTTCATGTTTACTTGAAATTTAATTCAGAATTTTGGCGATCTCTTTCTCATTTTTAATGCATTCCTAGTGGGCTTGCATTTATCCACAACACTGACCAGTACCAGCGTCATTGTGGGAAAGAGCAAATCAAATTCATTCATATCTTTGCCCACAAACTAGCCTAGCAGGCGCATTGATAAGGTTCTAATATTCTGTAATGTTGTCTAAATAAATGGATCTATTGTTTTATTTATTCAGGTGATAGAGTGAGGTATATTGGTTCGATACAGTCGACAGGCGTTATTCTTGATGGACAGAGGTACAACTTGCAGTTTCAGACTGAATAGAATATAACTCATCTTTTCCAAGTGATGATATTGCTTTTGCTTGAATTAAAATTTATTGTCAAGTAAAAGATAAAGGGGTTGGCATTTTATCCAATTTAAGCCCTGTTTAGCGTGGTTTAAACTTATGCATAAGCTGCCTTTTTAGCAGCATGAAGCCACTTCTTTGGAAATTTATTGCACAAAAACTAGGTTTTGGGCTTCCAGCCTTTTCCAATAGCTTTTTATGAGTGGCTCTTCCGTCATCTCTTTCATTCAGATTCCAGACCCATCTCGCACGACCACAAATCTCTGCAAGCTACCGTGCTTGCAAGGATATTGGACTCAGAGAGCTGGGCCTTTTGGAATGCAGCTTGGTGATTGAGGCGATCTCGGCGAGACTCAACCTATAGAGGGCTGCTTAGCTGGCAGCGCAACATGTAAGGAGGAGAGGCTTAGCATAAAGGGAGCATCTTGATTCCCGAACATTGGAGATCATCTTCTCTGGTGTCAGCCTGACCTTGAAGTGGGAAAGGTGGGAGGAGGGGTGAGTCGCACAGATGAAGGAAAGAGCAACGGGTGGGTGGCACTTGCGGGTGAAGGGGAGAAGTCTTGGGAAGTTTTGTGTGGGGTGGAGGGGTGGCTAGCTTCCCAGCTTATCTTGTTTCACATTAAAATGAGATAAGCGCTGATTCGTAACGTGCTCTGTTAGAGTGGACACACTAATCAATTCAATACAAAAGCTTAAGCTGTTGGGAGAAGGTATGGATGCACAAATGAAGCCTTTGTCATGATTTGAACTCAAGACCTCTTGCTCCGCTGTTAGAGTGGACACACTAGCCAGTTCAACTGTCGAACCCAAAAGCTTAAACCGTTGGGAGAAGGTAGACCAGACAATCCACTTATACAATTCAACATGCTCAAGAAGTGTGGTGTCTGGGACGTCTTGCCGCTTTTAAAGAACGTAAAAGCTCAGAAGTCACGCAGTCAAACAAATCCCTAGTAGTTCGACCTATGACGTGATTTGTGTTATTGGCAAAAATATGGGTTATTTTGTCACTGAAATCCATCCTACAACTATGCTGATGTATTAATATCTGCTTCTGGCTTTTGTTAATTTGTTCAATCTGCAGCCCCCCAGATTTTGGTTCACAGGGTGAAATATTTCTTCCTTTCGAAGAAAATAGATCATCGAAGGTTGGTGTAAGGTTTGATAAAAAAATTCTGGGAGGAAACGATCTTGGAGGCAATTGCGAAGTTGATCATGGTTTGTTTTGTCCAGGTTAGTACATTCTGCTATCTTGAGCAAGTTCTAGGAAAACAAATTACATGATGCTACTTATGCAGTTACACTATATTATTTTATGGTTATGGCCACACTTCAATTGTTTGGGTAAATCCTACCTGTTCCTGTTTCAGTTGATTCTTTATGCCTCGACATTCCAGGATGGGAGGTTACATCCAAACATCCATTAGATGTGATATTTGAGGTAATTATCAGTTGTAATTTATTTTTTCCATGATTTGATATTATGCTATTTTTGCTTTCCTTACACTTGCTGTGCTACACAGTTTATCTCTGAAGAAATTCGGCATGGCCCTTTTATCCTTTTTCTGAAGGACACGGAGAAAATTTGTGGCAATAATGATTACTATCATGGTCTGAAAAGCAAGCTAAAACATTTCCCAGCTGGTGCTTTTATAATTGGATCTCAAATCCAGCCTGCCAATCGCAAAGAGAAGGTACTGTTTTGCAAATTCGATGATACTATAGTACTATACTACAGACGTTCCATGCAGTCTTGTTTACTTATCAGTTTTACCTAATAAAGTTTTATTTCTACGTGCAGGCAAAGGGTAGTTCTCCTTTTCTTTCGAAGTTCCCATACAGCCAAACTATACTCGACCTCGCATTACAGGTAACTTATTATTGAATATGATGCTTGTACATTATATTCTGTTTGGTAAAAACTACTTGGATGTTTTCGGCAAGGCATGGTCTCTCGAATATTTGTAAAATCCAGCGCGATCCAACAAATTTGTGACATCATAGAATCTTTTTTCTAGAAAATCAACATATACAATTTTTATACTTATGTAATAAATGTTCAAATAGTCAAAGTTTCAAAACTTTGACCAGATTTTGTTCAAAAAGTAAAGTACTTGTTACCAGAGGAGTATTTCATTAGTTCTGTTATTAGGCCTGTCTGGTACTGCTCTGGCTCTAGCTCTGGCTCCGGCGTCTCCTTGCTATAGTGCGTGGAGGAGCCGGGGCCGCTGAAGCAAAAAAATAGTGGCTTTGTGTGTTCGCTGGCTCCTAGTTCATTTTGAAAGATCCTCACTACAGTATACGAAGAAGCTGGAGCCGCAGCCATCTGAAGCTCTAGCAAACGTTGTAAGGTTTCTGATGGACCATCTACTACCAATTTATTTATGATCTTATGAGCATTTATAGCTTGTATATATACTGTATGGTCAAACTGACTAGTCTGGATTTTGAATTATGACCAGAATGACATGACCATTTGTTGGCATGCTGTCATAATAATTCTACAAATACGAGGCCTGGTTTTTGTTCCCAGGCAAGGGCCGCAAGGCTGCTTTGCCAGGCATGATTCCCTGGCATTCTATTTCGGTCGCTTGGGGTTGAGATCACATTGCCTGGCTGGCAAGCTGCCTGACCGGGCACGATCCAAAAAGCCCCAAATTGCAGTGTTACATGCACAGAACTACATAAAGTTTCATTTATGTCACCCAAATATCCATTTTTGTACTCCCAGCTTACGGTTTATCTTCTTATGTCTCAATTTGTCTTCCACTATGACTTCCATTATTATACTACGGGAGGGTGTCTGCAGTCTTGTTATTTGTACTAATCATATGTTGTCTAGTTTCTACTTTGTTGGTGAATTCCATATTATAACCTAATCTATGGAAATGCAGGACATTGATGTGATAAATGGTAATAATAAAGAAACTTCAAAGGCAGCGAAGCATTTAATCAAACTTTTCCCAAATAAAGTGATACTCGAGGCACCACAAGTATGTTCGAGATGATTAATTTAGACTAGCTTCTTTGACATCCAATTTTATTTCTGATATGATTAACTTAGAGTAGCTCTTCTGGCATTCAATTTTAATAGACTCAGAACAAATGTTGCAGGATGAAATGGAGCTTTCACGGTGGAACCAGATGTTAAACCGAGATATTGAAGTCCTTAAAGGAAATGCAAACATTTCAAAAATGCGCTCTGTAAGTATTAGTGCTACAATCCTAAACCCATTGCTTATATTTAACTATGTATGGATTATCTGTTAGTATTAGCGAATTTGAGTAATTTTTTACATGACTGTTTTAGTCAATGCATAACTCTTTCTTTGTTCTAGTTAAAATTGTGAATTGTCTACTGTGATATGGTGAATCTATGAGTTTTACTCCCCCTGTACACATACTTTTTTAGAGAAGGTTGGGTTCAAACTTATGAAATTTGGTCATTCATTAACTTCCGAAGTATTTTGTTTCAAACATGAATAATCACGTGTAGGTTTGTTTGGAAAGTACTGCAATTACCTGAATACTTTGCACTACATTTATTTTTATTTCTTGATTTGTGATCAAATGCATAACGGTTATCCTTATTTCTCACTTTGTGAGTCAAATGCATTATAGTTATCCTTATTTCTTGATTTGTGTTGTACTTGTACAGGCTTTAGAAACTCCATTTAGAACTAGAGGAATTTGACTTAATGATATCCAAATTGAGAAATTTGCTATTTTGAAGTGCATAGATGAAGGGTTTTGTTGTAACATGTTAGCTTGACTATGATTGTATCTTGCATCTTTTCTTGTAACTGCATAGTACTTGCAACAACTTCATTGGTTTGATTACCATCCTTCTGCCGTTGCTTTCAGTTTCTAACAAGGGTTGGTTTGGAATGCACTGATCTTGAGGCGATATTGGTCAAGGATCGCGTTCTTACAAATGAGTGTGAGTGCCATTCATATCCATTTTAATATAAGATCATATTTGCCCAGTGTCATTGATACATTGTTATTTTCAGGTATTGATAAAATAATTGGTTTTGCTTTGAGCCATCAACTTAAGAACTGTACAAATCCAGACCCCCCTTTGAGTAATATGCAGTTTGTTCTATCCAGCGAAAGGTTTCAAATCTATTCTAGTGCTTCAATTTTTCTATAAGATTACTTCTCAACAGAAATGCTTATTTGTTCCACTGTTACCATTACAGCCTTAAGCATGGTGTTGACATGTTGGAAAGTATCCAGTCTGGCTCGAAGAGCAGCACTAAAAGGAAATCACTGAAGGTAGTCATTTTCTTTTGTTATATTAGGACTCGAACCCGTTAATCCAGCTCAGTCTCTATGTTGATCTTCAGAGTTTTGGAAATTGTTTTACTGTATAGAGCTTACTGTTCTCTCTAACAATGTCAGGATATTGCTACGGAAAATGAGTTTGAAAAGAGGCTTCTTGCAGATGTTATCCCTCCACATGAAATCGGTGTTACCTTTGAGGACATTGGAGCTTTAGAAAGTGTCAAAGATACTCTGAAGGAGTTAGTGATGCTTCCTTTGCAAAGACCTGAACTTTTTAACCGAGGACAACTTATGAAGGTATATTTCAAAATTTTAGCTTCACTATGGTGAGAAGGTTCTATGGATGTGTTTTTCCATAATGCTTTCATATACTTCAGTACTTATCCATCTTGTTGGATTGAATTAGACAATCCAATTCTTGCTAAATGAGGTGAAACTGACCATGGCACACATCATTTTAGTTACTTGTGGAGGACATCCATTTTATTATGCATCATATGAGATTAATAAAGTCTGCCTTGTATAAGTTTGCTTGAAAAAAAAGAATATAAGTGCATTTTTAGCATGTTACTTACCACTGATTATTTCCTGTTCATGGATATGGTAGAATATTCTTAGGATAGCAATATTCTTATTTTTTGATGCTAAGCTAGCAATGGAACACACCTTTTAGCTGATAGAAAGCTAACTTATGTTGTTTATATTCTATTCTATACCAGCCGTGTAAAGGAATTTTACTTTTTGGCCCACCTGGTACTGGAAAGACAATGCTTGCTAAGGCTGTGGCAACTGAGGCTGGTGCTAATTTCATAAACATATCGATGTCAAGCATCTCTTCAAAGGTACTTATCAATTGGACAAGCCTCTGTTTTTTGGCAGTTGAGTATCTGCATTATAGCATCTAAATAACCTATTTTCCAGTGGCTTGGTGAAGGAGAAAAATTCGTGAAAGCTGTTTTTTCACTGGCAAGTAAAATTGCTCCAAGTGTAATTTTTGTGGACGAGGTAAGTTATAGTAGTGTTGTGATCCATGAACAATTTCTATTTATTTGATCTGTACCAGGACACCACAATATCTGTAGTTTGTCAATCCCGTATTAATGCATACTTTTCTGCTCATTTATCCTGCTCTTGTTTTTATTTTTTAGGTTGATGGCATGCTGGGAAGGCGGGAGAACCCTGGAGAACATGAAGCCATGCGTAAGATGAAAAATGAGTTTATGGTGAACTGGGATGGTCTGAGAACAAAGGAGAAAGAACGTGTATTAGTACTTGCTGCAACTAACAGGCCATTTGATCTTGATGAGGCTGTTATTAGGCGGCTTCCAAGGAGGTGATTTATTGTTTGTTTATAGCCTAATACGACATCTGTCAATAGTTTATTGACCTCAGTCTTGTGTGTGTTCTCTAGGTTGATGGTGAATTTGCCAGATGCATCAAATAGGAGAAAGATTCTTAGTGTAATACTAGCCAAGGAAGATTTGGCAGACGATGTTGATCTAGAAGCTATAGCTAACTTGACAGAAGGGTACTCGGGTAGTGATCTCAAGGTATGATATTACTAGCACTAAGAATTTGTTACGGTACTTAGTTTTACAATCAAATATTGGTTGTCGTTAACCTCTTGACTGATTATTTTCAGAATCTTTGTGTTACTGCTGCTCATCGTCCTATTAGGGAGATTCTTGAAAAGGAGAAGAAGGTTTGTTTCAACCTCGAGTTCCCCCTGTGCTGTACTCCTTGGGGTTCTAAGAATATCAGTTGGTGCTAGCAAAACCAATGGAACAGAATTATTTTGATACTGGTTCTATTTGATATACATGGATGGATTCTTTGTTTAATATTTAATGCAATTGATTTTCAAGTGCATTGTCCACCTGCAGGAGAGAGCTTCAGCAGAAACAGAAAATAGGCCATTGCCTCTGTCGCACACTAGCAATGATGTCCGTGCATTAAGAATAAGTGATTTCATACATGCGCATGAACAGGTATGATCTTATATAAGTATTAACTTCGGATTCATTTATTTTGACACTAGTTTGTCCTTCTGCCAGTTGAAATTCTTTATTATGATATTAACGATTACATGTTAATCATGCCTAATCTAAAATGATAATATGTACTTGTGGACAAAAGTATTTAGCGGTTGTTTGTTTGGGATTATAATCTGCCCAGATCAGATTATAATCCCAATCAAACAAACCCTTAGTTTACTGAAGCTAGTGTATGATAACATGGTCGTCCCTTTATATAAAAAAAGTTACATGTTAATTGTACCTAATCTAGAATGATAATATGTATTATGAGCAAAAGTATCTGGTTTACTGAAGTTATGTGAATTGTTCCTTGTTTTTTAAAAAAGGAAAATTACTACTACGTTTTTTCTTAAAAAGGAACGCGTAACCTAACTTACCACATTAAAGTTTTGTGGCATTTTCCCCCTCAAACACAGGGCATTTCAACCTCCTTATCTCTGCTATCAATGAATTTCCAATAGTTCAATGTCTACATTTGAGGCGAATTGGGATATGAAATTTTGTGCAGTGTTTGTTTTGAGTTGGTAAATTGCTCACACACAGTGTGGTGACTTTCTTGTAGGTGTGTGCAAGTGTTTCCTCAGATTCCAGTAACATGAACGAGCTTGTGCAATGGAATGATCTCTATGGAGAAGGCGGGTCAAGGAAAAAGACAACGCTAAGCTACTTCATGTAGCTGATGTTGCAAGTAGTATATCGGGAGAAGTGCCCTGGCACAAAGCAGAAATGGTTGGAGGCAGTTGGGGGTGTGTATCGGGTGCAGTTGGAAAAGAGCTAGGTTCACCTGCCATCCATCCATTGAGAGAATTGATGGCTCAGGTGGAGCGGAATGGAGTAGTATACACATTGGTTGCTGCCTCCACTCTGGGCCATGTATCATGCATCTGGACATGACGGATGGTCTGGCTTGCAGTTGTCCTAACAACAGTTTTGAGTGCAACATATCACTGTCTGGGAAAGAAAAGAAAAGAAAATATACCATTTGTGTTGTTCCCACTCCACAGGAAGCACGGCGACGACATCGCCCAACAACCCTTTTCCATCTTTTCTTAAAAAATAATTCATTATTTAGATTGTAAACATTTAGAGCCTGTGCAAGTGTACAGTATGAGCATCAGGAGTATTAACCTAGTGTTGATGTCTATACCTAATCTAATTTATTGATTAGAATCATTTAACATGAAATACATGATTATTTTGTATCTTCGTGCCTTCGTTAGGTTGATAATGGTCGAATTAAAACTAACCTTGTGGTTATGATCTCTGTTCACATCGTGTACAATAAATAGAGAGTGTCGGTACACTTAGATTCGATCCATCTCACTGAAGTGAAGGCTGTTGTCGTCTATCTTATTGTTCTTAAGCTGACCCCCATCGTTCTAATAGTTAATCTCATGGCTAGGGTTTGTAAGCAAGTTTCTATTAGAACAATAGTGGTATTGAAGCCATGGTTTGTGTTCGAACTTCTGACCGGAAAGTAACTAATTGTATAAATGTGTTCATTTGATGTATGCATAATAATTTCTTACATCTGATAATGTATATAAATGACAATGTTTAACATTAATAACAAAGAACATATGTCTTAATTATAATTTAAATGAAGACGGGGATCCCTGTTGGGATTTATCCCCGCGGGGAACGGAGATGAGGAAGAAATGTTTCCCGCAAGCGTTCGTGGGATTCCCGCGGGAATTTTTTTTCATCGCGGGGACGGAGATGGGGAGCTATTCTTTGACGGGGAATTCCTCGTTGCCATCCCTAATTTCATGCAACTAATAAAACTGCATTTATAATGGTATATGATCTCAAACGTATAAAGTGTGTATGATGGTCATCAGAAGTTGTATCATAGATTCTATTAGGGAAGCAATACCGTCTACTAGAGGAGCAATACCGGAATGTCAAATTGTATCATAGATTCTATTAGGGAAGCAATACCGTCTACTAGAGGAGCAATACCGGAATGTCAAAGTGCCACTGAATAACTTTACAAGATTCAACAATAATTCACTAGTTCTGCAAAGGCATATGCTGGAACCATAATTAAGAAAATTGTTACTAAAAAGTATGATTGCTCTAGCATAAGGGAGCACATATTTAAGCTGACCAACTTTACTAATAAGCTTAAGAGTCTCTTTGGGGCAACTTTTTTTCTAAAGAGTTTTTTTTGAGAATCTAGATTCCTAGATAATCTAGTTGTCACGAGAATATGGATATCGTGTGGCCTACGTGCGGATGAAGATGAAGGGGTCTGCAAGGTTTAGGTCTTAGGCAGCGGCAAATTCCTCCCAACATGACGACTCGTTGGATTTTGCATTCATGTTGATTTGGATGATTTTCATAAAAATAATTCTCACAGAAGCGAGTTGAAAAGCGAAACGTTTGGCGGCTAGAAACCGATTTTGATGGCCAAATCCGGTCAGAAGCCAAAACAATCAGGCCCTAAGTCCTTTGACATTGAATTAATGAATGACTTTGTTGTCCACTTGATATTAATGTATTTACCTAAATAGATTAAGACTTTTGTTGTGAACTACAACATGAGTCTTGTGAAAGTCGCCTAGAGGGGGTGGATAGGCGGAAACTAAAATTTATAACTTTAAATACAACTACAAGCCGGGGTTAGCGTTAGAAATAAATCCGAGTCCGAAAGAGAGGGGGAAAACAAATCAACCAAAGAAATAGAGCGGATGACACAATGATTTGTTTTACCGTGGTTCGGTTCCAAATAACCTAGTCCCCGTTGAGCTGGTCACAAAGACCGGGTCTCTTTCAACCCTTTCCCTCTTTCAAACGGTCACCTAGACCGAGTGAGCTTTCTCCTTAATCAAATGGGTCACTTAGACCCCACAAGGACCACCACACAATTGGTGTCTCTTGCTTTGATTACAAGTGCTTGAAGAGCAAGAATGAGGAAGAAGAAAGCGATCTAAGAACAAGAGCTCAAAGAACACGAGCAAAACTCTCTCTTAGTCACTAGGTGTTTGGAGTGTATTTGGGACTTGGAGAGGTTTTGATTCTTTTGAATTGTGTCTTGTATTGATTGCACTAGCTCTTGTATTGAATGAGATGTCTGAAAAACTTGGATACTTGGAGTGGTGGTGGTTGGGGGGTATTTATAGTCCCAACTAATGAGGACATCACTTCTATACATACAATGAATGGACTGATAACACGATCTCGTGCACGACAGCTAAATCTCCAGGTACGTTCTACCCTAGTCAATTGTGTTTCAGAGCTTACGCTTGGGGCCATGGATGTTTTGATGATTAGGTAACTTGGAGAGGACCAGCAAGGACTTGGGAAAGGCCAAGGTGTTGAGGAGGAGCAGCAAGGGCAGCCACAACAGGAAGGAGATCAAGTCTGACTCGCCTGCGACTCCATCTCGGGTTCCAAGACCAGTCTGCACTAAAATGGACGCCCAAGATGCATCCGGACTCTGATTGCGACGGACTTGATATGGTTGGAAAGATAAGGAGATTATCTAACCAACCCAACTGGTTCCACCTTAAAATTCATATGGAGCCAATAGGAATCGTTGAAACAATTCAGCGTTCAGATTCTATTTTGGTGCTGCGACACCGTCTGTTGGGCCATTGGACCGTGTATCGCGTCGAAGCCCATTAGGGGCGAGTCCAGGGGTCACACACGCCCTAATACTCTATTTATTCAGCAGCCTCCGCCACATTAGGTTTTGGGTTTTGCTTAGATCAATTCTGTCATCGAACAGTGTCGTCGTCATCGGTTTGTGAGACCCCATCCCGTAATCAATACAATTTTGGTTGCGTTTCTTTCCTGTTCTTGCTTGTGTTCTTGATTGCGCTTGTAGGGATAAGCCTTCGTGGCGAGGTCATTCGTGTGTCACGGGTGATAACCAACGGAGCCGTGGTGTAGTGATTGCGAGGAACTGTTCGCTCGGAGCCTTGGATCATCAACGTCGAGATCTCCACTCAATCAAGTTATCGTATCTCACGGAAGATCAGGCCGCGTCTACTATCAATTGGTATCAGATTTCCAGGTTGCCCGTGAGGTATAATCCTACCTTTAGATTAGTTTTGTTTCGTCCCATAGCCCACAAAAAAGCCAAAAAAATAATTACGATCAGTTTATTCCGACCTAAAACCATCGCCTTAGCCTTTGCACAATTCAGTTTTAGAGTCCGCAGTTCTGAGTTCGTGTTCTAGGTTGAGTTTGGTTGCTGGTTTAGATTTGTTTTGGTTCAGTTTGATTCTGTCCATCCGCTTCCATCCTACAAAACCGACCCTATCCACAAAACAGATCCTATCTCTAAAACCGACCCTATCCACAAAACAGATCCTGTATCTAAACCGAGCATATCCACAAAACAAATCCTATCTCTAAAACCGACCGTATCCACAAAATAGATCCTATCTCTACAACCGACCCTATCCACAAAATAGATCCTATCTCTAAAACCGACCCTATCCACAAAATAGATCCTATCTCTAAAACCGACCCTATCCACAAAACCGAACCCCCACCCTTCCAACACCTCGCCAGAAACCCTGATTCGGAGTTCAAACTTAAAACGGCCATAACTTTCGCCTCGGAACTGGAATCGGGCCCATTTTTTTTTTCAAATCGCACAGAATTAAATTTTGCATCCAATTCTTTCCGGCATTGCCGGATTCACTGTTTTTAAAATTCCCAAATTCGGCTTGGAAATAGGACTTCTCATTTTCCAAACATTTATTCTGATTTTAGGGCAAACTTGCAGAAATTCCAGAGGACGCGTCATTGCACAAAAAATCTAAAACTTGGTGTGTTATCTTCTTATGTGCTGCTGCAAAATAGAAAAATATAAAAAAATATTTGAAAAAAAATCACAAAAAAAGAAGGGTAGCACATAACCAGAAATGCCAGTGTTTTGTGCACCTCTGTGATTATTTTGCCCCAAGCCTATTTTCTTGCTGCACCCATATACTTGTACCTCCTTTCTTGTGCCTTGGTCCAACTATTCTATTATATTTTCTAGGCCAGCAACTAGGACGAGTACTTGGAACACTTATTCAGCATTGCTATCTGTTACTGACTTGTGTGCCACATATATATATATTTAGTCAGCCTTCCCAGAACTCCAGCTTTGTCTCGAGCAGAACATGTACTCCTTTGCAATCACACCCACGCTCGTTGGACAGTCACACCGGTCACCGTTTGCCACCTGCAATGCTGGTAAGAACGTTGTAAGAGCGGGGTAAGACGCTTCATAATTTGTATTCCACCACCACCACCACCCTGAGAGATAGTTGTAGGGTTCACATTGTTTATTGCCTTTTTGTCTCTGTTTTGTGCTAACAATGACAGGACCAAAGAATCAAATAGACAAGGATAAGGGGCTTAAGCTTAATGATGATGAGTGTGTCTCTCAGCTGGAATTGAAGGAGATGATGCACGCGATGACTGAAGCTTTTAAAAAATACCAGGACTCTGCGGCAACATCCTATGAGCAGCTTGATTGACGAGTTGCTGAACTTGTTACACGCATGGACGTACTAGAGGCTCGTCCCCCACCACCAACTCCAGCCCCAGTTCACTCTCCTGTGGACGACGACGACGATGACGACGATGTTTATGCACCGCTGCGACAACGCCTCACACGTAATCGACAAGGTATGGGAGGTAATGGTAGACGTCGTCATCATAATCCTAATCAAACCATGATCCATTTGCTAAGATTAAGTTCTCTATTCCACCGTTCATGGGTTCTTATGATGCTGAAGCTTACTTAGACTGGGAGATGACGGTAGAACAAAAATTTAATTCCCATCTTGTTCCTGAGTAGCATAGGGTTAGACAAGCCACTAGTGAATTTAGAGATTTTGCTATCATTTGGTGGAATGAACTTGTTAACACACATGCTGCACCACAAACATGGAATGCGTTAAAAGAGGAGATGCGAGCTCGCTTTGTTCCCCCTTCTTATAGACGTGATCTTCGAAAAAATTGCAACGCTTAGATCAGGGAGACATGTTGGTACAAGAATACTACCAAGAGCTTCAGAAAGGTATGCTACGATGTGGGGTAGTTGAGGATCCGGAGGATCAAATGGTTAGGTTTTATGGGGGATTGAGGCGGGAGATTCAAGATATTGTTGATTATAAAGAATATCATTCTATACAATGCTTGTTCCATCTTTCTATGTTGGCAGAAAAAGAATTGCAGGGTCATCAACAGCGGAGGAGCAGCACTTTCGTGCCACACCAGCCACCGGCGCCAGCCAAGGCATCATCCTCTTCGAGCGTACGGACGTCCACATCTTCCTCCACCAGCGGTACACGCAGCACTGCACCTTCGGCATCATAGGGACATGACAACAGCAAGTCCTTGGTGCCTTCGGGTGTTGCAGCAAAACCTGCTATGACCACCTCTTCCATAGGCCGTTCCTCCGACATCAAGTGCCACCGCTGCCAGGGACTTGGCCATATTCAGTGAGATTGCCCCAGCAAACGGGCATACATTGCTACTGATGATGGTGGGTATGTTAGTGCTTCTGATGTGGAAGATGAAGATACTGTTGGAGCTAACATTGCAGAGACTTATGATGGTGATGAAGAGGTTCTTGGTACAACAGCGACCGAGACCTATAAGGCCTTGATTGTGCAACGAGCTTTGAGTGCCACAGCTAGTGACGATGACAACAGACAGTGCCACAACCTCTTCAACATGTTCCTCATCGTCAAGGACTGTCGTGTACATACCATCATTGGCGGTGGTAGCTGCAACAACTTGGTGAACGTTGAGGTGGTCAAGAAGCTTGGCTTGACCACATGACAGCATCCCCACCCTTATCACATTCAATGGTTTAACAACAACGGTAAGTTCAAGGTAACAAAAACAACAAGGGTGCATTTTTCTATTGGCTCTTACCATGACTTTGCTGATTTCGATGTGGTGAGTATGGATGCTTGCTCTCTTTTACTGGGACGTCCTTGGGAATTTGATACTGATGCTATTCACCATGGTAGATCTAATAAATATACTTTCATGCATAAGGGAAAGAAAATTATGTTGCTTCCTATGACTCCCACTGAAATGGTCCACTTTGAACATGAGAAAAAGACTAATGCTAAGCAAAAAGGTGTTTTGAACTCTGAAAATCAGCAACCTATTAAGTTAAAAACTCCTACTTTGCTAGCCACTAAATCTGATCTTGATGAGTTACATGCCTCTGTTGGACTTTGCTATGCCTT
Organism: Zea luxurians; assembly: GCA_029449295.1. Classification (NCBI taxonomy): domain Eukaryota; kingdom Viridiplantae; phylum Streptophyta; class Magnoliopsida; order Poales; family Poaceae; genus Zea; species Zea luxurians. Next base: position 2,245,397 of record JAOPSE010000139.1, on the reverse strand, counting down.
AGTGTGCAAAAATGTTTTCTATTCCATTGATGATACATCTATTGCTTTGCCACTGGCTATTGCTAACCTTTTTCAAGAGTATATGGATGTGTTTCCCTCTGAGATACCCCTGGATTACCACCTGAGTTGCCTCCAGATTTTTGGGTTATGTTGGGGACTTGTTCTCAAATGCTAAGAGTTAAGAACAAGGCAACATAAAAAGTGTTAAGTGTTAAAGTCCTTCGTCCTTCGAAACATTATGCCCCTTCGGGAAATAATGAGTTTCGGACGAAGGTTACGAGAGACATACCTTCGTAAGTACAACAAGTAATGACGAAGGATTCATATAAAGCATGAGATATGATATAAACATTTAAACATTATCATAAAATCATTTCTATTTTATTATCATGGAAAAATAGAAATGATTTCAAATTACAAATGTACCTTCGGCTTGAGGGAAGGCAAAAGTACAAACGTGACGCAAAAGTCAATGCCAAGTCAGCGTGAACAGTACGGGACTACTGTTCATCTATTTATAGGCATGAGACGCAGCCCATACAAAATTACATTCATGTCCATTACATTTGCTAATGACTTATGGAAATCTGCCAAGGCCTAAGTAGTCTTTTCATCTTTAAGTCGGTTCCCCTTTCTGCTATCGCTACGAAGCTTTCCTGCGCATAGCTTCGGCTGTGCACCACCCTTCGTAAGGCTTGGTAATCAGCCCGTCCTCCATTTCAATCCCCCTTCGTCTGGTTCAGGCTTCGTCCTGATCGTACTTCGTGTTCATAATTCTGAGTCCGAAGGTACCTGTTCATATAATCCACTTGGAAAACATTGTCAAATCATGTTTTTGAGGACCTTCGGAGGACGAAGGCCCCCAACAGTAGCCCCTCGCAATATTAATTTGTTAATGACAAATTCAGATTGCGATATGGACGAAGGCCTTAAGCCGAAGGTCCGAAAAAACACCTTCCCTTTGCTAGAATAGCAACATTCACTGACAAGCGGGGTCTTTCAATTTTCAACGCACTGGGCGTATAAATAAGATCATACCGCAAACTTATTTGGTACGCACACTTGCCATTTGCTTCGGCCCACTAAATTTTTAGCTCTTGTGCACTAAGATTTGCTGATCTTTTTGATTTTGAAGCTTCGGCCTTGAAAACAGTTTTTAGCGTTTCCGAAGATGTCTGAAGGTAAGAAGATCCCTGCTGAGACGAAGCTGAGTCTCGACGAAGAGAAGAACTTGGGGTTTCTTATAGCGATGGCGGAGACCAATACGGAGAAAATCACCAAGGAGATTCTTGAAGGTTTGTCCGAAGATACTGGTGACAGCGACAGTTATGATGTAGAAAGTGGTGGGGAAGAGTCCGAAGATCGACCATGGCGGCCAAGTCACACGGTTTTCGGGAAAACCACTATTAAGCAGAATCATATTGATAATATGAGGGGGAGGTATTTTCGAGATATATCTATTGTGAGGGTTGATGCTGGAGAAAAGACTTCTCCCACCCCCGAAGAAGATGAAGTCGTAATCTTCCGAAGCTTTCTCAAGGCTGGGCTTCGATTCCCCCTAAGCAACTTTGTTGTTGAAGTCCTGAAGACATTTCAAGTCTACCTTCATCAAATTACTCCCGAAGCTATCATAAGAATGGGGATGTTTGTCTGGGCTGCGAGAAGCCAAGGTTTAGAACCAAATGCTAAAAGCTTTTGCAACATTCATGAGTTGTTATATGAGACGAAGCCCTGGGGGAAAGAACAATATCACAACAACTTTGGGTGTTACAGCTTCGGTGCCCGCTCCGGGTCAAGCCGTCCTGTGCCAACCTTTCGGAAGAGGTGGCCCGGAGCCTGGATGACTGAATGGTTCTATGTAAAGAATGACTTAACAGCGCAAGAAGATGTCAAGAGTATCATTATGCGCCCCATCTGGCAACGCTTCGGACTCCGAAGGCCGAAGGTTGAAATGGATGAAGCAGCCGAGGAATGCCAAAGAGCCTTCGGAGTAGTCTGCTCTTTTATTGGGACAAGGGACTTGATTCAAGAACATATTGCCTTCAGGGTGTGGCCACTTGCAGGAAAGTGGGAAATGCCGAAGGAGACCATCAAAGAGTCCGACGAAGGCGGACTGGTCAGACTGAAATACACATTCAAATACGGGGATAAATTTGTTGAACCTGATGACGACTGGTTGAAAAACATTGAAACATTAAGTGACGAACTGCTTGGGGTGTACTCGAAGGCCGAGAACACTGCGTTATCAGCAGCCTTCGGAGGCCGAAAGAAGAAAAGGCTCAACCGGGTATTTGACGCAGTCGAGTTTGTCTACCCTGACTATCACTATCCGGTGTCGGGTCGCAAAAGAAAAAATACTTCTCCTGCGACAGAAGCTACCACGAGTGCCACTAGCGAGCCAGCGCCGCAAAGGAAAAAGATAAAGGTGCTCACTCACCGAGCGCGTTTTATTGAGCCGGCCACAGTGCCAGAATTTATTGGTGAAGTCTCTTTGGCCTCTGAAGCTACAGAACCAGCTCCAGTGCCGAAGATGGAAGAAAAGACTGAAGCGCCTTCAGCAGAAAAAGCAGAGAAACCGAAGATTGAAGAGCCAAAAATATCGGAAATCTTAAGTCCTCCAGCAAATGTCGAAACAATAAAAAATCAAAAGGGCCCGTCGGTGACCCCGAAAAGAAAAAGAATGGTAAACGTGCTAGATGTTTTGGAGACAATTAAGTCTTCAAGCACAACTCCAAAGAAGACTATTGAAGTTGCTGAAGTGTCTACCGAAGCTGTAGTTGCTGAAACTTCGAAGCAACAACCTGAAGCTGAAGCTGGGCCTTCAGAGCCCACCAAGGAACAATCTTTGGAAACAAAAATATCAGAACCAAATTTGGTTAAAGAAATTGACACTGCCGCCCCCGAAGCTCCTTCCAGCATATGTGATTACATCGTACGACATGCTTCGGGGAAGAAATTATCTGAAGAAGAGACGCACGAAGCCAACTACTATGCCAGAGAGCTGAAATATCCGAAGGGGGCAGTAGTGTTTAATGGGACAAATGAAGATGACTTCCTGTACTGCCTTCCTGATAATAAAGAACTATCTGTCTGCCGAGAGATGGCTAGAAGTATGGGGTTCCCGAAGCTCGAAGCTGGATTATGTGCTATGACAAAGGAGGATCTCGCGGACAGTCTTGCGTACAATAGCCTAAAGGTATGGGAATTAGACGCTTGAAAATTTTTTTTAATACATAATTCATTCTTTTATTCTTATATGGATTCTTTTTCGTATAGGGCTTAATCCTAAGCAACGCATTAAGAGCACAAAAGAGTGCCGAAGATGAGAGCTATGAAATTGCGTTCAACAATTTACGCTCAGAAGTTATTAAACTGAGAAACGAAGCTCTAGAAAAAGATAAAATTCTGCTTACATTAGTAGACAAAATAAAAAAGGACGAAGCTACTGCAAAGGTTCAGGCCGAAGCTCAGAGACGCGAAATTAAAGATCTTCAGAAGCAATTGGCCCGGGCGAAAGAAGAACGCATACTTGAAGAAACAAGACGGGAATGCAGCGACCAATGGGCTGATCATTTGGAAGCAACCGTGGAAGAGCTTCGGTCTTCTAAGAAAAAATGCTTCGAAAAATCCATGGAATGCGTAAAGAAAATTAAAACCAGCTTCGCCAGCGTGGGCGCATTTTCCAGTGAAGTGAATTTCTCAAGAGGCAATCCCGAAGGTCCAATAGAATGGATCAGTCACGAAGCAGAGGCCTTCGAGGAAATCCTGAGTAGCCGCGGTGACATCTGCGCTTTTTCGGGCGCCAGGGGAGTTGCTACTGTCTTGGAGAAGAAAGGTTGTGAACATGTAAAATCTTTAGCTCAGTCCGAAGCTGCCTTATCCTCCGAAGACATCAAAGACCCCTCGGCCGAAGCAAGCATGGTTGGTGGCAAATTCTTTACTGATGTCTGGGACAACGGCGGCCGAGAAATGGCGCAAGAAATTATTCAAAGGAGTGAAAAAGGCATCCATGATGCTAGGAAAGTGACAGAAGTTGCCGAAGGGCAAATAGGTATTAATTAGTCGCTCTTATTGTGTTGTAATTTTTATTTCAAACTTCGCTCGCGGTTTGTAATAGTAATGCAAAAATATTCTCTTCCCTCAGAACCTGCTGGATCGTCTGTTGACCCTCACACAAAAGAGGATGACGAAATCAAACAAATGGCCGAAGCTATCATGGATAAAGTTGTTGAACAACTTCTAAATGAGGCTGCCGAAGTAGTATTAAGAGAAGACTAGGTGTTATTAGAAAAAACATTTGAAGTGTGATCTATGTCATATTTTGTACATTTGAATGTAATATACAAGTCTCTTTTCATCATTCAATTCTTTACGATGCATGAAATTCTACATACATACCATTTTTGAGCCTTCGGCGAAAAAACACCTTCCCTTCTTTTCATGCTTCGTGAAGAAGACATTCTCCGAAGCTGTGCAATTTCGATATTACTCTGATGAAGCACGTCCATGCTTTGTGAAAACATTCTCCGAAGCTGTATTCCGAAGATTATCATTGTATTCCTTCGTGACTTTACACAATTTTCGCTTTCTCAAAGCGTCCTTTCGAAGGTTGATACTGTATCCCCTTCTTTTGCCATATGCAACATGATGTATGATGCTTATGCTATGCAAAATGATGTGATGATGTTATGTTATGCAAATGACGTTTGTTCCGAAGATACACACAAAATATATTTGTAAGCTCTGCATTCCCTTAGGAACGTCTTTGGAGCTTCTTCGCCTTTTACTTAGGCGGTATCAGCGTTGACTTTTCGCTGTAAGCTCTGCATTCCCTTAGGAACGTCTTTGGAGCTTCTTCGCCTTTTACTTTAGGCGGTATCAGCGTTGACTTTTCGCTGTATGCTCTGCATTCCCTTAGGAACGTCTTTGGAGCAAAAAACTTACACTGCGCTCCCTTTGGAACGGCTTTTTGTAACTTCAGCAACTTACTCTGCGTTCCTTAGAACGACTTTTTGTTGCTTCGAAGGATTTTTAATAATTCGAGGGTCCTCCTTGTTACCGCAAATTTTTAAGCTTCAGCAACTTAAGCCTGTGGAGAAGATAGATTTTCCTGATAACCAACCACGAAACTATTACATGAAAACTGAAATGTTCTTTATTATACAGAAAATAGAACTGAACGAAAAAGACTGCTATCAAAGTAGGATATTTATCAATAAATGTGCTTCGACTCTGGCACAGTACTATTGACTGTGCGAGCTTCAGATTGCTCTCGGAGATCCCTTTGGTGCGGAACATATTGGCTCCCTTCTGGCTGTTGGCCTTGTTGCAGCGGAGGTGGGGGCGGGGGCTGTTGCCATGAAGCTTGAGGTTGACTCGCCGAAGCTACGGAAACTGCAGGGTGGTTGCCCACGTATTCCGGGATGTAAGGCTGATGGTACGAAGCAGTATGCATGACCTGCTTCGGCTGGCCCTGTTGCGCTGCAGCTTCTGCTAGCTCCTTTTGTTTCTGAATGGTAACATGGCACATCCTGGTGGTATGGCCCTTGTTTTCACCATAGAATAAGCAAAATACCCTCCTTGGTTGATCTCCAAATCTTCCGCCGAAGCCCCTGGCGCCTCTGCCTCTTGGAGCTGGTGGCCGGAAGAAAGTTTGCTGTTGCCCCGAAGCCTGTGAGGAGCTCTGCGGTCTGTTCTGCTGACTCCCCTTATCATCATTTTGAGTAGAGTTGTGGATGGACCTGACATGCCTCGGATAAAATCTTCCTCCGAAGCCCCTGGTCATTTCAGAAAATCTGAAAGCCTCCTCCCTTCTTTGGCGAAAGTCATTGTCGGCACGAATGTACTCGTCCATCTTTTGGAGCAGCTTCTCCAGAGTCTGAGGAGGCTTCCTAGCAAAGTATTGAGCTGCAGGTCCAGGTCGAAGCCCCTTGATCATGGCTTCGATGACAATTTCATTGGGCACCGTTGGTGCTTGCGCCCTTAAACGCAAGAACCTTCTGACATACGCCTGAAGGTATTCTTCGTGATCCTGAGTGCACTGGAACAAGGCTTGAGCAGTGACCGGCTTCGTCTGAAATCCTTGAAAGCTGGTTAACAACATATCCTTCAGCTTCTGCCACGAAGTGATCGTTCCTGGTCGAAGGGAGGAATACCAGGTCTGAGCAACACTCCTGACGGCCATAACGAAAGACTTTGCCATGACTGCAGCATTGCCACCATACAAAGACACTGTTGCTTCGTAACTCATCAAGAACTGCTTCGGGTCTGAATGGCTTATAGGACGAAGGCCAAGGTGTAGCCTGCAGCTCAGCGGACAGAGGAGAAGCATCATCGAAAACAAAATTTCCATGGTGGAAATTGTCATACCAGTCATCTTCGTTGAAGAAGCCCTCCTGATGAAGGTCTTTTTGTTGAGGCCTTCGGTTCTGCTCATCGTGGGTAAGATGACGAACTTCTTCAGAAGCTTCGTCTATCTGCCTTTGCAGCTCAGCTAGCCTGGCCATCTTTTCCTTTTTCCTCTGCACCTGTTGATGAAGCATCTCCATATCCTTGATCTCTTGGTCTAGTTCATCCTCCTGAAGCGTCGGGCTGACGGCCTTCCTCTTCTGGCTTCGGGCCTCCCGAAGAGAGACGGTCTCCTGGTTGGGGTCCAGCGGTTGCAGTGCTGCAGCCCCAGTCGCTGAAGCTTTCTTCGGCGCCATAGCGAGGGTCTATAGCTTCCGAAGGTGTTCAAAAAACTCGAAGTGGAAGTGAGTTCACCGGAGGTGGGCGCCAATGTTGGGGACTTGTTCTCAAATGCTAAGAGTTAAGAACAAGGCAACATAAAAAGTGTTAAGTGTTAAAGTCCTTCGTCCTTCGAAACATTATGCCCCTTTGGGAAATAATGAGTTTCGGACGAAGGTTACGAGAGACATACCTTCGTAAGTACAACAAGTAATGACGAAGGATTCATATAAAGCATGAGATATGATATAAACATTTAAACATTATCATAAAATCATTTCTATTTTATTATCATGGAAAAATAGAAATGATTTCAAATTACAAATGTACCTTCGGCTTGAGGGAAGGCAAAAGTACAAACGTGACGCAAAAGTCAATGCCAAGTCAGCGTGAACAGTACGGGACTACTGTTCATCTATTTATAGGCATGAGACGCAGCCCATACAAAATTACATTCATGTCCATTACATTTGCTAATGACTTATGGAAATCTGCCAAGGCCTAAGTAGTCTTTTCATCTTTAAGTCGGTTCCCCTTTCTGCTATCGCTACGAAGCTTTCCTGCGCATAGCTTCGGCTGTGCACCACCCTTCGTAAGGCTTGGTAATCAGCCCGTCCTCCATTTCAATCCCCCTTCGTCTGGTTCAGGCTTCATCCTGATCGTACTTCGTGTTCATAATTCTGAGTCCGAAGGTACCTGTTCATATAATCCACTTGGAAAACATTGTCAAATCATGTTTTTGAGGACCTTCGGAGGACGAAGGCCCCCAACAGGTTAGTTCCACCTTTAACATTTCAGATTTGAAGCCATATATGGGTGACGAAGATGAGATCGAGTCGAGGACAACTCCAATTCAAGAGGAGGAGGATGATGAGGACATCACTTCTATACATACAATGAATGGACCGATAACACAATCTCGTGCACGACAGCTAAATCTCCAGGTATGTTCTACCCTAGTCAATTGTGTTTCAGAGCTTACGCTTGGGGCCATGGATATTTTGATGATTAGGTACCTTGGAGAGGACCAGCAAGGACTTGGGAAAGGCCAAGGTGTTGAGAAGGAGCAGCAAGGGCGGCCGCAACAGGAAGGAGATCAAGTCTGACTCGGCTGCGACTCCATCTCGGGTTCCAGGACCAGTCTGCACTAAAATGGACGCCCAGGATGCATCCGGACTTCGATTGCGATGGACTTGATATGGTTGGAAAGATAAGGAGATTATCTAGCCAACCCAACTGGTTCCACCTTAAAGTTCATCCGAAGTCAACGAGAATCGTCAAAACAATTCAGCATCCAGATTCCGTTTTGGTGCTGCGACACCGTCTGTTGGGCTGTTGGGCCGTGTATCGTGTCGAAGCCCATTAGGGGCGAGTCCAGGGGTCACGCATGCTCTAATACTCTATTTATTTAGCAGCTGCCGCGACATTAGGTTTTGGGTTTTGCTTAGATCAATTCTGTCATCGAACAATGTCGCCGTCATCGGTTTGTGAGACCCCATCCTGTAATCAATACAATTTTGGTTGCGTTTCTTTCCTGTTCTTGCTTGTGTTCTTGATTGCGCTTGCAGGGATAAGCCTTTGTGGCGAGGTCATTCATGTGTCATGGGTGATAACCAATGGAGCCGTGGTGTAGTGATTGCGAGGAACCGTTCGCTCGAAGCCTTGGATCATCAACGTCGAGATCTCCACTCAATCAAGTTATCGTATCTCACGGAAGATCGGGCCGCGTCTACTATCACCAACCACCAATTCAACCGTTGGGGAGGCTGTCTGTCGATGGGCACACCGGACAATCCGGTGCGCCACCGGACACTGTCCGGTGCGCCAGCCACGTCACCCAACCGTTAGGGTTTTGACGGTTTCGACCATTGGAGCTCTGACTTCTTGGGGCACCAGACAGTCCGGTGTCGCACCAGACAAGCATTGTTCACTGTCCGGTGCGCCTTCTGACGCTACTCTGACTCTGCGTGAACTGTCCGCGTACTGTTCACATTGCAGGCGACCGTTGGAGTCGACCGTTGCGCTCGCTAGCCGTTGCTCCGGTGGCACACCGGACAGTCCGGTGGCACACCGGACAGTCTGGTGAGTTATAGCGGAGCGGCTCTCGAGAAACCCGAAGGTGGCAAGTTTGAAGTCGTATGGCCCTGGGCACCGGACACTGTCCGGTGGCACACCGGACAGTCCGGTGCGTCAGACCAGGGTTCTCTTCGGTTTCTTTTGCTCCTTTCTTTTGAACCCTAACTTTGATCTTTTTATTGGTTTGTGTTGAACCTTTGGCACCTGTAGAATATATAATCTAGAGCAAACTAGTTAGTCCAATTATTTGTGTTGGGCATTCAACCACTAAAATCATTTAGGAAAAGGTTTAAGCCCTATTTCCCTTTCATCTTGAAAAGTGGATATAGGGAGGCCGATTGGCATGCGTGTTTAGGAACATGGTAGACTTAGGCTAAGAGTGACAAAGTGCACCTGATTAAGCAGCCATCCCATAAGAAGTAATATTCTAAGAACCCTTTCAAGCCTCAATTTATGATTTAGGGCAAGAAATTCATGTCTCATTATGGAGTCTCAAGCTTAAGTGGAGAAAAGCATTTTCCAAAACCACATAACAAGTAAGTTCTAGTGGAGAAAGCCCATTCTTTGTAGCTCAGTTAGGAGAGGTGGATGATGACATTTGTAGATGCTATCACCAGAAAGGACATCATATAAAGGAATGCATTCAATTTCTTAAATGGTCGAACAATAACAATAATGATAAAAATACATTCATAGATGAATCTTTGTACTTAGATTTGCCAACCGATACTTGGTGGAGTGACTTTGGTGCTACTGTTAATGTCACCAATTCTTGTAGAGATCCATACAAAGAGGACCGTATAGGAGAAAGAAGTATTGGAGTCACTAATGGACTCAAAGTTGACGTTGAAGCCATTAGAGATACTACATTAGAGTTTGATAGTGGCTTAATTCTCCAATTAAACAATATTTTATTTATGCCTTCTATGAGAGGGAACTTGATTTCAATTTCATGTTTGGATGACAGTAACATCCACTGTCAATTTTTGGAACAAAAAGTGCATTATCAAATGCAATAATAGTGATGTGGGTCTTAACATACGATAAGTTATGCTTACTTTCCAATTCGTGATCATATGAATGAGATAAAGGACTCTTTTACTACGAATGTATGTGATGTAAGCAGTAAGCACACGCGAAATGAGAATCAATTGCCATCGACAATGTGACACTATCATTTAGGACAGATTTTGAAGGGGGGGGTTTAATGATTAATCAAAGAAGAAAATTTTCACCCATTAGACTTTTTAGATTCTAACCAATGCATATATTGCGTTAAGGGAAAGTATGTGAAGTAAATTAAGAAAAACGCAAAGGGAAGCACAATAGTTTTAGAAATAATTCATATGGACATTTATGGTCCTTTATTCTTGAAGACGATACATAATTTTGATTCGTTCATTACATTTACTAATGATTTTCATAACATAGGTATACTTATCTAGTTAAGTAACGATAGAAGAATTAGGTAAGTTTAAGATATTCAAATCTGAAGGTGAGAATCAACATAACTCAAAGATTAAGATAGTAAGGATCAAACCATGATGGTGAATACTACAAGAATCATACCCCTTATGGCCAAGTTCCTTAACTGTTTACAAGGTTCCTACAGAAAAATTGCGTAGTTGCCCTAAAAGGGAAATGAACCTAAAACATTTCCTATAATCGATTTTGGTGGTTGACGTTCATCACAAACCACATGGACTACTAGTTTGCCTAGTTGTTGAAAGTCGCCTAGAGGGGGGGTGTGAATAGGCGAAACCTGAAATTTATAAACTTAAGCAAGCACTAAGGTCGGGGGTTAGCATTAGAATTAAATTCAAGTCGGAAAGAGAGGGAAAACAAATCAACCAAGAAGTAAGGCGAGTGAACACAGTGATTTGTTTTACCGAGGTTCGGTTCCAAAGAACCTAATCCCCGTTGAGGAGGTCACAAAGACAGTCTATTTCAACCCTTTCCCTCGCTCAAACGGTCACTTAGACCGAGTGAGCCTTCTTCCTTAATCTCACGGGTCACTAAGACCCCGCAAGGACCACCACACACTTGGTGTCTCTTGCCTCGCTTACAAAGCACTTGAGAATAAGAATGGGAAAAGAAGAAAGGCAATCCAAGCAACAAGAGCGCAAATGAACACAAAAATCTCTCTCTCACAAGCCACTAAGTGTTTGGAATGAAATTGGGGCTCGAAGAGGATTTGATCTTTTGTATTGTGTCTTAGAGTGAATGCTAGAGCTCTTGTATTGAATGTGATCTTCAGAAAACTTGGATGCTCAATGTTGTGGTGGTTGGGGGGGGGGTATTTATAGCCCCTAACCACTTGGGTAGCCATTGGGGAGGCTCCTGGCGATGGGCGCACCGGACAGTCCGGTGCGCCACTGGACAGGGACTGTGTACTGTCCGGTGCCCCGCCATGTCACCCAACCGTTAGGGTTCGGAGCGAAGTAGACCGTTGGAGCTTTGTCTTCTTGCGGCATCAGACAGTCCGGTGCCCTCTGACTTCGCGACTCTAACTTCTACCGTGGAACTGTAGCTCACTGTAGCACTTTGCAGAGTCGACTGTTGGCGCTGGATAGCCATTGCCCGCTGACTCACCGGACAGTCCGGTGGCACACCGGACAGTCTGGTGAATTATAGCGGAGTGCACCTTCGTTTTCTCGAGAGTGGCTGGTTGACACCTGTACGGCCCTAGTGCACCAAACACTGTCTAGTGGCACACTGGACAGTCCAGTGCGCCAACTTTCAGCACACTCAAGTTCTTTGCTCCGTTTCAAATTGAGTCCCTAACTTGATTCTTTTATTGGTTTTTGTTGACCCTTATGCACCTGTAATACATGAGTTCTAGAGCAAACTAGTTAGTCCGTGTGTTTGTGTTGACTATCAACCACCAAAATTAATTATAAAAAAGGTTAACCCTATTTCCCTTTCAGTTGTCATTTATCTCAGGTGCATAAAGTTCAACATAAACCAACAAAGAAAATAAGTTTGGGGGAACTCATCAAAGTTTGGAGCAAAGACAAGCATTGGTGCTGCCAGTGGCGCACCGGACACTGTCCGGTGCCCAGGCCAAGGCACCCACGAACTGGCCGCTCTCGGGTTTTTCTGGAGTCGCTCCGCTACAATTCATCGGACTGTCCGGTGTGCACCGGACATGTCCGGTGAGCCAACGAGCAACGGTCAGCTGCGCAACGATCGACTGCGATGAACAGTAAAAAGGTGCACACTGCAGAAGTCAGAAGTCAGAGCTACGAAGTCAGAATGCACCGGACTGTCCAGTGCAGCAAGAGGACAAAATACTTCAACGGTCAACCGCTCCAAACCCCAACAGTTTGCTAACGTGGTAGGCACCAGACAATGGACAGTGCAGTGTTCGGTGCACCACCAGACTGTCCGGTGTGCCCGTCGATAGCAAAGTCAGCCAACAGCTAGGAAGTGGTTGTAGGCTATAAATACCCCCAACCACCTCCATTCAAAGTATCCATGTTTTCTGAATTTCACATTCAATACAAGAGCAAAAGCATTCACTCCAAGACTCATCCAAAAGATCAAATCCTCTCCAAGCCTCAAAATCAACTCAATTGCTTAGTGACTTGAGAGAGGGTGTTTTGTGTTTCTTTAGTTGCTCTTGTTGCTTGGATTGCTTTCTCCTTCTCATTCTAATTCTTCTAAGTGCTTTGTAAAGCTAGCAAGAGACACCTAAGTGTGTGGTGATCCTTGCGGGTCTTAGTGACCCAAGTGTTCAAGGAGAAGCAGTCGACTGGTCTGTGTGATCGATTGAGGGAGGGAAAGGGTTGGAATAGACCCAACCTTTGTGGCCTCCTCAACGGGGACTAGGTTCTTTGGAACCGAACCTTGGTAAACAAATCGCCGTGTTTATCTGTGTTGATCTCCACTCGATTTGTTTCCTCTTTCCTCTATAAAGTTCCTTTGTTTATATTATTTTGAGTTGGCTCCCAAAGTTATCCGCATTGATTGAGCAACTCTTAGCAAGGAAAACTATCTTGCGCACTCCGAATTATTTCTAACACTAACCCCGAGCATATTGCGTGTTCAAAATTTATAATTTTTAGGTTTCGTCTATTCACCCCCTCTAGGTGACTTTCAATTGGTATCAAAGCCGCTTATTCATTAGAGTCTACAACAACTCGAAGTGATGTCTGGAGAACACGCCAAGAGGGAGATGGGCACCGGCGAAAAGACCAAAAGCTCGGGAAGGAAGAGCGATGAACAGACTCCGTCAAGGGAGGACAATGACAAGCACAAGGAGGCATCCGCTTCCTCCATCAAGTCACATAGGAAGGGTGACACGAAAAAAAGAAAATGAAGAAGGTGGTCAACTACGAGACCAACTCTTTATCACCTTCCACCTCTGACGTCGAGTCCACCACTTCGAAGCACAAAGAGCGCAAGAAGTATAGTAAGATGCCTCTCCGCTATCCTCGCATTGCCAAACACGCTCCTCTACTTTTTGTACCCCTAGGCAAACCACCATATTTTGATGGTGAAGATTATTGTATGTGGAGTGATAAAATGAGGCACCATCTAACCTCACTCCACGAAAGCATATGGGATATCATTGATTTTGGAGCACAGGCACCGCAGGTGGGCAACGAGGATTATGACTCCGATGAGGCCGCCCAAATAAGACATTTTAATTGCTAAGCAACTTCTATGCTACTCGCCTCCTTGTGTCGAGAGGAGTATAATAAGGTGCAAGGATTGAAAAATGCCAAAGGAATTTGCGATGTCCTCAAAACGACGCATGAAGGGGACGAGGTGACCAAAATCACCAAGCGCAAGATGATTGAGGGAGAGCTCGGTCAATTCGTCCTCAATAAAGGAGAGGAGCCACAAGCGATGTACAACCGACTCAAAACAATGGTCAACCAAGTGCGCAACCTCGGGAGCACCAAATGGGATGACCATGAAATGGTCAAGGTTATTCTAGGATCTCTTGTTTTTCGTAATCCTACTCATGGTCAATTAATTCGTGGAGATACTAGATACAAACAGATGTCCCCCGAGGAAGTAATTGGCAAGTTTGTGAGCTTTGAACTTATGATCAAAGACTCCAAACATATTGTCAACTTGGAGCAAGGCGCCACCTCCACACCCGAGGTGCAACCCATTGCATTCAAAGCAACAGAAGAGAAGAAGGAAGAGTCTACACCAAATAGACTTCCAATCGACGCCTCCAAGCTTGAAAATGAGGAGATGGCTCTTATCATCAAGAGCTTCCGCCAAATCTTCAAGCAAAGGAAGGGGAAGGAATACAAACCCCACTCCAAGAGGGATTGCTATAGGTGTGGTAAGTCCGGTCACTTTATTGCTAAATGTCCATATACAAGTGATAGTGACAGGGACGACGACAAGAAAGGGAAGAAGAATAAGAAGAAGAGATACTACAAGAAGAAGGGTGGCGAGGCGCATGTGGGACAGGAATGGGACTCCGACGAGAGCTCCACCGACTCGTCCGATAAGGACACCGCCAATGTCGCCATCAATAAGGGCCTTCTCTTCCCCAACGTCGGCCACAAATGCCTAATGGCTAAGGAGAGCAAAAAGAAGAAGGTACATTCTAGAGATACCCCCAAATATACTACTTCCGATGATGAGGGTAGCTCTAGTGATAATGAAGATGATTTAACTTCTCTTTTTGCAAACCTTACCAAGGATCAAAAGAAAAGGATAAATGAATTAAAAGAAATCATTACGAGAAGGATGGACTCTTGGAATGCCAAGAGGACTTGCTCGTTAAGGAAAATAAAAAGTTTGTTAAACTAAAAAATACCTATGCTCTAGAGGTAGAAAAATGTGAAAATTTATCTAAAGAGCTTGATATTTGCAATGATTCAATTTCCCGTCTTAGAGATATAAATGCTAGTTTGAATGCTAAGATAGAAGAATTGAATTCTTGCAATATTTCTACATCTACTATTGAGCATGTCACCATTTGCACTAGATGTAGAGATGTTAATATTGATGCTATGAATGATCACATTGCTATGATTAAAGAACAAAATGATCACATAGCTAAATTGGATGATAAAATTGCCGAGCATGAGTTAGAAAATGAAAAACTTAAATTTGCTTGTAGCATGCTTTATAATGAGCGATGCCCTAGCATTAAGGATGGCATTGGCTTCCAACAAGGGAGCCAAAGCAACATCAAACTTAATGATGCCCCCAAGCACAAACTATCTAATTTTGTTAAGGGTAAGGCTCCCATGGTTCAGGATAGAGAGGGATACATTTTATATCCTAAGAACTATCCTGAGCACAAAATTAGGAAAATTCATGCTAGAAAATCTCATACTGTTTCTCATCATGCTTACATGTATAGTAATGAGGCTTCTAGCTCTAGGCATTCAACTCATATCAAAATGCCTAAAAAGAAAATTGTTAATGCATCAAATGAACATAGCATTTCATTTAAGACTTCTGATGCATTTTTTGTGCTAACTAACAAATCAGGCAAAGTAGTTGCCAAATATGTTGGGGGCAAACACAAGAGTCCCAAGACTTGTGTTTGGGTACCTAAGGTGCTTGTTTCTAATGTGAAAGGACCCAAGACCGTTTGGGTACCTAAGAACAAGGTCTAAATTTGTTTTGTAGGTTTATGCATCCGACAGGTCAAGTTGGATAATCGATAGCGGGTGCACAAACCACATGACAGGGGAGAAAATGATGTTCTCCTCATATGAGAAAAATGATGATCCCCAAAGGGCGATTACATTCGGGGATGGAAATCAAGGTTTGGTCAAAGGTTTGGGTAAAATTGCTATTTCTCCTGACCATTCCATTTCTAATGTTTTTCTTGTAGATTCTTCATACTACAACTTGCTTTCTGTTTCTCAATTATGCAAATGGGTTATAGCTGTCTCTTTACTGATGTTGGTGTTACTGTCTTTAGAGGAAGTGGTGATTCAATAGCTTTTAAGGGAGTGTTAGATGGTCAGCTATATTTAGTTGATTTTAATGATAACAATGCTTAACTAGACACTTGCTTAATTGCTAAGACTAATATGGGCTGGCTCTAGCATCGCCGACTTGCTCATATGAGAATGAAGAATCTTCACAAGCTTCTAAAGGGAGAACACATTTTAGGACTAACAAATGTTCATTTTGAGAAATACAGGATTTGTAGCGCATGTCAAGCAGGGAAGCAAGTTGGAGCTTATTATCCACACAAGAACATCATGACGACCGACAGGCCGCTTAAGCTACTCCACATGGATCTATTCGACCCGATCGCTTATATAAGCATCGGCGGGAGTAAGTATTGTCTTGTTATTGTGGATGACTATTCTCGCTTCACTTGGGTATTCTTTTTGCAGGAAAAATCTCAAACCCAAGAGACCTTGAAGAGATTCTTGGGATGGGTTCAAAATGAGTTCGGATTAAGAATAAAAAAGATTAGAAGCGACAATGGAACAGAGTTCAAGAATTCTCAAATTGAAGGATTTCTTGAGGAGGAGGGCATCAAGCATGAGTCCCCTTCTCCATACACACCCCAACAAAATGGTGTTGTGGAGAGGAATAAAAGAACTCTTTTGGATATGGCAAAGACCATGCTTGATGAGTACAAGACACCAGATCGGTTTTGGGCGGAGGCAATTAACACTACTTGCTACTCCATCAACCGACTCTATCTTCACCGAATCCTCAAGAAAACATCATATGAACTCCTCACCGGTAAAAGCCCAATGTTTCTTATTTTAGAGATTTTGGGAGCAAATGTTTTATTCTTATTAAAAGAGGTAGAAATTCTAAATTTGCTCCTAAAGCAGTAGAAGGCTTTTTACTTGGTTATGACTCAAACACAAGGGCATATAGAGTCTTCAACAACTCCACTGGATTAGTTGAAGTTTCTTATGACATTGTGTTTGATGAGACTAATGGCTCCTGTTGGGGGCCTTCCTCTTCCGAAGGTCCTAAAAAACATGACTAACCATATGTTTTCAGCATGATTATGAATAGTTACAAGAAGCTTCAGCTTTGGGATGGAGGACTTCTCTTATGACAGAACGAAGAGAAATAAAGAATGGGCGACGAAGCTGGAAGCCAAGGGACTTCGGCTGGACATGTTGACGAAGCTCAAGTATGATGATGACTGAAAGAGGATAAAGACCATACAGTCCTTAATAATTCATGTTAAGATTATAGACAATTGACAGGGACATAAATGTACTTTTATCCGAGCTGCGTCCCGTGCCTATAAATAGATGAACAGTAACACCATACTGTTTAGGCTAGATTATAATCACTCTCGCGTCATTCTCACACCCTCACCTTCTGACAAGCCGAAGGTACCAATGTAACATGAATATTATCAATGTTTATTCATGTTTATGGAATATAAAAATATATAAATTATTGATACACAATTATTATTACCTTTATTCCTTTGTATTCCTTTACTTTTCTATTTATATTCATATGCTGAAACGATGAAGGTATGTCTTTCATGACCTTCGTTCGAAGATCATTATATCTGAGAGGAAATAATGCTTCGAAGGATGAAGGTCTTTAACCATTAACAATTGTGTTGTCTTGTTCTTGATTTATAGCATTTGAGAACAAGTGACCAACATTGGCGCCCACCTCCGGTGAACTCGAACGACCACCTTCGGCAAGCATTCATCTTCGTCATGCCGCTAAAGAAGACAACAACACCAGGGGCTGCACTACAGCAACTGGACACAAACCAAGAGACGCTCCCCCTCCAAGAAGCTAGGACTCAGAAGAGAAAAGCCACCAGCCCAACACTTCAAGAGGAGGAGCTGGACCAAGAGATCTGGGATCTAGAGGCCATCCATCAACAAGTACAAAGGAAAAAGGAGAAGTTGCTCTGGCTGGCTGACCTCTAGAAGAAGATAGACGAAGCCGTTGAGGAAATGCATCATCTTACTCAAGATGACCAAGACCGAATGCCTCAGTATAGGGAGTTTCGTCAGGAAAGCCCATTCAACGAAGACGAATGGTACGACGACTTCCATCATGGTAACTTTACTTTTGATGATGCTTCTCCCCTGGCAGCAGAATTGCAGGCTACCCCATGGCCACCATCGTACAAGCCACCTCAACTCCCCATGTACGATGGGCATTCAGATCCAAAGTAGTTCTTGATGAGTTACGAGGCCACCATATCCTCGTATGGGGGCAACACTGCTGTCATGGTGAAATCCTTCGTCATGGCAGTTAGAAGTGTGGCTCAGACATGGTATTCCTCTCTTCGGCCAAGAACAATTACCTCATTGTAGAAGCTGAAGGACATGTTAGTCACCTTTTCAGGGCTTCCAGATGAAGCCGGTCACTGCTGAGGCTTTGTTTCAGTGCACACAGGATCATGAGGAGTACTTGTAGGTGTATGTTTGAAGCTTCTTGCGGCTGAGAGCTCAAGCGCCTATAGTGCCCAATGAAATTGTCATTGAGGCCATGATCAAGGGGCTCCGGCCAGGACCTACAACACAATACTTTGTAAGAAAGCCACCACAAACCTTGGAGAAGCTCCTCCAGAAGATGGATGAATACATCCGAGCTGACAATGATTTTCGACAAAGAAGGGAAGAAGCTTACAGATACTCTGAGATGACTAGGGCTTCAGAGGAAGACTCCATCCTAGGCAAGTCAGGTCGATCCATAATCCCAGCTCAAGCGGTGACAGGGGAAATCCTACCCAAGGGCAGCAGCACAGCTCTCAATCGTTAGGAGCACAACAAAGCTCTTTCAGGCCACCAACTCCAAGAGGCAGGGGAGAAGCTTCGGAGGAAGATTTGGAAATTAGCCCTGGAGACTGTTTTGTTTATTCTGCGGTGAAGATAAGGGGCATACCACAAGGACGTGCCAGGTAACGATCCAGAAACATAAGGAAATTGCTGATGTTGGGGGCCTTCGTCCTCCGAAGGTCCTCAAAAACATGATTTGACAATGTTTTCCAAGTGGATTATGTGAACAGGTATCTTCGGACTCAGAATTATAAATATGAAGCACGGCCAGGACGAAGCCTGAACCAGACGAAGGACGAGCGCAGCCGAAGCTGTGCGCAGGGAAGCTTCGGCGCGATGGCAGAGGGGGAAACCGACTTAGAGATGAAAAGACTACGTGGGCCTTGACAGATTCCCATAAGCCATTAACAAATGTAATGGACATGAATGTAATTTTATGTGGGCTGCGTCCCGCGTCTATAAATAGATGAACAGTACTCCCGTACTGTTCACGCTGACTTGGCATTGGCATTTGCGTCACGCTTGTACTTTTTACCTTCTCTCAAGACCGAAGGTACATTTGTAATTTGTAATCATTTCTATTTCTCTGTGTTAATAAAATAGAGATGATTCTATGATTTACATTTCATGTTTTATATGAGTCCTTCGTTATTACTTGTTGAATTTACGAAGGTATATCTCTTGTGACCTTCGTCCGGAACTCATTATTCCCGAAGGGGAATAATGTTTGATAGGACGAAGGGCCTTAACATTTAACACTTTTTATGTTGCCTTGTTCTTAAACCGAAGCATTTGAGAGCAAGTCCCCAACATTGGCGCCCACCTCCGGTGAACTCACTTCCACTTCCACTTCGAGCTTTTTTGAACACCTTCGGAAGCTATAGACCCTCGCTATGGCGCCGAAGAAAGCTTCAGCGATTGGGGCTTCAGCACTGCAACCGCTGGACCACAACCAGGAGACCGTCTCTCTTCGGGAGGCCCGAAGCCAGAAGAGAAAGGCCGTAAGCCCGACGCTTCAGGAGGAAGAGCTAGACCAAGAAATCAGGGATATGGAAATCCTACATCAACAGGTGCAAAGGAAGAAGGAGAAGATGGCCCGGCTAGCTGAGTTGCAACGGCAGATAGACGAAGCCTCTGAGGAAGTCCGCCATCTTACCCATGATGAGCAAAACAGAAGGCCTCAGCAGAAAGACCTTCATCAGGAGGGCTTCGTCAACGAAGATGACTGGTATGACAATTTCCATCAGGGAAATTTTGTTTTCGATGATGCTTCTCCTTTGTCCGCTGAGCTGCAGGCTACACCTTGGCCTCCATCCTATAAGCCACCTCAGCTTCCCATGTTCGACGGCCACTCAGACCCGAAGCAGTTCCTGATGAGCTACGAAGCAACAGTGTCTTCGTATGGGGGCAATGCTGCAGTCATGGCGAAGTCTTTCGTTATGGCCGTCAGGAGTGTTGCTCAGACCTGGTATTCCTCCCTTCGGCCAGGAACGATCACTTCATGGCAAAAGCTGAAGGATATGTTACTGACCAGCTTTCAAGGATTTCAGACGAAGCCGGTCACAGCTCAAGCCTTGTTCCAGTGCATTCAGGATCATGAAGAATACCTTCAGGCTTATGTCCGAAGGTTCTTACGTTTGAGGGCGCAGGCACCAACGGTACCCAATGAAATTGTTATTGAAGCCATGATCAAGGGGCTTCGTCCTGGGCCTGCAGCTCAATACTTTGCTAGAAAGCCGCCTCAGACCCTGGAGAAACTGCTACAAAAGATGGATGAGTACATTCGTGCTGACAATGATTTTCGCCAAAGAAGGGAGGAGGCCTTCAGATTTTTTGAAATGACCAGGGGCTTCGGAGGAAGATACTACCCGAGGCATGTCCGGTCCATCCACAGCTCCACTCAGAACGATGATAAGGGGAGTCAGCAGAGCAGACCGTAGTGCTCCTCACAGGCTTCGGGGCAACAACAAGCTTTCTTCCGGCCACCAGCTCCGAGAGGCAGAGGCGCCAGGGGCTTCGGCGGAAGATTCGGAGATCAACCAAGGAAATTATTTTGCTTGTTCTGTGGAGAAGGCAAGGGCCATACCACCAGGACGTGTCATATTACAATCCAGAAGCAAAAGGAGATAGCCGAAGCTACATCTCAACAAGTTCAGCCGAAGCAGGTCATGCATACTGCTTCGTATCATCCGCCTTACATCCCACAGTACATAGACAACCACCCTGCAGCTTCTGTAGCTTCGTCAAGTCAACCTCAAGCTTCCTGGCAGCAGCCCCCGCCTCCACCTCCATTGCAACAGGGTCAACAGCCAGAAGGGAGTCAATATGCTCCACATCAAAGGGACTTCAGAGAACAATCCGAAGCTCGCACAGTCAACAGCACTGTGCCAGAGTCGAAGCACATTTATTGACACATATCCTACCTTTGATACCAGTCTTTTTTCATTCAGTTCTATTCTCTGTAGCAAAAAACATTGATCGTCTCCATGTAATAATTTCGCTGTTTCCCACAAGGAAAATCTATTTTCTCCACAGGATTAAGTTGATGAAGTTTTTTGTTAACAAGGAGGACCTTCGAAATATTAAAAATCCTTCGGATTAACAGAAAGTCGTTCTAAGGAACGCAGAGTAAGTTCATGAAGTCACAAAAAGCCGTTCCAAAGGGAGCGCAGTGTAAGTTTTCTGCTCAAAAGTCGTTCCTAAAGGAATGCAGAGCTTACAGCGAAAAGTCAACGCTGATACCGTCTAAGTAAAAGACGAAGAAGCTCCTAAGGGAGGCTTACAGCGAAAAGTCAACGCTGATACCGTCTAAGTAAAAGACGAAGAAGCTCCAAAGACGTTCCTAAGGGAATGCAGAGCTTACGAATAAATTTTGTGTGTATCTTCGGAACAAAGGTCATTTGCATAACATAACATCATCACATCATCTTGCATAGCATAAGCATCATACATCATATTGCATTTTGCCAAGATACACAGTATCGACCTTCGGAAGAATGCTTTGAGAAAGCAATATCGAAATTGTATAAATTCGGAATACAGCTTCAGAGAATATTTTTACGAAGCATGGACAAGCTTCGTCAGAGCAATATCGAAATCGTATAGCTTCGGAGAATGCTTTCACGAAGCATGGATGTGACTTCCCGGAACAGTTTTAACAAAGAATATTTTCTTCACGAAGCATGAAAAGAAGGGAAGGTGTTTTTTCGCCGAAGGCTCAAAAATGGTATGTATGTAGAGTTTCATGCATCGTAAAGAATTGAATAATGAAAAGAAACTTGTATATTACATTCAAATGTACAAAATGTTACATAGATCACAATTTAAATGTTTTTTCTAAATAGCATCTAGTCTTCTCTTAATACTGCTTCGGCGGCTTCATTTAGAAGCTGATCAACAACTTTGTCCATGATAGCTTCGGCCATTTGTTTAATTTCATCATCACCTTTTGTGTGCGGGTCGGCAGTCGATTCAGCAGCTTCTAAGGCAAAAGAATATTTCTTCATTACTATTACAAACCGTGAGCAAAGTTTGAAACAAAAATTACAACACAATAAGAACGACTAATTAATACCTAATTGTCTTTCGGGCTCTGTACTTTTTTCGGCAGCTTCTGCCACTTTCCTAGCATCATGGATGCCTTTTTCGCTCCTTTGGATGATTTCTTGCGCCATTCCGCGGCCGCCGTCGTTCCAGATATCAGTAAAAAATTTGCCACCAACAACGCTTGCTTCGGCCGAGGGGTCCTTGATGTCTTCGGAAGATAAGGCAGCTTCGGACTGAGCTAAAAATTTTACATGCCCGCAACCTTTCTTCTCTAAGACAGAAGCAATTCCTCTGGCGCCCGAAAAAGCGCAGATATCGCCACGACTGCTCAGGATCTCCTCGAAGACCTCTGCTTCGTGACTAATCCATTCCAGTGGACCTTCGGGATTGCCTCGAGTGAAATTCTCTTCGCTGGAAAAGGCGCCCACGCTGGCGAAGCTGGTTTTAATTTTATTCACGCATTCTATAGATTTAACATAACATTTCCTTTGAGATGCACGAAGCTCTTTAACTCTTAACTCCAATTTGTTGACCATATGATCACTGAGTTCTCGTTTTGTTTCCTCAAGCACGCGCTCCTCTCTAGCTCTAGCCAGCTGTTTCTGAAGATCTTTAATTTCATGCTTTTGGGCTTCGATCTGGGTTTTTGAAGCAGCTTCGTCATTCTTTACTTTGTCTACCAGCGTAAGCAGAATTTTATCCTTTTCCAGAGCTTCGTTTCTCAGTTTGATAACTTCGGAGCGCAAATTATTGAACGCAATCTCATAGCTTTCATCTTCGGCGCTTTTTTGAGCTCTTAATGCGTTGCTTAGAATTAAGCCCTGTACGAAAAAAAAAATCCATATAAGAATATAGGAATGAATTACGAATCAAAGAAGTTTTTTCACACGCTTAATTCCCAAACCTTTAGGCTATTGTATGCAAGACTGTCTGCGAGATCTTCTTTCGTCATGGCGCTTAGTCTAGCTTCGAGCTTCGGGAAGCCTATACTCCTGGCCATCTCTCGGCAGACAGTTAGTTCTTTATTATCAGGTAGGCAGTATAAGAAATCATCTTCATTTGTCCCATTGAATATTACTGCCCCCTTCGGATATTTTAGCTCTTTTGCATAATGGTTGGCTTCATAAGTTTCTTCTGCAGATAGTTTCTTCCCCGAAGCGTGTCGTATAATGTAATCGCATATGCTGGCAGGAGCTTCGGGGATGGCAGTGTCAATTTCTTCAACTACAACTGGTTCTGATATTTTTATTGCTTCGGCTTCCAAAGGTTGCTCCTTGTAGGGCTCTGAAGGCCCAGCTTCAGCTTCAGCTTGTTGCGTCGAAGCTTCAGTAGAAGCTTCAGCAGCTTCAACACTCTTTTTTGGAGTTGTGCTTGAAGACTTAATTGTCTCCAAGACATCTAATACGTTTACCATTCTTTTCCTTTTTGGGGTCACCGATGGCCCCTTTTGGTTTTTTATTACTTCGACATTTACCGAAGGACTTAAGATTTCAGACATTTTTGGTTCGTCAATCTTCGGCTTTTCTACTGCTGAAGGCGCTTCAGTCTTCTCTTCCATCTTCGGCACTGGAGCTGGTTCTGTAGCTTCAGAGGCCAAAGAAGCTTCACCAATGAATTCTGGCACTGTGGCCGGCTCAATAAAGCGTGTCCGATGGGTGAGCACCTTCATCTTTTTTCTTTGAGGCGCTGGCTCACTAGGGGCACTTGTGGTAGCTACTGTCGCAGGAGAAGTATTTTTCCTTTTGCGACCCAATACCGGATAGTGATAGTCAGGGTACATAAACCCGACTGCGTCAAACACACGGTTGAGCCTTTTCTTCTTTCGGCCTCCGAAGGCTGCTGATAGCGCAGTATTTTCGGCCTTCGAATATGCCCCAAGTAGTTCATCACTTAAAGTTTCAATGCTCTTCAGCCAGTCATCATCAGGTTCAACAAATTTATCTGCATATTTGAATGTGAATTTCAGTTTAACTAGTCCGCCTTCGTCGGACTCTTTAATAGTTTCTTTCGGCATTTCCCACTTTTCTGCAAGTGGCCATACCCTGAAGGCAATGTGCTCTTGGACTAAGTCCCTTGTCCCAATAAAGGAGCAAACTACGCCGAAGGCTCTTTGGCACTCTTCGGCTGCCTCATCCATTTCAACCTTCGGCCTTCGAAGTCCGAAGCGTTGCCAGATTGGGTGCATAATGATACTTTTGACATTATCTTGCGCTGTTAGGTCATTTTTCACATAAAACCATTCAGTCATCCAGGCTCCGGGCCACCTCTTCCGAAAGGTCGGCACAGGGCAGCTTGACCCGGAGCGGGCGCCGAAGCTGTAGCACCCAAAATTGTTGTGATATTGTTCTTTTCCCCAGGGTTTCGTCTCGTACAATAACTCGTGAATATTGCAGAAGCTTTTAGCGTTTGGTTCCAAACCTTGGCTTCTCACAGCCCAGACAAAAATCCCCATTCTTATGATAGCTTCGGGAGTGAGTTGATGAAGATAGACTTGAAATGTTTTCAGTACCTCAACAACAAAGTTGCTCAGAGGGAATCGAAGCCCAGCCTTGAGAAAGCTTCGGAAAATCACAACTTCATCTTCTTCGGGGGTGGGAGAAGTCTTTTCTCCAGCGTCAGCCCTCACAATAGTTATATCTCGAAAATACCGCCCCCTCATATTATCAATATGGCTCTGCTTGATAGTGGTTTTCCCGAAAACCGTGTGACTTGGCCGCCATGGACGATCTTCGGCCTCTTCACCACCACTCTCCACATCATAGCTGTCGCTGTCACCAGTATCTTCGGACAAACCTTCGAGAATCTCCTTGGTGATTTTCTCTGTATTCGTCTCTGCCATCGCTATCAGGAACCCCAGATTCTTCTCCTCCTCGAGACTCAGCTTCGTCTCAGCAGGGATCTTCTTGCCTTCAGGCATCTTCGGAAACGCTAAAAAATTGTTCCCGAGGCCGAAGCTTCAAAATCAAAAAGACCAGCAAATCTTAGTGCACAAGAGCTAAAATTTTTAGTGGGCCGAAGCAGACGGCAAGTGTGCGTACCAAATAAGTTTGCGGTGCGATCTTATTTATACGCCCAGGGCGTTGAAAATTGAAAGGTCCCGCTTGTCAGTGAATGTTGCTATTCTAGCAAAGGGAAGGTGTTTTTTCGGACCTTCGGCTCAAGGCCTTCATCCATATCGCAATCTGAATTTATTATTAACAAATTAATATTGCGAGGGGCTACTGTTGGGGGCCTTCGTCCTCCGAAGGTCCTCAAAAACATGATTTGACAATGTTTTCCAAGTGGATTATGTGAACAGGTATCTTTGGACTCAGAATTATAAATATGAAGCACGGCCAGGACGAAGCCTGAACCAGACGAAGGACGAGCGCAGCCGAAGCTGTGCGCAGGGAAGCTTCGGCGCGATGGCAGAGGGGGAAACCGACTTAGAGATGAAAAGACTACGTGGGCCTTGACAGATTCCCATAAGCCATTAACAAATGTAATGGACATGAATGTAATTTTATGTGGGCTGCGTCCCGCGTCTATAAATAGATGAACAGTACTCCCGTACTGTTCACGCTGACTTGGCATTGGCATTTGCGTCACGCTTGTACTTTTTACCTTCTCTCAAGACCGAAGGTACATTTGTAATTTGTAATCATTTCTATTTCTCTGTGTTAATAAAATAGAGATGATTCTATGATTTACATTTCATGTTTTATATGAGTCCTTCGTTATTACTTGTTGAATTTACGAAGGTATATCTCTTGTGACCTTCGTCCGGAACTCATTATTCCCGAAGGGGAATAATGTTTGATAGGACGAAGGGCCTTAACATTTAACACTTTTTATGTTGCCTTGTTCTTAAACCGAAGCATTTGAGAGCAAGTCCCCAACAGCTGAAGCCGAAGCACGATAGAATCAGCCGAAGCAGGTCCTGCATACTGCTTTGTGTTACTCCTCATATATCCCGGAGTACATGGGCAACCAACATCCCATGGCCTCTGTTGCTTCGGCGAGCCATTCCCAAGCTTCCTGGGCTCAGTTGCCACCACCACCACCACCAATGGTGCCTGCCCAAAACCATGATCAGCAGCCAGAAGGGCACCTTCGGCCTCAACAACAACGTGATCTCCGATAGCAGTCTGAGGCTGACACAGCTAATAGCACTGTGCCCGAATCCAGACACATCGACTGAAGATGTCACAACATTTTGGCCAGAAGAAAATCCTGATGTGTTTTATTTCTACTATTTTCTGTGGTAAAAGACAATACAGGAAGGTTCAACCTTCAACTTGATGTAATAAACCTGTGGTTACACCTTCGAGTGTGATAAGAGCAAGTTCCGAAGCTCAAAAGTCGTTCCTAAGGGGGCACAGAGTAAGTTCCAAAGCTAAAAAGACATCCCTAAGGGGCGCAGAGTAAGTTCCAAAGCTCAAAAGTCATTCATAAGGGAATGTAGAGCCAAGATGCCACCTAGTAAAAGGTGAAGAAGCTCCAAAGTCGTTCCTAAGGGGATGCAGAGCTTAAATGCTACCTAAGTAAAAGGTGAAGAAGCTCCAAAGTCGTTCCTACGGGAATGCAAAGCTGAAATACCAACTAAGTAAAAGGTGAAGAGACTCCAAAGTCGTTCCTAAGGGGATGCAGAGTCTAGGTGTTATTCGTGCGGGTTTTTATCTTCGGCATAAACATCATTTTGCATCATATCATCATATCATATCGCATAGCATCGCATCATACATCATTTTGCATTGGCGAAAAGTTGTGGAGAAGAAGGGAAATTGCTCCTTCAAAAATACTTGTCGAATCACAAAAGAATGAGCTATACCACAACATATACCTTTGGCAGATATATTGTACCACATGAAGCCAACCTTCGTCAACAGTGCCATAAGGAAAATTCTCTTTGCGAAGCATGAAAAGAAGGGAAGGTGTTTTTTCGCCAAAGGCTAAAAAATGGTACGTACGTAGATTTCATGCATCACAAAGAGATATATTACATTAATGTACATACAAATATTTGATGTTTGTTCGTACACATGATGACAACCACACACAAGCATTACACTTTACAACATACAAGAATTTAATCTTCCTTTAGTATTTTCTCAGCAGCTTCATGCAATAGTCTGTCGATGACTTCGTCAACGACTTCGTTAGCAATCTTCATTACATCTAAAGCTTCTTTTATAACTGGGTCAGCTTCGGCGTTGTATGGCTCTGGTGGTGGTGAAAGCCCAGCTGCAATAAAGAATATGTTGGTAAACTTCGAAACTAGAAGCGAACGACGAAGCAAAACTTTAAACGGAAGTACCTATAATCATGGCTCGTTCTGCAACTTCTTTAGCATGCTTTGCCTCTTCTCGAGCGTCATGAGATTCTTTTTTGTTCTTTCTAATGGCTTCATAGGCCATCTCACGGTCGCCCTTCATCCAAACATCAGAGTAGAATTTCCCGCCCAGCACAGAGGCTTCGGCCGAAGGGTCTTTGGTGTCGCTAGCTGAGAAGATAGCTTCTACCTGGGCTACAGCCTTGACATGTTCACAACCAGCCTTCTCTAAAATTGCCGCAACCCCTTGTGCACCGGCGAAGGCACAGAAGTCCCCACGATCGCCGAGTATTTCTTCAAAAGCTTTGTCCTCTTCGCTGATCCACTGGATAACCCCTTCGGGATCACCACAGATAAATTTTTGCTCTGAAGAGTATGCTCCCACCTTTGCAAAGCTATCTTTCAGTTTCTTCGCGCATTCTATGGATGCTTCGTAGCATCTTTCTTTGGAGTCCTGAAGTCCTTCAACATTCTTCTGCACCCTGGCCCTTTCCATTTCATTTATTTCTTGCTTAGCCTTTGCAACTTCGAAATCTTCATTCATATCTGAAAGTTTTTTCTTCAAATCTTCGACTTCAACTCTATGGGCTTCATCGTGGGCACTAAGATTGGCTTCGCAAGTTTTAAGTTTGTCCACTAAGGAGAACAGTATTTTGTCTTTCTCAAGAGCTTCATTCCTTAGTGTGATAATCTCTGATCGAAGATTTCCAAGAGCTAATTGGCAGCTTTCATCTTCGGCGTTCTTCTGGGCCTTTAAAGCCTTGCTCAGAATTAAGCCCTACAAAAGCAAATGATGAGCACATAATGATAAGAAAGGCTACAAAAATAATCTGTTTTGCAACAAGTTAAAATATTCCCACCTTCAGACTATTATAGGCAAGGCTATCTGCGAGTTAGTCCTTTGTCATTGCAGATAAGCCGAGCTTAAGCTTTGGGTATCCTACATTGTCTGCCATCTCCTGGCAGACATGAATCTCCTTATTGTCTAGAAGACAATAAAGGAAGTCATCTTCGTCATCGCCACTATACACCAAGGACCCTCGAGGGTACTTCAAATCCCTGGCATAATGTTGCGCTTCGGCAATTTGCTCCTTCGATAATTTTTCCCCGAAGCATGTCGTACTATGAATTCCAATTCCTCGGTAGGCGCTCCGGGGGCAGGAGATTCAGATTCTTCAGCAGCACCTTCTTTTTCCAACATTAATGGTGCTTCGGTAGCCTCCGAAGGTCTTGTTTCGGTACCTTCTTCAGCAGCCCCAGAAGATCTTGCTTCGGCGGGGACTGACGGTCTAGCTTCAACAGTAGCCTGCGCCATGCTAGCTTCGCTAGATTTCTTTAGGGCTTTGCCCTCTGCATCAGGTGCTGAGGCAGAAGTTGATACCTTTACAGATTCTATAACAACGTCTAGTACGCTGGCCATCCTCCTCCTCTTCGGAGTTATTGCAGCAATCTTTGATACCTTCGGTAGATCCGTCTCTTGCAACAGACTCAAAGCCTTCGGTTGCTCTGCCGATTTCCTTAGTCCTAGCTCTTCGGCCGGTTCTGATCTGGTTTCGATAGGTGCATAGCGACTGGGCTCACAGGCGGAAGTAGACCCCTCAATAGGCTTAGGCACTTCAGCCATTTCAGCACGCTTGGGGCGATGTGTTAAAACCTTCACTTTTTTCGGCTTCGGCGTATTAGAGATCACCGAAGCAACAACTTTTCTTTTCTTTCCTTGCTTTCGCGAAGGATAATAGTAACCTAGGTATACAAACCCGATGACATCAAAAAACTTATTTAGCCTCTTTTTGTCTCGACCCTCGAAGGCCGCTGTCATAGCGTCATCTTTGGCCCTTGAATAAGCACCAAGCAATTCATCATTGGTTGCTTCAATGGCATCTAGCCAGTCGTCGTTTGGCTCATCAAATTGGTTCATGTATCTGAACGTATACTTCAAGTAAATTAAGCCACCTTGGCTAGACCCAACAGCAGCCTCCTTCGGCATCTCCCACCCATTTCCGAGTGGCTACACTTTGTAAGCAATGTGTTTTTGAACTAAGTCCCTGGAACCTATGTAAGTACATACTGTGTTAAAAGCAGCTTGGCATGCTTGTATGTCATTACCAAGGGCAAGGGATGGCCTCCTAATGCCGAAGTGAGACCATATAGGATGTTGGATAATCCCCTTGATGTCTTCCCTTTCAACCAGATCATTTTTCAGATAGAACCACTCCTGCATCCAGGCCCCCGACCATCTCTTGCGAAATGTTGGAACTGGGTTGCTCACCTCAGAGCGGGTTATGAAGCCGTAGCAACCGAAGTTGTTGTGATATTGCTCTTTTCCGGTGGCCTTCGTCTCATAAGACAATTCATGCATGTTGCAGAAGCATTTTGCATTTGGTTCTAACCCTTGGCTCCTCATGGCCCAAATAAAGATCCCCATCTTGATGATAGCTTCGGGAGTAAGCTGGTGGAGGTAAATTTCGAAAGTTTTCAGGACTTCGACCAACATCTTATCCAAAGGAAACCAAAGCCCTGCTTTCATGAAGCTTCTATAAACGACCACCTCGTCAGCTTCGAGCAGAGGGACATTATTTTCCCCTCCAGCCCTCACAATAGAAATGTCACGGAAGTACCTTCCCCTCATTGCATCAATTTGTCCTTGTTTGATGGTTGATTTCTCGAAGACAACTTGGCTTGGTCTCCAGCGCTGATCTTCGGCACCCTCATTCTCACTTTCTACATCAAAGTCTTCACTATCACTGGAACCTTAAGATATCCCAACTAGTGTCTCATGTGCATCTTTTCTGCATTGGTTCTTTCCATAGCTTCGTAAAACTCGGACAACATCGGGTCGACAGTCTTCTTCTCGCCAGCCATCAAATCAAATCTTGTTGAAATGCCAAAGCTTAAAATCCGATCAAAACTTGACAAAGCAAGAAAGTTTAAAATGGAGAGCACAGTGTAAGCAACTGAAATGGCACAAGAAATACTTTCAATATGAGCTCCTATTTATATGCCTAGTGCCCCACGATTTGGTGGGTCCATCATGTCAGTGACGTTCGCTATTCTAGCGAAGGGAAGGTGTTTTTTCGAACCATCGGCTAAAGGCCTTCATTCACATTGCAGTCTAAATTTGTTACAAAGAAACAAATTAATACTGTGAGGGGCTACTATTGGGGGCCTTCCTCTTTCGAAGGTCCTCAAAAACGTGACTAACCATATGTTTTCAGCATGATTATGAATAGTTACAAGAAGCTTCGGCTTTGAGATGGAGGACTTCTCTTATGACAGAACAAAGGTAAATAAAGAATGGGCGACGAAGCTAGAAGCCAAGGGACTTCGGCTGGACATGTTGACGAAGCTCAAGTATGATGATGACTGAAAGAGGATAAAGACCATACAGTCCTTAATAATTCATGTTAAGATTATAGATAGTTGCCAGGGACATAAATGTACTTTTATCCGGGATGCGTCTCGTGCCTATAAATAGATGAACAGTAACACCGTACTGTTTAGGCTGGATTATAATCACTCTCGTGTCATTCTCGCATCCTCACCTTCTGACAAGCCGAAGGTACCAATGTAACATGAATATTATTGATGTTTATTCATATTTATGGTATATACAAATAAATAGATTATTGATACACAATAATTATTACCTTTATTCCTTTATATTCCTTCACTTTTCTATTTATATTCATATGCTGAAACAATGAAGGTATGTCTTTCATTACCTTCGTTCGAAGATCATTATATCCGAGAGGAAATAATGCTTCGAAGGATGAAGGTCTTTAACCATTAACAATTTATGTTGTCTTGTTCTTGATTTATAGCATTTAAGAACAAGTGACCAACAGCTCCCAAGTGGAACAAGTTGATCTTGATGAATTAGATGATGAAGAGGCTCCGTGTGTCGCGCTAAGGAACATGTCCATTGGGGATGTGTGTCCAAAAGAATCCGAAGAGCCTCCACAAGCACAAGATCAACAATCATCTTCCATACAAGCATCTCCGCCAACTCAAGATGGGGATAAGGCTCAAGAAGATGAAGATGAAGATCAGGATGATGAGCCACCTCAAGAGGAGGACATTGATCTAGTGGGAGATGAAGATGAGCAAGACAAGGAAGATGATCAAGAGATTCGGGATCAAAGACCACCACACCCAAGAGTCCACCAAGCAATTCAAAGAGATCACCCCGTTAACTCCATTCTTGGTGACATTCACAAAGGGGTAACTGAAAGGGAAATAGTCTCAACATTTCCTATAATCGATTTTGGTGTTTGACGACCATCACAAACCTTGTGGACTAACCAGTTTGCCTAGTTGATCATTTCACAGGTGCATAATTTCATCTATAACTATTCTAAATCGACGGTCCAGAATACCGTAGATTATTCTGGACAGGAGAAGCTTTTTGGAAAAACACCTACGCGCGGACCGTCCGGGCCCTTGCGGCGGACCGTCCGCGACACCAAAGTGAGCCTCGGACAGGAACACTGCATAAACGCAAGTCTACACTACGGACCGTCCGATGGAGAAGCGAGCACTGTCCGAGACCAAGCTCGGACCGTCCGACCTCAGGCGCGGACCGTTCGATCGGTGAAAACCAGAAAAACCCGAAGGTGACGGGTTCGGTAAAATGTATTTTTTAGCGTCCTCGCGGACCGTCCGGGGTGCACGATCGGACCGTCTGCGACTGCTTTATCTGACATCTGACGATGCATTAAATGCTTTATAGCTATTGATATAGCCGTTATTGCTGACCGTTGCGATTTTAGCCATTGATGTGTAGGGGTGGACCGTCCGGACGAAGTAAGGGCGCGGACCGTCCACGGTCGGCAAAAAGGGAGCAACGGCTAGGAAGTGGTTGGGGCTATAAATACAGCCCCAACCACCTCCATTCACTTCACCCAAGCACTCCAATCCTTCACATTCAATACAAGAGCTAGCAATCCATTCAAAGACACAATCAAAGCTTCCAATCTCTCCAAGTTCCACAATTGAGACAAGTGATCATTAGTGATTAGTGACTTGAGAGAGAGAGAATGATCTGTGTGTTATTTGTCGCTCTTGTCACTTGGTTTTTGCAATCGTGCTTTCTTCTTCTCCCATTCTTATTCTCAAGTGACTTGTAATCAAAGCAAGAGACACCAAGTGTGTGGTGGTCCTTGCGGGGTCTAAGTGACCCGTTTGATTAAGGAGAAAGCTCACTCGGTCTAAGTGACCGTTTGAGAGAGGGAAAGGGTTGAAAGAGACCTGGTCTTTGTGACCACCTCAATAGGGACTAGGTTCTTTGGAACCGAACCTCGGTAAAACAAATCACCGTGTTCATTTGCTTTATTTCTTGGTTGATTTGTTTTCCCTCTCTTTCGGACTCGGATTTAATTCTAACGCTAACCCTGACTTGTAATGTGTGCTTAAAGTTTGTAAATTTCAGATTCCAACTATCCACCCCCCTCTAGGCGACTTTCAATTGGTATCAGAGCCTGGTACTTCATTAGAGTCTAACCACTCGAAGTGATGTCGGGAGATCATGCCAAGAGGGAGATCGTGACCGGCGGCGACAAGTCCGCAAGCTCGGGGAGAACCCATTCGAGGGAGTCTGACCACAAGCATAAGGAGGAATCCGCTTCCTCCATCAAGTCACAATGGAGAGGTGACAAGAAGAAGAAGATGAAGAAAGTGGTCTACTACGAGACCGACTCTTCGTCACCCTCCACCTCCGGCTCCGAATCATCGTCCGTCACTTCTAAGCGCCATGAGCACAAGAAGTATAGTAAGATGCCCCTCCGCTATCCTCGCATTTCTAAACACACTCCATTACTTTCCGTTCCCCTAGGCAAACCACCATTTTTTGATGGTGAGGATTATTG
Organism: Zea luxurians; assembly: GCA_029449295.1. Classification (NCBI taxonomy): domain Eukaryota; kingdom Viridiplantae; phylum Streptophyta; class Magnoliopsida; order Poales; family Poaceae; genus Zea; species Zea luxurians. Next base: position 2,212,149 of record JAOPSE010000139.1, on the reverse strand, counting down.
TATGTGGAGTGATAAAATGAGTCATCACCTAACCTCACTCCACAAAAGCATATGGGATATTGTTGAGTATGGAGCACAGGTACCGAAGGTAGGGGACAAGGACTACGATTCGGATGAGGCCGACCAAATTCGGCACTTTAACTCCCAAGCCACAACTATACTCCTTGCCTCCTTGTGTCGAGAGGAGTATAATAAGGTGCAAGGGTTAAAGACGGCCAAAGAAATTTGGGACGTCCTCAAGACAGCGCGCGAAGAAGATGAGGTGACTAAGATCACCAAGCGGGAGACGATCGAGGGGGAGCTCAGTCGATTCTTCCTCAACCAAGGAGAGGAGCCACAAGCAATGTACAACCGGCTCAAGACCTTGGTCAACCAAGTGCGCAACCTCAGGAGCACCAAATGGGATGACCATGAAATGGTCAAGATTATTCTTAGATCACTCGTATTTTGTAATCCTACTCAAGTTCAACTAATATGTGGTGATCCTAGATACAAGCTAATGTCTCCTGAAGAAGTAATAGGAAAGTTTGTGAGCTTTGAGTTGATGATCAAAGGCTCCAAACATATTGTCAACTTGGAGCAAGGCGGCACCTCCACACCCGAGGTGCAACCCGTTGCTTTCAAGGCGACGGAGGAAGAAAAGAAGGAATCTACGCCAAGTAGAATTCCCATCGATGCCTCCAAGCTCGACAACGAGGAGATGGCACTCATCATCAAGAGCTTCCACCAAATCCTCAAGCAAAGGAGGGGAAAGGACTACAAGCCCCGCTCCAAAAGGGTGTGCTACAAGTGTGGTAAGCCCGGTCATTTTATTGCAAAATGTCTGATGTCTAGTGATAGTGACAGGGGTGATGACAAGAGGGGAAAGAGGAAGGAAAAGAAGAAGTACTATAAGAAGAAGGGTGGCGATGCCCACGTGTGTAGGGAATGGGACTCTGACAAGAGCTCCACTGACTCCTCCTCCGACGAGGATGCCGCAAACATCACCGTCAACAAAGGTCTTCTCTTCGCCAACGTCGGCCACAAGTGCCTCATGGAAAAGGACGACAAAAGGAAAAAGGTAAAATCTAGAGCCTCCACTAAATATACAACATCTAGTGATGAGGGTAGCTCTAGTGAAGATGAGGATAATTTGCTTGCCCTTTTTGCCAACCTTAACATGCAACAGAAAGAAAAATTGAATGAATTGATAGGTTCTATTCATGAGAAGGATGAACTCTTGGATAGCCAAGAGGAATTCCTCATTAAGGAAAATAAAAAGCATGTTAAGGTAAAGAATGCTTATGCTCAGAAAGTAGAGAAAAATGAAAATTTGACTAAGGAGCTTAGCATTTGCCATGACACTATTTCCAACCTTAGAACTGAGAATGCCAATTTATTTTCTAAGGTTGAGAAGTAAAATGCTTGTGATGATTCAATTACCATTCTTAAAAATGATAATGCTATTTTAATTGCTAAGATTGATAAATTGAATGAATCGATTGCTAGCCTTAAAACTGAGAATGATAAGTTAATTTCTAAGGCTAAAGATTTAAATGTTTGCAATGATTCTATTTCCTGTATTAGAAATGAGAATGCCATATTACATGCTAAGATAGAAGAATTAAATGCTTGCAAACCATCTACATCTAATGTTGATCATGTTACTATTTGTACTAGATGTAGAGACATTAATGTTGATGCTATTCATGATCACCTAGATTTAATTAAACAACAAAATGATCATATAGCACAACTAACTAGTAAAATTAATGAGCATAAAATTGAAAACGAAAAATTTAAATTTGCTAGAAGCATGCTCTATAATGGGAGACGCCCTGGTATTAAGGATGGCATTGGTTTCCAACAGGGAAGCAATGTCAAACTTAATGCCCCCAAAATATTGTCTATCTTTGTAAAGGGCAAGGCTCCCATGGCTCAGGATAACGAGGGATACATTTTATATCCTGTTGGTTATCCTGAGCACAAGATTAGGAGAATTCATGCTAGGAAGTCTCATTCTGTTTCCCATCATGCTTTTATGTACAAGAATGAGGCATCTAGCTCTAGGCATTCTACCCATATTAAAATGCCTAAAAAGAAATCTTCTACTGCATCAAATGATCATAACATTTCATTTAAGACTTTTGATGCTTCTATGTTTTAACAAACAAATCAGGCAAAGTAGTTGCCAAATATGCTGGGGGCAAACACAAGGGGTCAAAGACTTGTGTTTGGGTACCCAAGGTACTTGTTTCTAACGTGAAAGGACCCAAGACTGTTTGGGTACCTAAGAACAAGGCCTAAAACTGTTTTGCAGGTTTATGCATCCGGGGGCTCAAGTTGGATAATTGATAGCGGATGCACAAACCACATGACATGGGAGAAAAAGATGTTCTCCTCCTACGAGAAAAACGAAGATCCCCAAAGAGCTATCACATTCGGGGATGGAAATCAAGGTTTGGTCAAAGGACTTGGTAAAATTGCTATATCACCTGACCATTCTATTTCAAATGTTTTTCTTATAGATTCTTTAGATTACAATTTGCTTTCTATTTCTCAATTATGTAACATGGGCTACAACTGTCTTTTTACGGATATAGGTGTTACTGTCTTTAGAAGAAGTAATGATTCAGTAGCATTTAAGGGAGTATTAGAGGGTCAGCTATACTTAGTTGATTTTAATAGAGTTGAACTCGATACTTGCTTAATTACTAAGACTAATATGGGTTGGCTCTGGCATCACCGACTAGCCCATGTTGGGATGAAGAACCTTCACAAGCTTCTAAAGGGAGAACACATTTTGGGACTAACAAATGTTCATTTTGAGAAAGACAGGGTTTGTAGTACATGCCAAGCAGGAAAGCAAGTTGGCTCCCATCATCCACACAAGAACCTCAAGACGACCGACAGACCGCTTGAGCTACTCCACATGGATTTATTCGACCCGATTGCTTACATAAGCATCGGCGGGAGTAAGTATTGTCTTGTAATTGTGGATGATTATTCTTCCTTCACTTGGGTATTCTTTTTGCAAGAAAAATCACAAACCCAAGAGACCCTAAAGGGATTCTTGAGACGGGCTCAAAATGAGTTCGGATTGAGAATCAAAAAGATCAGAAGCGACAATTGGACGAAGTTCAAGAACTCACAAATTGAAGGCTTTCTTGAGGAGGAGGGCATCAAGCATGAGTTCTCCTCTCCCTACACACCTCAACAAAATGGTGTAGTGGAGAGGAAGAATAGAACTCTACTGGACATGGCAAGAACCATGCTTGATGAGTACAAGACACCGGACCGGTTTTGGGCGGAAGCAATCAACACTGCTTGCTACTCCATCAACCAGCTCTACCTTCACCAAATCCTCAAGAAGACATCATACGAACTCCTCACTGGTAAAAAGCCTAATGTTTCATATTTCAGAGTCTTTGGTAGCAAATGCTTTATTCTTGTTAAAGGAGGTAGAAAATCTAAATTTGCTCCTAAGGCTGTAGAAGGCTTTTTACTAGGATATGACTCAAACACAAGGGTATATAGAGTCTTCAACAAATCCACTGGATTAGTTGAGGTTTCTTGTGACATTGTGTTTGATGAGACTAATGGCTCCCAAGTGGAGCAAGTTGATCTTGATGAGCTAGATGATGAAGAGGCTCCATGCATCGCCCACACAAGTTCAAGATCAGCCGTCATCTTCCAATCAAGCATCTCCACCAACTCAAGATGAGGATCAAGCTCAAAATGATGAAGACAAAGATCAATAAGATGAGCCACCTCAAGAGGAGGACAATGATCAAGGGGGAGATGAAGTTGATCAAGACAAGGAAGATGATCAAGAAACTCAAGGTCAAAGACTGCCACACCCAAGAGTCCACCAAGCGATTCAAAGAGATCACCCCGTGAACTCTATCCTCGGCGATATTCATAAGGGGGTAACCACTCGATCTCGAGTTGCTCATTTTTGTGAACATTACTCTTTTGTCTCCTCTATTGAGCCATATAGGGTAGAGGATGCACTAAGAGATTCGGATTGGGTGTTGGCTATGCAAGAGGAGCTCAACAACTTCACGAGGAATGAGGTATGGAATTTAGTTCCACGTCCTAATCAAAATGTTGTAGGTACCAAATGGGTATTCCGCAACAAGCAAGATGAGCATGGTGTGGTGACAAGGAACAAAGCCCGACTTGTGGCCAAGGGTTATTCACAAGTCGAAGGTTTGGATTTCGGTGAAACCTATGCACCCGTAGGCTGTAGCTAGGCTTGAGTCAATTCGCATATTACTTGCCTATGCTACTTACCATGGCTTTAAGCTTTACCAAATGGACCTGAAAAATGCCTTCCACAATGGACCAATCAAGGAAGAGGTCTATGTTGAGCAACCTCCTGGCTTCGAAAATAGTGAGTACCCTAACCACATTTACAAACTATTAAAGGCCGCTTTATGGGCTAAAGCAAGCCCCAAGAGCATGGTATGAATGCCTGCGAGATTTTCTTATCACTAATGGCTTCAAAGTCGGCAAAGCCGATCCTACTCTCTTTACTAAAACTATTGCAAAAGATTTGTTTGTATGCCAAATTTATGTTGATGATATCATATTTGGGTCTACTAATAAATCTACTTGTGAAGAGTTTAGTAGGATCATGATTCAAAAATTCGAGATGTCTATGATGGGGGAGTTGAAGTATTTTCTAGGATTTCAAGTCAAGCAACTCCAAGAGGGCACCTTCATCAGCCAAATGAATACATTCAAGACATACTTAACAAGTTTGGAATGAAGGATGCCAAACCCATCAAGACACCCATAGGAACAAATGGGCATCTCGACCTCGACACGGGAGGTAAATCCGTAGATCAAAAGGTATACCGGTCTATGATAGGATCTTTACTCTATTTATGTGCATCTCGACCAGATATTATGCTTTCTGTATGCATGTGTGCAAGGTTCCAAGCTGATCCTAAGGAAGTTCACCTTAGGGACGTGAAAAGAATCATGAGATATTTAGTTTATACACCTAAGTTTGGTCTTTGGTACCCCAAGGGATCCACTTTTGATTTAATAGGTTATTCAGATGCTGATTGGTCAGGGTGTAAAATTGATAGGAAGAGCACATCAGGGACTTGTCAGTTCTGGGGAGATCCCTGGTGTCTTAGGCTTCAAAGAAACAAAACTCAGTAGCTCTTTGTACCATCGAAGCCAAGTACATTACCGTAGGCCATTGCTGTGCGCAATTACTTTGGATGAGGCAAACCCTCAGGGACTATAGCTACAAATTTAGCAAAGTCCCTCTCCTATGTGATAATGAGAGTGCAATCTGCATGGCAGGTAATCCCGTTGAACACAGCCGCACTAAGCACATAGACATTCGATATCACTTTTTGAGAGATCACCAACAAAGGGGGGATATCGAGATCGCTTATGTTAGCACCAAAGAACAATTAGCCGATATCTTTACCAAACCACTAGATGAGAAAACCTTTACCAAACTTAGGAATGAGCTAAACATTCTTGATTCTCGGAATTTTGATTGAAACATTGCACACATAGCTCATTTATATACTTTTGATCATATCTCTTTTATGTCTACGACTAATGTGCTTTCAAGTGTATTTCTATGCTAAGTCGTAGATTGAAAGGGAAATGGAGTACTCGACGAAGACAAGGCTTCCACTCCACTCTACTGGTATCATTCATCCTTTGTCGTTACTCCACACTCCAAATTGGTATAAATCCTTTACTCTTATTTACTTATACCAATGGGGAGAAAGTTTAAAAGGGCTCTCAAACGTCTCCGTTTTTGGCGATTAATGCCAAAGGGGGAGAAATATTAAGCCCAAAGCAAAAGGACCGCACCACCAACTTCAAAAAACTTTCAAAATGATGATTTATGTTTGTATTTTCAATTGATATATTTATAGATGGAATTTCAAAAATAGTACGTAAGTATAAGTTCCAATTGGTATCTATTAAAACCCTCTTGAAGACTAGGAGGATAATTTTATTCAGGGGGAGTTTTGTTTAGTCAAAGGAAAAGCATTTGAAACAGGGGGAGAAATCTCAAAACTTGAAAATACCTCTTGCAATCTTATTCATATACCTTTGACTATTTGAAAAAGTCTTTGAAAAGAATTTCCAAAAAGAATTTGCTAAAACAAAACAAGTGGTGCAAATGTGGTCCAAAATGTTAAATATCAAATCACACTTATATACTCAGAAATGCTTTCATTTCAAAATAACTTATGCACATTTGTCAAAAAGCAAACTAGTTACATTTCTACACTTTGTATTTGCTTTGGTTTGTGTTGGCATCAATCACCAAAAAGGGGGAGATTGAAAGGGAAATAGTCTCAAACATTTCCTATAATCGATTTTGGTGTTTGACGACCATCACAAACCTTGTGGACTAACCAGTTTGCCCAATTGATCATTTCATAGGTGCATAAGTTCATCTACAACTATTCTAAATTGACTGTCCGGAATACCATAGCTTATTCCGGACAGGAGAAGCTTTTTGGAAAAACACCTATGCGCAGACCGTCCGGGCCCTTGCGGCAGACCGTCCGCGACACCAAAGTGAGCCTCGGACAGGAATACTGCATAAACATAAGTCTACACTACGGACCATCCGATGGAGAAGCGAGCACCTTCCAAAACCAAGCGCGGACCGTTCGGCCTCAGGCGCGGACCGTTCGATCGGTGAAAACCAGAAAACCCCGAAGGTGACGGGTTCAGTAAAATGTATTTTTAGCGTCCTCGCGGACCGTCCGGGGTGCACGACCGGACCATCCTCGACTGCTTTATCTGACATCTGATGATGCATTAAATGCTTTATAGCTATTGATATAGCCGTTACTGCTAACCGTTGCGATTTTAGCCGTTGATGTGCAGGGCGGACAATCTAGACAAAGGGCGCGGACCGTCCGCGGTCGGCAGAAAGGGAGCAACGGCTAGGAAGTGGTTGGGGGCTATAAATACAACCCCAACCACCTCCATTCACTTCACCCAAGCACTCCAATCCTTCACATTCAATACAAGAGCTAGTAATCCATTCAAAGACACAATCAAAGCTTCCAATCTCTCCAAGTTCCACAATTGAGACAAGTGATCATTAATGATTAGTGACTTGAGAGAGAGAGAGAGTGATCTGTATGTTATTTGTCGCTCTTGTCGCTTGGTTTTTGCAATCGTGCTTTCTTCTTCTCCCATTCTTATTCTCAAGTGACTTGTAATCAAAGCAAGAGACACCAAGTGTGTGGTGGTCCTTACGAGGTCTAAGTGACCCGTTTGATTAAGGAGAAAGCTAACTCGGTCTAAGTGACCGTTTGAGAGAGGGAAAGGGTTGAAAGAGACTTGGTCTTTGTGACCACCTCAACGGGGACTAGGTTCTTTGGAACCGAACCTCGGTAAAACAAATCACCGTGTTCATCCGCATTATTTCTTGGTTGATTTGTTTTCCCTCTCTTTTGTACTCGGATTTAATTCTAACGCTAACCCCGACTTGTATTGTGTGCTTAAAGTTTGTAAATTTCAGATTCTGCCTATCCACCCCCCTCTAGGCGACTTTCAGTAACCACTAGATCTCGAGTTACTCATTTTTATGAACATTACTCTTTTGTGTCTTCTATTGAGCCATACAAGATAGAGGATGCACTAAGAGATCCAGATTCGGTGGTGGCAATGCAAGAGGAGCTCAACAACTTCACGAGGAATGAGGTATGGCATTTAGTTCCACCTCCTGACCAAAATGTTGTAGGTACCAAGTGGGTATTCCGCAACAAACAAGATGAGCATAGTGTGGTGACAAGGAACAAAGCCCAACTTGTTGCAAAAGGTTATTCACAAGTCGAAGGTTTGGATTTCGATGAAACCTATGCACCCATAGCTAGACTTGAGTGAATTCGTATATTACTTGCCTATGCTACTTACCATGGCTTTATGTTGTATCGAATGGACGTGAAGAGTGCCTTCCTCAATGGCCCTACCAAGGAAGAGGTATATGTTGAGCAACCTCCCGGCTTTGAAGATAGTGAGTATCCTAACCATGTTTATAAGCTCTTGAAGGCGCTTTATGGGCTCAAGCAAGCCCTAATAGCATGGTATGAATGCATGAGAGACTTTCTTATCACTAATGGCTTCAAAGTTGGAAAACCTGACCCTACTCTCTTCACTAAAACAATTGTTAAAGACTAGTTTATATGCCAAATTTATGTTGATGATATTATATTTGGGTCTACTAACAAGTCATCTTGTGAAGAGTTTAGTAGGATTATGATACAAAAATTCGAGATGTCAATGATGGGGGAGTTGAAGTATTTCCTTGGATTTCAAATCAAGAAACTCCAAGGGGGCACCTTCATCTTCCAAACTAAGTACATTCAAGACATACTCAAGAAGTTTGAGATGAAGAATGCCAAACCCATCAAGACAACCATAGGAACAAATGGGCATCTCGACCTCGACACGGGAGGTAAATTAGTAGATCAAAAGGTATACCGGTCGATGATAGGATATTACGCTTTTTGTATGCTTGTGTGCAAGGTTCCAGGCAAATCCTAAGGAAGTTCACATTAGGGCTGTGAAAAGAATCATGAGATATTTAGTTTACACTCCTAAGTTTGGGCTATGGTACCCCAAGGGATCTACCTTTGATCTAATTGGGTATTCCAATGCCGATTATGCCGGATGTAAAATTGACAGGAAGAGCACATCAGGGACTTGTTAGTTTCTAGGAATGTCCTTGGTGTCTTGGGCTTCAAAGAAACAAAACTCAGTAGCTCTATCCACCGCCAAAGCCGAGTATATTGCTGCAGTACACTGTTGTGCACAATTACTTTGGAAGTGGCAAACCCTTAGGGACTATGGCTATAAGTTGAGCAAAGTCCCTCTCCATTGTGATAATGAGAGTGCAATCTGCATGGCGTATAATCCCGTTGAACACAGCCGCACTAAGCACATAGACATCGGTATCACTTTTTGAGAGATCACCAACAAAAGGGGATATCGAAATTGCTTATGTTAGCACCCACAACCAATTAGCCGATATCTTTACCAAGCCCCTAGATGAAAAGACTTTTAACAAACTTAGGAATGAGCTAAATATTCTCGATTCTCGGAACTTTGATTGAAACATTGCACATATTGCTAATTTATATACCTTTGATCATGTCTCTTCCCTTTGGTACAAATGCACATTTCTTATTCTTCTTGTGCCAAAGCTAAGACTAATGTGCTTCCATGAGTATTTCTGTGATTAGTCTTAGATTGAAAGGGAAATGGAGTATTCGGCAAAGACAAGGCTTCCACTACAACTCTATCGGTATCACTTATTCTTTGCCCTACTCATAAACTTTCACTCATATCCTTTTACCAAAGGGGGAGAAAATAGGCCCAAAGGGGGAGAATTAAAAGGCTACTCAAGTTTCTTCGTTTCTGGCGATTAATGCCAAAGGGGAACAAATTAATAGGCCCAAAGCAAAAGGACCGCACCACCACCCATTTTCAAATTCTCAAAAACTATTTCACAAAGGGGAAGAAATTATTTCAATTGCAAAAACCCTCTTGACAACTAAGGGGAGAACTTCTTCAGGGGAGCGTTTATTTAGCCAAAGGAAAAACATTTGAAATAGGGGGAGAAATTTCAAATCTTGAAAATGCTTCTTGAAATTATATTCTTAAATCATTGGCTATTTGCAAAATAATTCGAAAAGACTTTTCCAAAAGTTTTACAAAAACAACCCCAGTGGTGCAAATGTGGTCCAAAATGTTAAAATAGAAGAAAGCAATCATATACTTAAAAAAATTCTTTTAGTTGGTTTAAATTCAAAGTAACTTATGCACACTTGCAAACTAGTTGCATCTGTTCTCTTTATTTGCTTTGGTTTGTGTTGGCATAAATCACCAAAAAGGGGGAGATTGAAATGGAAATGGACCTAAAACATTTCCTATAATCGATTTTGGTGGTTGACGTTCATCATAAACCACGTATACTAACTAGTTTTTCTAGTTGTCATTTATCTCAGGTGCATAAAGTTCAACATAAACAAACAAAGAAAATAAGTTAGGGAACTCATCAAAGTTTGGAGCAAAGACAAGCATTGGTGCTGCCAGTGGCGCACCAGACACTGTCCGGTGTGCACCAGGCACTGTCCGGTGCCCAGGCCAAGGTACCCATGAATTGACGGCTCTCGGGTTTTTCTAGAGTCGCTCCGCTATAATTTACCGGACTGTATAGTGTGCACCAGACATGTTCGATGAGCCAACGAGCAACGGTCAGCTGTGCCAACAGTCGACTGCGATGAACAGTAAAAAGGTGCAAAGTTGTAACACCCTGAATTTGGGGTATAAAATTTCTTTCTAATTACCTACCAAATTTAGGTGCTACTCTTCTCTCTCTAGTTTCTCTCTCTCTTTTTCTTTTGGGTAGATTTAGCTTAACTAGTGAGGGATTAACTATTTTATTTTGTCAAAACAATATGAGTCATGAAATGTTGCATCATGCTGAGCTCCAAATACTCTTTGAATTGTAGCACATGTTTGATTTAGTTTGAATTTAAAACTTGGTTCGAATTTGAATTGAAAATTCTAGAGAAAATAAATAGAAAAGCACTAGAAATTCCCTAGAAAAAGGAAAAAGCCGTTTCAGCCCAGTCGGCCCAGCTAGGCCGCGCGCGCGCGCCCGCGTCGCTTGACAGATGGACCCCACCTGCCAGCGATCGCTCGCATCTGCGCACGTGCGTTCTCTCTCCCTCTCTCCCTCCCGCTGCCCGGTAGGCCAGGCCTGTCGACGTCAACCCGTCCGCGCTTGCGCGTTCTTTCTCTCGCTGTCCCGTGGGACCTTCCTGTCAGCGCTGACCGCCCGTTCGCGCTCGTTCCCTCATTTTGCCCCATGGACCCCACCTGTCAGCCACCAGCCCGTCACTAACCTCTCGCCCACACCCCTGCCGTGGACGCGCCCACGTCCGCGCAATCCCTGGCCACCTTCGCACGCCCTCGCCCCTTTAGAGCCTGCACCCCGCTCGGCCACTTTCCTCGGCTCATTTGCGCCCTCATCCGAGCACTCTCGCCCCCTCTCTCGCCCTACGCGCGCACCCAAGAAGCTCCGCCGCCACTCATCGAAGTCCACCGCCCGTTCTACGGCCGCTGTCGAGCCCGCGTCTCACCCGTTGCCTCGGTGAGTTCTGCCTCGCCATCAGCAACTCGGGACACCCCTCGGTTCGCCCTTATCCCCCTCTGGTTCGCCCGGTCTGCGCTCACCGGAGTTCTCCCCGTGCAGCCGGAGGTCCGCCACCGTTGACCTGAGGCCTCCCTGCATCTCTGCCATTGCTCCACGACTCCTGTCACACCCGACTTTAAGGAACAAAGCCAGGTGCATCTCATACATGCGCCAAAGAAGACAACATATATAATAACTGAGTGTATAGAGATAAATGTCACAATATAATCAGAGTACTTATTACATAGCGGAAGACTTACAAAATAAAAGATAAATATAAAAGAAACTAAGGATCGTCGGCGCCAATGTCAATTGAGAAACGCCACCTAGATCAGATCAAACTCCTCGATACTTGACTCCACTTGAAACCACCTGTTCTTCTCCTGTGGGGGGGTGTGAGAAAGCAAGGGTGAGCTCACACATATTCATCGCTCAACAAGTTGTGGGGAACCAGTGGCATGAACTCGCAAAGGTGAGAGTTCATGTGATGTGTAAGGCTAATCAATGACCGGGGTTAAAGCTGAGCATTGCTTTTAAGTAGTTGGTCAAAATTTTATTAGCAGTTACTAAGTGTAAGTAAATACCAAACCTTAAATAAAGTAATAGAACAAAATTAATAAATAATCCCATGCATATGCAAATGACACATTGAGTTTAGGTTCCATAAATTAATCATCGGAGAGTCCTGAGCCGCTCATGACCGTGAGCTCAGCTAGTATACCGGTTTTACACTCTGCAGAGGTTGTACCCTTTACCCACAAGTCGTGTATCCCATGTCGCCAGGGTTAGCTAGGCCCTTACACACTACCGAGGTGAATGGCTAGGGATCCACTACGAGGCCTTTACAAAGTTCCACTAGCTTCCGAAAACCCGCTACAGTTTATGGGAAGAGCACTTGCAAGAATCCCCCGTCTGACCGCCATCGCAGCTAAATCAACCCGAGAACCTCCTTGCATGCAACTCCCCTACTGCCCTTGCCCATTTCGGGTAAGGTAGTCTTCCACTAGCTTTCCTAGTTAGTTGGCCAAGGGCGTCCCATTAAACCCTTGTGGTGGCACATGTTTCTCAAGTTAAGCTCCATGTTCCAATTAACAGTAATATAATGATCTTGACATGAACATAAATAAAATAACATAATAACTGGAACATGGATATAATAAATGATTATCCCAAAACCATGTAAAGCAATAGCAAAAACTACCCAAGTGATTCAGGGGTAAACAAGGTAATGAGATAAACAATCTAGGGTGACCTATCGGGTCCCATCAAAATTCAACCTATGCATGGTAAATGATTATAAAGAACATTATTGGGTAACAAAAGTGAATCAAGGGCACAACTTCCTGGGACTTGAGATTCCAGGTACCAACTTGCTTTTCAGATGACACGTGTCCTCACGCTAGTCGTAGCAATACAAACAAACATGGTATAGATAAAATTAACATCACACCAAACATAAGAACAAACTGCATAATAATGATATACGCGTCGCTACGAGATCGCGGGAACGAGAACCACTAAAATCGGAATTACGGTCACCGAGTTATGATTTTATGTAGTTATTAAGTACCTAGAATAGAGTAATTCATGTGGATAATTTTAAATCAAGTTTAATGGTTAGACAAAGATATCAGGTGATAAACAATATTTAAACAAAATAAATGCCACTGGAATGGATCAATTTGGAGTTATATATTTTAAGTTATGAATTTCTCAAGGTTTTATGTGTTTTGTACAAGATTAAATAAGATATAAATTTTAATATGACTTTCATATCAAAACAGTGGTACTAGATGATAGGCAATATTATTATAGAATTATAGAAACTAAAATAGGTCAATTTGGACTTAATATAAATTTTCTAGGAAGTATACAAATTTTAGTAATTATTTTACATTAGTAATCATTTTAGAAATGAATTTATCAGAGTTTACTGTTGGTTGGACTGCGCCCCAAATAAACAGAAACTCAGGGGTGAATACAGAAGATTTCCTAAGACAATGTGAACAGTCCTTGTGGACCGCGGGTTCATTCCTAACTAACCGAGGGGCTCTTTTAAAAGACTGCCAGGGCGAAGGGGTATCGGCAACAGTGGTCCGTCCGATCTAATATGAGTGACCCAGATTAGATCGGCGTGTGAGAATGATTGGTACGCGTTTGCAGACGCCCGATCCAAATCCAATGGTCCAAATTCGACCACGCATCAACTATCCTAGATCCACCCATTATCCGATCTACGACTTAGATTTAAAATGTGAAGGGGTATTCCTTACCTCTAATCGCGGCCACAGATCCATCCATCAACGGCCCACGCACGCTGCCCCCAATCCCTCTTCACTCGGCGGGCACATACCGCAGCGCCGCCACAGCATACGACGGAGATCCCGCTGGAGCACAGTGCTCAAGCACCCTAGAGCTCGGATTTTCAATTCGATGCGCTCTACACGATTCCTAGGTGAATGCTATGTGATTGGGGAGGTTCTCACCGAAGTTATAGGTGCAGCAGTACTCGGTCACAGTGGAGCGTGGTACGGCGGCGGTGGAAATGGATCCGGCGAGAAATTGGTGGGGATCCCGACCACCGAGCTGACTTGGAGGCAACACGAATGTCTTCTGCGCGACACAGGAAGCGTCCAGGAGGCTCGGCAGGGACCCAGACCCAACGCCGGTGAGGTCCCATGGTGGCGGCCGCCCACTCTCTCTGTCTCCCGCTTTCTCCCTGAGCCAATGGCGGCACGACGTAGTCACACGTTGGATGGCACCGAGGGGGAAGACCTGGCTTGGTTTTAAATCCCCAGACCACGCAATACTCGCGCACAGGTGAACAGAACTCCGCCCATGGCGAGCGCAAGACGCGGATCGTCGCTGACGGGCGTGCGCGAGGTGGGGGTCAAACCTGACCAGCAGGGCCCACAAAGCAGTGGCAAGGGAGCGTGAGCGTGTGTGCCTGCCCACGGGACCCACACGTGGGTGACCCAGCCGTGCATGGAGGTGAGCATGGTGGCGCTTAGGTGGGCCGCGAGGTGCGGTGTTGATGGGCTAGCGCGACTGATTAGGCCCAGACACAGGTCTGCTCTCTTTTTTTCTTTTCTTTTCAGTTTTCTATTTTTTTAATTTGAATTCTATTTGAAATTTATAATTTCACACAAGATTCAAATTTAGGATTTGAGTTAAAATGCACGTACAAAAATTCAGCATGAAATGCAATTATATTTTTTATATTAAATACTTTATTTATTCAAGAATGTCTCCAATATGCAACATATACACACATTGTTTGTAGTCAAACTAAAAGTATATTCAAAAGTTCATATTCATCTATTTTGATAGAAAAGATTTTCTAATGCATAATCTTTTATTGTTTAACTAATTCTACATAGTTTACTACGACAATCATTCATATTGGACCTTATTATTTAACCACTTGTTTCAACACAACTATTTTTACTTCAGAATATATTTTTTTTCTAAATTACCCAAAATGATATTTTGGGGTGTTACAACTCCAGTGTTTCCTCTCAAGGTGAGAAACCTCCTCGCGCCCCTATTTCTCTGTTTATTGCCCTGGTCTTCGCGCGATTGCTCACCGGAGTAGATTCGCGCCGCCGTGGAACCATCCCGCCGCGTTCTGCGCCCTCTGATGCCTCCACGCTGGCGTTGTGCCCACGGTCGTGTTTGCTAGATTGCCTTGAATGCACCCGAGTCCTTCCCCAAGTACCTAGAGCCCTATCGTGGCCGTTCCCCTCGTCTCCGGCGAGATCCCACTGCGAGGTCGAGCGGTGCCGCCGCACCAAGGACCCACCATCCCGACCACGCTGCCCGATGGATCTCGGACGTTCACCCGAGATCTGGCGGTTAGAATTTAATTAGAACCAATCTAATCTCGACCGTCCGATGCAAATCTAGCCGTTCAGATTCACTCCCCTCACCCGCGCTTTGTCCCGGGGCCCGCCAGTCAGTGCCTGCGCCCCCTGGCGCTGGGCCCGACTGGTCAGCCTGCCTTCCCCTCTGGTCACTGACACCCGTCCCGCCTGTCAGTGCTCGCTGCGCGCCCGCGCCCGAGCACGCGTCCGCAGGATCTGATCATGGCCATTGATCTGCGATCTGATGGTTGAAATCGCCCGATACCCCTTCACGTGTATTTTTGCTTAAGAGACCCTCGGGTTTCCGAGAATCAACCCGCTGTCCTGAGTTTTAGCGCGCAGACCCCTCACCTTTTAAATAATCACAGAATTGGGCTTAATTTCATATTTTAAACTTCAAAACTTGTTTATTTCATATATTTTTCATATGAACTCCAAATTTAGTGATTCAAATTGCAAAATATTCATAGAAATATTCTCTATCCAAATAAATTATGTTCATCCACAGTCTGAGTACCCTAATTTTTGGTCTAAGCTATAGGATAGTTTATGTGCTAATTTATCTATTTAAGAAAATAAATAAAAAGGAAAACCTTAATTGTAATTAGATGTTTAATGTTGTGAGATTGATAAAATGTTGTGTATAAAGTTACTCATGTTGTAATTTTGTTTCTCATCAAAATTAGTAGAACTAAGCTATGTGATTCATAATCACTGATCTCTAATTATATTAAACCCTAACATATAAGTCTACCCTTTGTGTTCATAGTGTCTTATCAAACTTGTGTTCACTTGATTGTACATGTTTGTTGTGCTGTTCATTTATACTTTCCAAATGTATTGAATGTATGATCGCTTTATTTAGACAACGAGCAGCCCGTGGTTCCTGAGTGTGTTGCCAAAGATCTTCCTGAGCAACAACCTGGTGAAGGCAAGTGTCCTCTGACCTATTATGTCCAATCTACTTTATAATTCACCGTCCCACATTGCATTATTGAAACTTAAGGATTGAATAGTCTGTATTTACCTTATCCTTGTTTACCTTTTTGTGTTACTATGGTTAGCTTCATGCTATTGTTTTACTTTAATCAATGAACATGATGTGAACATTTATGATACGATGATGTTATCCCGATGATGATCTTGTGATACTGTTGGGGACTTGTTCTCAAATGCTATGAATTAAGAACAAGGCAACATAGAAAAGGTTAATAGTTAATGCTCTTCGTCCTTCGAAGCATTATTTCCCTCAGGATATAATGATCTTCAGACGAAGGTCATGAAGGACGTACCTTCATCATCACAGTATATATTGATGAAAGGAGAAGCATATGAAACATGAGGAATAACATAAATGATCATATGACATTATTAATACCTTTTCATTATATCATTATGAACGAACATGAACAATATTGAATTACATTTATACCTTCGGCTTGACAGAAGGCAAAAAGTCCAAGCGTGACGCGCAAGCAAATACCAGTCAGCGTGAACAGTACGGGGGTACTGTTCATCTATTTATAGGCACAGGGCGCAACCTGTGAGAAATTACATTCATGCCCTTTACAAATGCTTACAATCATAATACAAGCTATTATGGGTCGATTAGTCATTTCATCTTTAAGTCGGTTCACTCCTTCGTCTTAGGACATGTGACTATGCCAAAGCTTTATAAATGATAGCTTCGGCACTGCTTTTTGAGAGGATCTGCCGAAGGTGCTTCTTCTTATAGGATCTTCGGCGATGAAGCATACCTCCAACAGTAGCCCCTTCGCAGTGCTAGATCGTTTGTCGTAACGAGCTTGATCCGTGAAAAGTCTCCTAGGCTTCGGGGAGCCGAAGATCCGAAAAACACCTTCCCTGAGCTCGTTGCCGAGAAACGATCACAAAATTTCGAGCACGAGATGGTCCCACCATGCAGCGGGTAAACGCATCCTGGTGATTCACCTTCTCGGGTTCTGTGGCCCACCACTCAGTGAGTGCGAGCGACTGTTCGTCCGGTGCAGAAGACTTGACTATTCACCTCCTCACCTGCGGCACTATATAAACAGATGGGTAGGTGTGAAGTTACCACAACATTCATTGCTATTGCCCTGTTTTGCTGCCAAAAATTTGATCATAGCCAAAGCTTGTTCATCGCACTCAACCGAAGCACCACTGTTGACTTTGCTTCGTGACAAGAGAAAGAGCTTCAAAAAATTAAAAAAGTCAGCAATTTCATCAAAAATTGTGGAAAATTCATCATCACATGGCAAGAGTTTGTTCTACAGCTAGGGTTATACGTGACAGAGAGGAAGCCAAAGCTGCTGAAACCGCTCCGATTTCCGAAGTGATGAAACGGTCAGGGTTGGCAGTGCCGGAAGAAGCTTCTGAAGGTACCCCTGCTGCCGAAGCTGAGCAGATTGATGTTGAAGAAGGTGAAACTAAAGATGAGTACAATGCCATGCCCTCTAAACCTAGCCACCTGGAGTTTGGAAAATCTACTATTACCGAAGGTGATATGCCTAAGTTGATGAAGCTCGATTATATCAGTGAAGCCAAGAGGAAGCTAGTTCATTTTGGTGGAGAGGAAATTACTCCGAAGCCAGAAAAGGATGAAGTGCTAGTCTTTAAAAGCTTCTTTAAAGCAGGATTGAGATTTCCTTTGCATGAGATGATTGCGGATGTGTTGGAGAAGTTTGGGATTTATCTTCAGCAGCTAACTCCTAATGCCATTGTTAGGCTTAGCATTTACATTTGGGCTCTCCGAAGCCAGGGGCGGAACCGCTTGCTGAAGGTTTCTGCCGGGCACATGAACTTCATTATCAGACAAAGGCTAGAGAGGATGGGCTACACGAGAATTTCGGCTGCTACAATTTTGCTTATCGCAAAGATGCGAAGTCTCCAGTTATTAGCTATCGTACCAAATGGCCCACTGGCTAGAAGACCGAGTGGTTTTATGTTAAGGTTGACGAGAAGGAGAAGCTGGTTTAGAGCCCGTTGGAGTTAGTCTTTGGAGAAACTAGGCCTCAATGCAACATGTTACCGGAATCACCATGCCAAATTGCCTTGGGCGAATTTCGAGTTGTTTCAGAGCACATTGGCACTAGGGATTTGGTGCAAGAATTCTTAGCTTTCAGAGTATTCCTGACTTTGAAAGAATGGGATATGCCGAAGCTCAAAGGGGAAAAGAAAAAGAAGGAACTTGTTCGACTGCCTTATTATTATAAATTCAAGAAACACTTCAAAGAACCTTGCCAAGAATGGTTAGACACGATTGAAGTTATGTGCAACGAGATCCTTGGCAACTATTCTAAAAAAGAAGATCAACTAATGACTGCAGCCTTCGGGACTCGACCAAAGCGAAGGTTGAACCGGGTCTTAGATGCGCTGAATTTTGAGTATCCTGACTATGAGTGATTGGACAGAGGAGCCGAAGGGCAAAAAAGAAAAAGAGTTGTTAGTGTTCTGAATAGAGAAGCTGCTAAATTGGTGAAGAAAGATGAAGAAATTTTGAAGAAAAGAAAGTTGAGCCCTGAGCCAAAGATGGCTGCTTCGAAGAAAAGAAAGGCTGCTGCTCCGAAACCAAAAACGACTGATGTAGAGGAAGAAGCTCCTTCAACGCCTTCTGCTGTTGTCGTTGAAGAAATTTTAAAGGTAATGACTGAATCTTTGCCTGTCAAGCTAAGTCCACTAGAGCCACATTTGACGAAGCTTTTTCAGAAGGAAAAGGAGCCTTCGGCAGCGAAGAAGCCTGCTGAGCCGAAGAAACGAAGAATCATTCATGTAGTTGAAGTTATCGAACAGACACCGCCGGTGGCCTCGACATCAAAGACACCAGCCGTGGAGAGCACTGCTGCTACCGAAACCGTAGCCATTGAAGCTGAAAGTGAAGCTGACATTGCCGAAGCTGAGGCCACCGAAGATACAAATCTGGAAACCACACTTGCTGATATGGATAACATGCTTCTGAATGAGCCCGTGGAAGAAGCTGCTAGAGTTGCTGAAGAAACTCTGGCCATAGCGCCTGGGAAAGGAAAAGAGAAAGCCGAAGATATATTGGAAGAAGAAGACTTCAATTTTCAGGACATACTTGGGCAAGAATTGTCAAAGGCTGAAAAAGAAGAATTGAAGGAATATGCCATATCTTGCGGGTACAGACCCGGGGCGCTGCTCTTCGGGGGAGTTAACGAGGAGAATCTAGGATGCCTTCGGGACCGCACTTGGGTGAAAGTTGTCGGCACTCTATCGAAGAGCATCGGCCTTCCGAAGGTTGAAGCAGACCTTAGTAGGTACCGGCGGCAGCATATCGCTGGTAGTCTATTCTATGCCAACTTTAAGGTAAAATTCTTAACTTTTTATTGTTTTGTTATGAAGATGTTATCTGATGAAGATTAGTTTGTCAAAGCTTACTGCTGAGCAAAGTCCTGAGGATGCAACAAGACCTCGAGGACAAAAAGGATGAAATTATAATTGAGGGCCTGGAGAAGAAGATAAAAGACCATGAGACTACTCTAGAAAAGAAAGACTTCGTACTTCGAACCATGGAAAATTCATTGGCAGAAGCCTAGGCTGAAATTGCTAGATTGAATAATGAACTTTCCATGGAAAAGAAAAATTTCGAAGCCAAACTCGAAGCTGAAGCCAAGAAAAACTCAAATTTGCGGAAATCGTTGAAAGAACTTCAAGAAAAATGCGTGGACTTCAGCAACCGGTGCCTGCAGCGGCTAAAACAAGTTTTCAACTCGGTTGGAGCCGGTGCTGAGAAATTTGGCCCTTCAGTTGATAACCTGCCGAAGACCTTCAAACATATTGAGGGCGAAGTTGACGCACTTGACGAAGTCATAGGTGGACATGCCGATTTCTACGCTCTGGTAGCTTCTCGGGGCACCGCTGTTGCCTTTATGAAATCTGGCTGTGAACATGGAAAAATTGTCAACAGACCGAATTTTAGCTTATCTCTGACAGATTTAATTGATATCCCTAGCCTAGCTCGGGGTATAGGGAACAGATTCATAACTCAAATTTGGGTAAAAGGCGGGCGAAAAATGGCTGGCGATGAAGCTCGAAGCCACCTTAAGCCGGTAAAAATTTATGCCCGTTATTTTACCTTCTCTTTGAAGTATGCACTTCCCTCATACCGTTTTAATATGTACAGGATGATGATGCTGAAAAAACATGAGCCAAAGCTTGACCGGTGGTCCGAAGCTCAGATGGTTCGAAGCTTAGATGATGCCAAAGCTGAAGTCGCTGCTAGAAAAACTCTAGAGGAAAATCTTGTAATATCATTGTAAAAAAATCTTTATAAATTAAGAACTAGCATACTTTGTAATATATCTTTACCTTTTTGTGCATGTACGAAACTGCTTTGCTGTGGATGAAACTAGCATTTTTTGAGCCGAGGGCGAAAAACACCTTCCCTTCTTTTCGTACACAACGAAGCATAAAACTGCTTCTTTTTCTGTTTTCCGAAGTCTTATCTATAGAGTCGAAGCACTCGCCTGTGTTATGATGATGATCCTATGTATGTCTAGATGAATGTTTATGAATGCAAATGTATGATGTAATGTGTCGTGCAAATGAATGTCCAAACACACGCATACGAAGCCACAACCATATCCTTCATTCCCTTGGGAATGACCGAAGTCTCTTTGCCGTTTATTTTTCGGCTTCACCGCTTATTTTTCGGTGTATCAGCGCTGACTTTTCGCAGCAAGTTCTGCATCCCCTTAGGAACGTCTTTTGAACTTCTTCGCCTTCTATTTCGGCGGTATCGCATTGACTTTTCGCGCTTCGCCTTATATTTCGGCGGTATCAGCGTTGACTTTTCGCTGTAAGCTCTGCATTCCCTTGGGAATGACTTTTGAGCAGGAAACTTAAGCTGCGCTCCCTTAGGAACGGCTTTTTGTAGCTTCGTCGTGCTCTGCATCCCCTTAGGGACGGCTTTCGAGCTTCTCCCTGCACTCGATGGTGCATGCTCAGTTTTTACATTTACATATTTGGGGGATTTTGCTCTCGTAGAGCTGAATAAGAAAAAGAGAAATTACATGTTATGGCCCCATTAAAAACCTTTCTCCCCCTTTGGAAAGGAAAAGGGTACCATAAAAAAAGATTACATCAGGCTAGACATAATATCGTCGAAGCTCATCCGCATTCCAAGATCTAGGAATGTCGTTGCCGTCCATATCCTTCAATCTATAAGAACCAGGTCTTGATGAAGATATTACCAGAAAAGGTCCTTCCCACTTGAGCTGTAACTTGCCCACTGTATCTGGGTTGGCCACTCTCCGAAGTACCAAATGTCCTGGTTCAATGCTCTTTAGCCGAACTTTTCTGTCACGCCATTTTATTGTTTCGGCTTGGTATTTATTGATATTTTCCACGGCCTGAAGCCTAATCCCTTTTATAACATCTTTTGCCACAGAATAATCAGCTTCGTCTTCTGCCGAAGCCACTGTTCTTATTGATCCTGCCTTAGCTTCTTCTGGGGTGATTGCTTAGTCACCAAACAATAGTTTGAATGGTGTAAAACCTGTTGACCTTGATATTGTTGTGTTGTGGCTCCACACCACTTTGATCAATTCATCTGGCCACTTTCCTCTGGGCAGATTGAAGATTAACTTCATTATTCCCGTCATTATAATGCCATTGGCTCTTTCAACAAGTCCATTTGACTTCGGATGTCTGACCGATGCGAAATGGATCTTCGTGCCAATTTGTTCACAGAATTCCTTGAAAGCTTCAGCATCGAACTGTGTTCCATTGTCTACAGTAATAGCATTTGGTACTCCAAAGCGACAAACAACGTTTTGCCAAAAGAATTTCTGGACAATGACTGAAGTTATTGTTGCTAAGGGCTTCGCCTCAATCCACTTTGAAAAATACTCTACCGCCACCACAACATATTTTAGATTTCCTTGTGCTCGTGGAAGTGGGCCTAGCAAATCGAGGCCCCACCTTTGCAACGGCCAAGTGGGCTGTATTAATTGAGTGAGGGATGAAGGTTGCTTCTGGTCTCTTGCACATTTTTGACAGCCTTCACATTTTTGGACTAATTCTGCTGCATCCGAAGCTGCCTTCGGCCAATAAAATCCTTGTCGAAAAACTTTTCCCAACAAGGGCCTAGATCCAATATGAGATCCACACAAGCCTGCATGTATCTCTTTCATTAATTCTACACCTTCAGTTCTTGATAAACACTTAAGGAGTGGTGAACAAACCCCATGTTTATACAATTCCCCTTCTATTAACACATATGGTCTTGTTCTTGCCTCCATTCTCTTGTTATAAGCTTCGTCACTTGAAAGACAATTGCCTTGGAGGAAAGATATTATTTCAGTTCTCCAGTCTTCACTGTGTACTGGGGAAATAGTAAGCACTGCTCTCTCCATGAGCTCAACTGAAGGTGCTTTTATTGTTTCAAAAAATACTTCGGAGGGTAGTGGGAGCCCCTGAGCCGCTGATTTGGCTAGCAAATCTGCATGCTCATTTTGACCTCTTGGAATATTCTTGACGGAAAATCCTTCGAAGGAAGCTTCCAGCCTTCGAACTGCATCCAGATACTTCTCAAGCTTCGGATCTCGTGCCTTGCTGCTTTTATCCACATGGCCAGCAATAACTTGAGAATCAGTCTTTAGGATGGCCCTTCTTATTCCCATCGCCCTTAGTTTCCGAAGCCCTAATAGAAGTGCTTCGTACTCAGCAATATTATTTGTGCAACTGAAATCCAGTTTTACTGCATAACATGTTTTGACCTTCGAAGGTGCAACTAGGACCGCAGCTGCTCCTGCACCGAAGGCTCCCCAAGAACCATCAGAAAAAACTGTCCAAGCTTTGGCATCTTTACTTGTCCCTTCTTTGTGGGCCCCTGGCGTCCAATCAGCGATAAAATCTGCTAGCGCTTGAGATTGAATTGTAGATCTATGCACGTAGTCAATAGTGAATTCATTAAGCTCCGCAACCCATTTGCCAATCCTTCTAGTAGCTTCTCTATTCCTCATGATATCCTTTAGGGGTTGTGATGAAGGAACAATTATGTGATATGTTTGAAAATAATACCGAAGCTTCCTGGATGCCATTAACACAGCATACAACACCTTTTCCAATTATGTATAGTTTTTCTTTGATAAACTCAAAACTTCAGAGACAAAGTATACTGGGACTTGCTTTTTAACTTGTCCTTCGAGCTTCTCTTGTACAAGTGCCGCACTCACTGCAGAGTGTGAAGCTGCCACATACAATAACAATGGAGCCCCTAGCACGGGTGGAGCTAATGTTGTTAAATCGATCAGATATTGCTTCAGCTCTTCGAAAGCTTTTTGTTGAATTGGGCCCCATTGAGAAACTTTAGTTGACTTTAGTACTTCAAAGAATGGTAAATTTCTTTTTGCTGATCTAGATACAAATCGATTTAAAGATGCTAGCCTTCCTGTCAACCGTTGGGCCCCCTTCTTTGTGCTTGGTGGCTCCATTCGAAGGATAGCTTCGATCTTGCTTGGGTTGGCTTCGATCCCCTTCGTTGAAACTAAACAGCCAAGGAACTTGCCCTTCTTTACTCCGAAGACACATTTTTCTGGATTTAATTTCAGGCCGGCTTGCCTAAAATTAGCAAATGTTTCCTGTAGATCAGTGATGTGGTTTTCTTGCTTCGTGCTCTTCACTATAATGTCATCAACATATGTTAGCACATTTCTGCCTATCTGAGAGTGAAGGACCTTGGCTGTCATCCTGCTGAAGCTTCCTCTAGCATTCTTGAGCTCCTCAGGCATCCGAAGATAACAATATGTACCACTGGGGGTTATGCAGCTGGTCTTTGGCTCATCTTCCTTCTTCATCCAGATTTGGTGATAGCCTGAATAACAATCTAGCAGACTCATGAGCTCTGACGAAGCTGCTACATCTACTAGAGAGTCTATTCTTGGTAATGGGAACTCATCCTTTAGACAAGCCTTGTTCAGATCAATAAAATCAATGCACATTCTCCATTTGCCATTGGCCTTTTTTACAATAACAGTGTTGGCTAGCCATTCTAGGTATTTCACTTCTCTGATGACACTAGCACTGAGAAGTCTTTTTACTTTGTTCCGAGCACCTTCGGCTTTATCGTTAGACATTTTTCGAAGCTTTTGTTTCTTGGGTCGAAAGGATGGATCAACATTGAGTGAATGTTCAATGATGTCCCTGTTGACACCACAGAGATCGTTGGCTAACCATGCAAAAACATCTTTGTTGTTGAATAAAAACCTTATCAAGGTTTTCTCTTGCTCTTCAGATAATTGGGATCCCAGCAATACCTTTTGCTCTGCTATGTCTTCACATAGAAGCATGGGCTTCGGCTGATCAGCCGAAGCAGCCTTCTCTCTTCTATACTTATACTGTTCACAAGCTTTGGCTTCCACCCATCTCTTCCTCTGTCCAAATGATCCACCTGATTGGTCCTTTCGGGCATATAGAGTTAGTCTCATCCAGAGCATCACGAGCTTCACCACTACAACCATTTGACATTCATGCACGAATCCATCCCTCGCACTTTGTTTCGCTAGCTGCCCTACCTCGTAATGGTGCCAGTGCTGGCTCGATGGTGGACTCGGGAATGGTCAATCTAGATGTAGAGAGCTCCCTAAAAGGAAACCTGTTTTCATCAAAGACAACATGTCTGGAAATAAAAATTCTTTTAGTTGGTATATGAAGGCAGCGGTAACCTTTCTGTTGTGGTGCATAACCAAGAAAAATACACGGCATCGAACGAGGCTGAAGCTTGTGACCAATGTAAGGTCTGAGGTGAGGCTGTCTGAGAATACGAAGATTCGGGTCTTTATGAAACAATTGTGTGAAGGGAGAGAGAGAAGAAGAAGAGGCGCAGAGCAATTGATGAGATAGACCACACTTGCAAATATTTCATCCCAAAAGGAACCGGGATAGAAGCGTGTTGCATAACAGCAAGGCCGCTAAGGTAATGTGTCTATGTTTGCGCTTGGCCACTCCGTTTTGCTGAGGAGTGTACGAACAACTGGTTTTATGAATGAGTTGTGGGAAAAGGCGAGAGGGCGCGATGCGTGAATGGAACCATGAGACAAGGCCGCAGGAGAAGAGCCAATGTGGGATATTTTCATACCAGTACCATCTCCACTCCAATGGTGAGATTACCTATATTGTGGATTGCTTTTGAGTCTGTCCAATTTCCTTCAGCCTTTCTGGCAGCTTCCTGACTTCCATGAATAGCAATGAGCCCTTAATCCGAGGGTATCTTCATGCATAAATATGCTGGATGAAGAATTGCTTCGAATGCATTGAGTGTTCCACGACCAATGATTGCATTGTAAGGATATTCCATGTCAACAATATCAAACACAACCTGTTCAGTTCTTGTATTGTGGACAAATCCGAAGGTCAGTGGCATTGTGATCTTGCCAAGTGCTACAATCCGCCTTCCTCCGAAACCACAGAGAGGATGTGTGGCATCATGGATCGTATCCTCTAGCTCTTGCATCCGTCTGAAGGCCTTAGCAAATATGATATCCGCTGCACTACCTATGTCGACCAAAATATTGTGGACTAGAAATCCCTTGATGACACAAGATATGACCATAGCATCATTGTGAGGGTAATCCTTGAGCTGAAGGTCCTCTTGGGAGAAGGTAATTGGAATGTGAGACCATTTTGACTTGATGAAGGGTCCCTGCACCCCAACATGCTGTACCCTTCTCTAGGCCTCCTTCTTCTGCTTCTTGTTGGCCGACTCTGAGCATGAACCGCCTGTTATCGGGAGCACCAGCTTCGTAGCCGAAGCAGCTTCAGCTTGGTTGTTGAACGAAGCCATCAACTCAAAAAATGGACGTGAGTTCACCGGAGGTGGGCGCTAATGTTGGGGACTTGTTCTCAAATGCTATGAATTAAGAACAAGGCAACATAGAAAAGGTTAATAGTTAATGCTCTTCGTCCTTCGAAGCATTATTTCCCTCAGGATATAATGATCTTCAGACGAAGGTCATGAAGGACGTACCTTCATCATCACAGTATATATTGACGAAAGGAGAAGCATATGAAACATGAGGAATAACATAAATGATCATATGACATTATTAATACTTTTTCATTACATCATTATGAACGAACATGAACAATATTGAATTACATTTATACCTTCGGCTTGACAGAAGGCAAAAAGTCCAAGCGTGACGTGCAAGCAAATACCAGTCAGCGTGAACAGTACGGGGGTACTGTTCATCTATTTATAGGCATAGGGCGCAGCCTGTGAGAAATTACATTCATGCCCTTTACAAATGCTTACAATCATAATACAAGCTATTACGGGTCGATTAGTCATTTCATCTTTAAGTCGGTTCACTCCTTCGTCTTGGGACATGTGACTATGCCGAAGCTTTATAAATGATAGCTTCAACACTGCTTTTTGAGAGGATCTGCCAAAGGTGCTTCTTCTTACAGGATCTTCGGCGACAAAGCATACCCCCAACAGATACTTTAGGGGACTCAGGTCATTTTCCTGAGTACCTCTCTGTAAGGACATGTTTGGGGAGTGACAACCCGAGATAACAGTGCAACCATGAGGGTGGAATGGGACGCCCTTAGCTGATTAATTAGAGGAACCAGAGGAGTAGTTGGCTTCGCTGTAGGGCCGTCAATGGGGTTTGGGCACAGTACTTGCTCTGTCGAGGCTGGTTACAGAGGTTCTTGATTTGGTTTTGTTAGTCACCCTTCCTTTGGGGAGATGAACTGTGTTTATCAAACCGGAGAAACCTAATGGGTGGCTATGACCTCTGGGAAATCTTTGTAAAGGATACGTAGTGATACCCTGTAAGGCCACCTAGGTAGTGGTCAATGGAGATTGGCTCTTTCCAGGTAGAATGGGAATCATGGCTTGTGGGTAAAGTGTGCGACCTCTGTAGAGTGTTAGAAACTGATATATCAGTCGTGCTCACGGTTAAGAGCAGCCTTGTGATCCTCTTTGATTAGAAGAATTTTAGTTAATTTTACGATGATGATTACTGATGATGGTATAATTATGATCTCTGGTATTTCCTCATGGAGGGAGTACATTTGGGTAATAACTGGGTTTATTACTAAAATTTGGCTCTACTAATAGTTATAAATACTTGACCAACTAAAAGCAACTGCTTATCCTTAACTCCACATAAAGCTAGTCCACTTTAGCCAAAATGGGATATTTGCTGAGTACGTTGATGTGTACTGACCCTTGCTTTACAAACCACCCCACCCCAGGTTGTCCCCACTATACTCAGTGCTCACGAGGAGATGCTGGCAACATGGAGGATTTTGAGGAGTTTCAGGACTACGATGAGTTCTAGTTTATCTAAGTGGCAAACCCCCAGTCAGCTGCATATGAAGGCCTTATCTTCTATGTTTCGTACTTCCGCACTTTGATGTTAATGACTATGTTATAGACTCAGTGGATGTCTTGGACATCTTGTTGTAATAAAGTACTTTTCCGCTATTTACTTTGAGCAATGTGTGATGACGTTTAATTATGTAATCGCTGTGTACGTGAGTTTCTGATCCTGGCACGTACATGGTTCGCATTCGGTTTACCTTCCAAAATCGGGTGTGACAATAGTGCAGAAGTCAGAAGTCAGAGCTGCGAAGTCAGAACGCACCGGACTGTCCGGTGTGCCACCGGACTGTCTGGTGCAGCAAGAGGACAAAGGACTTCAACGGTCAACCACTCCAAACCCCAATGGTCTGCTGACGTGGCAGGCACCGAACAGTGAACAGTTCAGTGTCCGGTGCACCACCGGACTGTCCGGTGTGCCCGTCGATAGCAAAGTCAGCCAAAGACTAGGAAGCGGTTGGAGGCTATAAATACCCCCAACCACCGCCATTCAAAGTATCCAAGTTTTATGAACTTCACGTTCAATACAAGAGCAAAAGCATTCACTCCAAGACACATCCAAAAGATCAAATCCTCTCCAAGCCTCAAAATCAACTCAATTGCTTAGTGACTTGAGAGAGGGTGTTTTGTGTTTCTTTAGTTGCTTTTGTTGCTTGGATTGCTTTCTCCTTCTCATTCTAATTCTTCTAAGTGCTTTGTAAAGCTAGCAAGAGACACCTAAGTGTGTGGTGATCCTTGCGGGTCTTAGTGACCCAAGTGATCAAGGAGAAGCACTCGACCGATCTATGTGACCGATTGAGAGAGGGAAAGGGTTGGAATAGACCTGGCCTTTGTGGAATCCTCAATGAGGACTAGGTTCTTTGGAACCGAACCTCGGTAAACAAATCGTCGTGTTCATCTATGTTGATCTCCACTCGATTTGTTTCCTCTTTCCTCTCTAAAGTTCCCTTGCTCATATTGTTTTGAGTTGGCTCCCAAAGTTATCCGCATTGATTGAGCAACTCTTAGCAAGGAAAACTATCTTCCGCACTCCGAATTATTTCTAACACTAACCCTGGGCATAGTGCATGTTCAAAATTTATAATTTTTAGGTTTCGCCTATTCAACCCCCTCTAGGCAACTTTCATGCCCAATATTTAGTGCTAGACAACCCTTAGTAAAATAGAGCGGCTAAAATGCGCAATCACACCTTAATGGATATGGTAAGCGGTATGATAAGCTACTCCACTTTGTCAATTAGCTTATGGATGGAGGCACTAAAAATGCTGGTCATATTTTTATAGAGTTTCTAGTAAGTCGGTACCTAAAACAACATATGAATTATGGACTGATAGGAAGCCCTCACTAAAGCATTTGCATGCATGAGACTGTCTAGCGGAAGCTACGATATTAAACCCAAATATTAAAGAGTTGGACTTTAAGATAGTAAGTTGCCATTTCATTGGCTATCCTTTAAGATCAAATGGATATCATTTTAACTATCCAAATAGACATATAAAGTTTGTGAAAATGAGACATGTTGTGTTTTAAAAGATGATATGGTAAGGGTAGCATGTGTCGGCGTTTCGGACCCGGGGGGGGGGGGGGTCCCTGGACCGACGAGTGAGATCGCTGCGTGCCCCTGCCCAGATGGGTTGGCACGGGATGGAACACAAGAGGTGGGACAAGCCTTGTATTATCCTGCACCAGGGGTGCCGCTCGTAGTAGGGGTTACAAGCGCGTCGCGTGAGGGAGAGAGAGACAGAGAGTGGGAGCCCGTTCGTCCGCTCCTTCCCCGCGTGAACCCCCGTCAGGATGGCCCTGGACCTCCCTTTTATAGACGTAAGGAGAGGGTCCAGACGTACAATGGGGGGGCGTAGCTATGCGCTAACATGTCTGGCAGAGGAGTGCCTAAGCCTTATGTACATGCCAACGTGGCCGTCGGGGGAGAGCTTGAGCCCTGTACATGTGATAGCGTGGCTGTCGGAGGAGCGCCTGAGTCCTATAGGAGCACAGCTGGCAGTGCGGCAAGGATCCTGCTGAAGTCTCCTTGCTGCCGTAAGTGGCTGATAGCCACCAGCGTCAAGGTGCACGCGGGGCACCATCATTACCCGTCGCCGGGGTAAGCCAGATGGGACGCCGGTCTTGTTCCTTGTAGCCTGAGCAGGCTAGGGATAGGGTAATGATGTATCCCCTATTGGCGCGGTCGGTCCGAGCCCAAGGTCGGGCGAGGCGGAGACTTCTCTTGAGGCCGAGGCCGAGGTCGGGCGAGGATGCGATTCCTCCCGAGACCAAGGTCGAGGCCGAATCCGGGGGTCGGGCGAGGCGGAGACCTCCCCCCGAGGCTGGAGCCTGAGGTCGAGGCCGAGTCCGGGGGTCAGGCGAGGCGGAGACCTCCTCCCGAGGCTGGAGCCTGAGGTCGGGCGAGGCGGAGCTTCCTGTTGCGCCCGAGGCCGAACTCGGTGGTTGATCGTGACTTGTTGTCAGTCTTCGCTTGGGTGGTTGGCACGGCAGTCGGAGCAGGGCGAGCGGCGCTGTTTTGCTGTCATATCGGACAGTAAAAGAGAGGGGCGAAGTGACTGTGGTCACTTCGGCCTGGCCGACTGAGACGCGTGTGTCAGGATACGGCGTCAGGCATCCCCTGCATTGAATGCGCCTGCGAAGCGGTCGGTTGGTGAGGCGGTCTGGCCAAGGTTGCTTCACAACGAAGCCTACCCAAGCCGGGCTTCAGGAGAGCCGAGGGGGCGCCTGCTGCTTGAGGAGGCCCTCGGGCGAGGCGTGAACTTGTGTGGGACTACTGCTCCAGCCCGAGGCTGGGCTCGGGTGAGGTCGCGTCCCTTGGGTAGACGAAGCCTTGACTTGAACCGCACCCGTCAGTTGGTCTGAGGGTGTTTACCAGCCGTGATTAGGAGTGTTGGGGGTATCCCTAATTATGGTACCCGACAGTAGCCCCCGAGCCTCGAAGGGAGTGTTGGTACTCGCTTGGAGGCTTTTGCCGCATTTTCGGTGAGGCGACTGGCCTTTCTCGGTTTTGCTTTGTTCTGATGGGTGCACGCGAGCGCACCCGCCGGGTGTAGCCCCCGAGGCCTCGGAGGAGTGGTTTGACTCCTCTGAGGTCTGAATGCTTTTCGTGGTGCTTCGGCCGGTCTGATCGTTCCCTCATGCGGCCTGGCCGTAGCCCGGGTGCGTGGTCAGGTTCCAAGTTATCAAGTTGGTTTGTTGACGTTGTCAACAGTTTTGGTCGTAGCCGGGTGCGAGAGCAGCCCCGAGCCTCCGCACGGAGTGAGAGGACGATCAAGGACTTTCCCGACTTTTATCATACGCCCCTGCGTCACCTTTTCACAAGGAGGAGGGGTGGAAAGCGCCATGTTGCCCTTGGAGGGCGCCGAACATGGTGTTTCCAGTGAGCTGCTAACGGGTGATCCGAGTGGACGCCCGTGCCCCGTTCGTTAGGGGTCGGCTGGTGGCCCAGAGGCGCGCTCCAAAAGTACCTGCGGGTGATTCGGCGGACCCAGACCCCTTCGACAGGGTCCGAGGGCTCGATGCCTCCCTCCGGTGGGATTCCGTTACAAATCGTTCCCGCCGGTCTCGGAAATGTCCTAGGGTACCTCGGGAGCGTAGCCCGAGCCTCGGCCATGTATCGGACGTACCTAGAGTCATCCCTCACTCTGCGTGCTCTAGGGCGACTGTCGAACCCTTCCGAGGGGCCAGCCTACGAACCCCAGATCAGTAATGGGCACGGAGCCCGAGCGTCTGGGGCGACTGTCGAACCCTTCCGAGGGGCCAGCCTTCGAACCCCTGATCAGTAATGGGCTTGAAGTCCGAGTGCTCTGGGGCGGCTGTCGAAACCCTTCCGAGGGGCCAGCCTTTGAACCCCTGATCAGTAGGAGGGCTCGGGGCCTGCTTCCTTCGCCGAGAAGGATCCTTTCCACAACATCCCCTTTCCCGGTCCCTGTAGCAAGAGAGAGAGAGAGAGGAGGAGGAGGAGGGGAAGGATATGAATTTAAATAAGGTGGCGCATTTTTTTTGACGCGGTCATTATGGCGAAGGCGAAGCGACGCCCGCCTCGCCTGCTAGAGGTGTCGCCTGCTCCACCGGGGAGTTAATGCGACAGGACGGGCGATTCGCGTGGCGCCCGTTGCGCGTGCGAGCCGTTCGAGGAACGGGGCACAGGTGCGTCGTCTTCACGCCGTGGGAGAGGGCTCTCCCGTCGCTTCAGGAGGGGACGCGAGCCTGTAGGTGACTTGACCGCTGCTCCCGCTCGTCTGCCGCTGCATTTACTGCCAGCCCACTTTTGGCCATGCCAACTGTCGTGCCTTCCCCCGTGGCTGACTAACCCGTGGCCGTCGCCTTTAATTGGCACTGTTGGGTCATGCGCAGGGCTGCCTCGAGTCGCGGTACTGGTTCCGCAGTCGAGGAGGCGCAGCATTGACGCGAGTGGCGGTGTAGCTTCTTGTACATCGTAACCGGCACGCCGGTTACATGACATGCGGGCCCACTTCCTTCGTGTTGGTCCACCGGATGTGGTTGAAGCCGAAAGGGCGCACAGTTGCGGTGCAGTTGGATGCCTGATCCTGCTGGAACAGTTTGTTTGTAGCATGCGTGTGTTCATTGCGGCCGCCGAGGCCTAAACACTTTATCGTCGTGTTAAAAAGCTGCGTCTTCTTTCCTCTCGTTTCGAGCATCATGACTTGTCTGTCAGTAGCAGAATCGTTTATCCAAGAGAGAGTTACTTTTCGCGGAAGGTGATGAGTGAGGTATTCGTATCCCAGAGGCGTAGGAGTTCCTCGGCTCGGTCGTCCTTGCCGCTTACGTGCACTCTCATTTGGTTGTAGGATTTCGTTATTGATACAGTCGAGAAGGCACAAAAGTTGTTTCCTACCCGAGTGTTTGGACTTGTCCGGTAGCAGGATCGCTTATCCGAGCGTGAGTTACTTCTCACGGAAGGTGATGAGTGAGGTATCCGTATCCCGGAGGCGTAGGAGTCCCTCGGCTCGGTCGGCCTTGCCGCTTACGTGTACTATCGTCATTCTCAGGATCTCGCTATCGATACGGAAGTCGAAAGCACAAAGGTCGTTTTGGTAGAAAATTTTTCCGAGGAAAATTTTGACGCAGAGGGGGTTCCCCCCTTCTAGCCCCCGAGGGAGGGTCGGGCTTTGCTGAGGCAAGGCCGACCCTTCCTTGACGGTTAGACTTTGTGTATGTAAACGAGGTACACGAACGACTTAAAACATCTTAAGGGTAGAAGCGACGTAGCTGTTGGATGTTCCAAGCGTTGCTGTAGACCTTGCCTTGGTCGTTGGCCAGCTTGTATGTTCCGGGTTCAAGATCTTGGCGATGATGAAGGGCCCTTCCCAGGGAGGAGTGAGCTTATGGCGCCCTCAGGCGTCCTGTCGCAGACGAAGCACCAAGTCTCCCACTCGGAAGCCTCGGGGCCGAATGCTTCAGGCATGGTAGCGCCGTAGCGACTGCTGGTACCGTGCCGAATGTAGTAAGGCAACGTCCCGTGCCTCCTCGAGCTGGTCCAGCGAGTCCTCTCGGCTGGTCTGGTTGCTTCGGTCGTCGTACGCCCTGGTCCTCAGGGAGCCGTATTCTAAGTCCGTGGGGAGGACGGCCTCGGCCCCATAGACTAGAAAAAATGGCGAGAAACCCATGGCGCGGCTCGACGTCATCCTCAGACTCCAGACTACCGAGGGTAGCTCTTTCATCCACCGCTTGCCGAACTTGTTGAGGTCGTTGTAGATCCTTGGTTTGAGTCCCTGCAAAATCATACCGTTGGCACGCTCCACCTGCCCATTCATCATGGGATGAGCTACGGCGGCCCAGTCCACACGGATGTGGTGGTCGTCGCAGAAGTCCAGGAACTTTTTTCCGGTGAACTGCGTGCCATTGTCGGTGATGATGGAGTTTGGGACCCCGAATCGATGGATGGTGTTGGTGAAGAACGCCACCGCCTGCTCGGACCTGATGCTGGTCAAGGGTCGGACCTCGATCCACTTGGAGAATTTGTCGATGGCGACCAGCAGGTGCGAGAAGCCCCCGGGTGCCTTCTGCAAGGGACCGACGAGGTCTAGATCCCACACAGCAAACGGCCAGGTGATGGGTATCGTCTGCAAGGCCTAAGCGGGCAGATGCGTCTTCTTTGCGTAGAATTGACACCCCCCGGCAGGAGTGTACAATCCTAGTGGCGTCGGCCACTGCGGTTGGCCAGTAGAAACCTTGTCGGAAGGCATTTCCCATGAGGGCTCGAGGTGCTGCATGGTGGCCGCAAGCCCCCGAGTGTATTTCTCGCAACAGCTCTTGTCCTTGGGCGGTGGATATGCATTGTTGGAGGATGCCCGAGGGGCTGCAGTGATAGAGTTCCTTTTCATCACCCAGCAAGACGAATGACTTGGCGCGCCGAGCCAGCCGTCGAGCTTTGGTCTTGTCGAGGGTAAGCTCTCCTCGGAGGAGATATTCCAGGTACGGGGTCTGCCACTTCGGATCTGGTGTGACCCCATTCTGTTCCTCCTCGACGGGCAAGGCCTCTTTCTCGATGGCCGAGGGTACCTCGGGTTCGGCCGAGGGTACCTCGGGTTGGGCCGAGGCTTCCTCAGGCTCGGGCACGTCGTCGATCTTGACGGATGGTTGATGTAGGTCTCTGGAGAAGATGTTCGGGGGAACCGTCGTCCGCCCCGAGGCTATCTTCGCCAGCTCGTCCGCAGTCTCGTTGTACCGTCGGGCGATGTGGTTGAGCTCCAGCCTGTAGAACTTGTCTTCAAGGCGCCGGACTTCGTCGCAGTAGGCTTCCATCCTCCGGTCGTAGCAATGGGAGTTCTTCATGACTTGGTCGATGACAAGCTGTGAGTCGCCACGAGCATCGAGGCGCCGGACCCCTAGCTCGACGACAATGCACAGTCCGTTAACCAGAGCCTCATACTCGGCCACGTTGTTTGATGCCGGAAAATGGAGGCGAATGACGTAGCGAGGATGCTTTCCGAGGGGTGAAACGAAGAGCAAGCCAGCGCCTGCTCCTGTTTTCATGAGTGACCCATCGAAGTACATGGTCCAGAGCTCGGGTTGGATTGGAGTTGTCGGTAACTGGGTGTCAGTCCACTCAGCCAGGAAGTCTGCCAAGACCTGGGATTTTATGGCCTTCCGAGGAGCGAATGATAGCGTCTCGCCCATGAGTTCCACCGCCCACTTTGCTATCCTACCCGAGGCCTCACGACACTGGATGATCTCCCCTAGGGGGAAGGATGACACCACCGTCACCGGATGAGACTCGAAGTAGTGTCGCAACTTTCGCCGTGTCAGAATCACTATGTAGAGCAGCTTCTGGATCTGTGGGTAGCGGACTTTGGTCTCGGAAAGCACTTCGCTGATGAAGTAGACTGGCCTCTGGACGGGCAGTGCATGCCCTTCTTCTCGTCTCTCGACTATGATCACGACGCTGACCACCTGAGTGGTCGTGGTATGTAGATCAAGAGGGCTTCTCTTGCAGCGGGGGGCACCAGGATGGGTGTATTTGTAAGGAGCGCCTTAAGGTTCCCGAGGGCTTCCTCGGCCTCGGGGGTCCAAGTGAAGCGCTCGGCCTTCCTCAAGAGGCGGTACAGAGGCAAGCCTTTCTCGCCAAGGCGTGAGATGAAGCGGCTCAGAGCCGCAAGGCATCCCATGACCCTCTGTACTCCTTTCAAATCTTTGATCGGTCCCATGTTGGTGATGGCCGCGATTTTCTCCGGATTGGCCTCGATACCCCGCTCGGAGACGATGAATCCCAGGAGCATGCCTCGGGGGACTCCGAAGACACACTTCTCAGGATTGAGTTTCACGCCTTTCGCTCTTAGACACTTGAATGTCGTTTCAAGGTCAGAGAGGAGGTCAGAGGCTTTCTTCGTCTTGACAACGATGACATCGACGTAAGCCTCGACCGTTTCGTCGATGTGTTCCCCGAACACGTGGTTCATGCACCTCTGGTAGGTGGCGCCTGCATTCCTCAAACCAAATGGCATTTTAGTGTAACAGTACATGTCAGAAGGTGTGATGAAAGAAGTCGCGAGCTGGTCGGACTCTTTCATCTTGATTTGGTGATAGCCTGAGTAGGCATCGAGGAATGACAGGGTTTCGCACCCAGCAGTGGAGTCCACGATCTGATCGATGCGAGGTAGAGGGAAGGGAACTTTCGAACATGCTTTGTTTAGACCAGTATAGTCTACACACATCCTTCATTTCCCATCCTTCTTTCTTACAAGAACAGGGTTAGCTATCCATTCGGGATGGAATACCTCTTTGATGAACCCTGCCGCGAGTAGCTTGTGGACCTCCTCGCCTATGGCCCTGCGCTTTTCTTCGTCAAAACGACGCAGGGTTTGCTTCACGGGTCGGGCTCCAGCTCTGATGTCCAGTGAGTGCTCGGCGACATCCCTCGGTATGCCGGGCATGTCCGAGGGACTCCACGCAAAGACTTCGGCATTTGCGCGGAGAAAGTCGACGAGCATTGCTTCCTATTTGGGGTCGAGCTTGGAGCCAATCCAGACTTTCTTGCTGGCGTCGTTGCTAGAGTCGAGAGTGACGGACTTGACCGCCTCGACTGGTTCGAAGTTGCCGGCGTGCCGCTTCGCGTCGGGTGCCTCCTTGGAGAGGCGTTCTAGGTCGGCGATGAGGGCCTCGGACTCAGCGAGGGCCTCAGCGTACTCCATGCACTCCACGCCGCATTCGTACGCGTGGCGATACATGGATCCGACGGTGATGATCCTGTTCGGGCCCAGCATCTTGAGCTTGAGGTAGGTGTAGTTGGGGACGACCATGAACTTGGCGTAGCATGGTCTTCCCAACACCGCATGGTAGGTTCCTCGGAACCCGACGACCTCGAAGGTGAGAGCTTCCTTTCGGAAGTTAGAGGGAGTCCCGAAGCAGACGGGTAAGTCGATCCGTCTGAGGGGTAGGATTCGCTTCCCAGGCGTGATCCTGTGGAAGGGTGCCGCACCGGCCCGGACCTCGGACCGATCAACCCCCAAGAGTTCTAGGGTCTCGTCGTAGATGATGTTAAGGCTGTTGCCTCCATCCATGAGGACTTTGGAGAGCCTAACGTTGCCGATGATCAGATCAACAACGAGCGGGTACCTTCCTGGGCTTGGCACGAAGTCAGGGTGGTCGCCTCGGTCAAAGGTGATAGGCTTGTCGGACCAATCTAGGTAGACTGGCGCTGCCACCTTCACCAAGCAGACCTCCCGGCGCTCCTGCTTGCGGTGCCGAGCCGAGGCGTTCGCCGCCTGCCCACCGTAGATCATGAAGCAGTTGCGGACCTCCGGGAACTCCTCTTCCTTGCCACCCTCCTTCTTGTCGTTGTCATGGCCCTTGCCATCTTCCGCCGGGCGCCCGGTCTTATGGAAGTAGCGCTGGAGCATGACACATTCTTTGAGGGTGTGCTTGACGGGCCCCTGGTGATAGGGGCACGGCTCCTTGAGCATCTTGTCGAACGCGCCGACCCCTCCAGAAGGTTTCTGAAGGTTCCTATGCTCGGCCGCAGCGACGAGATTCGCGTCAGCAGCGTCGCGCTTTGCTTGCGACTTGTTCTTGGCCTTCTTCTTCGTGCCCTGCTAGGCGGACGCCTCGAGAGCATCTTTCTTCGGCTCTCCCTGAGGCTGCTTGTCCTTTCGAAAGATGGCTTCGACCGCCTCCTGACCCGAGGCGAACTTGGTGGCGATGTCCATCAGTTCGCTCGCACGGGTGGGAGTCTTGCGCCCCAGTTTGCTCACCAGGTCTCGGCAAGTGGTGCCGGCGAGGAAAGCCCCGATGACATCCGAGTCGGTAACGTTGGGCAGCTCGGTGCGCTGCTTCAAAAACCGCCGGATGTACTCTCGGAGGGACTCCCCTGGCTGCTGGTGGCAGCTTCGGAGATCCCACGAGTTCCCAGGGTGCATGTACGTGCCTTGGAAGTTTCCCACGAAAGCCTTGACCAGATCATCCCAGTTGGAGATCTGGCAGGAGGCAGATGCTCTAGCCAGGCTCGGGCGGCGTCGGAGAGGAAAAGGGGTAGATTACGGATGACGAGGTTGTCATCATCTGCCCCTCCCAACTGGCATGCCAGTCGGTAGTCCGCGAGCCATAGCTCCGGCCTCGTCTCCCCCGAGTACTTGGTGATGGTAGTCGGGGCTCGGAAATGGGCAGGGAACGACGCTCGCCGTATGGCCCGGCTGAAGACTCGCGGACCGGGTGGTTCAGGCGAAGGACTGCAATCCTCCTTGCTGTTGCAGCGTCCCCCACGCCTGGGATGGTAGCCTCGGTGCACCTTCTCATCGGGGCGGGCTCGATGGTCGATATGGCGGTGCTCATTGCCGAGGCAATCCCGGGCGGTAGGCACCTTGTCCCGCGTGCGCTTGGGATGGACCGAGGCTTCTCGAATGCGTTGGGAGGACACCGCGTGATGCTCCGAGGGGTCAGCTCACCTGCAGGAGGCGGAGCTCTTGGCTCGTCGAACCGCGGCGCCTTCCAGGAGATCCTTGAGTTCGCCCTGGATACACCGTCCCTCGGTGGTGGATGACTCCGGCATGGCTCGAAGATGCATCGTCGCTGCCGCTAGGTCCTGGCCGAACCCGCTAACGGCTGGGGGCAGCGCTGCCCTGGCATTGTCGACGACGCGGCGCCGGATGTCCTGGGCCTGATGACAGGCTTCTCCGGCGAGTGTTCGGCCTGCCCACTCCTGTTCGATGTTCTGTCGGAGCTGCACAAGCTGGCCTGCTTCCCCGTTGACCTGGGCCTGCATCTCACGGATTTGCTCGAGCTGTATGTCCTGACCCCCCGCAGGGACTGGGACCACAGCTAGCTCCCGCAGGATGTCAACGCGAGATGCGGGCCCAGGGGGATCGTCAACCTCCGGCATATCGAGGTGGTTGCCTTCGTTGTGATCTCCCTGATCGACGTGGAAACATTCGCGACATGGGCCGTAACCCTCGTCGTCAAGGTCATGGCCATCATTAGAACAGCTGGAGAGGCAGGGGTCACATGCAGACATGAAGTCCCGCATGGCGTCGGGGTCATTGAGGCCAAAGAAATCCCAACTGGAGTCGGGGTCGTCCTCTTCCTCAGAACCCGCCGGTCCGAAGGTTGAGACGGCTGTCAGTCGGTCCCAAGTCGACCACATGTGGTACCCCGGAAGGTTTGGATACGCCTTTACGAAGGCGCTCACCGTAGCGGGGTCGCTAGGTGGATCGAAGCTGAACCGAAAAGGTACGAGATGGAAAACAAACGGTACCTCTTGGTCAATGGACGGTGGTGAAGTCGCGTCGGGGGCGGAGCACACCATCATCTCAGGTACGAGGGTAACGCCCAGCAGGTCCTTTGCGAGGGTGCTGGCGTCATCAGTCTGCTTGGGGCTGGCACGTCGCGGGGAAGTGACACCCGCCATCGTCTCAGGTGTGAGGACAATGCCCGACATGTCCCCCGGGGGAGTGCCGGCGTCATCGACTTGCTCTTGTGCGACAGCCGTCAAGGTGCCGCCTCCTGCGTGGCCATGGTTGCCCCGTCTCCGCCTCCTCCAGCGAGGAGGGTGGTGGGGACAACCGGAGCGCTCCTCTTCTGCCGCGGGGAGATGCTGTCGTAGAGCTCGCTGCCGCCGGGCGAGTCGAAGACCATCATTGTCATCGCGCCGCGGGGGGGGGGGGGGGGAGTACCATGTCGTAGCTGCCGTCGAGGGACATGAATTCGAGACTCCCGAAGCGGAGCACCGTCCCGGGCTGAAGAGGTTGCTGAAGACTCCCCATCTGGAACTCAACGGGAAGGTGTTCGTTAACACGCAGCAGGCCCCTACCTAGCGCGCCAACTGTCGGCGTTTCGGACCCCCGGGGGGGGGGTCTCTGGATCGACAAGTGAAATCGTTGCGTGCCCCTGCCTAGATGGGTTAGCGCGGGATGGAACACAAGAGGTGGGACAAGCCTTGTATTATCCTGCACCAGGGGTGCCGCTCGTAGTAGGGGTTACAAGCATGTCGCGTGAGGGAGAGAGAGACAGAGAGTGGGAGCCCATTCGTTCCCTCCTTCCCCTGCGTGAACCCCCCTCAGGATGGCCCTGGACCTCCCTTTTATAGATGTAAGGAGAGGGTCCAGACGTACAACGGAGGGCGTAGCTATGTGCTAACGTGTCCGGCAGAGGAGTGCCTAAGCCTTGTGTACATGCCAACATGGCCGTCGTGGGAGAGCTTGAGCCCTATACACGTGATAGCGTGGCCATCAGAGGAGCACCTGAGTCCTATAGGAGCATAGCTGGCAGTGCGGCAAGGATCCTGCTGACGTCTCCTTGCTGCCATAAGCGGCTGAGAGCCACCGACGTCATGGTGCACGCGGGGCACCATCATTACCCGTCGCCGGGGTAAGCTAGATGGGACGCCGGTCTTGTTCCTTGTAGCCTGAGCAGGCTAGGGATAGGGTAATGATGTATCCCCTATTGGCGCGGTCGGTCCGAGCCCAAGGTCGGGCGAGGCGGAGACTTCTCTTGAGGCCGAGGCCGGGGTCGGGCGAGGACGCGATTCCTCTCGAGACCGAGGTCGAGGCCGAATCTGGGGGTCGGGCGAGGCGGAGACCTCCCCCCGAGGCTGGAGCCTGAGGTCGAGGCCGAGTCCGGGGGTCGGGCGAGGCGGAGACCTCCTCCCGAGGCTGGAGCCTGAGGTCGGGCGAGGCGGAGCTTCCTGTTGCGCTCGGAGCCGAACTCGGTGGTTGATCGTGACTTGTTGTCAGTCTTCGCCTGGGTGGTTGGCACGACAGTCGAAGCGGGGTGAGCGGCGCTGTTTTCCTGTCATATCGGACAGTAAAAGAGAGGGACGAAGTGACTACGGTCACTTCGGCCTGGCCGACTGAGACGCGTGTGTCAGGATACGGCGTCAGGCATCCCCTGCATTGAATGCGCCTGCGAAGCGGTCGGTTGGTGAGGCGGTCTGGCCAAGGTTGCTTCACAATGAAGCCTGCCCGAGCCAGGCTTCGGGAGAGCTGAGGGGGCGCCTGCTGCCTGAGGAGGCCCTTGGGCGAGGCGTGAACTTGTCTGGGACTACTGCTCCAGCCCGAGGCTGGGATCGGGTGAGGTCGCGTCCCTTGGGTAGATGAAGCCTTGACTTGAACCGCACCCGTCAGTTAGTCTGAGGGTGTTTACCAGCCGTGATTAGGAGTGTTGGGGGTACCCCTAATTATGGTACCCGACACATGGTACCCCAAGAGATTGGTATTAATGAGAAGCAGGTTTGTGCTCAACTTCAATGATTTTTAGGCCTTCTTCTCTGTTCCTATTGCAGTTGCAACACCTATTGTCGTGACACCTATTGTTGGTCCATGAAGCACAGACGTTAGTGCCCTGAGTCTCTAGTTATGGTGCCATAGGTCATTGCTCATGTGGACATGGAGCTAAAATAACCTCATATAGAAAGTGATGAACTTATACAAGAAAATCTAAAAAAATCTCCAAGGAATAGAAAATCATTGATTTCCAATGATCCTGTTCCTCCTCCACCTCGGCCGCTCCCGACCGTGCCCCACCCGGCTTAGACGCCTCCGCTCATGCCTCTCCCCACGCAACGCGCGGTCCAGACGCCTCGGCTCACGCCTCTACCTGCGCCCCGGGTGGCTCAGACGCCATCGCTCTGGCCCCTACCGCTCCACACGTGGCTAGGACGCCTCCGTTTGCGTCTCTTCCCACACCACACATGGCCCCGTCGTCTCTGCCTGTGCCATGTGTGGCCTTGTCGACTTCGCCTATGCCACATGTAGCCCCATCGACCCTGCCCTCACCATGCGCGGCCCCATCGACGAGCGGTGCGACCCCGTTGTCTGCCTGTCGTCTAGCTTGCTTCGCCGACCCCGCCCTCATCTACCACCGTCGCGAGTGGCCTGCTACCTCAGTCCCTGCTACCCTATCAGCTCATTCGCACACCGAGCCACTGTGACCCCAACCATGTTCTGTCGATGGTGACTCGTTGGGCAGCCGACGTTCTCTACCCCATCGATCAGTTGGTCCTAATAGTCGACGCACCTCCGGATGCCTCCCAACTCCCAAGTTCCCTCCTCCGTTCGCGCCAGCCTCGCCGACCCCCATTGGCGTCGCGCCTTGGTGGAGGAGTACATGGCCCTGCTTGCCAACCACACCTAGGACCTATTACCGCGTCCATCATGCACCAATGTGGTTACTAGCAAGTGAATCTTCCGCCACAAGATTACATCGAATGGCTTGCTCGATCGCTACAAGTCTTGTTGGGTGCTTCGAGGTTTCACCTAGGGCTAGATATCGAGCCAGCTCGGCTCAACTCGGCTGAGTTCGAGCTGGCTCGTTAAACTAACAAGCTAGCTCGGCTCGTTAAGAAACTGAGCCAGAAGAGCAGCTCGATTCGTTAACAAGCTCAAGCTAGCTCATTTGGCTCATGAGCCACATGATAGTTATTGTCACAGTTTCAATATCAATAATTTTCATTTCATCACAGTTCACAGGTGACAGCATAGTTCACAAATCACATTTTATAATTAGGCATTCAAGCTCAGGCATGGTGACCTTCAGTTGAAGACCTGCCGGGCACATTTGATCATATTGAAGGTGAAGTTGATGCTCTCGACGAAGTTATAGCTGGACATGGTGACTTTTGTGCCCTGCTAGCTTCTCGAGGCACAGCTGTTGCTTTCATGAAGGCTGGCTGTACGCATGGAAACATTGTAAATAGACCAAACTTTACCCTGTCACCAGCAGACTTGGATGACATGCCCGGCCTGGCCCGAAGTATCGAAAACAGATTCGTTACTCAAATCTGGGCGAAGGGCGGGCAAAACTTGGCTGGTGACGTAGCTCGAAGCCACCTCAAGTCGGTAATAAACTTGTGCCTGCTGTTTTACCTTCTTCTTGAAATTTACACTTTCCTTATACTGCTTTGATATGTACAGGATGACGAAGCCGAGGAGCAATGAGCCGAAGCTTGGCAGATGATCCGAAGCTTAACGAATGATGATGAAGCCGAAAACCTTGCTGTGAAAAAACTCTAGAAAAACTCTTGCATTATCCTTGTAAAGAATATTGTAATTTAAGAATCGGGTACTATTCTATAAATTTGTCCATACCTTGTAATATATTTTTACCTTTCCGTCCATGTATGAACTGCTTTGATGTGGACAAAACTTGTATTTTTTGAGCCGAAGGCAAAAAACACCTTTCCTTCTTTTCATACACAACGAAGCATAAGTCTGCTTCCTTTTGTTTCGCGAATCCGTATCCTTAGAGTCGAAGCAACTATCTGTATTTGTATGATATGATGATGATGATCCTATGTATGTCTAAATGAATGTTTATGAATGCAATGTATGATGTAATGTATCGTGCAAATGAATGCCCAAAGACACACATACGAAGCCACATCAAAACTCCTCATTCCCTTAGGAACGACTGAAATCTCTTTGCCGTTTATTTTTTGGCTGCACCGCTTATTTTTCGGTGTAAGTTCTGCATCCCCTTAGGAATGTCTTTTGAACTTCTTCGCCTTCTATTTCGGTGGTATTCGCGTTGACTTTTCGTGCTTCGCCTTATATTTCGCCGGTATTTGGCTCTGCATTCCCTTAGGAACGACTTTTGAGCAGAAAACTTACGCTGCGCTCCCTTAGGAACGGCTTTTTGTAGCTTCGTCGTGCTCTGCATCCCCTTAGGGACGATTTTCGAGCTTCTCCCTATTTTTTTCTCTTTTCTCTGCACTCGATGGTGCATGAACTTTACATTTACATATTTGGGGGATTTTGCTCTCGTAGAGCTGAATAGGAAAGGAAAAATTACAAACTATGGCCCCATTAAAAACCTTTCTACCCCTTTGGAAAGGAAAAGGGTGCCATAGGAAAAATGAAAAAGATTACATCAATTTATACATAATACCGTCGAAGCTCATTCGCATTCCAAGATCTAGGAATGTCGTTGCTGTCCATGTCCTTTAATCTATAAGAACCGGGTCTTGACGAAGATACTACCAGAAAGGGTCCTTCCCACTTCAGCTGAAGCTTGCCTACTGTGTCAGGGTTGGCTACTCTCCGAAGCACCAAATGTCCAGGCTTAATGTTTTTCAACCGAACTTTTCTATCATGCCATTTTATTGTTTTGGCTTGATATTTGTTGATATTTTCCATAGCCTGAAGTCTGGTCCCTTCTATAGTATCCTTTGCCATAGAATAATTAGCTTCGTCTTCTACCGAAGCTACTGTTCTTATCGGCCCCGCTTTAGCCTCTTCGGGGGTTATAGCTTCGTCACCGAACAATAACTTGAATGGTGTTAAACCTGTTGACCTTGATATAGATGTATTGTGGCTCCACACCACTTTAACCAACTCATTTGGCCACTTTCCTCTGGGTTGATTGAAGATTAACTTCATTATTCCCGTCATTATAATACCATTTGCCCATTCAACTAGTCCGTTTGATTCCGGGTGCCTAACTGATGCAAAATGAATTTTTGTGCCGATCTGATCGCAGAAATCTTTGAAAGTTTCAGAATCAAACTGCATTCCATTTTCCATAGTTATAGCCTTCGGCACACCGAAGCGACAAACTATATTCTGCTAGAAGAATTTTTGGACTGTAGCCGAAGTTATTGTAGCCAAAGGCTTCGCTTCGATCCACTTAGAAAAATATTCTACCACCACCACGACATATCTCAAGTTGCCCTGCGCTGGTGGAAGTGGACCTAGTAGATCCAGGCCCCATCTTTGCAACGGCCAGTTTGGTTGTATTAGCTGAGTTAGTGACGAAGGTTGCTTTTGATATCTTGCACATTTTTGGCAATTTTTGCACTTTTGAACCAAATCTGTTGCGTCCGAAGCTGCCTTCGTCCAATAGAATCCTTATCAGAAAACCTTTCCCAGAAGAGGTCTGGACCCAATGTGGGATCCACACAATCCTGTATGTATCTCCTTCATCAGTTCTATACTTTTGGTTCTGGATAAGCACTTGAGAAGTGGGGAACAAACTCCATGTTTATATAATTCCCCTTCTATTATGACATATGGTTCTGTTCTTGCTTCCATTCTTTTGTTATAAACCTCATCATCCGAGAGAAAGTTACCTTGGAGGAAAGATATAATCTCAGTCCTCCAATCTTCACTATGGACAGGAGATATTGTGAGCACTACTCTTTCGAGGAGTTCCACC
The DNA here is from genome assembly GCA_029449295.1 of Zea luxurians. Lineage (NCBI taxonomy): Eukaryota > Viridiplantae > Streptophyta > Magnoliopsida > Poales > Poaceae > Zea > Zea luxurians. The sequence goes on along the minus strand of JAOPSE010000139.1, from coordinate 2,167,643 downwards.
GAAGGTGCTTTTAATGTCTCAAAAAATACTTCCGAAGGTAGAGGAAGCCCCTGTGCCGCTGACTTGGTTAGCAGATCAGCATGCTCATTTTCCCCTCTTGGAATATTCTTAACAGAAAATCCTTCAAAAGAAGCTTTGAGCCTTCGAACTGTGTCCAGATATTTCTCAAGCTTCGGATCTCTTGCCTTGCAACTCTTGTCGACATGACCAGAAATAACTTGAGAGTCGGTTTTAAGGACTGCCCTTCTTATTCGCATTGCCTTTAACTTTCGAAGCCCCAAAAGTAAAGCTTCGTATTTAGCAATATTATTTGTACAGCTGAAGTCAAGCCTTGCTGCATAGCATGTTCTGACTTTGGAAGGTGCAACTAGGACAGCAGCCACACCTGCACCGAAGGTTCCCTAGGAACCGTTGCAGAACACTGTCCAAGCTTCGGCATCTTTATTTGCTTCTTCTTCCTGAGCCCCTGGCGTCCAATTAGCAATGAAGTCTGCTAACGCCTGGGACTGAATTGAGCATCTATGCACATAGTCAATACTGAATTCGTTAAGCTCTGTAGCCCACTTTCCAATTCTTCCTGTAGCTTCTCTGTTCCTCATAATATCATTCAGAGGCTGTGATGAAGGAACAATTATGGGGTATGCTTGAAAATAATGCCGAAGCTTCCTGGAGGCCATTAAGACAGCATACAACACCTTCTCCAATTCTATATAGTTTTTCTTTGATAAACTTAGAACTTCGGAGACAAAGTATACTGGGGCTTGCTTTTTAATTTATCCTTCAAGCTTCTCCTGTACAAGCGCCACACTCACTGTAGAGTGCGAAGCTGCCACATACAATAGTAATGGAGCCCCTGGCACAGGTGGAGTTAATGTTGTTAGATCAATCAAGTATTGCTTCAGCTCTTCGAAGCCTTTCTGTTGAGCTGGGCCCCATTGAAAAACTTCGGCTGACTTTAGTATTTCAAAGAATGGCAAGTTTCTTTCTGCTGATCTAGATATGAATCTATTCAATGATGCTAGTCTTCCTATCAGCCGTTGGGCCCCCTTTTTGTGCTTGGCGGCTCCATCCGAAGGATAGCTTCGATCTTGCTTGGGTTAGCTTCAATCCCCTTCATTGAAACTAAACAGCCAAGGAACTTACCCTTCTTCACTCCAAAGACACATTTTTCTAGATTTAATTTTAGGCCAGCTTGCCTGAAATTAGCAAATGTTTCTTGCAGATCAGTAATGTGATTTTCTTGCTTCGTGCTTTTTATTATGATATCATCAACATATGTTAGCACATTTCTGCCTATCTGGGAATGAAGGACCTTGGCTGTCATTCTGCTGAAGCTTCCTCCAGCATTCTTGAGCCCCTCAGGCATCTGAAGATAACAATAGGTGCCACTAGGAGTTATGAAGCTAGTCTTTGGCTCATCCTTCTTCTTCATCCATATTTGATGATATCCTGAGTAGCAATCCAGCAGACTCATAAGTTCTCAAGAAGCTACTGCATCTACAAGAGAGTCTATTCTTGGTAATGGAAATTCGTCCTTTGGACATGTCTTATTAAGATCTGTGAAATCAATACACATTCTCCATTTGCCATTGGCCTTCTTCACCATAACAGTATTGATTAGCCACTCTAGATATTTTACCTCTCTGATGACACCAACACTGAGAAGTCTTTTTACTTCATTCCGAGCACCTTTAGCTTTATCATCAGACATTTTCTGAAGCCTCTGCTTTCTTGGCCTGAAGGATGGGTCGACATTGAGTGAATGTTCAATGACGTCTTTATTGACACCACAGAGATCATTGGCCAACCAAGCAAAAACATCTTTGTTGTTGAATAAAACCTTATCAAAGCTTTCTCCTGTTCTTCAGATAGTTGAGACCTGTAGCATCCCAAAAATTCAAATCTTGAAATTTTCTCAAACTCGATCTAAATTCAAAATGAATTTCAAAATTTCATTTCAAAATGTTTGTTTGCGAATTGATATCAACAAATAAATTATAGTGGTCAATATTCTCTCCAAAAATCCTCCTCAAAATATCCTACAAATATTTCCCCAATGATCCCCTTCAAGTTCTTTCCAGAAATACTGCCTAGATATTTCCCTAGTAACCCCCCTCAATTTCTTTCCAGAAATACTGTCCAAATATTCCACCGATATATCTCCAAGTATTTTCCTCTTGAGAAATACCTTCAGAATCATTTTTCAAGTCCCTACAAATATTTTCTTCATAACTTTCCTCATGCTCATACGTATACGTACGCCTCCGGTGTCATACGTTGAGCTCTACAAGCTAATTACACTCATATAAGACAAATCCATGCTAATCTCCCACTAATCCTCTCATCCTCCCACTAATCCTCTCATCCCTCCCCCTAATCGCCCACCATGGCTATAAATAGAGGGGCAAGGGCCTCCTCTCATCCCCACCCCAAGCCATTTCATGGCAACTCTCTCCTCCCTCCACACACGCCCACTGCATGCTCCACACAAGCACACACTAGCACAAGGATCGTTCGGTCGTTCTTCAATCGTTCGTCCCCCTGTTCTTAGTTTGTTCATTCGTCTGATCGTTCGATCGTTCGTCCGATCGTTCATGGTTCGTTCGTCCGTTTGTCCGATCGTTCGATCGTTCGTCCGTTCGTTCGTCCAAATAATCTTTTTCCTACCGTTATGCTGCCGAAATTCTGATCGTTCGTTCGTTCGATCATTCAATCGTTCATCGTTCGTTCATAGTTCCTATTCATCGTTCATCGTTCGTTCATAGTCCCTATTCATCGTTCTTCTAGATAATCTTTGTCCTGCCGTTATGCTGCCGAAATTCTGATCATTCGTTCGTTCGATCATTCGATCGTCCATCGTTCATTCATAGTTCCTATTCATCGTTCATCGTTCGTTCATAGTCCCTATTCATCGTTCTTCCAGATAATCTTTGTCCTGCCGTTATGCTGCCGAAATTTCGATCGTTCGTTCGTCCGATCATTCGATCGTTCGTCCGTTCGTTTATAGTTCCTATTCAACGTTCATCGTCACTATTCATCGTTCATCGTTCGTTCGCACGACTATTCACCATCACTATTCACCATTACTATTCACCATTACTATTCATCGTTACTATTCACCGTTACTATTCATCGACACTATTCACCATCGTTACTATTCACCAAAACTATTCGTCGTCGTTGCTATTCATCATCGCTACTATTCATCGATAATATCTATGGTAACTTTTTCGTCGTTACTATTCATCGATCATCCGATCACCCCAAATTTCAACTACTCATCCATCATGCTGTCCAGTCCACCTAAGACCAGCCAGACCCATATTCCAGTCATACGAACTCCGGTGACTGTGATTTTCCTTCCAGTGGGAACTCCCCATCTGGTCACCCATCCCAGGTTTCTCCAAGGTGAGCATGCTTAACTTTGAGATTCCTTCGAACCAAGCTTCCAAACTCAGATTCCAATAATTCTTGTTTCTAAATTCTTATCGAATTATTCCCTATCCAACCATGTCATCCCTTAAGCATGGTTCATGTTCCAGAAAACTCCCAAAATACTCTTGTCCCATATTCTGCCTATAACTCTCCTATTCATACTAAGTCAGACAATTCATTCGTCACTATTCTCACCAACAGTGAACTTCACTGTGCTACACCACATACACCCAGCTATAAATACACCCAACTACCCTCTCCCTCTCCACACACACTCAACACCCTCAACCAAGGCAAACACCCCACCCCCTCAGTTACTCCGGTCTGCCGGCTACACGCATAGTGTCGCATCGCCTCCAGTCCACCCTCCTGGTAAGCACCTCTGCTCCACCACTAGTAGTATCTCAACACCACATGACATAGATTCTACTCAAGACTCTACCCATCCATATATCGCTATTCTGACCACTATACTAAATATTTGTTGGTATACTTGCTGGTTTGTATGTTTGCTTGTTCATGTTGCATAGTTATCGGAGCGTTCGTGCTATCTCGTGGAGGCCAGATCTGCAAGTCTACGCCAGGCAATGGAGCTAGAAGCCAGTTCCGCGAGCTCCCCTTCCCCATTCGCCGGATAAGCACGGCAAGCTCACTGGATCCCTTTAATGCATAAATTACCTATGTTTTTCAACCACAACCCTCGGCCTGTTATTTTATGCATGATATGATTTTGAGACAAGTTATTATGGCCACCCAGCCGCTTGCCGCAATTAATCCTTGATATATTTGTTACAAATGATTTGAGAAAAGGTGTGAGTTTTCAAAAGAAAATGCTTTTCAAAATGTGTATGATGAAGGGTTTTCACCCTTATCACCTTTGAGTAGGGATGATCAGGGACTCCCTGGTTTAGGGGAGGGCCTAAGGTTTAGGCATGAGCAGAAGGATTGTCCCCTCATATAAGGACCGGTTTGTCATCCTTCACTACCTGTACTCATGATAAGTACAACCACTCGAGACTGTGTGGGCAGTCACTCAATCTGAACTCGTACGGTTCAAACCCCAGGGTTATGAAGGCTGGGGAGCACCGAGAGGATAAGGAGGGGGAATGTTTTGTCTGGTTTGGGCATGGCGGTGGCCTAACTCCTTCCGGTATAACCGTTAAGGTAGAGATGTGCGAGGAAAGAAAGAGATTCGGATTCGGGTCTCACTAGCTATGAGATCGCAGAGCCGGACTAGTGGGTAAAGTGTACACCTCTGCGTAGAGTTCAAACCTATTCGAATAGTCTATGTCCACAGGAATGGACGAGTCTGGTGTGGTATGACAATTAGTGTTTTGTTTTCCAAAAAAGGGTGCTTTTGAGAAAAGTGGTTTTTAAAAGGTCCAACGGTTGAGCCGTGAGCTATGGTGGACGGGAAGTCCAGTAGCTGTTTTTGAAAATGAAAACCAGTGGGAAACTGCTGAGATACCTGGATGGTTTAGTCCAGGGGATTTTGTTCTATACTAAAAAACTTCCTGCTCCTTTTGGAGAGGATGCGCTTTGCAAAATATAAAATGTTTTTCAAAACAACCCTGCATAAAATATTGCTGTTTCTGCAAATTATATCTGATTTCCCCATTCCGCGGGTGAAGGTGGGCTGCTGAGTACGTTTGTACTCACCCTTGCTTATTTGTTGTTTTTCAGAAAAGGAGATCGGGTAAGAGTTACGACTGTTCCCAACCTTGCCTGTGGTTGTTGGACCGCTGATTTGCTTCGCTGCGTATATTGGGCTGCTTCAGCCCCACTCTAATGATATGTCCCGAGTTGTGGACCAACTCTTAAAGTTGATCGCTACCTTTATAGGTTTGTCTCATTTAAGCAGATCTGGAATCATCTGATGTATAAATGTGTTTACTAGCCTCCTGGGACTAGTAATTGTACCACATTTGAGTCCCAGAGGATCTGGGGCGCTTCAGGTGGTATCAGAGCTGTTAGGTTGGTCGCAGGACGTAACCCTTAGCCTGATCCAATAGTTTTTGAGTCAAAACTATTTTCTTAAAAAAAATTCTTGCTCTCATCCCTTCATTTCAAAAATGGTTTCCCCCTTTCCTTCTCTCAGAAGTCAGATGGAGGTTCGTTGCCAAACAAGCTTTTGCTAGAATGAAGATGGTTTCCCCAAGTTGATGAGAGCATGCACAGTTCGCCTCGGAATCAGGAGCCAGCCAGAGTATGATGGTCGTGAATTCATCGAGCATGGCAAAGAGAAGTGTATTGTGACTGTATACATTGGATCCAGTCTGCACCATGTGGAATGGAGTGTCACTGCTGCTGGGCACAGATTCAAAGACACCTGCCAAGTCGTCACTCACAAGGCATTGAGGGCCCTGTGTCAGATCTATGAAGAAGAAGTGGCCGACACACCGCTCAGATTCTTTCCGCCCTTTCAGAGAGACCGTCCCGTTTAGATGGCCAGGATGTGTGCATTGGAAGGGCAGCAGCTGCTTGAGGACGACCCCTTAGTCGTGTACCTCACTGCATACCTGCTCACCCTGGATGCACAGTATGATTTCTTGGCTCGGCACCACCGTCAGATGATTGCCCGAGTAGAAGATGCAGAGAAGCTCAACCGTAAGCTCCACGTGGATCTCACCCTAGCTCAAGCCCGTGTAGCTGCATTGGAAAGTAGTGAAGTCATTGCTGTTGAAGCCCTGAAGCAAGCCAAGGATGAGCACGTCCAGAAGTTGATGGAGGCCTACTTGGTAACCCATAACCAACGTAGAGCCCTGCGGATCCAAGAGCCCGCTGTAATACCCAAAATTGTAATTAAAAAAGAGAGGTAGTTATTCCTATATAATATTCCTCCCTTATGATATCATATGTGAACGACCTTATTTAAGTGGGCACTTAAAGTAAATGACATCTAAAAATAATTTGTGCATCATGATGAGGTTTAATTGTTTGTGCATTCACTCATGAAGACAATGATAATAGAAAAAAACTAAATTTGAAATGGGCATTAAACCTAATTTGGAAATTAGGATTTGGAGAAAAGAAGAAACGATGCTATACAAAAAAATACTAAAGGAAATAATCATATAAATAATTAAACCTCCTTTCATACTACTAAGTTTATTTTGAATATTTAATTTGAGTATAAGTTCACATCACTGTTTAAATTCAAATTTGAATTTTTGAATAAAGGGAGAAGAAATCAGAAAAAGAAAAGGAAAATAAAAAACAGAACCAACTGGGCTCGGATAACTCATTTTAGCCCACTTTCCCTTCTCCCACTCGCGTGGCCCAGCCATTTTCTCCTATCCCGTCGGCCCACTTGCACTTCTTTTCTTTTCTTTTTTTTAGACTAGTGCCACTGGCGGGCGGGCCCTGCTGCTTAGCTGCGTGCGTCCTCCGTGCCTATCACCGCCAGGTGGGCCCGTGCTCGCTGGTCGTCCTCTTCGTTCGTCGTTGACGAAGCTCAACAAACCTGGAGAAAATCCCGTGCAAGATTCTCGCTAACGAAACCATCTCACCTTGGGCCTATTAATGATTGGACCTCCATCGCTTCTCCTCGTCACCGGCCGCCAGATTTGCTCCCAACCGCATGCTGCGCCTCTGCTCCTTCACCGACCCATGGCAGGATCTATCACTGGAGCCATGGTTGGCTTCGCCTCGTGCTTTCGGTTCGCGCCGACGTAACCTGGAGAGTGTGTGATGCGGCTCCAACTAGCCCTTTGGCCTTGTGTGGTGGCCAAGAGAATCGCTGGCACTCGGGGATGTTGGCCATGGCGTTCGCATGGGGGCTAGATCACCATCGCGTCCACCTGGGTACGTGTGTGCACCCTCGTCGCGTGAGATAAAGCACCGGGGAGGAAGCCGCTGTGCGCGTCACCGATTCGCCGTTTGCTGTGTGGTGCCTGTGCGGAGTGGCCAGGATATCTGGGCTGGACGTGTGGTAGCTCGGTGCGGCGGCTGTTCTTCACCGGGGAAACGGTGATTGCTCACCATCGTCAAATCCGCCGCGGGGGATCTCCTGGATGCGCCACCCTCGGTAAGAATCCTTCAACCGATTCGTAGCGTGCTAGCGATTATGGGATTCGGATTGGGGAGTCTGTGTCGCGTGTTTGGGGAACACTAGATGCGCGACGGCGATGGTCCGTCGCGGGAGCAATGGCGCGCCGCCATGGCTCGGCGGTGGGTGTGGGAAAGGTCTCCGGACCGCTGGATTTCACACCAACGGTCACGATTAAGCTGCTGGCGTACCGCTTCGAATAGTTGATCTGGACCATCGGTTTGATTGGGCGGTCAGGAGTGACCCGTGGTATAATTAAATCATGTCCGTTTTGTGGGATCAGATGGCCCACAGTTGCCGATACCCCTTCGATCCCATACCTTTGCATATGAGCCCTCACATTTTTAAGAAACCAACCCGCCATCCCCGGGTGTAGGAAGATTAGCGTGGTTAAGTCCCTGGAATTTATAACTTAGACCCTGTGCTCTTTGGAAATCATATCCGCACTCCAGAGCCATTTCGAAAATTCAGAATTAATTCAGAAATTGATTTCTAGTAGAAAAATAAATATAGGAACTTGTATAATTCATATTTAATTCATTCTAGCTCCAAATTAATTCATTCCAGTGGCATTAATTTTGTTTTAATATTGTGTATCACCTAATACCTCTGTTTAACCGTGAAACTTGAACTAAAATTATTTACATGAGTTATGCTATTCCAAGTACTTAATAACTTCATAAATTCATAACTCACAATCTGTAACTCCGATTTAATCCGTTCAAGTTGCGTTAGTCTCGTATAAACATTTATTACGCAATAAAAATATTGATTATACCATTTCTCATTATTATATAATTATATCGGTATTTAACTGATGTTGGTTAGTCTGGTTAAACTGCTTATAAACTACTAGAATATGATCTATGGTCACTTTATAGCTTAGATTTAAGTTGAGATAATTATTTACAGAATAACCTCTCATATGATTTATATTAACCAATTTATGATATAGTTTAATATTTTAATCACATGAATCCTCTATAAAATCATAACTCCTTAGTCATAATTCCGATTTTAGTGGTTCTTGTTCCCACGATCTCGTAGCAACGCGTAAATTATTATTATTCAGTTTGTACTTATGTTTGGTGTAATGTTAATTTTGTCTATACCATGTCTGTTTGTAATGCTACGACTAGCGCGAGGACACGTGTCATCTGAAAAGCAAGCTGGTAACTGGAATCTCAAGTGCCAGGCAAGTTGTGCCCTTGATTCACTTTTGTTACCCAATAATGTTCTTTATAATCATTTACCATGCATAGGTTTAATTTTGATGGGACCCGATAGATCACCCTAGATTGTTTATCTCATTACCTTGTTTACCCCTGAATCACTTGGGTAGTTTGCTATTGCTTTATATGGTTTTGGGATAATCATTTATTATATCCATGTTCCAGTTATTATGTTATTTATTTGTGTTCATGACAAGATCATTATATTATTGTTAATTGGAACATGGAGCTTAACTTGAGAAACACGTGCCACCACAAGGGAGGAATGGGACCCCTTGGCTAACTAATTAGGAAAGCTAGTGGAAGACTACCTTACCCAAAAGGGGCAAGGGCAGTAGGGGAGTTGCATGCAAGGAGGTTCTCGGGTTGATTTTGCTGCGATGGCGGTCAGACAAGGGATTCTTGCAAGTGCTCTTCCCATAAACTGTAGCGGGTTTTTGGAAGCTAGTGGAACTTTGTAAATGCCTCGTAGTGGATCCCTAGCCATTCACCTCGGTAGTGTCTAAGGGCCTAGCTAACCCTGGCGACATGGGAAACACGACTTGTGGGTAAAGGGTACAACCTCTGCAGAGTGTAGAACTGGTATACTAGCCGAGCTCACGGTCATGAGCAGCTCAGGACTCTCTGATGATTAATTTATGGAACTTAAATTCAATTTGTCATTTGCATTTGCATGGGTTTATTATTAATTTTGTTCTGTTATTATTATTATGGTTTGGTATTTACTTACACTTAGTAATTGCTAATAAAATTTTGACCAACTTATAAAAGCAATGCTCAACTTTAACCTCTATTGTTGATCAGCCTTACACTTCATGAACTCCTACCTTTGGTGAGTTTGTGCCACATTATTCCCCACAACTTGTTGAGCTATGATCATGTGTGAGCTCACCCTTGCTATCTCACACCCCCCCAAAGGAGAAGAACATGTGGTTCAGGAGGAGCCACAAGGCGGGGAGTTTGATGTGATCTAGGTCGTCGTCTCCCAGTTTACTTTCTGGCGCCAAGGATGGATTTTAGATCCTGTTATATTTATCTTTTATTTTGTAATACTTCCGCTATGTAATAAATACTCTGATTATTATGACATTTATCTCTATACACTTTGTATTATATATGTTGTCTTCTTTGGCGCATGTATGAGATGCACCCGGCTTTGTCCCTTAAAGCCGGGTGTGACAGAAGTGGTATCAGAGCAAATGTTGACTGTAGGACGAAACCTAGATAGAAATGGATAAACCCTTACCTACTTACCTTACTCTGATTCATCCTATACTTACCTTATCTTGATCCTGTCTCACCTTTTGCTGTCATACTCTGATTACTCTTATCTTTTCAACTCTAAGACAAGATGGATTTCACACCTTGGAATCCTACATTTATGAACTTTTTAAGAGATAGGAGACCTAAGACGAAATTAAAATTATTTTCTCTATTAAAAATGTTGGTTGATTGTTCTGATGATAAATGCTTGATTTGCTTCTTTGATTGATTAAAACATTCAAGTTGGGCATCTTAACATGTACCACTATAAGGTAATGTATTAGCTTTAGTGGGTGACACACTAATCTACTTAGCTAATAAATCCCCCACAGTAACATTCCCCATAATTACTCGCCTTGTCTACAATTCTTCGTTTCTTACCCTGTATTTCTAACCCAGATGGGCTACCCCTATAGTGTTAGAAGAGAGCACTATAGATGTGATCCTTGGTATGCCATGGTTAAGGAAGGCAAAGGCAGTATATGCACTGTGCTAAGGGAACCGTAGAACTCACCAGTTCCAAAGAAGAAAGATTTGAAGTTGAAGTTGCAGTAACTACCACCATCAGACTAGCGACATTCTTAGTAGATGAGAAGTTTGTGGGTGACAACATCCGTGCAGTTAGGGATTTTCCGGATGTCTTTCCAGATGAGTTACCAGGGATACCACCAGATAGGGAAGTTGAGTTTGTCATTGATCTCTTACCTGGGACTGCTCCTAATTCTAAACGGCGATACAAGATGTCCATAGAAGAGCTAAAGGAACTTAAGAAGTAATTAACGGAATTACAAGAGGCTAGGTACATTTGTTCGAATTCTTCACCTTGTGGAGCGTCGGTTCTATTTGTATAGAAGAAAGAAGGATCGCAAGGGATGTGCATGGATTATAGGTCCCTTAACGATGTCACTGTGAAGAACGAGTGTCCATTTCCCCGCATTGAGGATTTATTCAGATGAGAGGTGCTAGGATATTCTCGAAGATTGATCTCTGATCGGGTTACCATCAAATGAAGATTAGGCCATCGGATATTCCCAAGACGGATTTCTCGACCCGATATGATTTATATGAGTTCACTGTTATGTCCTTTGGACTAACTAATACACCAGCCTATTTTATGGATCTGAAGAATAAGGTGTTCATGATATGGACAGAATCATCGTGGTCTTCATCGATGATATTAATATTTATTCCAAGAGTGATAGTGATCATGAGGAACATCTGAGGTTGGTGCTACAGAAGCGACGAGATAATCAACTCTACGCCAAGTATAGCAAATGCGAGTTTTGGATTGACAAGGTGCCATTCCTTGGACATATCATTTCTAATGGAGGGATATTAGTGGATCTTGCTAAAGTCCAGGAGATAATGGCATGGAGCGTACCCACTATAGTTACAGAGATTCGGAGTTTCTTGGGGCTTGCAGGATATTATCGGAGATTTATTGAAGGATTTTCTAAGATTGCTAAGCCCATGACCTCGCTTCTGGAGAAGGGAAGAGAATTTAAGTGGGACAAGGAGTGCCAAGATAGCTTTGATCAATTAAAGAAGAGATTGATGTCACCACCAGTGTTGGTTATGCCAGATCTATGGAAGGGATTTGATATTTATTGTGATGCATGTGGCCAAGGCTTAGGATGTGTGCTTATGCAAGAAGGACACGTGATTGCCTATGCGTCTCGTCAGTTGCGGAAACATGAATTGAACTACCCCACTCATGACTTAGAATTAGCAGCTGTTGTGCATGCGCTAAAGATATGGAGGCATTATGTGACGGAACCTCCCAAGTCATTAGGCCCACCTACAGTTGTCCTTGTCCCACGGACTTCAGACAACCCTGTAGGTGCCCCTGAATCCCTTGACAAGTTCGGTATCTACTTTTCTTACCTTTCCCAAGAGCGTTTCACCCGTCACGCAGACATTACAGATCATCAGAGATACGAAAATGCGAAAGCGATTACATAAACTTACATTTATTTAAAAGTAAGACAAAGTTATATATTACAGACCAGGATATAGCTTATAAGTGCAGAGTAATATTATTACACACTAAGGGAGGCAAAAACCCCTCCCGATAAGTTTCAAACAAAAAAGTTTTTTATGGAGGAACCCTTCCTCCTGCAGCTTTATTCTTGGTTTTCTTCTTTCGGGACCACCTTGGAACAGAAACAACAAAAGTTTGTTGCTTCTTCACCTAAAAACAATAGGGAATAAAACCCTGAGTATGGAATTACTCAGCAAGACTTACCCGACTAAAGAAAAGACTCTCAAGGGTATGCTGGTTATCAGGGAGTCAAGGTAAGGTTTCTCAATAATCAAAAGACTCTGTTTGCAGAAATGCTTACTAAAGTGGATCCTTAAAAGTCCAATTTTACTTGTCAGGTTAGGTAAGATTACCTGTCTCTAGAGTTCTTTCTATCCTAGTTCAATCACTTGACCTGTACTAGCCAATTTCTTAGCACCCTTAATCTTTACTGGAGTTCTACGTGTAAGTCAGTGACCAAGTCTTCATAACCGCGAAGGTACGGCGATCTGAATCGATTATACTCAGCTGAGGATCCCCGATCACACGACATATGTAGCACTTAACCCTTGCATATGTCAACCCGCCACCAGGGTTCTTAAGACCAGATCAGGTTCACGTCAACCGAGAGCACAGATACACCACCGTCCAGCCTCTTGCCACGGAGGGTACACGCTACTCTCGCCATCTCTCCACTCCCATTGTGTGGTATCTTATTCTGGCCTTAGTCTGCCCGAGGCAAAGCTTACCCATGACGAGGCATGTGACCAGTTAAAGGGTCCTCAGTCAGCAAACCTACATCGAGACGGTCCTTAATCGACTCAGACGGAGACACTACACCAAGACTCTCTTCTCGTGCAAGTCAACCGCCTGGTCTTAGCTTAATCATTTCAACCCAAAGTTTGGTACCTGGTAGAGGTACATCTTTTCCGATGTTGAACCCATCATGGCCATGATGGATCCACCATCAAATTTTATTTTCAAAAACATCGCTCCCACTTTGCCACATCATCTTTTGTAAAAACAAAATCTTTTCTTTGCTAAAGCAAGACTGAGCATAGTAAAAACTTTTTATAAAACAGGGATTCAAGGGAAGGTAATCAAATTCAAGGAAGGTAATGCAGGAATTGTTTTATCAATCAACTCCTATCACCTAATGCATCAAGCAAGTGAGAAAGATTTTAAAAGAATTAAGGAGGTGGCAAATGCACCGGTGCTTGCCTTCGTTTATAGGTGAGTCAGGCTCGGATCCGCAGATATCAAAGTAAAAACAATTTCCTGCCTGATGTTCCGCAGGTGGTGGTGGTGAAGTCTTCTCTTCTTCTACTTCAACTTCTTCCTCGTTTTCTAAATATAACCATTATACATATAAGAATGAATGCCATGTAATGCTCATGAGAGTGCAAGGATAATAAGAGTTTATTATCTAAAGTCTTGAATACAATTTTCCTTCACGGTTCTCCGAGAAACTAGGGTTTCTGGAGTCAACAGTGAAGTTCAAAGAGCAGGGGGCGGGGGTTTTGGGTTCTAATTATCAAACAAGGTCCAAATTATACCAAAACCTACCAAAGGCTTCTAAATGTTATTTTGAGTTCATATAAAAAGTTTGGGCATTTTTGGAATTATTATTGATTTTCTAAAAATCCAGAAGCAATACTTTAGGCTATTTTAAATGACCCAAAATTCCCTATTTGTTCTGAAAATCATAAAACTATTTTTATTAAATACTATGAAAAATAAGGAATCTAGGAAAATTGGTTTGACATTTTTAGATTTTTCTACAATTTCTTACAGATTTCCAAAGCTTGCTAGAAAAAGAAAAAGAAAAATAATGAACAGTCTCGGGCCGAATCCAGCCCGAGCCGGCCCAGCTAGGGCAGAAACACGCCCACGCGCGCGCGCCTACAGCGACTTTGCGAATAAGGACTTGCAGTTTTGAATAACCCGAAGGAGTGCAGAATACTATTTCAAACAATCACTGACAGTTTACAATAACCCCCCCCCCCACGTTCTAACTCTTCACAAGTTGAGGCCCACGACGACGGCGAGCACGACAGAGCTCCGGCGAGCTCATAGACCGGCCGAATGGGGCAAGGACTAGCGTCCTCCGTCGGTCTAAACCAGATTCGGGGCCTAATGAATGTTTCCCCTAAGTTAATTTCATAAATGAGTAACCGAATGTCTCTGGCCACGGTGACCGTGGACATTGCGGACAGATGAATGTGTTCCCGGTGATTCATGGCGGTCTAGTTCAATTAAAGGGGTCGAGGAGCTTGGGGAGGGCCTAGGGACGCTAGAACAAGCGACGGAGAGACTTGAACTGACCTGAGTTGAGCTGGCCGCGGCGAGGTGTTCTTCGTGGTGTATTCGAATCGGTTTGGGGGAAGTGGGAAATTCGAGCTCGCTAGTGATCAGCTGGGGCAATACTTGGTAGCTAGGTGTGTGATGACCTTGCGGAGCTCGCGGTGGCTTCAATTTATAGGGAGCGACAGTGGTGGTCAGGAATTTCAGTGGTGACGCGCGGCGGTCGGTGGAGGGGGAGATCACTGGCGCGCGTGAATTCATGTTCAACGCTGTGGCAGTCACTCCGACGATGGACAGCGGATTACAGCGGTTCACGGTGATCCGGTGGAGGTGCCAGGGTACGTGGCGCCAAGCCATGCGACGGCTGTCGCCGGCGAGCTTATCTGCTTAGGCCGCAAAGCAAGGGGGGTACGGCGGTGAGTCATCGGAGTTATCTCCAGGCGAATAGCTATTACATGGCAGACTTATCGGGTCACCGGTGGCATAAATCGCAACGGCGGCGGCACGAATCGCGGCGGAGGTCATCGGCGGTGAGATGCGCGGTTGCTCTGATCCAATCCTGGTACTGTACAATGGTGAAGGATCTTCAGAGCGCCTGACAGACGAAGTTTAGAGCAGATTTTCTCCTAATTCTTTGTGAAAACATACCCAAGGCTCTGCATCAAAGTTGTAGTCCAATATACCATCTTCATCTTTGTTATAGTATTCCAAGACAAATTCTTACTGGATTAGCCACAATTTGTCTCCAAAGGTGATCCAATGCCACTGATCATTTAATCTTCAGATTGTTTTAGTCTGACAGCCCATCTTTGGGCTTACTTATCTCTAATTTCTTCTCTATAACTATGCTTACACTCTTAAGCAAAGTTGTTCTCCTTTCGTAGAGCTGCAAAGTTGATGTGGTGCCCTAAGGTGTATTCCTACTAATTTGAAAGTTATAAAGCTCCAAAGTTGAGCTTATAACACTGATTTCAGACTTAGCATAGAACCCAAATGGGGTCCTTTTTGCAATTAGGTCCAAAACCCAGGGTTTAGCTTACAAATCCACATATTTGTGAACCAAATGACTTAGGATACTTATTTAACCTGGTTTTTGCACTTTAGTCCAAAAGTGGACTAATTTTGCACTTAACCCCCTAGGGTTTGGTTTTAGGGTTTTCCAGGGTCCTCTTTAGGGTTTTTGGTATCTCAGGGGTGTAAATGCAATGCAGGTCCATCTTTGATAACATTTTATGATTATTTTACTTAATCTTTAGGGTTTTCTCTATTTGGATCCTGTTTTACCCTTCTAACCTTATCTAAGGTTGAGTACCCTACACTAGGGTCTCATTTGCAAAATGCCATACAATCCAACTTGCTTGAAATTTTTACCTAGTGAATGCATCCTAGGTGTGTCAAACATATGTAATGCCAATGCTTATGATGTTATGCTCAAGTTTTAGTAACAGTAACACCAGGGGTGTTACATCCTTCCACCCATAAAAGAATCTCGTCCCGAGATTAAAAGTCCTAGGGTAAGTAGTGGAAAAGGAAAATGCTTCACATTTTTATTTCCTGAGCTTTGGTACAAGGCAGGGCTGGTTTGGGGCTCACTCCTTTATTACAACAATGTTTTACACTTTACAAATTACAACAGGCTAAAAAGCTTAGGAAATTCTTATCTAAGAAATCTTGAGTTTCCCAAGTAGCCTCATCTTCGGAATGCTGGTTCCACTGTATCTTATAAAACTTGAGAGTTTTTCTTCGGGTAACCCTGTCCTTTTGATCCAAGACTCGAATAGGGTGCTCAGAATATGTCAAGTCCGGCTCCAGGACAACATCTGTCACTTTGATGGTTCGATCTGGAACCCGAAGACATTTCTTCAATTGAGACACGTGGAACACATTATGTACAGCAGACAAGGTTTCGGGTAACTGAAGTCGGTATGCTACTGGTCCATATCTTTCAAGGATAGGAAAAGGACCAATATACCAAGGTGCAAGCTTCCCTTTAATCCCGAAGCGCGACACGCCCTTCATTGGTGAAACTTTCAAGTAAACATAATCTCCCACAAGAAAGTATAAGGGTTGTCGTCGCTTGTCTGCATAACTTTTCTGACGAGCTTGGGCTTTCTTCAAATTATGAATTATTCTCTGCACTTTTTCTTCGGTTTCTTTTACCATATCAGGCCTGAAGAAGTACCTTTGGCCAGGTTCAGACCAATTTAGCGGAGTACGACATCATCGTCCATATAAAGCTTCAAAGGGTGCCATCTTAATGCTTTCTTGATAGCTATTATTATATGAGAACTCCGCTAATGGTAAACATTCATCCCATTTCTGTGGGAATTCCAGAACACATGCCCGCAGCATATCTTCAAGTATTTGATTTACCCTCTCAGTCTGCCCACTGGTCTGAGGATGATAGGCCGAACCATGGAGCAATTTGGTACCCAGGGATTTATGAAGTTCTTCCCAGAATTTGGATATGAATTGAGGTCCACGATCCGATACTATAGTCTTTGGAATATCGTGCAAACTGAGAATACGAGCAATGTACAACTGGGCATAGACAGTAACAGGGTGAATTGTCTTGACTGGCAGAAAATGAGCAATTTTCGTAAGCTGATCAACAATAACCCAGATAGAATCATACCCTTTTGCAGTTCTGGGCAATCCCACAATAAAGTCCATACTAATATCTTCCCATTTCCATGTTGGTATTGGTAAAGATTGTAATGGACCTGCAGTCTTCATATGTATGGCTTTGACGCGTCTACAAGTGTCACATTTAGCCACATAGCGTGCGATTTCAATCTTCATTTTCGTCCACTGTAGGAAACGGGTGACGCATAATAAGGGGGTGAATTAGGACTTCTAAAACTTTTACTAAACTAGGCCACAATTAAATCCCTAGAGCAAAACCTATGCAAATAATCAAACTAGAGAGTGCAATCTAGGTTTTGTCTAAGTGTTGCTATCTCTACCGCAAAGGCTAAGTTTCAATCTACACTAAATAAGTATGAATATAAGATTGAAACTTAAATGCTTAATATAAATGCGGAAACTTAAAGAACAAAGTAGAGAAGCAAACTCTCGTGGATGACGCCGGTATTTTTATCGAGGTATCTGGAACCACGCAAGGTCCTGACTAATCCTCGTTGGTGCCCCTACGCAAAGGGAAGCCCACGCAAGGGCCAAGCACCACGGTATAGTAACTCCATAGAGAGCCGCAGGCCTTCTCCATGCACAAGTGGTGCTCTGCTTCCGGCTCCTCTCGGACGCTCCCCGCCGTCTCCACTATCGAGCTTCCGGCCGAAACGCCGCGGGCCTCGTTCCCTCCGGTACACGGTGGCGGCCGTGACACAAACGCGGTTGTCATGGTCTCGCAAGACTCTCCCCCCACTCGGTACAATTATAACAACTCACGCGAGAGCCGAGGGGTTATGTGGTTTTACAAAACTCACTCAACTAACTAGGGTTCACCTAGACCAAGCGCTAAAGCGGTCTAACTAACCTAAGCACTTCGCAAAGCACCTACGCTAATCACCGAGTGATTCTATTAAGCACTTGGGTGTTTGAGCTCTTGGAAATGTGCACTATATGCCTTGGTATGTTGCTTGGGCTCCCACACCTTCAAATGGCCGGTTGGGGTGGTATTTATAGCCTCCAATCCCCAAACTAGCTGTTGGACAGAAAGCAGCAACTTTCTGTCGTGACAGCCACTGTGCAGTGCCCGGTGCACGCCACGTCAGCCGACCATTGGCGCCTGTAGCAGTCGATCGTTGGATCCGACCGTTGTGGTCTATCCGGTGCACACCGGACAGTCCGGAGCCGACTGTCCGGTGCTCCACCGGACAGACCGGTGCTACAGCCAGAGAGCGCCTGTCTGTGGCCTTTCTGCGCAAACTGTCCGGTTGTCCACCGGACAGTCCAGTGCACACCGGACAGCACTGTCCGGTGCGCCACCAGGCGCTGGCTGACAGCCCGCTTCTTGGGTTCCTT
Source organism: Zea luxurians (assembly GCA_029449295.1). Lineage (NCBI taxonomy): Eukaryota > Viridiplantae > Streptophyta > Magnoliopsida > Poales > Poaceae > Zea > Zea luxurians. The sequence continues at coordinate 2,149,357 of JAOPSE010000139.1, read as the reverse complement.
TGCTGATTTCTTCGGGCTTCTTTTGTTCTTGAGTACTGGACTCCTATGTATCTTTTTATGTTTTCTTTTGAGGTGTTGCATCCTCATTTCCTTGGTCCAATTCTCTTCGCATCCTGTGAACTACAAACACAAACACTAGAAAACTTATTAGTTCACGGATTGTGTTGTTCATCAAACACCAAAACTCAATTAGCCAAAATGGCCCAGGGTCCATTTTCCTTACAATCTCCCCCTTTTTGGTGATTGATGACAACACAACCAAAGCAAGCAAATAATACAAGTAATTGAATGAAAATATGCAATTTACTTGCTAGGATGCATGATTGTCCTCACAATGTGATATTATGGACTTAAGCCTCCCCCTAACTCCATAATTTACTTACTTCCTATTTATGGACCAAAATAACCAAAACCACTTGAGAAACCATTTGTAGATATAAAATTTTAAATTGGTGGTGTTTGGTGTTTGATATAGTTTTCATTGCTTTGGTCCCTAAACTTCTCCCCCTTTGGCATCAACCACCGAAAAGGAAGACATTAAAAGCATGTAGGAAGTGAATAAAATCTTGCCCTTATATTAGATGATACCATTTGAAGGATAATAACTTAAACCACATGAATGATATCAGTTGAAAAGGTTACTCCCCCTAAACGAGTGTTCTCTTTAGAAAGAATTTTCTCCCCCTTTTTAGAGATGAAGAAATACTCCCCCTGACAGAGATCCTCTACTTAGGAAAAAGCATGTGAAAATTAGAGGTGCAAGGCATGATTTAAAAAGACTAACTTCCCTTATGCATAGGTAACAGAATATGAGTTAACTACTTATGCATTTTTAGCAACATGGAAGCATATGATATGAAATATAGTCTAATCAAATATTGGAGAAGACATGTAAATGATACTTGATGTAGTCTCAATAGATACCAATTGAACGTCAATGGCGAGCTTTGAGAGACATGAGAGTTCTTGGAGATTTTGCAGTGGAAGATTGTTGTCTTTCTCCGGGGACTTCATTTTTCTTACAATGAGACTATCACATGAAATAGACTCGAAAAAGGTGTTAGTCTCAAAGTATTAGATTATAGAGTAATCACCCCCTGAAGGTGTGCATACAAGTTTTGAATACTTGTAGGAGACTTGCACTTTGATTTGATATCAAGAGGAGCAAATTATCTATAATCCGAACTTTGGCACATATAAGTTAAATGATACAACTTGTAGAAATCATAATTTTCAATTGATGCATCATTTACTATGGAGTGATATAGAAGCTATGTGCCTTGCTTAAGTAAACATTTTAAACCATGTAGGTTTGCTTAAGTGTATGAATTGAAAATAAGCAATCCTACCATATGATTCACCTAGTATGCATAATTTAAAACAAAGGTAAATAATCGATGAAATACTAGGTAAGAAAGGTAAACTAGATACAAGGTAAATAGATACGCATATCTAAAAACAAGAGATACAATAAATCTGGTTACCTTAGTCATGGGTGGGAAATTTGGGTCCAAAATTTTCACTAACCCACTTGGCAAGTAGACTTGATCCAATATGATGTATCCCATGATATACATCCCAAATTTGCCAAGTCTCCAAATTTCCTGACGACCTTCGGTCCACTCACTTCCCTTTTGGGATCCAAACCTTCTTGGTGCTTTTCATGGTTGAAATTATTTCCTTTGGCACCCAGATGCGTTTGGCCCCTTTTCCTTTGTTGGCTTGCTTGTTGGCCTTGATTGCTATCACCTTTCCATTCTTTTTCTTCTTGATCAAATATGGAGTAGCATCCTTTTTGTTCACCTTTTTGATGTAGGTGTTGGAGATTTTGCTTGATGGCTTTTGCTTGAGCTTTTGCCTTTGTTTATCCCCGGTCATCGCCTTGCATTGGAAAGACTTGTGGCCTTCCATGTGGCATAGCCTACAAATCACAGTTTCTCCCTCCATAGGCTTGTTCACTCCCGCAGTGGTGTTATCCTGTGGAGGTTGGATTTGTTTGGCTTTGCCTTTCTTGTCATACAAAGCCTTGCCAAGGCAAGACACTTCTTGCTTTAATTGTTCATTTTCTTTCGCAACCTCATCTGAACATGTTTCTACAACAATATTCTCAACAAGAACTTGGTTACAGGGGTTAGAATCATCAATTAAATCAAAGCAGGAAGTAGAAGCATCTTTCTTAATTATTTCAGGTATTTCAACTTAAGATGCTGCTGGGGTGCTACCAATGTTTTCTAGCTTAGTAGTTAGCTCATTATTGTGTATGCTAAGAATTTCCATTTTCTCTAGCAAATTTTCAATAGCTTCTTGGGAGCTAGCTAACTTAGCCTTGAGTTTTTCATTCTTTTTAATAAGTCTATCATCGATAGCAGTGGATGGAGCACTAGATTCTAATAGCTCAATTTTAGTTGATAGCTCACTATTTAAGTTTGCAAAAGTTTCAAATTTTTCTAGCAAACCTTTGTAATCATTTTGAGAGCTAACCAACTTATTTTTCAAAGTTTTAAGTTGAGCTTTTTGCTTAGTGCAAACATCCTGGAAAAATTCTACGGCTTTCCCTCACCTTCATCATCACTACTACTTTCATCACTAGAGGATGGAATGCTTTTGTTACCTCTTGCCATAAGGCATTTGTGTGATGACCGTGATGAGCGTGACGAGGATCGGTGGCTGCGCGTCCTTGGAGGCTCATCTTCACTTGAAGAATCATCCCAAGTTCTAACACTTGTAAGTGCCTTGCCTTTGCTCCTCTCCTTTTTGGGTTTGGCCATATTTGGACAGTTGTCCCTGAAGTGGCCCTTCTCCCCATATGCGAAGCATCCTCTCTTCCTTTGCTTTTTCCTGTCAATGTTAAAGAGAAGATCCTCGACCTGCAGGGGCACACCCATTAGATTAATCTTGCGGATCATCCTCATTACCTTTCCGACGTGTCGAATTGTTTCTTCGTCCTCGGAGGATGATGTGCATGGTTGATTATCTTCATCATCATCACTTTCTTCTTCTTCCTCTTCTTCACTTAAGGAGCTTGGAGTGGGAGCCTTCTTTTTTCCCTTCCTTTCATCACATGCAAAAGCATATGGCCTTGAGGAAGTTGGCTCCTCTCCCCCTCTCATTTTTCGCGACGTCTCAAAAGCCGCGATTTTCCCAATCACAATGGTCGGGGTCATGTTGCTCAAGTCCTCCATGTTGTGAAGGATAGTGATGATGCTCCCATATCTTTGTTGTGGTAGCAGGGAGATAATCTTCCTCACAATGTCCACATCACCTAACTTATTAATGCCAATAGAATTGAGCTCATTGATTATTAGATTCAAACGAGAATACATGTCTCTAACAAGCTCATCATCTTTCATAGCAAAAGAATTATACTCATTTAAGACTAGGCAATGTTTTTGCTCACGGACATTGGATGTGCCATCATGGAGCTCATGCAATTTAAGCCAAATCTCATTAGCAGTTTTCAAGGTAAATACTTGATTAAAAATATCCATGCTAAGAGATTCATACAAGCAATTTTTGGCTCTAGCATTTAAATGAATTTCTTTTTCCTCACTCATGGTGGGTTTCTCGGGATTCTTGAGGGGTTTCATCCCGTCACGAGTGACTCTCCAAACACCTAGATCAACGGCCTCTAGGTAACAAGCCATTCTAGCACTATAATATGGGAAGTTAGTGCCGTCAAAGTGTGGTGGATTATGGGTATCCATCCCTTCCTCTAAAAAGTGTTGGCTCTTTTAGCGGTGAAGCTAAAGCGTTTCAAATGAGCCAAACCGGGCTCCGATACCACTTGTAGGAAACGGGTGATGCCTAAGGGGGGTGAATTAGGACTTCTAAAACTTTTACTAAACTAGGCCACAATTAAATCCCTAGAGCAAAATCTATGCAAATAATCAAACTAGAGAGTGCAATCTAGGTTTTGTCTAAGTGTTGCTATCTCTACCGCAAAGGCAAAGTTTAAATCTACACTAAATAAGTATGAATATAAGGTTGAAACTTAAATGCTTAATATAAATGCGGAAACTTAAAGAGCAAAGTAGAGAAGCAAACTCTCATGGATGACGCCGGTATTTTTACTAAGGTATCTGGAACCACGCAAGGTCCCGACTAATCCTCGTTGGTGCCCCTACGCAAATGGAAGCCCACGCGAGGGCCAAGCACCACGGTCGAGTAACTCCGTAGAGAGCCGCGGGCCTTCTCCACGCGCAAGTGGTGCTCCGCTTCCAGCTCCTCTCGGACGCTCCCCGACGTCTCCATTATCGAGCTTCCGGCCGAAACACCGCGGGCCTCGTTCCCTCCGGTACACGGTGGCGGCCGTGACACAAACGCAGTTGTCATGGTCTCGCAAGACTCTCGCCCCACTCGGTACAATTACAACAACTCACGTGAGAGCCGAGGGGTTGTGTGGTTTTACAAAACTCACTCAACTAACTAGGGTTCACCTAGAGCAAGCGCTAAAGCGGTCTAACTAACCTAAGCACTTCGCAAAGCACCTACGCTAATCACCGAGTGATTCTATTAAGCACTTGGGTGTTTGAGCTCTTGGAAATGTGCACTATATGCCTTCGTATGTTGCTTGGGCTCCCACACCTTCAAATGGCCGGTTGGGGTGGTATTTATAGCCTCCAATCCCCAAACTAGCCGTTGGACAGAAAGCAGCAGCTTTCTGTCGTCAGGTGCACCGGACAGTCCGGTGCACCACCGGACAGCCACTGTGCAGTGTCCGGTGCACGCCACATCAGCCGACTGTTGGCGCCTGTAGCAGTCGACCGTTGGATCCGACCGTTGCTGTCTGTCCGGTGCACACCGGACAGACCGGTGCTACAGCTAGAGAGCGCCTGTCTGTGGCCTTTCTGCGCAGACTATCCAGTTGTCCACCGGACAGTCTGGTGCACACCGGACAACACTGTCCGGTGCGCCACCAGGCGCTGGCTGACAGCCCGCTTCTTGGGTTCCTTTGCTGATTTCTTTGGGCTTCTTTTGTTCTTGAGTATTGGACTCCTATGCATCTTTTTATGTCTTCTTTTGAGGTGTTGCATCCTCATTGCCTTGGTCCAATTCTCTTCGCATCCTGTGAACTACAACACAAACACTAGAAAACTTATTAGTTCACGGATTGTGTTGTTCATCAAACACCAAAACTCAATTAGCCAAAATGGCCCGGGGTCCATTTTCCTTACAGTCCACCAATAATGTTGTTTCAAATCTTGATACATCTTAGTGCTTCCGGGATGGATAGAATAGCGACTAAGATGGGCTTCATCTAGAATTTGCTGGCGGACTTCTTCATTTTTCGGCACAACTATGCGGTTGTTAAACCATACCACACCTTGGTCGTCTTCTCTAAAACAATTGGCCTTTCCAGCCCTTATCTTCTCACGTACATGTTTCATACCCTCATCATCCTTTTGTGCGTCAATTATCCTTTGTAGGATGACTGACTCCAGCTTCAAGTGATTTGAAGTTCCTTGCTGAATCATTCCCAGGTTCAGATTTTCCATCTCCTGGCACAATGTAATGTTAGAAGTCCTCATAGTTAAACAATGGCAAGAGGCCTTGCGACTGAGTGCATCTGCCACTACATTTGCTTTGCCTGGGTGATAATGGATTTCCAGTTCATAATCCTTGATTAGCTCGAGCCATCTCCTTTGTCTCATATTGAGCTCGGACTGGGTAAAGATGTATTTCAAACTTCTGTGGTCTGTATAAATATGACAGACATTTCCCAGTAGATAATGACGCCAGATCTTCAGGGTATGAACCACTGTAGCTAGCTCCAGATCATGAGTGGGATAATGCTCCTCATGTCGGCACAAATGCCTTGAAGCATACAAGATTACTCAGCCCTCTTGCATTAATACGCAGCCAAGACCACTGCCTGATGCGTCACAATACACATCAAAGGGCTTATTAATGTCCGGTTGAGCCAATACCGGAGCAGTGGTTAACAATATCTTCAGCTGCTCAAAGGCTTCATTACACTTTGAAGACCAATCAAATTTAGTCTCATTCTTTAATAGACTTGTGATTGGCTTCACAAGCTTAGAAAAATCTAGTATAAATCGGCGGTAATAGCCAGCTAGTCCAAGGAAACTTCAGACTTGATGAACAGTGGTTGGGGTTTTCCACTCCAGAATATCCTTGACCTTGCTGGGATCTACCGCAATCCCCCTGGCAGATAACACATGTCCCAGAAATTGAATTTCTTCCAGCCAAAACGCGCACTTACTGAACTTAGCATATAATTGATGTTCCCTTAGGCACGTCAATACGATCCGTAAATGTTGAGCATGCTCCTCTTCATTCTTTGAATATATTAAAATATCATCTATGAAGACCACCACAAATTTGTCCAACTCGGGCATGAATACCGAGTTCATCAGATAAGTGAAGTGGGAAGGAGCATTCGTCAGTCCGAAAGACATTACTACGTACTCAAATAATCCATACCGTGTAGTAAATCCGGTCTTTGGTATATCCTCGGGCCGAATACGGATCTGATGATAGCCCGACCTGAGATCAATTTTGGAGAATACCCTTGCTCCAGTTAGTTGATCAAATAAAATGTCAATTCGTGGAAGAGGGTACTTGTTCTTGATAGTGACCTCATTTAGGGGTCGGTAATCCACGCACATCCGTAAGGTTTGATCCTTCTTCTTGACGAATATGGCGGGACAACCCCATGGTGACGAGCTTGGCCGGATGAATCTTTCTCTAGTAGATCTTGTAATTGAATCTTCAGTTCTGCCAACTCATTTGGAGGCATCCTGTATGATCTTCTAGAAATGAGAGCCGTACCGGGCTTCAACTCAATTACAAACTCTACATCTCTTTCAGGTGGCAATCCAGGCAAATCTTCTGGAAAGACATCTGGAAACTCACATACTACCGGAATATCCTTGATCTCCGGTATAATGGCTTCATAAATTCTGCCAGTAGTTTTGGTCGGAATGGGGATAGACAAAAGAATTTCCTCTTGGTTATGACTCAACCTGATGGTTCTCTGATCAGTGTTGAGGGTTGCTTTATGTTGGGCCAACCAATTCATGCCCAAGATGACATCTATGTCTTGGCCTTTCAGAACAATCATATTAGTAAGAAAGTCCCGTCTGGCCAATGTTACGGGCACTTGGAAAGCCACTTCCTTAGTAAATATTTGTCCCCCAGGTGAATGAATTTTAAACCCTTCCCTTGATTCATGGTATGGAATGCAATGTTGCTCCACAAATTTCTTGCTGATGAATGTATGCGAAGCACCAGAATCGAAGAGAATAATTGCGGGATGATTGGCCACAAGGAACATACCCATCATTACCGGTTCATCGTCCGGTGTGGTGGCCACTTGAGTGTAATAAATTCGTCCCGTCTTCTTTCTGTTCTTGCCCAGATTTCCCTTAGCTTGAGAAGAATTCCCAGTACCTTGTTGATTGTTTGAACGATTCTGCTTCAGGTAGGGGCAATCCTTAATAAAGTGCCTAGATTTTCCACAATTGAAGCAGTCTGTTGATGAACTGGGAAGGGCAGGGAAACGAGTGCCAGGGGCACCCGGCTGACTTGTTGTAATGGGGGCAGCATTGGGACGAATGAACACTGGTTGTTTGAATGGGACGGAGGGTGGGCGTGATGAAGAACGACCCTGATTAAAAGGCCGGAGAACTAACTGTTGCCTTTTCTCGGGACCCTGATGAGGCCTGTTGCCCCCATTCCTCTTGGACTTTCCAGAACTTGCATATTTAGATTCAACTGCCAGTGCTGTGCTGACAGCCTTCCCGTAGGTGAGGTCGATGCAGGTTGCCATTTTCCTTTGCATTCGATCATTTAAACCCCGCATGAAACAGTTCTTCTTCTTTATATCGGTGTTAACTTGGTCGATCGCATACTGAGATAAGTGATTAAATTTATTGAGATACTGGGTGACAGTATCTCCACCTTGCTTCAACTTCATGAATTCCTCCTGTTTCATGTGGAGTACTCCTTCAGGTATGTAGTGTTCCCGGAAGGCCATCTTGAATTCATCCTAGGTTACTTGATGACCAGCCGGTTGTACGGCAACAAAGTTCCCCCACTAGGTGCTGGCAGGGCCACGCAATTGCTGAGCTGCGAACAGGGGCTTATGAGTTTCGGAGCATCGAAGAAGTCCAAATTTCTGCTCAATGATGCGGATCCATTCATCCACCTCTAAAGGGTCTTCCGCTTTGACAAACAATGGAGGGCGCATTTCGGAGAAATCCAAATAAGAAGTTTCACGGGGCCTTGCGGATAGCCCCGCTCGCCTTGTTGTTGAAGTGGTTGGCCTGCCATCTTCCGCAGAAAGCGGGTGTTCTCTGCTGTAGCGTTTACCAAGGCAGCGATGGCCTCGGCAAGTGTCGGGGGTATTGGAGGTGGATTTGGGGTCGCTTCCCTCCCACGAGAGGTACCAGCCCCATCCTGAGCGCGAGTCTTGGAAGGCATCTGAGGCAAAGAACATTGGGAGCAATATGATATGCCATACAAACCATCCATTTCACATTACTTTAAAAGGTAATGTTACAGACTCGTACTTTACAATAGGATTACACCCCCTATTACACAATAGTACTACTTCTATCCTATACTATTCCTGCTTCCTGTCACTCTTGGTAGCCTCACTATCGGGCGTAGGAGACCACTCATCGACCAACTTCATAGAGGGAGGGGGCCTGAAGAGGTCCAACTCGCCACCAAAAGCTTCTCCCGCTACTTGAGAAGGTCCGGCTTTTGCCCCGACAGGATCCGTAGGTGCACTGGGGTGTAGTTGTGAGTACAATACATGAACTTCTTCATGTAAAGTATTACAATAAGCCTGCAAGGTATCGATAGCTGAGCTAAGTTCTTCTACTCGGGCTCGAGCTTTCGCCTCCTTAGCCCAGGTAAGCGAACGAGAGTGAACCGCCCAGTCGAGCGCTAGATCTCGATCTGCGAGCTGATCTTGCAGGCGGTAGATGTTGCTCCTTAATTCATTGATTCTGTCGCCATCCGCGACCCATATGTCAGTCCTCGTTGGAGTTCTGTTTGAAGCCGATTAACTTTTGCTTCGAGATCCCTAATCGGATCATTACTCCCACTACTGCTATCCTCGTGTCTTGGGGCAAGTTGATGACGTGGCACACCAATTAGGCCAGTATGCTTTCGCGCAGTTTTCCTTGTGCGCGGCGGCATTTTTCTAAGGGGGAAAATCTTATTAACATAGTTCTTAGCATGATGCATGTGTAATTACAGAACCAACCTTAGTTGATTCAACATTCTATACATTGCACTCTTCCTATCTGGTCTTTCATATAAACTCTTCAGAAATAGTAGATAAGAAGGGAAGAAATTTTCTAGATGAGTCTTTAGAAAATTCTTTTGAAGATGCCTCATAATATCTGCAGAGAAGGGCTTCGCTCCGATACCAGCTGTGACGGAACCTCCCAAGTCATTAGGCCCACCTGCAGTTGTCCTTGTCCCACGGACTTCAGACAACCCTGTAGGTGCCCCTGAATCCCTCGACAAGTTCGGTATCTGCTTTTCTTACCTTTCCCAAGAGCGTTTCACCCGTCACGCAGACATTACAGATCATCGGAGATACGAAAATGCGGATGCGATTACATAAACTTACATTTATTTAAAAGTAAGACAAAGTTATATATTACAGACCAGGATATAGCTTATGAGTGCAGAGTAATATTATTACACACCAAGGGAGGCAAAACCCCCTCCCGGTAAGTTTCAAACAAAAAGTTTTTTATGGAGGAACCCTTCCTCCTGCAGCTCTATTCTTGGTTTTCTTCTTTTGGGACCACCTTGGAACAGAAACAACAAAAGTTTGTTGCTTCTTCACCTAAAAACAATAGGGAATAAAACCCTGAGTATGGAATTACTCAGCAAGACTTACCCGACTAAAGAAAAGACTCTCAAGGGTATGCTGGTTATCAGGGAGTCAAGGTAAGGTTTCTCAATAATCAAAAGACTCTATTTGCAAAAATGCTTACTAAAGTGGATCCTTAAAAGTCCAATTTTACTTGTCAGGTTAGGTAAGATTACCTATCTCTAGAGTTCTTTCTATCCTAGTTCAATCACTTGACCTGTACTAGCCAATTTCTTAGCACCCTTAATCTTTACTGGAGTTCTACGTGTAAGTCAGTGACCAAGTCTTCATAACCGCGAAGGTACGGTGATCCGAATCGATTATACTCAGCTGAGGATCCCCGATCACACGACATATGTAGCACTTAACCCTTGCATATGTCAACCTGCCACCGGGGTTCTTAAGACCAGATCAGGTTCACACCAACCGAGAGCACAGATACACCACCGTCCAGCCTCTTGCCACGGAGGGTACACGCTACTCTCGCCATCTCTCCACTCCCATTGCGTGGTATCTTATTATGGCCTTAGTCTGCCCGAGGCAAAGCTTACCCATGACGAGGCATGTGACTAGTTAAAGGGTCCTCGGTCAGCAAACCTACATCGAGACAGTCCTTAATCGACTCAGATGGAGACACTACACCGAGACTCTCTTCTCGTGCAAGTCAACCGCCCGGTCTTAGCTTAATCATTTCAACCCAAAGTTTGGTACCTGGCAGAGGTACATCTTTTCCGATGTTGAACCCATCATGGCCATGATGGATCCACCATCAAATTTTATTTTCAAAAACATCCCTCCCACTTTGCCACATCATCTTTTGTAAAAACAAAATCTTTTCTTTGCTAAAGCAAGACTAAGCATAGTAAAAACTTTTTATAAAACAGGGATTCAAGGGAAGGTAATCAAATTCAAGGAAGGTAATGCAGGAATTGTTTTATCAATCAACTCCTATCACCTAATGCATCAAGCAAGTGAGAAAGATTTTAAAAGAATTAAGGAGGTGGCAAATGTACCGGGGCTTTCCTTTGTTTATAGGTGAGTCAGGTTTGGATCCGCAGATATCAAAGTAAAAACAATTTCCTGCCTGATGTTCCGTAGGTGGTGGTGGTGAAGTCTTCTCTTCTTCTACTTCAACTTCTTCCTCGTTTTCTAAATATAACCATTATACATATAAGAATGAATGCCATGTAATGCTCATGAGAGTGCAAGGATAATAAGAGTTTATTATTTAAAGTCTTGAATGCAATTTTCTTTCACAGTTCTCCGAGAAACTAGGGTTTCTGGAGTCAACAGTGAAGTTCAAAGAGCAGGGGGCGGGGGTTTTGGGTTCTAATTATCAAACAAGGTCCAAATTATACCAAAATCTACCCAAGGCTTCTAAATGTTATTTTGAGTTCATATAAAAAGTTTGGGCATTTTTGGAATTATTATTGATTTTCTAAAAATCCAGAAGCAATACTTTAGCCTATTTTAAATGACCCAAAATTCCCTATTTGTTCTGAAAATCATAAAACTATTTTTATTAAATACTATGGAAAATAAGGAATCTAGGAAAATTGGTTTGACATTTTTAGGATTTTCTACAATTTCTTACAGATTTCCAAAGCTTGCTAGAAAAAGAAAAATAATGAACAGTCTCGGGCCGAATCCAGCCCAAGCCGGCCCAGCTAGGGCAGAAACGCACCCACGCGCGCACGCCTGCAGCAACTTTGTGAATAAGGCCCTGCAGTTTTGAATAACCCGAAGGAGTCCATAATACTATTTCAAACAGTCACTGACAGTTTACAATAACCCCCCCCAACGTTCTAACTCTTCACAAGTTGAGGCCCACGACGACGGCAAGCGTGGCAGAGCTCCGGCGAGCTCGTAGACCGACCGAATAGGGCAAGGATTGGCGTCCTCCGTCGGTCTAAACCAGATTCGGGGCCTAATGAATGTTTCCCCTAAGTTAATTTCATAAATGAGTAACCGAATGTCTCTGGCCACAGTGACCGTGGACATTGCGGATAGATGAATGTGTTCCCGGTGATTCATGGTGGTCCAGTTCAATTAAAGGGGCCGAGGAGCTTGGGGAGGGCCTAGGGACACTAGAACAAGCGACGGAGAGACTTGAACTGACCTGAGTTGAGCTGGCCGCGGTGAGGTGTTCTTCGCGGTGTATTCGAATCGGTTTGGGGGAAGTGGGAAATTCGAGCTCGCTGGTGATCGGCTGGGGGCAATACTAGGTAGCTGGGTGTGTGATGACCTTGCGGAGCTCGCGATGGCCGGGAATTTTAGTGGTGACGCGCGACGGTCGGAGGAGGGGAGGTCACTGGTGTGCGTGAATTCGTGTTCAACGTCGTGGCAGTCACTCCGACGATGGACAGCGGATTACAACGGTTCACGGCGATTCCATACGTGGCACCAAGTCGTGCGACGGCTGTCGCCAACGAGCTTTTCTGCTCAGGCCGCAAAGCAAGGGGGGTACGGCGGTGAGTCACTCGAGTTATCTCTAGGCGAATAGCTATTACCTGGCAGACTTATCGGGTCACCGGTGGCGTAAATCGCAACGGCGGAGGCGCGAATCGTGGCGGAGGTCGTCGGCGGTGAGATGCACGGTTGCTCTGATCCAATCCTAGTACTGTACAATGGCGAAGGATCTTCAGAGCGCCTGACAGACGAAGTTTAGAGCAGATTTTCACCTAATTCTTTGTGACAACATACCCAAGGCTCTGCATCAAAGTTGTAGTCCAATATACCATCTTCATCTTTGTTATAGTATTCCAAGACAAATTCTTACTGGATTAGCCACAATTTGTCTCCAAAGGTGATCCAATGCCACTGATCATTTAATCTTCAGATTGTTTTAGTCTGACAGCCCATCTTTAGGCTTACTTATCTCTAATTTCTTCTCAATAACTATGCTTACACTCTTAAGCAAAGTTGTTCTCCTTTCATAGAGCTACAAAGTTGATGTGGTGCCCTAAGGTGTATTCCTACTAATTTGAAAGTTATAAAGCTCCAAAGTTGAGCTTATAACACTGATTTCAGACTTAGCATAGAACCCAAATGGGGTCCTTTTTGCAATTAGGTCCAAAACCCAGGGTTTAGCTTACAAATCCACATATTTGTGAACCAAATGACTTAGGATACTTATTTAACCTGGTTTTTGCACTTTAGTCCAAAAGTGGACTAATTTTGCACTTAACCCCCTAGGGTTTGGTTTTAGGGTTTTCCAGGGTCCTCTTTAGGGTTTTTGGTATCTCAGGGGTGTAAATGCAATGCAGGTCCATCTTTGATAACATTTTATGATTATTTTACTTAATCTTTAGGGTTTTCTCTGTTTGGGTCCTGTTTTACCCTTCTAACCTTATCTAAGGTTGAGTACCCTACACTAGTGTCTCATTTGCAAAATGCCATACAATCCAACTTGCTTGAAATTTTTACCTAGTGAATGCATCCTAGGTGTGTCAAACATATGTAATGCCAATTCTTATGATGTTATGCTCAATTTTTAGTAACAGTAACACCAGGGGTGTTACACATTATGTCTTGGGAACCAAGTGTCAAGTGTATACGGATCATAAGTGTTTGAAGTATATATTCACTCAGAAGGATCTCAACCTTAGGCAATGCCATTGGTTGGAGCTTATTAAGGATTATGATTTGGAGATTCACTATCACCCAGGCAAGGCGAATTTGGTTGCAGGTGCCTTGAGTCAAAAGGAGCACGTTCATTCAGCTGTTGTTGCCCAGCTACCTGATGAGATTGTTGAGGATTTCAGGAGATTTAACCTGGGGATAGTTGCTCACACTAAAGGAGTTATTATTGATATGGAACCTACCTTGGAGCAAGAAATCCATAGAAGGATAAATTGGTGATGCTAAGATACAAGAGATTAGGGATCTGATTACTAAAGGTCAAGGTCCGGAATTCGTGGAAGATGAGCAAGGCACCATGTGGTTCAAGGACAGGATATGTGTTCCTGATATTGAAAGCCTTTGTGAGACTATTTTAAAGGAGGCCCATGACTTGGATTATTCTATTCATCCTGGTAGTACCAAGATGTATCAGGATTTGAAGCGGAAGTATTGGTGGTATGGATTGAAGAGAGATGTGGATGCACATGTGGCTATGTGCGATGTGTGTCAAAGAGTTAAGGCCGAACACCAAAGACAAGCTGGACCATTATACCCATTAAAGATACCCGAATGGAAGTGGGAAGAGATTGGTATGGATTTCATTTCTGGATTGCCTCGCACCTCGAAAGGATATGATTCGATATGGGTTATTATGGATAGATTGACCAAAGTGGCTCATTTCATTCCGGTCAAGACTACTTATAAGGGATCTCAATTGGTAGAGTGATATATGGCTCGGATTGTATCTCTACACGGTGTACCAAAGAAGATCGTTTCGGATAGAGGATCACAGTTTACCTCCAGATTTTGGAAAAGTTTTCATGAGAATATGGATACGAAGTTGAATTTTAGTTCGGCCTACCAACCTCAGACTGATGGACAAACTGAAAGGACTAATCAAGTATTGGAAGACATGTTGAGAGCTTGTGCCCTTCAGCATGGTAGTAGTTGGAACAAGAGTCTACCTTATGCTGAGTTCTCATATAATAATAGTTACCAAGCCAATCTGAAGATGTCACCGTTCGAGGCTCTATATGGTAGGAGGTGCAGGACTCCTCTATTTTGGACCAGACTAGAGGAAGACAGTTCTTTGGACCTGAACTTATTCAAGAAGTAGAAGAACAAGTACGTATAATTCGGGAGAATTTGAGGGTAGCTCAAACCAGGTAAAAGAACTAAGCTAATAATAGAAGAAGACCACTGGAATTTGAGGGAGATGATCATGTGTACCTCAAGGTGTCACCAATTCGTGGAATGAGGAGATTTAAAGTCAAGGGCAAATTGTCCCCTCGCTTTATTGGACCATTCTGAGTTTTTAGGCAAGTTGGAGAGATGGCCTATCAACTCGAGCTACCTGATAATCTATCAGATGTACATGATGTCTTCCATGTATCTCAACTTAAGAAGTGTCTCTGTGTCCCTGAGGAACAGTTATCAATAAAGGATCTTAGTTTTCAAGATGATTTGACCTACACAGAATATCCTATCAAGATTCTTGATACGTTGACTCGAGTTACAAGGAATAAAGTGATAAAGATGTGCAAAGTTCAATGGAGTCACCATGGAGAAGATGAAGCAACATGGAAAAGAGAAGAAGAGCTTCGCATAGATTTTCCCCATCTTTCCTCTAGTCCTTCCTAAATCTCGAGGACGAGATTCTTGTTAAGGGGGGTAGGATTTGTAATACCCAAAATTGTAATTAAAAAAAGAGAGGTAGTTATTCCTATATAATATTCCTCCCTTATGATATCATATGTGAACGACCTTATTTAAGTGGGCACTTAAAGTAAATGACATCTAAAAATAATTTGTGCATCATGCCGAGGTTTAATTGTTTGTGCATTCACTCATGAAGACAATGATAATAGAAAAAAAACTAAAGTTGAAATGGGCATTAAACCTAATTTGGAAATTAGGATTTGGAGAAAAGAAGAAAGGATGCTATAAAAAATACTAAAGGAAATAATCATATAAATAATTAAACCTCCTTTCATACTACTAAGTTTATTTTGAATATTTAATTTGAGTATAAGTTCACATCACTGTTTAAATTCAAATTTGAATTTTTGAATAAAGGGAGAAGAAATCAGAAAAAGAAAAGGAAAATAAAAAAACAGAACCAACTGGGCTCGGATAACTCATTTCAGCCCACTTTCCCTTCTCCCACTCGCGTGGCCCAGCCATTTTCTCCTATCCTGTCGGCCCATTTGCACTTCTTTTCTTTTCTTTTTTTAGACTAGTGCCACTGGCGGGCGGGCCCTGCTGCTCAGCTGCGTGCGTCCTCCCTGCCTATCACCGCCAGGTGGGCCCGTGCTCACTGGTCGTCCTCTTCGTTCGTCGTTGATGAAGCTCAACAAACCTGGAGAAAATCCCGCGCAAGATTCTCGCTAACGAAACCATCTCACCTCGGGCCTATTAATGCTTGGACCTCCATCGCTTCTCCTTGTCACCGGCCGCTAGATTTGCTCCCAACCGCATGCTGCGCCTCTGCTCCTTCACCGACCCATGGTAGGATCTATCACCGGAGCCATGGTTGGCTTCGCCTCGTGCTTTTGGTTCGCGCCGACGTAACCTGGAGAGTGTGTGATGCGGCTGCAACTAGCCCTCTGGCCTTGTGCGGTGGTCAAGAGAATCGCTGGCACTCGGGGATGTCGGCCATGGCGTCCACATGGGGGTAGATCACCATCGCGTCCACCTGGGTACGTGCGTGCACCCTCGTCGCGTGAGAGAAAGCACCGGGGAGGAAGCCGATGTGCGCATCACCGATTCGCCGTTTGCTGTGTGGTGCTTGTGCGGAGTGGTCGGGATATCTGGGCTGGACGTGTGGTAGCTCGGTGCGGTGGCTATTCTTCACCGGGGAAACGGTGATTGCTCACCATCGTCAAATTCGCCGCGGGGGATCTCTTGGATGCGCCACCCTCAATAAGAATCCTTCAACTGGTTCGTAGCATGCTAGCGATTATGGGAATCGGATTGGGGAGTCTGTGTTGCGTGTTTGGGGAACACTGGATGCGCGACGGCGATGGTCCGTCGCGGGAGCAATGGCGCGCCGCCGTGGCTCGGCGGTGGGTGTGGGAAAGGTCTCTGGACCATTGGATTTCACACCAACGGTCACGATTAAGTTGCTGGCGTACCACTTCGAATAGTTGATCTGGGCCATCGGTTTGATCGGGCGGTCAGGAGTGACCCATGGTCTAATTAAATCATGTCCGTTCGTGTGGGATCGGACGGCCCGTAGTTGCCGATACCCCTTTGATCCCGTACCTTTGCATATGAGCCCTCACTTTTTTAAGAAACCAACCCGCCATCCCCGGGTGTAGGAAGATTAGCGCGGTTAAGTCCCTAGAATTTATAACTTAGACCCTGTGCTCTTTGGAAACCATATCCTCACTCCAGAGCCATTTGGAAAATTCAGAATTAATTCAGAAATTGATTTCTAGTAGAAAAATAAATACAGGAACTTGTATAATTCATATTTAATTCATTCTAGCTCCAAATTAATTCATTCTAGTGGCATTAATTTTGTTTTAATATTGTGTATCACCTAATACCTCTGTTTAACCATGAAACTTGAACTAAAATTATTCACATGAGTTATGCTATTCCAAGTACTCAATAACTTCATAAATTCATAACTCACAATCCGTAACTCCGATTTAATCCGTTCAAGTTGCGTTAGTCTCGTATAAACATTTATTATGCAATAAAAATATTTATCATACCATGTCTCATTATTATATAATTATATCGGTATTTAACTGATGTTGGTTAGTCTGGTTAAACTGCTTATAAACTACTAGAATATGATCTATGGTCACTTTATAGCTTAGATTTAAGTTGAGATAATTATTTACAGAATAACCTCTCATATGATTTATATTAACCAATTTATGATATAGTTTAATATTTTAATCACATGAATCCTCTATAAAATCATAACTCCTTAGTCATAACTCCGATTTTAGTGGTTCTTGTTCCCACGATCTCGTAGCAACGCGTAAATTATTATTATTCAGTTTGTACTTATGTTTGGTGTGATCTTAATTTTGTCTATACCAAGTCTGTTTGTAATGCTACAACTAGCGCGAGGACACGTGTCTCTGAAAAGCAAGCTGGTAACTGGAATCTCAAGTGCTAGGCAAGTTGTGCCCTTGATTCACTTTTGTTACCCAATAATGTTCTTTATAATCATTTACCATGTATAGGTTTAATTTTGATGGGACCCGATAGGTCACCCTAGATTGTTTATCTCATTACCTTATTTACCCCTGAATCACTTGGGTAGTTTGCTATTGCTTTATATGGTTTTGGGACAATCATTTATTATATCCATGTTCCAGTTATTATGTTATTTATTTATGTTCATGACAAGATCATTATATTATTGTTAATTGGAAGATGGAGTTTAACTTGAGAAACACGTGCCACCACAAGGGAGGAATGGGACCCCTTGGCTAATTAATTAGGAAAGCTAGTGGAAGACTACCTTACCCCGAAAGGGGCAAGGGCAGTAGGGGAGTTGCATGCAAGGAGGTTCTCGGGTTGATTTTGCTGCGATGGCGGTCAGACGGGGGATTCTTGCAAGTACTCTTCCCATAAACTGTAGCAGGTTTTCGGAAGCTAGTGGAACTTTGTAAAGGCCTCATAGTGGATCCCTAGCCATTCACCTCGGTAGTGTCTAAGGGCCTAGCTAACCCTGGCGACATGGGAAACACGACTTGTGGGTAAAGGGTACAACCTCTGCAGAGTGTAAAACTGGTATACTAGCCGAGCTCACGGTCATGAGCAGCTCAGGACTCTCTGATGATTAATTTATGGAACTTAAATTCAATTTGTCATTTGCATTTGCATGTGTTTATTATTAATTTTGTTCTGTTATTATTATTATGGTTTGGTATTTACTTACACTTAGTAACTGCTAATAAAATTTTGACCAACTTATAAAAGCAATGCTCAGCTTTAACCTCTATTGTTGATCAGCCTTACACTTCATGAACTCCCACCTTTGGTGAGTTTGTGCCACATTATTCCCCACAACTTGTTGAGCTATGATCATGTGTGAGCTCACCCTTGCTGTCTCACACCCCCCCACAGGAGAGGAACATGTGGTTCAGGAGGAGCCACAAGGCGGGGAGTTTGATCTGATCTAGGTCGTCGTCTCCCAGTTGACTTTCTGGCGCCAAGGATGGATTTTAGATCCTGTTATATTTATCTTTTATTTTGTAAGACTTCTGCTATGTAATAAATACTCTGATTATTGTGACATTTATCTCTATACACTCTGTATTATATATGTTGTCTTCTTTGGCGCATGTATGAGATGCACCCTGCTTTGTCCCTTAAAGCCGGGTGTGACACCCGCTTCATCCAACCTAGTTCAACCCATGAGAGCTGAAGATCCTTAGATTCTTGAAGGTCGCTCGGTCTCTACGAGAGGAGAAAAGAAGGCTTGGGAACTCCCAGAAGGAGCCATAGTCTTGGAAGGAATGCCAGTCTTCCCTCAGGCTATTGATAAGCAAGAGCACCCCGAGTCCCCCCAAGGTCCCCCGCCAGAGTTGTTTGAGCCCCTCACCTTGATGAAGATTCTAGCATCGTCCCGTGAGATCAAAGGAGAAGCTGCAAGCACCCCGCCAGCACCGTCGCCCTCTCAGGAGCTACAAGAGCCAGACCCGCTTGAAGAAGAGTTCAACCCCGTCTTGCCACCTCAGTCGCCACCAGAAGAAGTCATCAACATCAGCTCCCTCTTGACCCATCCAGGAGATGTCTCAGATTGACGTTGTGTGCTAGCCTCACCAGAAGAGAAGCTGCCTGGTCTGAAGTTAGTTATGCCCAGTCCTCTGCATGCATTGGGTAGTGAAGTTTTTCTTCACATTGGCTAGAGCCCTGCATGCATGAGAGGTGATCATGTAGTCTCGTGTTTTGAAAAACTCTAATTGTGTGGCCCCCTAGGGCATTTCAAAATGAATTTCGCTTGATGTTTTCTTCCCTTTTATGTGCATATGTGATGCTTTAACGTTAGTGCTCATAAGTTACATTTAGCATAGTTCTCAATTCAGGAGCCAAGCAATAGTAGTTATGCTTAGCCCCCGAATCTGAGTAGTCCGTGCTTTGGAAAAACTCTATTCTTCCCTTATTCAAAACATTTGATTTGTTTGTGCTTATCATTACTGAGCTTGTGTGTTTTCTTTCGTTTTAAGAAAGGTTTTCTCTAAAAACATAGATCACAAATTAGAGCTAATCCTCACCTTATGCTTCCATTCTCATCTTAACCATTCTCAAGAGAAAAGCACCTTACCCAAGAAGATACCGGGAAGCTTACCATTGAAGCCTGGAATAAGCTACAGAAGAAACATGTCTAGTCGCTCAGTCAAAAGGACCGACCGTGAGAATCAAAGCACTGCCCCTGAGTCAAAGCAAACAGAAAAAGAGGACAAAAAGAGTTATTACCATATAGAGAGGAAAGGATTCTTGGAACCAGAGACCACAAACATTAGGGTCATTGACCCCACCACTCACCCGTGCCCCCCGCACGCGTGCCCGCCTCCATGCGCACCACCACTGCCCCATGCCCCCCTTTTGCAGCGCACCCACCACCATTACCGCTAGCAACACCATCCCCCCTCCATCGCACTTGTTGCCTTGTGTCACCTGCTCCATCACCACCACTCCGCAACCGAGCACCCCCACTCGCCTATAAAACCCCCCACCAGCTCCCTCAACTCCCATCTCGCTCAAAGCAAAGCACACTCCAGATAAATCCCCTCTGCCAAATCGCAAGCAACTCCATTTTCTACTCCCTCGCCCCTGAGATCACAATGCTTGGTGATTCTTGGGTTGAAGACTGTTGTACATGGTTCATAGTCTTCGGTTTCCTCCTCTGTATGATGGTAATAATCTTTGATAGAATCCTCCAGTGGGAAGAGCAAAGAGAAAGAAAAGGATAGTGAAAAGTGATAGGAAAATAGTGAAGAGAAGATGAGAAGAAGGTTGTCCCAGAATCAACCCTGCGTCAGTCATCACTCCGCAGCCTGATCAAGCAGCAACAGCAGAAGAAGGCCCCGTAACACCCTTGTTATGAGGTACTTCAAGGAGTTCAAATCCCCAAGATTTAAGAGATCTACCCTCATTCTTTTTAAGTGGGGTAGTGTTCCAGCAAGAGTCCTGCTATGGAGTAAAAGAAGAGGCCTGTAGCAAGCTTGTGAAGGACCAGATCATCAAAGCATATAAGTTTCTAGATGAGAAGTGGTCACCCAAGTTTTGTTGATGAAGCACCAGAAGACCAATCAAGGAAGGAATCCATGTGGGAGTTTGCAAGAGGAAGGTTTGTGTGTTGGCATCGATGCTTCTTCAATAAGCTAGCTGCCAAGCAAAACCTGGAAGCCTGAAGATGATCCTTGAGTAGCCAGAATCAGCGTTTGCAATCAGCAACCGGATGCTCCTCAAAGGCCAGATTTTGTTGAAGTTCCATGTCCTCGAAGAGTCTGCAAAGTGAAGATATGTAGCTGAAGTAAAGCTATACACATAACCCTTCTAAGCCGAATCTCGAGGACAAGATTCATTTTAAGTGGGGTGGATTTGTAGCATCCCAAAAATTCAAATCTTGAAATTTTCTCAAACTCGCTCTAAATTCAAAATGAATTTCAAAATTTCATTTCAAAATGTTTGTTTGCGAGTTGATATCAACAAATAAATTATAGTGGTCAATATTCTCTCCAAAAATCCTCCTCAAAATATCCTACAAATATTTCCCCAATGATCCCCTTCAAGTTCTTTCCAGAAATACTGCCTAGATATTTCCCCAGTAACCCCCCTCAATTTCTTTCCAGAAATACTGTCCAAATATTCCACCGATACATCTCCAAGTATTTTCCTCTTGAGAAATACCTTCAGAATCATTTTTCAAGTCCCTAGAAATATTTTCTTCATAACTTTCCTCATGCTCATACGTATACGTACGCCTCCGGTGTCATACGTTGAGCTCTACAAGCTAATTACACTCATATAAGACAAATCCATGCTAATCTCCCACTAATCCTCTCATCCTCCCACTAATCCTCTCATCCCTCCCCCTAATCCCCCACCATGGCTATAAATAGAGGGGCAAGGGCCTCCTCTCATCCCACCCCAAGCCATTTCATGGCAACTCTCTCCTCCCCCCCACACACGCCCACTCCATGCTCCACACAAGCACACACTAGCACAAGGATCGTTCGTTCGTTCTTCGATCGTTCGACCCCTTATTCTTAGTTTGTTCGTTCGTTCGTCCGATCGTTCGATCGTTCGTCCGATCGTTCATGGTTCGTTCGTTCGTTCGTCCGATCGTTCGATCGTTCGTCCGTTCGTTCGTCCAAATAATCTTTTTCCTATCGTTATGCTGCCGAAATTCCGATCGTTCGTTCGTTCGATCATTCGATCGTTCATCGTTCATTCATAGTTCCTATTCATCGTTCATCGTTCGTTCATAGTCCCTATTCATCGTTCTTCTAGATAATCTTTGTCCTACCATTATGCTGCCGAAATTCCGATCATTCGTTCATTCGATCATTCGATC
This sequence comes from Zea luxurians, assembly GCA_029449295.1. Lineage (NCBI taxonomy): Eukaryota > Viridiplantae > Streptophyta > Magnoliopsida > Poales > Poaceae > Zea > Zea luxurians. The sequence continues at coordinate 2,127,326 of JAOPSE010000139.1, read as the reverse complement.
GTTCATCGTTCGTTCATGGTTCCTATTCATCGTTCATCGTTCGTTCATAGTCCCTATTCATCGTTCTTCCAGATAATCTTTGTCCTGCCGTTATGCTGCTATTGGGGGCCTTCGGCTTCCGAAGGTCCTCAAAAACGAGATTTGACAATGTTTCTGGAGTATAATACATGAACAGGTATCTTCAGACATGGACTCTTCGGACAATTGCTGCACGAAGAAACACAAAGAGAACGAAGGATGGAGCAGAGCCGAAGCTGTGCGCAAGGAAGCTTCGACATGATAGCGGAGAAAAGGAAACCGACTTAAAAAGGAAAAGACTATCTAGACCTCCATAGATTATTATAGAGTTGTTATCAAAAGCAAAGGACCTGGATGTAATTTTACATGGGCTGCGACCCGTGCTTATAAATAGGTGAACAGTACTCCCGTACTGTTCACGATGACTTGGCATTCGCTTTTGCATCACGCTTGTACTTTCCTTCAAGCTGAAGGTACAAATGTAACTCAATATTGTTCTTATCCATTCATGATTATATAATAAACAATATATGAACGATGTTGTATGATTATTCGTGTTATTTCTCATGTTTCATATGCTTTGTCTCCCATTAATATACGTTGTTGTGATGAAGGTATGTCCTTCATGACCTTCGTCTGAAGATCGTTATATCCCTAGGGAAATAACGCTTCGAAGGACGAAGGGTGTTAACCATTAACCTATTTCTGTGTTGCCTTGTTCTTAACTTATAGCATTTGAGAACAAGTCCCCAACAGCTACCGAAATTCCGATCGTTCGTTCGTCCGATCATTCGATCGTTCGTCCATTCGTTCATAGTTCCTATTCATCGTTCATCGTTCATTCATCATCACTATTCATCGTTCATCATTCGTTCACACGAACTATTCACCATTACTATTCACCATTACTATTCATCGTTACTATTCACCATCGTCACTATTTATCACCACTATTCACCGTCGTTACTATTCACCGAAACTATTCGTCATCGTTACTATTCATCATCGCTACTATTCATCGATAATATATATGGTACCTTTTTCGTCGTTACTATTCATCGTTACTATTCATCGGTCATCCGATCACCCCAAATTTCAACTACTCATCCATCATGCTGTCCAGTCCACCTAAGACCAGCCAGACCCATATTCCAGTCATACGAACTCCGGTGACTGTGATTTTCCTTCCAGTGGGAACTCCCCATCTGGTCACCCATCCCAGGTTTCTCCAAGTTGAGCATGCTTAACTTTGAGATTCCTTCGAACCAAGCTTCCAAACTCAGATTCCAATAATTCTTGTTTCTAAATTCTTATCGAATTATTCCCTATCCAACCATGTCATCCCTTAAGCATGGTTCATGTTCTAAAAAACTCCCAAAATACTCTTGTCCCATATTCTGCCTATAACTCTCCTGTTCATACTAAGTCAGACGATTCATTCATCACTATTCTCACCAACAGTGAACTTCACTGTGCTACACCACATACACCCAGCTATAAATACACCCAGCTACCCTCTCCCTCTCCACACACACTCAACACCCTCAACCAAGGCAAACACCCCACCCACTCAGTTACTCCGGTCTGCCGGCTACACGCATAGTGTCGCTTCGCCTCCAGTCCACCCTCCTGGTAAGCACCTCTGCTCCACCACTAGTAGTATCTCAACACCACATGACATAGATTCTACTCAAGACTCTACACATCCATATATCGCTATTCTGACTACTATACTAAATATTTGTTGGTATACTTGTTGGTTTGTATGTTTGCTTGTTCATGTTGCATAGTTATCGGAGCATTCGTGCCGTCTCGTGGAGGCTAGATCTGCAAGTCTACGCCAGGCAGTGGAGCTAGAAGCCAGTTCCGCGAGCTCCCCTTCCCCCTTCGCCGGATAAGCACGGCAAGCTCACTGGATCCCTTTAATGCATAAATTACCTATGTTTTTCAACCACAACCCTCAGCCTGTTATTTTATGCATGATATGATTTTGAGACAAGTTATTATGGCCACCCAGCCGCTTGCCGCAATCAATCCTTGATATATTTGTTACAAATGATTTGAGAAAAGGTGTGAGTTTTCAAAAGAAAATGCTTTTCAAAATGTGTATGATGAAGGGTTTTCACCCTTATCACCTTTGAGTAGGGATGATCAGGGACTCCCTGGTTTAGGGGAGGGCCTAAGGTGATGGCTCAGCTGGTTTAGGCATGAGCAGAAGGATTGTCCCCTCATATAAGGACCGGTTTGTCATCCTTCACTACCTATACTCATGATAAGTACAACCACTCGAGACTGTGTGGGCAGTCACTCAATCTGAACTCGTACGGTTCAAACCCCAGGGTTATGAAGGCTAGGGAACACCGGAAGGATAAGGAGGGGGAATGTTTTGTCCGGTTTTCTGCGCTCTGAGGGCATTGCTGAGAATAAGGCCCTGCAAAAGGAATGTGATGATAAGAAATAAACACACGAATTTCTAACCACGCAAAAAGTTTATTTTCTCACCTTTAAGCTGTTATATGCTAAGCTGTCGGCTATTTCATCTTTTGACAAAACTGAAAGCCCATCTTCTAGAGTTGGGAATCCGAAGCTTCTTGCCATCTCCCGGTAGACGGAGATCTCCTTGTTGTCTGGGAGACAATACAAGAAGTCTTCTTCTCCGCTGCCATTGAATATCAACGCCCCTTTCGGATATTTTAATTTCTGGGCATAATGATGAGCTTCTCGTTTTTCTTCATCAGATAGTATTTTGCCCGAAGCATGTCGCACAATATAATCAGGCAATTTGAAAGATGCTTCGGGAGTGGAAGAAAGAGTTTTTTCAGACAGAATTTGCTTTAAAGTTTCCTTTTTATTTTCTCCTTCAGTCTCCAAGGATTTTTCTTTGGCGCACTCTGAAGATCCAGTTTTGATTTCAGCCTAGTGCTTTGTAGCTTCACCTCCAGAAGTTTTTGTTTCAATTTGAGCTTTTTGAGCTTCGACAACTTTTTTCAGCGTGGAGCTTGAAGACTTTATTATCTCCAGTACATCCAAAACATTAACCATCCTTTTCCTTTTGGGGGTCACAGCTGGACCCTTCTGAGTCTGTGGCACTCCAACTTCCGCTGAAGGGCTTAAAATTTCTGATATTTTTCTCCCTTAAGTTTTCGACTCTTCAGCTCTTTCAGCCTTCGATGTTGCAGTCAGCTCTTCAGCTTTCTGCGCAGATATAGATTTTTTGGCTTCGGTAGCCGAAGGAGCCTCGTCAAAAAACTCGGGCAATGTGGCCGGCTCTATGTAGCGTGGCCGGTGCGTAAGAACCTTCACCTTTTTTATCTTCGGCGCCGGCTCACTAAGAGCGGCCGAAGCAACTTCCTTCACAGAAGCTGTACCTTTTCTTTTTTCACCCCGTGTCGGGTAACGGTAATTAGGATAGACGAATCTAATAGCATCAAAAACACTAGTCAGCTGTTGGTGACTTGTTCTCAAATGCTTCGGATTAAGAACAAGGCAACATAAAAAGTGTTAAATGATAAGGTCCTTCGTCCTTCGAAACATTATTTCCCTTTGGGATATAACGCGCTCCGGACGAAGGTCATAAACAACATATCTTCGTAAGCATGATAAATTACAACGAAGGACTTATGCATAACATGAATAGTAATGTAAACATTTAAATTTTATCACAATGTCATTTCTATTTTATTACTATGTAAAAATAGAAATGACTCCAAATTACAAATGTACCTTCGAACTGCAGGAAGGCAGAAGTACAAGAATGACGCAAAAGCAAATGCCAAGTCAGCGTGAACAGTACGGGAGTACTGTTCATCTATTTATAGGCGTGAGACACAGCCCATACAAAATTACATTCATGTCCATTACATTTGCTAATGACTTATGAAAATCTGTCAAGGCCTAAGTAGTCTTTTCATCTTTAAGTCGGTTCCCCCTTTCTGCTATCGCGACGAAGCTTTCCTGCGCACAGCTTCGGCTGTGCATCATCCTTCGTAGAGCTTGGTAATCAGCCCGTCCTCCATTTCAATCCCCCTTCGTCTGGTTCAGGCTTCGTCCTGACCGTACTTCATGTTCACAATTCTGAGTCTGAAGGTACCTGTTCATATAATCCACTTGGCAAACATTGTCAAATCATGTTTTTGAGGACCTTCGGAGTACGAAGGCCCCCCAACAGTAGCCCCTCGCAATATTAATTTGTTAATGACAAATTCAGATTGCGATATGGACGAAGGCCTTAAGCCGAAGGTCCGAAAAAACACCTTCCCTTTGCTAGAATAGCAACATTCACTGACAAGCGGGGTCTTTCAATTTTCAACGCACTGGGCGTATAAATAAGATCATAACGCAAACTCATTTTGGTACTCTCGCTTGCCATCTGCCTTTGCCCACTAAATTTTTAGCTCTTGCGCACTAAGATTTGCTGATATTTTGGTTTTGAAGCTTCGGCTTGGAAAACAGTTTTTTAGTGTTTCCGAAGATGTCTGAAGATAAGAAGGTCGCTGCTGAGATGAAGCTGAGCCTTGACGAAGAGAAGAACTTGGGGTTCCTTATAGCGATGGCAGAGACCAATACGGAAAAAATTACCAAGGAGATTCTGGAAGGTCTGTCTGAAGATACTGGTGACAGCGACAGTTATGATGTAGAAAGTGGTGGGGAAGAGTCCGAAGATCGACCATGGCGGCCAAGTCACACGGTTTTCGGGAAAACCACTATTAAGCAGAGTCATATTGATAATATGAGGGGGCGGTATTTTCGAGATATATCTATTATGAGGGCTGATGCTGGAGAAAAGACTTCTCCCACCCCCGAAGAAGATGAAGTCGTAATCTTCCGAAGCTTTCTCAAGGCTGGGCTTCGATTCCCCCTAAGCAACTTTGTTGTTGAAGTCCTAAAAACATTTCAAGTCTACCTTCATCAAATTACTCCCGAAGCTATCATAAGAATGGGGATGTTTGTCTGGGCTGCGAGAAGTCAAGGTTTAGAACCAAATGCTAAAAGCTTTTGCAACATTCATGAGTTGTTATATGAGACGAAGCCCTGGGGGAAAGAACAATATCACAACAACTTTGGGTGTTACAGCTTCGGTGCCTGCTCCGGGTCAAGCCGCCCTGTGCCAACCTTTCGGAAGAGGTGGCCCGGAGCCTGGATGACAGAGTGGTTCTATGTAAAGAATGACTTAACAGCGCAAGAAGATGTCAAGAATATCATTATGCGCCCCATCTGGCAACGCTTCGGACTTCGAAGGCCGAAGGTTGAAATGGATGAAGCAGCCGAGGAATGCCAAAGAGCCTTCGGCGTAATCTGCTCTTTCATTGGGACAAGGGACTTGGTCCAAGAGCATATTGCCTTCAGGGTGTGGCCACTTGCAGGAAAGTGGGAAATGCCGAAGGAGACCATCAAAGAGTCCGACGAAGGCGGACTGGTCAGACTGAAATACACATTCAAATACGGGGATAAGTTTGTTGAACCTGATGACGACTGGTTGAAAAGCATTGAAATATTAAGTGACGAACTGCTTGGGGCATATTCGAAGGCCGAGAACACTGCGTTATCAGCAGCCTTCGGAGGCCGAAAGAAGAAAAGGCTCAACCGGGTATTTGACGCAGTCGGGTTTGTCTACCCTGACTATCACTATCCGGTATTGGGTCGCAAAAGAAAAAATACTTCTCCTGCGACAGAAGCTACCACGAGTGCCACTAGTGAGCCAGCGCCGCAAAGGAAAAAGATGAAGGTGCTCACCCACCGAGCGCGTTTTATTGAGCCGGCCACAGTGCCAGAATTTATTGGTGAAGTCTCTTTGGCCTCTGAAGCTACAGAACCAGCTCCAGTGCCGAAGATAGAAGAGAAAACTGAAGCGCCTTCAGCAGAAAAAGTAGAAAAACCGAAGATTGAAGGGCCAAAAATATCGGAAATCTTAAGTCCTTCAGCAAATGTCGAAACAATAAAAAAATCAAAAGGGCCCATTGGTGACCCCAAAAAGAAAAAGAATGGTGAACGTACTAGATGTCTTGGAGGCAATTAAGTCTTCAAGCACAACTCCAAAGAAGACTGTTGAACTTGCTGAAGCGTCTACTGAAGCTTCGAAGCAACAAGCTGAAGCTGAAGCTGGGCCTTCAGAGCCCACCAAGGAACAATCTTTGGAAACCGAGAAAATATCAGAACCAGTTTTGGTTGAAGAAATTGACACTGCCGCCCCCGAAGCTCCTTCCAGCATATGCGATTACATCGTGCGACATGCTTCGGGGAAGAAATTATCTGAAGAAGAGACTTATGAAGCCAATCACTATGCTAGAGAGTTAAAGTATCCGAAGGGGGCAGTAGTGTTCAATGGGACACATGAAGATGACTTCCTATACTGCCTCCCTGATAACAAAGAATTATCTGTCTGCCGGGAGATGGCTAGAAGTATGGGGTTCCCGAAGCTCGAAGCTGGATTATGTGCTATGACGAAGGAGGATCTCGCGGACAGTCTTGCGTACAATAGCCTAAAGGTATGGGAATTAAGCGCTTGAAAACTTTTTAATTCGTAACTCATTCTTTTATTCTTATACCAACTTTTTTACATATAGGGTTTAATCCTAAGCCACGCATTAAGAGCACAAAAGAGTGCCGAAGATGAGAGCTATGAAATTGCGTTCAACAACCTTCGATCAGAAGTTATTAAACTGAGAAACGAAGCTCTGGAAAAGGATAAAATTCTGCTTACATTGGTAGATAAGGTAAAAAAGGACGAAGCTGCTTCAATGGTCCAGGCCGAAGCCCAAAAACGTGAAATTAAAGATCTTCAGAAACAGCTGGCTAGAGCTAAAGAGGAACGTGTGCTTGAGGAAACAAAACGAGAGCTTAGTGATCAGTTGGTCAATCATTTAGAGTTAAGTGTTAAGGAGCTTCGTGCATCCCAGAGGAAATGCTATGTTAAATCTATAGAATGCGTCAAAAAGATAAAATCCAGCTTCGCCAGCGTTGGCGCCTTTTCTAGTGAAGAGAATTTCTTAAGAGGCAATCCTGAAGGTCCACTGGACTGGATCAGTCACGAAGCAGAAGCCTTCGAGGAAATCCTGAGCAGCCGCGGTAACATCTGCGCTTTTTCAGGCGCCAGAGGAGTTGCTGCTGTTTTGGAGAAGAAAGGTTGTGAACATGTAAAATCCTTAGCTCAGTCCGAAGCTGCCCTGTCCTCTGAAGATATCAAAGACCCTTCGACCGAAGCAAGCATGGTTGGCGGTAAATTCTTTACTGATATCTGGGACAACGGCGGCCGAGAAATGGCGCAGGAAATTATTCAAAGGAGTGAAAAAGGCATCCATGATGCTAGGAAAGTGACAGAAGTTGCCGAAAAAAGTACAGAGCCCGAAGGGCAAATAGGTATTAATTAGTCGTTCTTGTTGTGCTGTAATTTTTATTTCAAACTTTGTTCGCGGTTTGTGATAGTAATGTAGACATATTCCCTTCCCTCAGAACCTACTGGATCGTCTGCTGACCCTCACACGAAAGAGGATGACGAAATTAAACAAATGGCCGAAGCTATCATGGATAAAGTTGTTGAACAACTTCTAAATGAGGCTGCCGAAGTAGTACTAAGAGAAGACTAGATGGCATTAGAAAGAACATTTGAAATGTGATCTATGTAATATTTTGTACATTTGAATGTAATATATAAGTTTCTTTTCATTATTCAATTCTTTACGATGCATGAAACTTTACATACGTACCGTTTTTAAGCCTTCGGCGAAAAAACACCTTCCCTTCTTTTCATGCTTCATGAAGATAGAAAAACTTTTATGCGTCACAAAACCCGTAGCGCTCTGATGAAAAATATCCAAACTTCGTGAGAACATTTTCCGAAGCTATATTCCGAAGATTTTTACTTTCTCAAAGCACTCTTCCGAAGGTTGATACTGTCCTCACTTCTTTTGCCATATGCAATATGATGTATGATGCTTATGCTATGCAAAATGATGTGATGATGTTATGTTATGTAGATGAATTTGATTCCGAAGATACACACATATCCCCGTGAAACACACAATCTTTTACTGTAAGCTCTGCATTCCCTTAGGAACGTCTTTGGAGCTTCTTCGCCTTTTACTTAGGCGGTATCAGCGTTGACTTTTCGCTGTAAGCTCTGCATTCCCTTAGGAACGTCTTTTGAGCTTCTTCGCCTTTTACTTAGGCGGTATCAGCGTTGACTTTTCGCTGTAAGCTCTGCATTCCCTTAGGAACGACTTTTGAGCAGAAAACTTACACTGCGCTCCCTTTGGAACGGCTTTTTGTGACTTCATCAACTTACTCTGCGTTCCTTAGAACGACTTTCTGTTGCTTCGAAGGATTTTTAATAATTCGAAGGTCCTCCTTGTTAACGCAAATTTTTTAAGCTTCAGCAACTTAAGCCTGTGGAGAAAATAGGTTTTCCTCGTGGGAAACAACGAAATTATTACATGAAAACTAACAATGTTCTTTGTTACATAGAAAATAGAACTGAATAGAAAAGACTGCTATCAAAGGTAGGATATGTGTCAATAAATGTGCTTCAACTCTGGCACAGTGCTGTTGACTGTGCGAGCTTCGGATTGTTCTCTGAAGTCCCTTTGGTGTGGGGCATATTGACTCCCTTCTGGCTGTTGACCTTGTTGCAGTGGAGGTGGAGGCGGAGGCTGTTGCCAGGAAGCTTGAGGTTGACTTGCCGAAGCTACAGAAGCTGCAGGGTGGTTGTCTATGTATTGTGGGATGTAAGGCGGATGATACGAAGCAGTATGCATGACCTGCTTCGGCTGAGCTTGTTGCGCTGCAGCTTCGGCTATTTCCTTTTGCTTCTGGATTGTAACATGGCACGTCCTGGTGGTATGGCCCTTGTTTTCTCCACAGAACAAGCAAAACAGTTTCCTTGGTTGAACTCCAAATCTTCCACCGAAGCCCCTGGCGCCTCTGCCTCTTGGAGCTGGTGGCCGGAAGAAACTTTGCTGTTGCCCCGAAGCCTGTGAGGAGCACTGCGGCCTGTTCTGCTGACTCCCCTTATCATCATTTTGAGTAGAGTTGTGGATGGACCTGACATGCCTCGGATAGAATCTTCCTCCGAAGCCCCTGGTCATTTCAGAAAATCTGAAAGCCTCCTCCCTTCTTTGGCGAAAATCATTGTCGGCACGAATGTACTCATCCATCTTCTGGAGCAGCTTCTCCAAAGTCTGAGGAGGCTTCCTGGCGAAGTATTGAGCTGAAGGTCCAGGTCAGAGCCCCTTGATCATGGCTTCGATGACAATTTCATTGGGCACCGTTGGTGCCTGCGCCCTCAAACGTAAGAACCTTCTGACATACGCCTGAAGGTATTCTTCATGATCCTGAGTGCACTGAAACAAGGCTTGAGCAGTAACCGGCTTCGTCTGAAACCCTTGAAAGCTAGTTAGCAACATATCCTTCAGCTTTTGCCATGAAGTAATCGTTCCTGTTCGAAGGGAGGAATACCAGGTCTGAGCAACACTCCTGACAGCCATAACAAAAGACTTTGCCATGACTGCAGCATTGCCACCATACGAAGACACTGTTGCTTCGTAGCTCATCAAAAACTGCTTCGGGTCTGAATGGCCATCGAACATGGGAAGCTGGGGTGGCTTGTAGGATGGAGGCCAAGGTGTAGCCTGTAGCTCAGCGGACAGGGGAGAAGCATCATCGAAAACAAAATTTCCATGATGGAAATTGTCATACCAGTCATCTTCGTTGAAGAAGCCCTCCTGATGAAGGTCTTTTTGTTGAGGCCTTCTGTTCTGCTCGTCGTGAGTAAGATGGCGAACTTCTTCAGAAGCTTCGTCTATCTGCCTCTGCAGGTCAGCTAACCTGGCCATCTTTTCCTTCTTCCTCTGCACCTGTTGATGAAGCATCTCCATATCCCTGATCTCTTGGTCTAGTTCATCCTCCTGAAGCGTCGGGCTGACGGCCTTCCTCTTCTGGCTTCGGGCCTCCCGAAGAGAGACGGTCTCCTGGTTGGGGTCCAGCGGTTGCAGTGCTGCAGCTCCAGTCGCTGAAGCTTTCTTCGGCGCCATAGCGAGGGTCTATGGCTTCCGAAGGTGTTCAAAAAACTCTAAGTGGAGGTGAGTTCACCCACGGTGGGCGCCAATGTTGGTGACTTGTTCTCAAATGCTTCGGATTAAGAACAAGGCAACATAAAAAGTGTTAAATGATAAGGTCCTTCGTCCTTCGAAACATTATTTCCCTTTGGGATATAACGCGCTCCGGACGAAGGTCATAAACAACATATCTTCGTAAGCATGATAAATTACAACGAAGGACTTATGCATAACATGAATAGTAATGTAAACATTTAAATTTTATCACAATGTCATTTCTATTTTATTACTATGTAAAAATAGAAATGACTCCAAATTACAAATGTACCTTCGAACTGCAGGAAGGCAGAAGTACAAGAATGACGCAAAAGCAAATGCCAAGTCAGCGTGAACAGTACAGGAGTACTGTTCATCTATTTATAGGCGTGAGACACAGCCCATACAAAATTACATTCATGTCCATTACATTTGCTAATGACTTATGAAAATCTATCAAGGCCTAAGTAGTCTTTTCATCTTTAAGTCGGTTCCCCCTTTCTGCTATCGCGACGAAGCTTTCCTGCGCACAACTTCGGTTGTGCATCATCCTTCGTAGAGCTTGGTAATCAGCCCGTCCTCCATTTCAATCCCCCTTCGTCTGGTTCAGGCTTCGTCCTGACCGTACTTCATGTTCACAATTCTGAGTCCGAAGGTACCTGTTCATATAATCCACTTGGCAAACATTGTCAAATCATGTTTTTGAGGACCTTCGGAGTACGAAGGCCCCCAACATCAGCCTCTTCTTTTTCCGACCACCGAAGGTTGCTGGTAGCGCATTATCTTCCATCTTGGAGTATGGCCCAAGCAGATCATCGCTTGTGGCTTCAATACAGTTCAGCCAATCATCATCTGGCTCGATAAATTTATCATCATATCTGAAGGTGAATTTCATCCTAATCAGCCCACCTTCGTCAGGCTTGGTAATAGTTTCTTTTGGCATTTCCCACTTTTCTACGAGAGGCCATACTCTGAAAGCTATGTGCTCCTGGACCAAATCTCTTGTCCCAATGAAGGAGCAGACTATGCCGAAGGCCCTCTGGCATTCTTCGGCTGCTTCATCCAATTCCACCTTCGGTTTCCGGAGTCCAAAACGCTGCCAGATAGGGTGCATGATGACATCTTTAATATCTGCTCGTGCCTTCAAATCGTTTTTCACATAGAACCATTCCTTCATCCAGTCTTCGGGCCATCTCTTCCGAAAAGTTGGCACGGGATAGCTTGACCCAGAGCGGGCACCGAAGCTATAACAGCCAAAATTGTTATGATATTGCTCTTTACCCCAGGGTTTCGTCTCATATATTAGCTCATGTATATTACAAAAGCTTTTTGCATTTGGTTCCAAGCCCTGGCTCTTCACGGCCCAGACAAAGATTCTCATTCTTATAATTGCTTCGGGCGTAATTTGATGAAGGCAGATGTCGGGGACCATAATTAGGGGTACCCCCAAGACTCCTAATCTCAGCTGGTAACCCCATCAGCACAAAGCTGCAAAGGCCTGATGGGCGCGATTAAGGTCAAGGCTCAGTCCACTCAAGGGACACGACCTCGCCTCACCCGAGCCCAGCCTCGGGCAAAGGCAGCCGACCCCGGAGGATTCACGCCTCGCCTGAGGGTCCCCTCAAGCAACGAACACACCTTCGGCTCGCCCGAGGCCCAGTCTTCGCAGAGAAGCAACCTTGGCCGGATCACCACGCCAACCGACCGTATCGCAGGAGCGTTTAATGCAAGGATCGCCTGACACCTTATCCTGACGCGCGCTCCAGTCGACAGAGCCGAAGTGACCGCAGTCACTTCGCCGCCCCACTGACCGACCTGACAGGAATACAGCGCCGCTCGCCCTGCTCCGACTACCGTGCCACTCGCCAGAGTGAGGTCGACAGCGGCTAAGTCCAGCCTCGGGCGACATAGGAAGCTCCGCCTCGCCCGACCCAGGGCTCGGACTCGGCCTCGGCTCTAGAAGACGACGAACTCCGCCTCGCCCGACCCAGGGCTCGGACTCGGCCTCGGCCTCGGCTCTGGAAGACGACGGACTCCGCCTCGCCCGACCCTAGGGCTCGGACTCAACCTCGGCCTCGGAGGAATCGCCGCCTCATCCCAACTCAGGTTCGGACCAGCCACGTCGCCAGGAGGGCCATCATTACCCTACCCCTAGCTAGCTCAGGCTACGGGGAACAAGACCGGTGTCCCATCTGGCTCGCCCCGGTAAACAAGTAATGATGACAACTCGCATGCTCCATGACGGCGGCAGCTCCCAGCCTCTTATGTCAGCAAGGAGACATCAGCAAGGACCCGACAGCCCCGACAGTTGTACTTCCGCAGGGCTCCAGCACTCCTCCGACGACCACGACATCACATGAACAGGACACCAAAACCTCTCCGACTGCCACGACGGCATGTACTTAGGGCTCTAGCTCCTCCCTGCTAGACACGTTAGCACACTGCTACACCCCCCATTGTACACCTGGGCCCTCTCCTTACGTCTATAAAAGGAAGGTCCAGGGCTCCCGTACGGAGAGGTTGGCCGCACGGGAGAACGGGCTGGCGTGTAAGGCCCTCGCTCTCTCTCTCTCTCTCTCTCGCTCCCGCGCGGACGCTTGTAACCCCCTACTGCAAGCGCATCCAGCCGCCCTGGGCGCAGGACAACACGAAGGCCGCGGTTCCTCCTCGCTGTTCTCCCCCTTCGTGTCCCGTCTCGCGCCGACCCATCTGGGCTGGGGCACGTAGCGACAATTTACTCGTCGGTCCAGGGACCCCCCGGGGTCGAAACGCCGACAGTTGGCTCGCCAGGTAGGGGCCTGCAGCGTGTTGACGAACAGCTTCCCGTCAAGCTCCAGATGGGTAGTCCCCAGCAACCTTTCCAACCCAGGACGATGCTCCGTTTCGGGAGTCTCGAGTTCATGTCTCTCGACGACATCTACGACATGGTACTCCTTCTTCCACCGCGCGACGACGACAATGGCGGCCGTTAGCCCGCCCGCTGGCGGCGGAATCGATGATGTATTCCCCACGTGGTGGAAGAGCAACGTTCAGTTCTGTCTCGTCGCCTCCCCCGCCAACGGAGGAGGAGGAGGGGCAGGCATGACCAAGCAGGGGGCAACACCTCGTCGGCTGTCGAGCGAGACGACGGCGCCGGCGCCCCAGCGGGGGACATGCCGGGCGTTGACCTCGCGTCGGAGACAAAGACGAGCGTCGTTTCCCCGCAACACGCCAACATCGAGCTGACGGATGACGCCAGCACGCTCGTGAAGGGCTTGCTGGGCGTCGCCCTCGTACCTGAGACAATGGTGCAGTCCGCCCCTGACGTGACTTTGCCACCACCCGTCGATCAAGAGGTACCGTCCGTTTCGCATCCCATGCCTTTCAGATTCAGCTTCGATCCACCAAGCGACCCCGCTTCGGTGGAGGCTTTCGCAAAGGCATGTCCAAACCCTCCGGGGTACCATGTGCGGTCACCCTGGGACAGACTGACGGTCGTCTCGACCTACGGGCCCTCGGGTTCCGAGGAAGATGACGAGCCCGACTCTGGTTGGGATTTCTCCGGGCTTGGTAACCCCAGTGCCATGCGGGACTTCATGACCGCATGTGACTACTGCCTCTCCGATTGTTCCGATGGTAGCCACAGCCTCGGCGACGAGGACTGTGGCCCAAGTCGTGAATGTTTCCACGTCGATCTAGGGGGTCTCGGCGAAGGCAACCATCTTGGTGTGCCAGAAAACGGCGATCCCCCTAGGCCAGCGCCTCACGTTGACATCCTTCGGGAGCTAGCTGTGGTCCCAGTCCCTGCGGGGGGTCAGGACGCACAGCTCAAGCAAATCTGCGAGATGCAGGCCAGGCTCAACGAGGAGGCAGGAACACTTGCGCAACCTCGGCTGAACCTCAGACAGGAGTGGGCAGGCCGAGCTCCGGCCGGAGAAGCACGTCACCTGACCTAGGACGTCCAACACCGCATCACCGATGATACCAGGCCAAGACTGCCCCGGTTTCCAGTGGGGTCGGCCAGAACCTGGCTGCAGCTGTGATACTTCTCTGAGCGATGCCGGAACCCTCCACCACCGAGGGGCGGTGTAACACCCGGTTTTAAGGAACAAAGCCAGGTGCATCTCATACATGCGCCAAGAAGACAACATATATAATAACAGAGTGTATAGAGATAAATGTCATAAAACATCAGAGTAATTATTACATAGCGGAAGACTTATTACAAAATAAAAGTATAACCATAAAACGAACTAAGGATCGTCGGCGCCAATGTCGACTGAGAAACGCCACCTAGATCAGATCGAACTCCTCAGTGTTAGGCGGCTCCTCTTCGACCACCTGTTCTTCTCCTGTGGGGGGGGTGTGAGACAGCAAGAGTGAGCTCACATACGATCATAGCTCAACAAGTCGTGAGGAATAATGTGGCATGAACTCACCAAAGGTGGGAGTTCAAGTAGTGTAAGGCTGATCAATGAAATAAAGGCTAAGGCTGAGCATTGCTTTTATAAGTTGGTCAAAATTTTATTAGCAATTACTAAGTGTAAGTAAATACCAAACCTTAATAATAATAAAGAACAGTAATAGTAAAATAATCCCAAATGCGATGCAAATGTCAAATTAAATTTAAGTTTCATAATTAATCATGTGAGGGTCCGAGCCGCTCTTGACCGTGAGCACGGCTAGTATACTAGTTTTACACTCTGCAGAGGTTGCGCATCTTTACCCACAAGCCGTGTTACCCATCTGCCAAGGGGTCATGAATCCCATACACCTCTACCGAGGAAGCGAGGCAGGGTAACACTACGAGGCCTTTACAAAGTTCCACTAGCTTCAGACTACCCGCTACAGTTTATAGAAAGCTCCAGTGCAGGGTTCTTGCCGACCGCCATCGCAGCAAAATCAAACAAGGACCTCCCTACACTGACCACTCCCCTACTGCCCTTGCCCCTTTCAGGTAAGGTAGCCCTCCACTAGCTTTCCTAGTTAATCAGCCAAGGGCGTCCCATTAAACCCTTGTGGTAGCACTGTTTTCCCGGGTGGTCGCTCCATGTTCCCATTAATTTAATGATCTTAACATGAACAGCAATAATAACAAGATAATAACAGAATAATCATGAATAGTGTATCTCCATACCCAATCCACATAAAGCAATAGCAAGTACTACCCAAAAATATTTCGGGGGTGAACAAGGTATAGAGGTAATCAAAACTGGGGTAACATAAAGGCTCCCATCAAAATTAACCTATGCAGATCATTAAAATTAATAAGAACATGGCTGGGAAAAGTAAGTGATCAAGGGCACAACTTGCCTTCAATAAGCTCCTGCTCAGCTATCTCTACTTGTTGAACCTCAGTTTCCACAGTGGCTTGCTCGTCTATTCGCATCAACACAATACATACATAGTATAGCCAAAATCAACATCACACCAAACATGTAAATAAAATATACAGTAAAAATCTACACTTTAAAATAAAATCATAGGAACTGGAATCACTAAATTTGGAGTTATAGTATTCAAGTTATGAATTTCCTAAGGTTTAATGTGATTAAAATAGGATTAGATGAGAAATTAATTTTCTAAATGTTTTTATGTCAAAACAGAGATACTAAATGATAGAGAATAATATTACAAAATTTTAGAAACTGGAATGGAGTGATTTGGGGCTCACATGAATTTTCTACAATTTAATCAAGTTTCTGCATTTAAATTTGTGCTAAAAACCATTTTCTAAATGATTTTCCCTGTTTTATCATTTCTCTGGACTGGGCGTCATTTTCTGGAAAATGCAGGGGGCCTGGCGCAAGATTCCCTAGACTCAGTAAATAGTGAACGTGGACGGCGGGTTCTATTCTGTAAAATCATAGGGTCTCTTGTGTAAAACGTCACCGCGAAGGGGGTACGGTGCGGTTGGGACCGTCCGATCGATAACCGACGGCGGTGATTAGATTTAGGTTTCCCCGAACCGGTAAGCTGTCGTGGCCGTTGGATCGGTGATCTGCGGCCCCGATTTAAAATACCTCAGATCGTTCTGCATTCGTCAGATCAAGATCGGACGCTCCACAACGATTCGGACAAAGGGCTAAGCTTGATCTAATCGGGACCGTTCGATTCCCATCCGACGATACACGTGTATTTCCCCCCAATCACCGCACAGCCAACCGGCGGTGCGATAGGACTCGCCCTCACGGCGGAGCTCGCCGGCGAGCTCCGCAATCTCTGCACACACGTGGCCCTTTGCAACGCGGATGGGTGCTATCCCAAATTGAGGGTTTGGCGGAGATAGGGGAGGGGTCATTACCGTGAGCGATGTCGCGACGACGGCTAGCCATGAGCGACGGTGGAACACGTTGGTACGGCGAGAAATCGGCGGTGATCTTGGTGGTTCGCCCTCTCGTGAAGGCTTCGAGCACCCTTCCTACAACGCGACGAAGCTTACTGGCTCGCCATCAAGGCCTCAACGGTGGCAACGGCGAGCATCAGCGGTAGCGGCAACCTCACTCTCCTCTCGGTTCCTCCCCTGACGCCGGTGGCAGAGGCCAAGTAGTTCTCGTGATTGAGGGCTAAAGGTCAGCGATCTGCGCAGGGATTTATCCCCCCTCGGGCGGACGCCGGTTATCCAGCCCCGAGCGGGTCAGGCGCCCGAGGATTCCGCGCACGCGCAGGAGAAATCGCTGTTTCTGTTGAGGAAGATGGAGACGAGCTCAACGCGGAACACACACGATGACCAGTGGGCCCCACAAGTCAGCGGGTAATAAGCGCAAGCGGCTGGTGGCCTGACAGAAGGGCCCCAGGTGTCGGCGCCAAGCTGTAAGCGGACCGCGCGGCAGAGGAAATGGGAGTTGGGCCGAAATGAGGTCTAGGGCCCAGTTAGGCTAGGTTTTCTTTATTCTTTTCTCTTCCATTTTTTTTCTCCATTTTCAAATCCAATTTGAGTTCAAGTTTAAATTCAAACTTTGTGAATAACTTGTCCTCAGTTTGAATTGTATAATTTAATAATATAAGTGTGAAGGATGTTTA
The DNA here is from genome assembly GCA_029449295.1 of Zea luxurians. Classification (NCBI taxonomy): domain Eukaryota; kingdom Viridiplantae; phylum Streptophyta; class Magnoliopsida; order Poales; family Poaceae; genus Zea; species Zea luxurians. The sequence goes on along the minus strand of JAOPSE010000139.1, from coordinate 2,110,221 downwards.
TTCTGATTTTTATTTTATTTTATGTAGTATTTTTCTTAGTTCTTCCTTTCTCTTAATTCAAACCCTAATTTTCAATTTAGGATTTAAGCTTTCTAGTAATTATTATCTTATTATCATTGACATATTTTTTTCATTTAATGCACAAACATATAACTCCAGCATGATGCAATTTTTATCATCTGTTTGAATTGATCTCTAAATTTTGTGTATGTTCTTTTTAATATGCAAATGAGACACATCAAATAAGGGAATCACTATATACTCTTTTATACAACTTTGAGTGTTACAGGCGGCGTATCCAGGGAGAGCTCAAGAACCTCCTGGAAGATGCCGCGGTCCGACGGGCCGAAAGCTCTGCCTCCCGAAGGCAGGGGTACCCCCCGGAGCATCGCGCCGCGACTTCCGGATTCGTGCGAGAAGCATCAGTCCACACCGGGCGCACGCGCAACACGGCGCCTGCGGCCCCGGGTCGCCACGGCAACGAGCACCACTACCGCAACCGTCAAGCCCACCTCGACGAAAGGGTGCGCCAAGGCTACCACCCCAGGCGTGGCGGACGCTACGACAGCGGGGAGGATCGGAGCCCCTCGCCCGAACCACCCGGTCCGTAGGCATTCAGCCGGGCCATATGACGGGCGCCGTTCCCGACCCGGTTCCGAACCCCGACTACCATCACAAAGTACTCGGGGGAGACAAGGCCGGAACTGTGGCTCGCGGACTACCGACTAGCCTGCTAGTTGGGTGGAACAGACAATGACAACCTCATCATCCGCAACCTCCCCCTGTTCCTCTCCGACACCGCTCGAGCTTGGCTGGAGCATCTGCCTCCAGGGCAGATCTCCAACTGGGATGACCTGGTCCAAGCCTTCGCCGGTGTTGGGGGCCTTCGTCCTCCGAAGGTCCTCAAAAACATGACAATGTTTTCCAAGTGGATTATGTGAACAGGTATTTTTGGACTCAGAACTATGAATATGAAGCACGGCCAGGACGAAGCCTGAACCAGACGAAGGACGAGCGTAGCCGAAGCTGTGCGCAGGGAAGCTTCGTCGCGACAGCAGAGGGGGGAACCGACTTAAAGATGAAAAGACTGCGTGGGCCTTGACAAATTTCCATAAGCCATTAACAAATGTAATGGACATGGATGTAATTTTACGTGGGCTGCGTCCCGCGTCTATAAATAGATGAACAGTACTCCCGTACTGTTCACGCTGACTTGGCATTGGCATTTGCGTCACGCTTGTACTTTTTACCTTCTCTCAGGACCGAAGGTACATTTGTAATTTGTAATCATTTCTATTTCTCTGTATTAATAAAATAGAAATGATTTTATGATTTACATTTCATGTTTTATATGAATCCTTCGTTATTACTTGTTGAATTTACGAAGGTATGTCTCTTGTGACCTTCGTCCGGAGCTCGTTATTCCCGAAGGGGAATAATGATTGATAGGACGAAGGGCCTTAACATTTAACACTTTTTATGTTGCCTTGTTCTTAATCCGAAGCATTTGAGAACAAGTCCCCAACATTGGCGCCCACCTCCGGTGAACTCACTTCCACTTCGAGCTTTTTTGGACACCTTCGGAAGCTATAGACCTTCTGTCACACCCGTTTCTAAGGGACAGAGCCGGGTGCATAGCATATGTGTGCCAGGATCTATTTCCACACATATGTTGATGTCACAAGTGTAATATATCAAAAGAACAATGCATAAAAGCATAAATAACTATTACATTAACATATTACACTTTGAACAGACATAATGTCTTAACCTTTATTCATCAAAGTACAGCGAAACAAGGACATCCATCCACAGGAAGATGACCGGGGGTATCACTAGACTAGCATCCATGGAGCTCAGCATCGTATCTTCATCTGCAACTTCTGATCAAAATTAAGCAAGGGTGAGCTCACTTATGGTCGGGGCTCAGCAAGTGGGGGAAAAACTAATGCAGATATAACAAGGTGAGGCTGAGGTTGAGCAGTAAGCATTTTAGTTGGTCAACATTTTATTATCAACACCTGATTACTAATAAATGTGAATCCCAAGTATTCCCATTAAACAAAGGTATAAGAGTATATCAAAAACATTTAAGTGAAACCACTTAAGCAAACCATTGGTAGATCATCGGATCTCGATTTATTTCCATCTTCAAGTTCAATTATCATGTGAGGAGTCCAGGCCGCTCATAACCGTGAGCACGGCTGATATATCAGTTTTACACTCTGCAGAGGTGGCGCATCTTTACCCATGAGTCGCGATTCCCTTCTAGCCCGGGTTAGCTAGACCCGTATTCACTTCCGAGGTGAATGGCCAGGGTCTCACTACGAGGCTTCTCCCTAGAGTCCTCATTACGCAAATGCTGGAAATGGTCAAACTGCATAAGGCACACCTACCGTAACCAACTTATAGTCCGGACCACAGGGTAAAGCTTTGGGAACTATGCCCGTATCCAATCTGCCTGAGCCGGTACTATAAGCGCTTGCCAGATGCCCCCGTTCCGGTCGACCACGACCAACACCCAACATAAGACTTCCCTAGTTATTTAGCCAAGACCAGAGCCATGATAGTCCTCATGGTAGCACTGTTTTCCCGGGTGGTCACTCCATGTTCCAATTAATATGCAATAATCTTGTTTAATCGTCGGATTAACAACAATAATGTAACTTACCATTTGGAACATTGATATCATCAGTTGGAGTAACATCATAAAGTTAAAGTTGTAGCAATATCATAGCTACTAGATTAAATCATAAACCCGGGTTAACAAGGAATAAGGTTGGAAAGGTTAGGTATATCTGAATAGGTAACCCATCAAATTATGCATATATATCAAAGAATAAACTTTATTAAATGTATTGTTTGGGATCAAACAGAGTATGCAGAGGGAGAAGTCCACTTGCCTTGCTTATTGAAAACTCGAGGTTCTTCCACGGATCTGAATAGATCTTGATTCTTAACTACTAGATCAACCACTGAATATCACACAAACAAACAAGAAGAACAAACACCACTCAATAACATACAACATTCACCATACGTAAAGCTAAAAGAAAGCCTAACGAAAAGAGCGCTCGCTTTTCAAAAACATTACACGCAAGGGTTATAATAAAAAGGTATTCTTTTTAAAAAAATGTGTGATCTCTACTTTATAAAACAAGACATGAGCTTAAAAATATCTTAATTAAATATACAAATATTAGGTTTACTAATTTAATCTTTTATAAAACGTCATATGTGATATGTCTAAGATTAAGGGTTTATAAGACGATAAAACATGTTATAACGATATTAAACCTTTTTAGAAAAGATATAAGTTATATATCTAAGGTTAATGAGTTATGAAACACATTATTAAACATTATTTTTATAACAAGCTCATAAATAGATTAAACAACTTTTTATGTGAAAAGATCATAATTATATTATTAATCACCTATTTAAGACGAGTTAGGTTATGGGCCTTAAGTGGATTTTCATGTAAAAGATAATAAATAAATAACTATCTTTTAATTTCATTAGAAAACACATAGCCTATATTATTATATTCGGAGTCAATATATAAAGTAACATTTTAAGTTATAAAAGAACTTAAACTCTTATTACTTTATTTTATCCTTTAGGAAAAACTAAGTGATCCGTATATAATGTGAACTAAATTCTATGGAATCATTAATCATGCCATAAATCTAATTAAGAACAAATTGACTATATGTTTAATTAATACATTATGATAAAGGATAATTAATCTCTTAATTATTTTTAATTCTATTGGGAACAAATGATCTAATCCATTAAAAAGGAAACTATGTTCAGCAATATTTAATTTTTCATTTTAGTTATGTGGACGAATTAAGATATATATTAATATTATTAGAAATTCTTATCTAACATACACATATTTAAATATAAAATACTTGAGTATAAAATCTAAATCAACTTTTATGGAAAAAGATTTACAATTATATTTTAATGTTATTGAGAAACATATGGTCTACATTTTATTTTAAATTTCTACTTAAGGAAGCCATACTTAAACACTTATAATGAACATTGTTAAATTATGAAAACATGACATCTATTGAAGGGGTCATTTTAATATTTTTTTTATAACAACCGTAGTTTAAATTAAATTATGAAAATAAGTGAACTGTTAGAAACACTAATTAAAATGCTTATTCTATAATTAATGAAACTAACAAACACATTTCTATTTTATTTAGGTTCCAATATACATGTTATCAACAAAAACTGTAACAAGGATCAAAACATAATTAAAGGTAGACTAGGTGGGGTAGCTAATAAATTTGTATTTTTTGTGCACAGATATCATTATAAACAACTATATATTATAAAAACACAAAGGCTATAATTAATTTGAAAACTATAGATTATAACAAACATAATGCAGATTAATTTACAAAAACATGTAAATTGTTGCAACTATAAAATTAAGCTGATTAGCGCACTAACATAAAACTAACAAAACCATTTTTTTATTGGAATTATAATTATTCAGTTAAAGAAAATACAAACGTCGCAGGGATCTAAGCGATATTAACTATAGAAATCGAAGGGTAGCTAAAAAAATAGACCTCGTCTTGTACCTTCAGCGCGTGGCCATGACACATGGAGCAGATCGACGGTTTCAGCGGTGTGGACGAGATGGGCGCAGGGACGAATCTTCCTGGCGACGATGACGGTGTTCGGCGTGACGAGCTAGGCGTAGAGGCTCTGTCGACGTCGCGGCAGTGAACTCCGATGAGGTTCGCGGTATGAAGCACGAGAAACTACGACAAGTATGTTGGGCGGTGCTTGGCACAGCAAGCAAGGAGAGCGGGGAAATGGCATCGAGGGCTCGGCTGCGGATTTTATAGAGGAGATGGAGGGAAGTGAAGGGTCGACCGGGGAGGGAGAGAGGTGGTCGGTCTTCAAGGCTGTCGTTAATGGCGCAGAAAATAGACAGGTTAATGGGAAGAGAAACTGACGGATTAAGGGGAAGAGGAGAGAAACGGACGGGCGCATTGAAGCTCCATGAACGCGGTGAAGAAACGGCCGGCTGCTCGGCAGGGCGCGGTCGGGGAGGCTAGCGGCTCGGGTCCTGGCGTCGGGACTGAGCAGCGAGGTCGGGGTTGCGCGCAGGCTCGGTCGCGGGTCCTTGGCGCGGTCGACTGCGCGGGGCTTCGTTGGGTCCTGGGAGCGGCCGGGTCGGAGGGCGCGACGAGGAGGCACAGAACCAGCAGGTGCGTTCAGCGAACCAGAAACAGTAACATTCGAATAGAACAGAAGAATGGAGAAAGAGGAAAGGATGGGTGCTGACAAACGGGTCCCGCGTGTAAGTGATAGAGAGAGGGAGGGAAAGAGTCAATGACACACTAGGCCCACACGTAAAGGAGACATGTTGCTGCGATACGGGTTGTACTAAGCGATTTGGCTGAAAAAAAAAGTCGAGCGTGGGTGCCATTTTGTTTTTGTTTTTTTTATTTTCAAATACTTTTGTCCATATTCAGAATATATATAAATGTATATATTCCAAGAATTAGGATAAATCCACGATACCGTTAACAAAACATTTATTATCCAAAAATATTACTTTTAACAATTCATTATTATTTTATAAAATGAGATTTTTCTCACTAACTTAAATCCAAAAATTGGGTACATCAAACAAAATTTATGCTTCGGCATGAATGCATCAAACACTTGACAAAATTTTATCTATCAGAAATAATTGAATTTAATTATGTCATCATTTCATTATTTATAAACATAAATATTTTTCTTTCGATTGAAAATTAATACATCAAACTGGGCTGTTTTCATTTGATGGATTTAGGGTGTTACAAAATCTACCCCCTTAAAAAGAATCTCGTCCTCGAGATTAGGGAAGGCTAGCAAGAAAACAATGGTGATATAGGGTTACTCGTAGGTTCTTGGTTCACATTGAACTCTTCTAAACTTAAGGAACTTCTTCATTTCTTCGCTTCGCAATGACTACTAATCAAGCGATCTTCATCATCGTACTTATAACTGGTTGGTCTTCTGGATTATTGTTTTGGGTCTTGCTCGTCAGCTTTCTTCTCTAGTCGGTCCAGACGCTTCTTGGGGCATTCGCGAATAATATGTTCTTCATTTTTGCAGTAGTAGCAAGCACCTCTTGCCTTGAGTTCTTTGCGAGTCAACTTTGCTTGACCAACAGGGGATGAGGGTTGATTGGGTGTCTGTATCACATATAGTTGAGCCTGACTTGATTCTTCTGTTTCGGTATCCATGTGTTTCAGGGCTTTTGCTTGTGGTTGAGGTGGACTACTCATATATCCAAACATTTTTCTATTCCTTTTGTTGTTCTTCACGATGTTGATAGAAGTTTCTGTGCATTTTGGTTCATATCCCATGTCTGGAGACTGAGATAGCTTTATCTCGGGGGTATCCGGTAGTGAACTCTTCTCAGGACAGTGATGGAAGTAATGACCTTCACGTCCACATTGATAGCAATACTTTCTTGAAGTTATTTCTTGACTTTTTTCCATGTTTCCATTTTTGTTTCTTGGACCTGATGCGACAATGAGGCTGAAACTGTGTGCAAGTAATAGTCCATCCATCAATGTAACACTCATGTGTTTCTTCTTGGGGCTGGGCATCCTTGTGATGTTTCCTTTTTGGAATACTTTGCAATTCATCAACTGACAGTGCATTAGGTATGAGAGAATCTGCTATTAGTTGTTCTTGGGGAGACATTTGTCTGTTTATGCCAGAAAATAAAATCTGGTTCTTCTGTTTTGTAGTTTCACTTTCGTTTGTACTGATCTGGCGACAAGGAATTCCATAGTACTCACAACAACAACATGTTCCAAGATCATTTGTCTGTTGGTGTGCATCCTTTTGTTCATCAGTTGTTTCATTCCTAGTGACGTTTCGACTTGCCAACACTTGCTAGTATGAGGAGGTGAGTTGCGATACATTCTGTATTACAAGAGCTTGTGCATGTAACAACTTATCTAAGTCAACTATTGAGGGTGATGTTGTGGTTGATGTCATATGGTTATCGGTAGTCTGCTCATGTGCTATAAATTCTGCTAAATCAACTTGTTGGAGTCTAGCTACCACTTGAGAAGTTGCTTGCAAAAACTGTGCATGCGCCTTCTTGAACTGTTCCATCTGATCCTTAGTTGGAGGAGTTGCCAACACAATGTATTCTTTGCACTTAGTGACCTCACTTGTAGTTGACATTCCAAGGATTGACATCTGTATGGGTATGGAAGAATGGAAGGGACGAAAGGGTTGAGCAAAGACAGATTATAGAGAGCAGAGAAAACCCATCTATCTAAGGTTTTTCCTAGCTAACTGATGTCATTGTGGACAAAAGTCACACAGTACACCAACAATCATTTCAAAGAAACAAATCAAACATGAACACAAAGGACAATGAATTCAAGCATACCAGCACAACACAATCCAATTCTACTCATTCAACCAAAACAAACGGTGAGACAAGGTTTGGAATAAGAAAGATATTATAATATCAAGGAGTTGGGTAAGAATTATCAAGGAGTTAGACAAGACATATTTGTTGGTGGCCAAGAGTGAGATAAGATAACCATGAACTATTAAAGTGAGGACAAATGATACAAGCAAGGATATGTAGTGAGTTAGGGAGAAAGCATTATCAAGGGGAAAAGTAGAGAGGCAAAGGTTTAATATATATCAAGGTAGATATTGCACAAAGGGGGCAATACAATGGTATGAAAGCAAAAGTGTAAGAATTTAGTAGGGAGAAATCATTATCAAGGAGAAAAGTAGAGAGGCAAAAGTTTATATTATATCCATGGGATCCATATTATATCAAGGTAGATGTTGCACAAGGGTGGCAATACAATGGCAAGACAACAAAAGTATAAGAAGTCAAGGGTTATATAGCAATATTAGGGATTAGAAAACCACTTATAATATAATATAATATCGCCATTACCGATCTAGTCGAAAATCTTAATACTAAAGAACAATCCTATCAACCTAGCCAAGAAGTCAAATAATAGATCCACGGGATCCATAACAAAACTTCTTGCAGAGTGGGGATAAGATAGAGAATAGGGCATCGTCGATAGCTTCGAGAGGGTTTCTTCTGGTAAACTTCGCTTCAAGTTCCACAATCCTAGCTTGATCATCTTGCAATGCTTCTCATTAGAACCTTCTGATAGACCAAAAATCAGACAAGAAGGGTTGAAGATAAAAGAGACGAGTTTTTGTATAAAGTACATTTTTATGGAGAAAAATATATCAAGCTTGAAAGACTGACTGGGCTTTCCATTTCTAACTAATCTAGCGACCTACGGTCACATTGCTTTGATACCACTTCTGTCACACCCGTTTCTAAGGGACAGAGCCGGGTGCATAGCATATGTGTGCCAGGATCTATTTCCACACATATGTTGACGTCACAAGTGTAATATATCAAAAGAACAATGCATAAAAGCATAAATAACTATTACATTAACATATTACACTTTGAACAGACATAATGTCTTAACCTTTATTCATCAAAGTACAGCGAAACAAGGACATCCATCCACAGGAAGATGACCGGGGGTATCACTAGACTAGCATCCATGGAGCTCAGCATCGTATCTTCATCTGCAACTTCTGATCAAAATTAAGCAAGGGTGAGCTCACTTATGGTCGGGGCTCAGCAAGTGGGGGAAAAACTAATGCAGATATAACAAGGTGAGGCTGTGGTTGAGCAGTAAGCATTTTAGTTGGTCAACATTTTATTATCAACACCTGATTACTAATAAATGTGAATCCCAAGTATTCCCATTAAACAAAGGTATAAGAGTATATCAAAAACATTTAAGTGAAACCACTTAAGCAAACCATTGGTAGATCATCGGATCTCGATTTATTTCCATCTTCAAGTTCAATTATCATGTGAGGAGTCCAGGCCGCTCATAACCGTGAGCACGGCTGATATATCAGTTTTACACTCTGCAGAGGTGGCGCATCTTTACCCATGAGTCGCGATTCCCTTCTAGCCCGGGTTAGCTAGACCCGTATTCACTTCCGAGGTGAATGGCCAGGGTCTCACTACGAGGCTTCTCCCTAGAGTCCTCATTACGCAAATGCTGGAAATGGTCAAACTGCATAAGGCACACCTACCGTAACCAACTTATAGTCCGGACCACAGGGTAAAGCTTTGGGAACTATGCCCGTATCCAATCTGCCTGAGCCGGTACTATAAGCGCTTGCCAGATGCCCCCGTTCCGGTCGACCACGACCAACACCCAACATAAGACTTCCCTAGTTATTTAGCCAAGACCAGAGCCATGATAGTCCTCATGGTAGCACTGTTTTCCCGGGTGGTCACTCCATGTTCCAATTAATATGCAATAATCTTGTTTAATCGTCGGATTAACAACAATAATGTAACTTACCATTTGGAACATTGATATCATCAGTTGGAGTAACATCATAAAGTTAAAGTTGTAGCAATATCATAGCTACTAGATTAAATCATAAACCCGGGTTAACAAGGAATAAGGTTGGAAAGGTTAGGTATATCTGAATAGGTAACCCATCAAATTATGCATATATATCAAAGAATAAACTTTATTAAATGTATTGTTTGGGATCAAACAGAGTATGCAGAGGGAGAAGTCCACTTGCCTTGCTTATTGAAAACTCGAGGTTCTTCCACGGATCTGAATAGATCTTGATTCTTAACTACTAGATCAACCACTGAATATCACACAAACAAACAAGAAGAACAAACACCACTCAATAACATACAACATTCACCATACGTAAAGCTAAAAGAAAGCCTAACGAAAAGAGCGCTCGCTTTTCAAAAACATTACACGCAAGGGTTATAATAAAAAGGTATTCTTTTTAAAAAAATGTGTGATCTCTACTTTATAAAACAAGACATGAGCTTAAAAATATCTTAATTAAATATACAAATATTAGGTTTACTAATTTAATCTTTTATAAAACGTCATATGTGATATGTCTAAGATTAAGGGTTTATAAGACGATAAAACATGTTATAACGATATTAAACCTTTTTAGAAAAGATATAAGTTATATATCTAAGGTTAATGAGTTATGAAACACATTATTAAACATTATTTTTATAACAAGCTCATAAATAGATTAAACAACTTTTTATGTGAAAAGATCATAATTATATTATTAATCACCTATTTAAGACGAGTTAGGTTATGGGCCTTAAGTGGATTTTCATGTAAAAGATAATAAATAAATAACTATCTTTTAATTTCATTAGAAAACACATAGCCTATATTATTATATTCGGAGTCAATATATAAAGTAACATTTTAAGTTATAAAAGAACTTAAACTCTTATTACTTTATTTTATCCTTTAGGAAAAACTAAGTGATCCGTATATAATGTGAACTAAATTCTATGGAATCATTAATCATGCCATAAATCTAATTAAGAACAAATTGACTATATGTTTAATTAATACATTATGATAAAGGATAATTAATCTCTTAATTATTTTTAATTCTATTGGGAACAAATGATCTAATCCATTAAAAAGGAAACTATGTTCAGCAATATTTAATTTTTCATTTTAGTTATGTGGACGAATTAAGATATATATTAATATTATTAGAAATTCTTATCTAACATACACATATTTAAATATAAAATACTTGAGTATAAAATCTAAATCAACTTTTATGGAAAAAGATTTACAATTATATTTTAATGTTATTGAGAAACATATGGTCTACATTTTATTTTAAATTTCTACTTAAGGAAGCCATACTTAAACACTTATAATGAACATTGTTAAATTATGAAAACATGACATCTATTGAAGGGGTCATTTTAATATTTTTTTTATAACAACCGTAGTTTAAATTAAATTATGAAAATAAGTGAACTGTTAGAAACACTAATTAAAATGCTTATTCTATAATTAATGAAACTAACAAACACATTTCTATTTTATTTAGGTTCCAATATACATGTTATCAACAAAAACTGTAACAAGGATCAAAACATAATTAAAGGTAGACTAGGTGGGGTAGCTAATAAATTTGTATTTTTTGTGCACAGATATCATTATAAACAACTATATATTATAAAAACACAAAGGCTATAATTAATTTGAAAACTATAGATTATAACAAACATAATGCAGATTAATTTACAAAAACATGTAAATTGTTGCAACTATAAAATTAAGCTGATTAGCGCACTAACATAAAACTAACAAAACCATTTTTTTATTGGAATTATAATTATTCAGTTAAAGAAAATACAAACGTCGCAGGGATCTAAGCGATATTAACTATAGAAATCGAAGGGTAGCTAAAAAAATAGACCTCGTCTTGTACCTTCAGCGCGTGGCCATGACACATGGAGCAGATCGACGGTTTCAGCGGTGTGGACGAGATGGGCGCAGGGACGAATCTTCCTGGCGACGATGACGGTGTTCGGCGTGACGAGCTAGGCGTAGAGGCTCTGTCGACGTCGCGGCAGTGAACTCCGATGAGGTTCGCGGTATGAAGCACGAGAAACTACGACAAGTATGTTGGGCGGTGCTTGGCACAGCAAGCAAGGAGAGCGGGGAAATGGCATCGAGGGCTCGGCTGCGGATTTTATAGAGGAGATGGAGGGAAGTGAAGGGTCGACCGGGGAGGGAGAGAGGTGGTCGGTCTTCAAGGCTGTCGTTAATGGCGCAGAAAATAGACAGGTTAATGGGAAGAGAAACTGACGGATTAAGGGGAAGAGGAGAGAAACGGACGGGCGCATTGAAGCTCCATGAACGCGGTGAAGAAACGGCCGGCTGCTCGGCAGGGCGCGGTCGGGGAGGCTAGCGGCTCGGGTCCTGGCGTCGGGACTGAGCAGCGAGGTCGGGGTTGCGCGCAGGCTCGGTCGCGGGTCCTTGGCGCGGTCGACTGCGCGGGGCTTCGTTGGGTCCTGGGAGCGGCCGGGTCGGAGGGCGCGACGAGGAGGCACAGAACCAGCAGGTGCGTTCAGCGAACCAGAAACAGTAACATTCGAATAGAACAGAAGAATGGAGAAAGAGGAAAGGATGGGTGCTGACAAACGGGTCCCGCGTGTAAGTGATAGAGAGAGGGAGGGAAAGAGTCAATGACACACTAGGCCCACACGTAAAGGAGACATGTTGCTGCGATACGGGTTGTACTAAGCGATTTGGCTGAAAAAAAAAAGTCGAGCGTGGGTGCCATTTTGTTTTTGTTTTTTTATTTTCAAATACTTTTGTCCATATTCAGAATATATATAAATGTATATATTCCAAGAATTAGGATAAATCCACGATACCGTTAACAAAACATTTATTATCCAAAAATATTACTTTTAACAATTCATTATTATTTTATAAAATGAGATTTTTCTCACTAACTTAAATCCAAAAATTGGGTACATCAAACAAAATTTATGCTTCGGCATGAATGCATCAAACACTTGACAAAATTTTATCTATCAGAAATAATTGAATTTAATTATGTCATCATTTCATTATTTATAAACATAAATATTTTTCTTTCGATTGAAAATTAATACATCAAACTGGGCTGTTTTCATTTGATGGATTTAGGGTGTTACACCTTCGCTATGGCGCCGAAGAAAGCTTCAGCGACTGGGGCTTCAGCACTGCAACCGCTGGACCACAACCAGGAGACCGTCTCTCTTCGGGAGGCCCGAAGCCAGAAGAGAAAGGCTGTCAGCCCGACGCTTCAGGAGGAAGAGCTAGACCAAGAAATCAGGGATATGGAGATCCTACATCAACAGGTGCAAAGGAAGAAGGAGAAGATGGCCCGGCTAGCTGAGTTGCAACGGCAGATAGACGAAGCCTCTGAGGAAGTCCGCCACCTCACCCATGATGAGCAAAACAGAAGGCCTCAGCAGAAAGACCTTCATCAGGAGGGCTTCGTCAACGAAGATGACTGGTATGACAATTTCCATCAGGGAAATTTTGTTTTCGATGATGCTTCTCCTTTGTCCGCTGAGCTGCAGGCTACACCTTGGCCTCCATCCTATAAGCCACCTCAGCTTCCCATGTTCGACGGCCACTCAGACCCGAAGCAGTTCCTGATGAGCTACGAAGCAACAGTGTCTTCGTATGGGGGCAATGCTGCAGTCATGGCGAAGTCTTTCGTCATGGCCGTCAGGAATGTTGCTCAGACCTGGTATTCCTCCCTTCGACCAGGGACAATCACCTCATGGCAAAAGCTGAAGGATATGCTGTTAACCAGTTTTCAAGGATTTCAGACGAAGCCGGTCACTGCACAAGCTTTGTTTCAGTGCACTCAGGATCATGAAGAATACCTTCAGGCATATGTCAGAAGGTTCTTGCGTTTGAGGGCACAGGCACCAACGGTGCCCAATGAAATTGTTATCGAAGCCATGATCAAGGGGCTTCGTCCTGGGCCTGCAGCTCAATACTTTGCTAGAAAGCCTCCTCAGACTTTGGAGAAGCTGCTCCAAAAGATGGACGAGTACATTCGTGCTGATAATGACTTTCGCCAAAGAAGGGAGGAGGCCTTCAGATTTTCTGAGATGACCAGGGGCTTCGGGGGAAGATTTTATCCGAGGCATGTCAGGTCCATTCACAACACTCAAAATGATGACAAGGGGAGTCAGCAGAACAGGCCGCAGTGCTCCTCACAGGCTTCGGGGCAGCAGTAAACTTTCTTTCGGCCACCAGCTCCAAGAGGCAGAGGCGCCAGGGGCTTCGGCGGGAGATTTGGGGACCAACCAAGGAGGACATTTTGCTTATTCTGCGGTGAGAACAAGGGCCATACCACCAGGATGTGCCATGTTACCATCCAGAAACAAAAGGAGCTAGCAGAAGCTGCAGCGCAACAGGGACAGCCGAAGCAGGTCATGCATACCGCTTCGTACCATCAGCCTTACATCCCGGAGTACGTGGGCAACCACCCTGCAGCCTCCGTAGCTTCGGCAAGTCAACCTCAAGCTTCGTGGCAACAGCCCCCGCCCCCACCTCCGCTGCAACAAGGCCAGCAGCCAGAAGGGAGCCAATATGTTCTGCACCAAAGGGATCGTAGAGAGCAATCCGAAGCTCGCACAGTCAACAGCACTGTGCCAGAGTCGAAGCACATTTATTAACACATATCCTACCTTTGATAGCAGTCTTTTACATTCAGTTCTATTCTCTGTAGCAAAAAACATTGATAGTTTCTATGTGATAATTTCGCTGTTTCCCATGAGGAAATCTATTTTCTCCACAGGCTTAAGTTGATGAAGTTTTTGTGTTAACAAGGAGGACCTTCGAAGTATTAAAAATCCTTCGGAGTAACAGAAAGTCGTTCTAAGGAACGCAAAGTAAGTTCATGAAGTCACAAAAAGCCGTTCCAAAGGGAGCGCAGTGTAAGTTTTCTGCTCAAAAGTCGTTCCTAAAGGAATGCAGAGCATACAGCGAAAAGTCAACGCTGATACCGCCTAAGTAAAAGGCGAAGAAGCTCCAAAGACGTTCCTAAGGGAATGCAGAGCTTATACCGCCTAAGTAAAAGGCGAAGAAGCTCCAAAGACGTTCCTAAGGGAATGCAGAGCTTATACCGTCCAAGTAAAAGGCGAAGAAGCTCCAAAGACGTTCCTAAGGGAATGCAGAGCTTACGAATGTGTATTGTATGTATCTTCGGAACAGACGTCATTTGCATAACATAACATCATCACATCATTTCGCATAGCATAAGCATCATACATCATGTTGCATACGGCAAAAGAAGGGCACACAGTATTAACCTTCGAAAGAATGATTTGAGAAAGTGCAAATTGTGCAAAGTCACGAGGGAATATAATGATAATCTTCGGAAAATAGCTTCGGAGGCTGTTTTTACGAAGCATGGATGAGCTTCATCAGAGCAATATCAGAATTGTTTAGCTTCGGAGAATGCTTTCCCGAAGCATGGATGTGTCTTATCAGAATAGTTTTAACGGAGAATGTTTTCTTCACGAAGCATGAAAAGAAGGGAAGGTGTTTTTTCGCCGAAGGCTCAAAAATGGTATGTATGTAGAGTTTCATGCATCGTAAAGAATTGAATAATGGAAAGAAACTTGTATATTACATTCAAATGTACAAAATGTTACATAGATCACAATTTAACTGTTTTTCTAAATTGCATCTAGTCTTCTCTTAATACTGCTTCGGCGACTTCATTTAGAAGTTGATCAACAACTTTGTCCATGATAGCTTCGGCCATTTGTTTAATTTCATCATCCCCTTTTGTGTGGGGATCGACAGTCGATTCAGCAGCTTCTGAGGCAAGAGAACATTTCTTCATTATTATTACAAATCGTGAGCAAAGTTTGAAATAAAAATTACAACACAATAAGAGCGGCTAATTAATACCTAATTGCCTTTCGGGCTCTGTACTTTTTTCGGCAGCTTCTGCCACTTTCCTAGCATCATGGATGCCTTTTTCGCTCCTTTGGATGATTTCTTGCGCCATGCCTCGGCCGCCGTCGTTCCAGATATCAGTAAAAAATTTGCCACCAACAACGCTTGCTTCGGCCGAGGGGTCCTTGATGTCTTCGGAAGATAAGGCAGCTTCGGACTGAGCTAAAAATTTTACATGACCGCAACCTTTCTTCTCTAAGACAGAGGCAATTCCTCTCGCGCCCGAAAAAGCGCAGATGTCGCCACGACTGCTCAGGATCTCCTCGAAGGCCTCTGCTTCGTGACTAATCCATTCCAGTGGACCTTCGGGATTACCTCGGGAGAAATTCTCTTCGCTGGAAAAGGCGCCCACGCTGGCGAAGCTGCTTTTAATTTTATTCACGCATTCTACAGATTTAACATAGCATTTTCTTTGAGAAGCACGAAGCTCCTTAACCCTTAACTCCAACTTATCCACCATATGATCACTAAGTTCTCGTTTTGTTTCCTCAAGCACACGTTCTTCTTTCGCTCGGGCTAGTTGTTTCTGAAGATCTTTAATCTCGTGTTTCTGAGCTTCGGCCTGAATCTTTGCAGCAGCTTCGTCCTTTTTTATCTTGTCTACTAGAGTAACCAGAATTTTGTCTTTTTCTAGAGCTTCGTTCCTCAGCTTTATAACTTCGGAGCGTAAATTGTTGAACGCAATCTCATAGCTTTCATCTTCGGCGCTTTTTTGGGCTCTTAGTGCGTTGCTTAGGATTAAGCCCTGTACGAAAAAGAATCCATATAAGAATATAGGAATGAATTACGTATTAAAAAAGCTTTTTCAAACGCTTAATTCCCAAACCTTTAGGCTATTGTATGCAAGACTGTCTGCGAGATCCTCTTTCGTCATGGCGCTTAATCCAGCTTCGAGCTTCGGGAAGCCTATACTCCTGGCCATCTCTCGGCAGACAGATAGTTCTTTATTGTCTGGGAGGCAATACAGGAAATCATCTTCGTTTGTCCCATTAAATATTACTGCCCCCTTCGGATACTTCAACTCTTTCGCATAGTGATTTGCTTCATAGATCTCTTCTTCAGATAGTTTCTTCCCCGAAGCATGTCGCACGGTGTAATCGTATACGCTGGAGGGAGCTTCGGGGATGGCAGTGTCAATTTCTTCAACTAAAACTGGTTCTGATATTTTTATTGCTTCGGCTTCCAAAGGTTGCTCCTTGTAGGGCTCTGAACGCCCAGCTTCAGCTTCGGCCTGTAGCGTCGAAGCTTCAGTAGAAGCTTCAGCAACTTCAGCACTCTTTTTTGGAGTTGTGCTTGAAGACTTAATTGTCTCCAAGACATCTAGTACGTTTACCATTCTTTTCCTTTTTGGAGTCACCGATGGCCCCTTTTGGATTTTTATTGCTTCGACATTTACCGAAGGACTTAAGATTTCAGACACTTTTGGCTCGTTTACCTTCGGTTTCTCTGATTTTTCTGCTGAAGGCGCTTCAGACTTTTCTTCCATCTTCGGCACTGAAGCTGGTTCGACAGCTTCAGAGGCCAATGGGACTTCACCAACGAATTCTGGCACTGTGGCCGGCTCAATAAAGCGTGTCCGATGGGTGAGCACCTTTATCTTTTTTCTTTGAGGCGCTGGCTCACCTGGGGCACTCGTGGTAGCTCCTGTCGCAGGAGAAGTATTTTTCCTTTTGCGACCCAATACCGGATAGTGATAGTCAGGGTACATAAACCCGACTGCGTCGAACACACGGTTGAACCTTTTCTTTTTTCGGCCTCCGAAGGCTGCTGATAGCGCAGTATTTTCGGCCTTCGAGTATGCCCCAAGTAGTTCATCACTTAAAGTTTCAATGCTCTTCAGCCAGTCATCATCAGGTTCAACAAATTTATCTGCATACTTGAATGTGTATTTTAGTCTAACTAGTCCGCCTTCGTCGGACTCTTTAATGGTTTCCTTCGGCATTTCCCATTTTTCTGCAAGAGGCCATATCCTGAAGGCAATGTGCTCTTGGACCAAGTCCCTTGTTCCGATGAAGGAGCAGACTACGCCGAAGGCTCTTTGGCACTCCTCGGCTGCTTCATCCATTTCAACCTTCGGCCTTCGTAGTCCGAAGCGTTGCCAGATGGGGCACATAATAATACTTTTAACATTTTCTTGCGCTGTTAAGTCATTCTTCACATAAAACCACTCTGTCATCCAGGCTCCGGGCCACCTCTTCCGAAAGGTCGGCACAGGGCAGCTTGACCCGGAGCGGGCACCGAAGCTGTAACACCCAAAATTATTGTGATATTGTTCTTTTCCCCACGGCTTCGTCTCATATAACAGTTCATGAATGTTGCAAAAACTTTTAGCATTTGGTTCCAAACCTTGACTTCTTGCAGCCCAGACAAATATCCCCATTCTTATGATAGCTTCGGGAGTAAGTTGATGAAGGTAGACTTGGAATGTTTTCAGTACCTCAACAACAAAGTTGCTCAGGGGAAACCGAAGCCCAGCCTTGAGAAAGCTTCGGAAGATTACAACTTCATCTTCTTCGGGAGTGGGAGAAGTCTTTTCTCCAGCGTCAGCTCTCACAATAGATACATCTCGAAAATACCTCCCCCTCATGCTATCAATATGATTCTGCTTGATAGTGGTCTTCCCGAAAACCGTGTGGCTTGGCCGCCATGGACGATCTTCGGCCTCTTCTCCACCACTCTCTACATCATAGCTGTCGCTGTCACCAGTATCTTCGGACAGACCTTCGAGAATCTCCTTGGTGATTTTCTCTGTATTGGTCTCTGCCATCGCTATCAGGAACCCCAGATTCTTCTCCTCCTCGAGACTCAGCTTCGTCTCAGCAGGGATCTTCTTGCCTTCAGACATCTTCGGAAACGCTAAAAAATTGTTCCCGAGGCCGAAGCTCAAAAATCAAAAAGACCAGCAAATCTTAGTGCACAAGAGCTAAAAATTTTAGTGGGCCGAAGCAGAAGGCAAGTGTGCGTACCAAATGAGTTTGCGGTGCGATCTTATTTATACGCCCAGGGCGTTAAAAATTTAAAGGCCCCGCCTGTCAGTGAATGTTGCTATTCTAGCAAAGGGAAGGTGTTTTTTCGGACCTTCGGCTCAAGGCCTTCGTCCATATCGCAATCTGAATTTATTATTAACAAATTAATATTGCGAGGGGCTACTGTTGGGGGCCTTCGTCCTCCGAAGGTCCTCAAAAACATGACAATGTTTTCCAAGTGGATTATGTGAACAGGTATTTTTGGACTCAGAACTATGAATATGAAGCACGGCCAGGACGAAGCCTGAACCAGACGAAGGACGAGCGTAGCCGAAGCTGTGCGCAGGGAAGCTTCGTCGCGACAGCAGAGGGGGGAACCGACTTAAAGATGAAAAGACTGCGTGGGCCTTGACAAATTTCCATAAGCCATTAACAAATGTAATGGACATGGATGTAATTTTACGTGGGCTGCGTCCCGCGTCTATAAATAGATGAACAGTACTCCCGTACTGTTCACGCTGACTTGGCATTGGCATTTGCGTCACGCTTGTACTTTTTACCTTCTCTCAGGACCGAAGGTACATTTGTAATTTGTAATCATTTCTATTTCTCTGTATTAATAAAATAGAAATGATTTTATGATTTACATTTCATGTTTTATATGAATCCTTCGTTATTACTTGTTGAATTTACGAAGGTATGTCTCTTGTGACCTTCGTCCGGAGCTCGTTATTCCCGAAGGGGAATAATGATTGATAGGACGAAGGGCCTTAACATTTAACACTTTTTATGTTGCCTTGTTCTTAATCCGAAGCATTTGAGAACAAGTCCCCAACAGCCGGCAACTTCCAGGGAACGTACGTGCACCCTGGGAACTCCTGGGATCTCCGAAGCTGCCGCCAGCAGCCGAGAGAGTCTCTCTGGGACTACATCCGACGATTCTCAAAGCAGCGCACCGAGCTGCCCAACATCACCGATTCTGACGTCATCGGCGCGTTCCTCGCCGGCACCACCTGCCGCGACCTGGTGAGCAAGCTGGGTCGCAAGACTCCCACCAGGGCGAGCGAGCTGATGGACATCGCCACCAAATTCACCTCTGGCCAAGAGGCGGTTGAGGCCATCTTCCGGAAGGACAAGCAGCCCCAGGGCCGCCAGCTAGAAGACGTTCCCGAGCCGTCCGCTCGGCGTGATACCAAGAAGAAGAACAAGAAGAAGTCGCAAGAGAAACGCGATGCCACCGACGTGGACCTTGTCGCCGCCGCTGAGTACAAGAACCCTCGGAAACCCCCTGGAGGTGCCAATCTCTTCGACAAGATGCTCAAGGAGCCGTGCCCCTATCATCAGGGGCCTGTCAAGCACACCCTTGAGGAGTGCGTCATGCTTCTGCGCCACTTTCACAAGGCCGGGCCACCGGTAGAAGGTGGCAGAGCCCACAACAACGACAAGAAGGAGGACCACAAGGCAGAGGAGTTTCCCGAGGTCCACGACTGCTTCATGATCTACGGTGGGCAAGTGGCGAATGCCTCGGCTCGGCGCCGCAAGCAAGAGCGTCGGGAGGTTTGCTTGGTAAAGGTAGCGGCGCCAGTCTACCTAGACTGGTCCGACAAGCACATAACCTTCGACCAAGGCGACCACCCCGACCGCGTGCCGAGCCCGGGGAAATATCCGCTCGTTGTCGACCCCGTCATCGGCAACGTCAGGCTCACCAAGGTCCTCATGGACGGAGGCAGCATCCTCAACATCATCTACGCCGACACCCTCGGGCTCCTGCAGATCGATCTATCCTCGATTCGGGCCGGCGCGACGCCTTTTCACGGGATCATCCCCGGGAAACGCGTCCAGCCCCTCGGACAACTCGATCTGCCCGTCTGCTTCGGGACTCCCTCCAACTTCCGAAGGGAAACCCTCACGTTCGAAGTGGTCGGGTTCCGAGGAACCTACCATGCAGTGCTGGGGAGACCATGTTACGCCAAGTTGATGGCCGTCCCCAACTACACCTACCTCAAGCTCAAGATGTCGGGCCCCAACGGGGTCATCACCGTCGGCCCCACGTACCGACACGCGTACGAATGCGACGTGGAAATGGCGGATGTGTGTAGACTACACTGGTCTAAACAAAGCATGTCCGAAGGTTCCGTACCCTCTGCCTCGTATCGACCAAATCGTGGATTCCACTGCTGGGTGCGAAACCCTGTCGTTCCTCGATGCCTACTCAGGGTATCACCAAATCAGGATGAAAGAGTTCGACCAGCTCGCGACTTCTTTCATCACACCTTTTGGCATGTACTGCTACGTTACTATGCCATTTGGTCTGAGGAATGCGGGTGCGACGTACCAAAGGTGCATGAACCACGTGTTCGAGGAGCACATTAGTCGAACGGTCGAGGCTTACGTTGATGACATCGTAGTCAAGACGAAGAAAGCCTCCGACCTCCTCTCCAACCTTGAAACGACATTCCGGTGTCTGAAGGCGAAAGGCGTAAAACTCAATCCCGAGAAGTGCGTCTTCGGAGTCCCCCGAGGCATGCTCTTGGGGTTCATCGTCTCGGAGCGGGGCATCAAGGCCAACCCGGAAAAAATCACGGCCATCACCAACATGGGGCCCATCAAGGACTTGAAAGGCGTACAGAGGGTCATGGGATGCCTTGCGGCTCTGAGCCGCTTCATCTCGCGCCTCGGCGAAAGGGGCCTACCTCTGTACCGCCTCTTAAGAAAGACCGAGTGCTTCACTTGGACCCCCGAGGCCGAGGAAGCCCTCGAGAACCTGAAGGCGCTCCTTACGAACGCACCCATCCTGGTGCCCCCCGCTGCCGGAGAAGCCCTCTTGATCTACGTCGCCGCTACCACTCAGGTGGTCAGCGCCGCGATTGTGGTCGAGAGACGAGAAGAAGGGCATGCATTGCCCGTCCAGAGGCTGGTCTACTTCATCAGTGAGGTACTGTCTGAGACCAAGATCTGCTACCCACAGATTCAGAAGCTATTGTACGCGGTAATTCTGACACGACGAAAGTTGCGACACTACTTCGAGTCACAACCGGTAACTGTGGTGTCATCCTTCCCCCTCGGGGAGGTCATCCAGTGCCGGGAGGCCTCAGGTAGGATTGCAAAATGGGCGGTGGAAATCATGGGCGAGACAATCTCGTTCGCCCCTCGGAAGGCCATCAAGTCCCAAGTCTTGGCGGACTTTGTGGCTAAATGGGCCGACACCCAGCTTCTGACAGCTCCAATCCAACCGGAACTCTGGACCATGTTTTTCGATGGGTCGCTGATGAAAACAGGGGCGGGCGCGGGCCTGCTCTTCATCTCACCCCTCGGAAAGCACCTCCGCTACGTGCGGCACCTCCATTTCCCGGCATCCAACAACGTGGCTGAGTACGAGGCTCTGGTCAACGGGTTGCGCATCGCCATCGAGCTAGGGGTCCGACGCCTCGACGCTCGAGGTGACTCGCAGCTTGTCATCGATCAAGTCATGAAGAACTCCCACTGTCGCGACCCGAAGATGGAAGCCTACTGCGACGAGGTTCGGCGCCTGGAAGACAAGTTCTACGGGCTCGAGGTCAACCACGTCGCCCGACGATACAACGAGACTGCGGACGAGCTGGCGAAGATAGCTTCGGGGCGAACAACGGTTTCCCCGGACGTCTTCTCCGGAGACCTATATCAACCCTCGGTCAAGACCAGCGATACAACCAAGCCCGAGGCACCCTCGGCTCCGCCCGAGGCACCCTCAACCGAGTCCGAGGCGCCCTCGGCTCAGCCCGAGGCGCCCTCGGCTCAGCCCGAGGCACCCTCGGCCCCCGAGGGTGAGGCATTGCGCGTCGAGGGAGAGCGGAACGAGGTCCCGCCTGATCGAGACTGGTAGGCCCCATACCTGCAATATCTCCACCGAGGAGAGTTGCCCCTCGACCAAGCCGAAGCTCGGCGACTGGCACGGCGCGCCAAGTCATTCGTCTTGCTGGGAGAAGGGAAAGAGCTCTACCACCACAGCCCCTCCGGCATCCTCTAGCGATGCATATCCATCGCCGAAGGCCAGGAGCTCTTACAAGAAATACACTCGGGGGCTTGCGGTCATCACGCAGCGCCCCGAGCCCTTGTTGGAAACGCTTTCTGACAAGGTTTCTACTGGCCGACCGCTGTGGCCGATGCCACTAGAATTGTCCGCACCTGCCAAGGGTGTCAGTTCTACGCAAGAGAGACGCACCTACCCGCTCAGGCTCTGCAAACAATACCCATCACCTGGACGTTTGCTGTGTGGGGTCTGGACCTCGTCGGTCCCTTGCAGAAGGCACCCCGGGGCTACACGCACCTACTGGTCGCCATCGACAAATTCTCCAAGTGGATCGAGGTCCGACCCCTAAACAGCATCAGGTCCAAACAGGTGGTGGCATTCTTCACTAACATCATCCATCGCTTCGGGGTCCCGAACTCCATCATCACTGACAACGGCACCCAGTTCACCGGCAGAAAGTTCCTGGACTTCTGCGAGGATCACCACATCTGGGTGGACTGGGCCACCATGGCTCACCCCATGACGAATGGGCAGGTAGAACGTGCCAACAGCATGATTCTGCAAGGACTCAAGCCGAGGATCTACAACGACCTCCACAAGTTCGGCAGGCGATGGATGAACGAACTCCCCTTGGTGGTCTGGAGCCTGAGGACGACGCCAAGTTGAGCCACGGGCTTCACGCCGTTCTTTCTAGTCTATGGGGTCGAGGCCATCTTGCCCACAGACTTAGAATACGGTTCCCCAAGGACGAGGGCCTACGACGACCGACGCAACCAGACCAACCGAGAAGACTCACTGGACCAGCTGGAAGAGGCTCGGGACATGGCCTTACTACACTCGGCGCGGTATCAGCAGTCCCTGCGACGCTACCACGCCCGAGGGGTTCGGTCCCGAGACCTCCAGATGGGCGACTTGGTGCTTCGACTACGACAAGAAACCCAAGGGCGGCACAAGCTCACGCCTCCCTGGGAAGGGTCATTCATCATCGCCAAGGTTTTGAAGCCCGGGACATACAAGCTGGCCAACAGTCGAGGCGAGGTCTACAGCAACGCTTGTAACATCCGACAGCTACGTCGCTTCTACCCTTAAGATGCTTTCAAGCCATTCATATACCTCATTTACATATGAAGTCTAACCATCAAGGAAGGGTCGGCCTTGCCTTGGCAAAGCCCGACCCTCCCTCGGGGGCTAGAAGGGGCGAACCCCCTCTGCGTCAAAATTTTCCTCAAAAAAAAGGTCTTTCGGCAAGAACATTTTTCATGTTTTTCGACTACTTTGATGGTGGGATCCTGAAAACGACGGAGTACACGTAAGCAGGCAAGGCTAACCGAGCCAAGGGACTCCTATGCCTCCGAGATACGGATACCTCACTCATCACCTTCTGCGATAAGTAACTCGCGCTCCGATAAACGGTTCCGCTGACCGAACAAGACTTAACGCTCGAAGACTCTTCTGCCGAAATGATTTTTCGTGCCATCTCGACCATGTCGACAAAAGAATCCTACGGACGAGTAAGAGTACACGTAAGCGGCAAGGCCGACCGAGCCGAGGGACTCCCACGCCTCCAGGATATGGATACTCACCTTCCGTGAGAAGTAACTCTCGCTCGGATGAACGATTCTGCCACCGACAAGCAAGTCTTGATATTCGAAACAAGGGGAAAAAGAAACGCAGCTTTACAACACGACGATAGTATGTTTGGGCCTCGGCGGCCACGAAAAACATATGCAAACTATAGGTGAACCGATGCTGGAGGCACAGATGTCAATGGAGAGGGAGCAGCAGCACCCTCGGCGTCAACTCCACCCTCGGCGAAGTCCGACCGAGCCTCGGACGGCAGCACGGGCGGAGGATCTCCGCACTGAAGGACGACGTCAGCACCACGCCCGGGCCATCGCCGCCAGGGTCTCCTCCAGGAACCCGGCCCGAGCAGACGGCTTGGCCGGCCGCCCCGAAGCCTCAGCCAGCTGTCCCCCGAGGACACCAGTCCGGCTCGTGGCCTCGGCAACTCGACTCCGGCGTTGGTCCCGGCCAAGCCTTGGCCGATGAAGCCCCCTTTTTTTGAGCCAACTCCGCCTCTGTCCGTGCTGGCACCGCTGCCTCCGGCTCCAGCTCATCGAAGAGCGGCCGAGGGTTTTCTTTAACTAAGCGAGAGAAGCCTCGGGCGCAAGGCCGACCGAGCCGAGGGATTCCTACGCCTCCGGGATACGGATACCTCACTCATCACCTTCCACACGGAGCAACTCACATTTGGTTAAGCGGTTCGGCTAGCCGACAGGCGAGTCCCAGTGCTCGAAAATAAGGGAAAAACATGGTATTACACCCAAAAATACCTACATGTTCAGGCCCCGACAGCCACAATGAACAAACACCAGCACTCAAGGTGCCATTACAAATGGAACTCCGGTTCCACCCCCGCAGGTACGAACAACCCCCCACGTTGGAGGGCCTGCAGGGCAACAAAACCCCTGGTGGCTCGCCGACGCCCGCTCCGGTAGCAGCGGCAACGACCTCCGTCCCGGGCGGCAAGACAGCTGCAGCAACGGCTTCCGGGCGGACGCTGTGGCAGAAAGGCTCTCGCCCACGAAGGACGAGAACCAGCCATTCAAGCCGGGGGACGGAGGTCCAGGGGTGCAGGCGGAGTAGGCAATCTCGTCGGCAGAGAAACCTTCTCCGGCTGCCACCACCTCAACACTGCACCAGTGGGTGCCGGGCGCCCCAAAGCGCGCCAGTAGGTCCTCGCTCCTGCCCTCACCATGGCCGCCCCAGAACATGAGCGCTGCCCTCGTGGCACGCGACGTGCCGGGCAACCCTCTGGCGCGGCTGTCGGTGCGAGGAAGACCCGGACATGGCCGGCCCGTACGCGGTGCGACCATCGCCCGGACAGAGGACGGAATGCTGCACCCTGGCTGGGCAGCAGCAGTTCGCCTTCCCCGGCATGGCTGGAGGAAGCCTCCGCAGGGCCGGAGGATGCCTTTTTCCCCCAAACGCCGGGGGAAGAAAAGGGTTACCGGCCCACACAGAGGCAACCCCCCACTCGGTGTGCCCCTCCGCCTCAGCCCGGATGACGAAAATCCTTGAAGCTGAGGGCGAGGCGGGGGCTGCAGCCCGGCTCGCTTCCCTCCACCGAACTGCCCATTAGTTGGGGAATGCAGCTGGGCTGCACGACGAAAATCCTTGAAGGCGAGCGATGGCTGAAAGGTACCAACTTCCGCGAAGTTGTGTTCCTCCAACGACAGCAAGACCAAAGCGACGCGAGCGCTCCCCATGCGGGGGCTCGGAAGGTGGAAGGACGCGATACATGGAGTGCAAAGACATGGTTGCCATCCAAGGGGGTCACCCTCCTTTTAAAGGCGACTCTCCCCACTTGCGTCCTCAGCCGTCACGGGCTGAGTCTTCTCCAACACGCTCCAAGGTCCTCCCCCTACGACACGGGGGCTGGGTCCCACGCGTCATGCAAGCTGCCCCAGGACAGAAGGAGCCAAACCGCCGCGCGTGGAGCGCATGACAGCCCTGCGGTTACAAGCATTCCTCCACTATCGCCCGAACCAGTGGGTGAAAGGGTGGACCGCCATGCAGGCAGCATGCAACCGCACCAGGAGGGCGCACTCTTTCGACTTCGCCGCGTCCGGCATGGAGGCCCAGGCCCACACGTCATGTAACCGGCGCGCCGGTTACTACGTGCGAGAAACTGCACCGCCACTCGCGCCAGTCTCGTGCCTCCTCGACTGTGGAACTGGTGCCGCAACTCGAGGCAACCCTGCGCGCGGCCTAGCAGTGCCAACCAGGCATGCCGGTCACGGGTCAGTCAGCCGCAAGAGAAGGCGTGATGGTCGATACCACCAAAAATAGGCCGGCAGTAATGGCGATGGCAGGCAGGCAGAAGCAACAGTCAAATCATCTGCAGGCTCAAGTCCCCTCCTGGAACAGCGAGAGAACCCTCTCCCACGGCGTGAAGACGACGCGCCCGTGTCCCGTTCCTCGAACGGCTCGCGTACGCAGAACGGCTGCCCCGCGAACCACTCGTCCCGTCGCATTAACTCTGCGACAGGGCAGGCGGCACCTTTGGCAGGCAAAGCGGGCGACGCTTCACCTCCGCCATAGTGACCGCGTCAAAAAGGTACGCCACGACGTTCGATTTCGTACCCTTTTCCACTTCCTCTTTCGCTCTCCTGCCACAGGGACCGGGAAAGGGGATATCCCAAAAGGGATCCTTCTCGACGAAGGAAACGGGCCCCGAGCCCCCCTACTGATCAGAGGTTCGAAGGCTGGCCCCTCGGAAGGGTTCGACAGCCGCCTCAGAGCACTCGGACTCCGCGCCCACTACTGGTCAAAGGTTCGAAGGTTGGCCCCTCGGAAGGGTTCAACAGCCGCCTCAGGCCACTCGGGCTCCGCGCCCACTACTGATCAGGGGTTTGTAGGCTGGCCCCCAAAGGGTTCGACAGCCGCCTCAGAGCACGCAGAGCGAGGGATGACCCTGGGTACGTTCAATACATAACCAAGGCTCGGGCTACGCTCCCGAGGTACCCTAGGACATTTCCGAGACCAGCGGGAGCGATCTTCGTAACGGAATCCCACCAGAGGGAGGCATCGAGCCCTCGGACCCCGTCAAAAGGGGACCGGGTCCGACGAATCACCCGCAGGTACTTTTGGAGCGCGCCTCCGGGCCACTAGCCGACCCCTAACGAATGGGGCACGGGCGTCCACTCAGATTACCCGCTAGCAACTCATTGGAGACACCATGTTCGGCGCCCTCCGAGGGCAGCATGGCGCTTTCCCCCCCTCCTCCTTGCGAAAAGGCGACACAGGGGCGTATGAAAAAAGCCGAGTCTGTCCTTGATCGTCCTCTCGCTCTGTGCGAAGGCTCAGGGGCTGCTCTCACGAACCCGGCTCCGGCCAACCCGTTGGCAGCGTCAACATACCAGCCCGAGAACTTGGGACTCGACTATGCACCCAGGCTACGGCCAGTTCGCATGAGGGAACAACCAAACCGGCCAAGCCATCACGAAAGGCACTAAGACCTCGAAGGAGTCAAAACACTCCTCCGAGGCCTCGGGGGCTACACCCGGCGGGTGCGCTCACGCGCACCCACCGGAACAAAATGCAACCGAGAAAGGCCGGTCCCCTTGCAAAAAAGTGCGACAAAAGCCTCCAAGCGAGTGCCAACACTCCCTTCGAGGCTCGGGGGCTACTGTCGGGGACCATAATTAAGGGTACCCCCAAGACTCCTAATCTCAGCTGGTAACCCCCATCAGCACAAAGCTGCAAAGGCCTGATGGGCGCGATTAAGGTCAAGGCTCAGTCCACTCAAGGGACACAACCTCGCCTCGCCCGAGCCCAGCCTCGGGCAAAGGCAGCCGACCCCGGAGGATTCACGCCTCGCCTGAGGGTCCCCTCAAGCGTAATGAAGCCTTTGAGCAATTGAAGACATTATTAACCACTGCTCCGGTATTGGCTAAACCGGACATCACTAAGCCTTTTGATGTATATTGTGATGCGTCAGGCAGTGGACTCGGCTGTGTATTAATGCAAGAGGGCCGAGTAATTGCATATGCTTCAAGGCAGTTGCGCCGACATGAGGAGCATTACCCAACTCATGATCTAGAGCTAGCTGCTGTGGTTCATGCCCTAAAAATTTGGCGTCACTATCTGCTGGGAAATATCTGTCATATTTATACAGATCATAAAAGTTTGAAGTATATCTTCACCCAGTTAGAGTTGAATATGAGGCAAAGGCGATGGCTTGAGCTTATTAAGGACTATGAACTGGAAATTCATTATCACCCAGGCAAAGCCAATGTTGTGGCACATGCACTGAGCCGTAAGGTTTCCTGCCACTGTCTTATGGCGAAAACCTCTGACAACACTTTATGTCAAGAGATGGAAAAGCTAAACCTGGGGATGGTCCAACATGGGACCCTGAATCAGCTAAAGCTTGAGTCAATCATCTTGCAAAGAATATTTGATGCTCAAAAGGATAATTTGGGTATGAAGCACATACGGGAAAAGATAAGGGCTGGAACAGCCAAATGTTTTAAGGAAGACGATCAAGGTGTGATATGGTTCAATAACCGCATAGTAGTGCCAAAGAATGAAGAACTCCGCCAGCAAATCTTAGATGAAGCGCATCTTAGTCGCTATTCTATTCATCCGGGAAGCACTAAGATGTATCATGATCTAAAGCAGCACTACTGGTGGACGAAGATGAAAATTGAAATTGCACCCTATGTGGCTAAGTGTGACACTTGCAGACGTGTCAAAGCCATACACATGAAAACTGCTGGTCCATTACAATCTTTGCCGATCCCAACATGGAAATGGGAAGATATAAGTATGGACTTTATCGTGGGATTGCCCAGGACCGCAAAAGGGTATGACTCTATTTGGGTTATCATTGATCGACTGACCAAGATCGCCCACTTCCTCCCGGTCAAAGTAAAATATCCCGTCATTACCTATGCGGAGTTATACATTGCTCGTATTCTTAGTCTGCATGGTGTTCCAAAGACCATTGTGTCGGATCGTGGATCCCAATTTGTAGCCAAGTTTTGGGAAGCACTTCACAAATCCTTGGGTACTAAGTTGCTCCATAGTTCGGCATATCATCCACAAACTAGTGGACA
The DNA here is from genome assembly GCA_029449295.1 of Zea luxurians. Classification (NCBI taxonomy): domain Eukaryota; kingdom Viridiplantae; phylum Streptophyta; class Magnoliopsida; order Poales; family Poaceae; genus Zea; species Zea luxurians. Next base: position 2,081,207 of record JAOPSE010000139.1, on the reverse strand, counting down.
GACTAAGAGGATTAATCAAGTACTCGAAGATATGTTGCGAGCATGTGTCCTGGACTTCTCACCAAAGTGGGATGAATGCTTGCCTTTGGCGGAGTTTTCATATAATAACAGCTATCAAGAGAGTATCAAGATGGCACCTTTTGAAGCTTTATATGGGCAACGGTGTCGAACTCCGCTAAATTGGTCTGAACCTGGAGAAAGGTATTTCTTTGGGCCTGATATTGTGAAGGAGGCCGAGGAAAAGGTTCAGAAAATTATTCATAATATGAAGAAAGCACAAGCCCGTCAGAAGGGTTATGCAGACAAACGGCGAATGCCCTTATATTTTCATGAAGGGGACTATATCTACCTGAAAGTTTCACCCATGAAGGGAGTATCGCGTTTCGGGGTTAAAGGGAAACTTGCACCCAGGTACATTGGTCCATTCCCGGTACTTGAGCAATGTGGACAAGTGGCATATTGACTGCAGCTCCCCGAAATTCTGTCTGCTATCCATAATGTGTTCCATGTGTCGCAATTGAAGAAGTGTCTTCGGGTTCCCGATCGAACCATTGAAGTGACAGATGTTGTCCTGGAACCAGATTTAACATACTCGGAACATCCTATTCGAGTTCTGGATCAAAAGGACAGGGTTACCCGGAGAAAGACTCTCAAGTTCTATAAGATACAATGGAACCAACATTCTGAGGAAGAGGCTACATGGGAAACTCAAGACTTTTTAGATAAGAATTTCCCAGGCTTTCTAGCCTCATGTAATTTGTAAAGTATAATTAGTATTGTAATAAAGAAGTGACCCCCACACCACCCCTGCCTTGTACCAGAAATAAGGGAATAAAGATGTGACACATTTCCTTTTCCATTACTCACCCTAGGACTTTAAATCTCGGGACGAGATTCTTTTATGGGGGGAAGGATGTAACACCCCTGGTGTTACTATAACTAAAACTTGAGCATGGCATCATAAGCATTGACATTGCATATGTTTGATACACCTAGAGTGCATTGTTTTTGGTGTTTTGCAAATAGGACCCTGGACAGGGAACCTAACCCTACATAAGGCTCAAAGGGGGGTAAAACCTAACCCAAGATGAGAAAACCTAAAGGCTTTAGGGGAAGAGTCATAAAATGTCCCCAAAAACAAAGTTGAATCACATTTATACCCTTGGAATACCAGAAACCCTAATTGGAACCCTGGAAAACCCTAAAACCAAACCCTAGGGACCTATGTGCAAAATTAGTCCACTTTTGGACTAAAGTGCAAAAACCAAGTCAAATAAGTATTTTAAGTCATTTGGTTCACAAATGTGTGGACTTGTAAGTCAAACATTGGGTTTTGGACTTAAATGCAAAATGGACCTCACTTAGGTTTCATTCTAAGTCTGAAATTCAGTGTTGAGGGCTCAACTTTGGAGCCTTGTATCTTTCAAATTCTAGGGTTTTTGCCCTAGGTCACCACATCAAAATTGTAGCCTAATTATAGGGGAACAACTTTGCTTAAGAGTGCAAGCCATGTTCTTATGAGAAATTTGGAGATAATTCAGCTCAAAGTCAGGCTGTCAGGCTAATACTGTCTGAATTTCAGACCGACAGTGGTCTAGCCCCAAGTTTGAGAGCCAATTTGACCTTGATCCAGTGCTCAAATAAGTGTAATCCCTATAGTCGATTTGTAGCTGGTAAATAGCACTACAACTTTGATGCAGAGGCTTGGGTGAGTTGCCAAGTGAAATTTGGAGAAAATCGACCCTCAACTCTGGCTGTCAGGTGCTCTGTTGGGAGTTCGCCATGGTACAGTAGCAAAGGGGATCAGATCGCCAGCGCAACGGTTCTCACCGCCGGTGACCTGCCGTCGCGATTCGTGTTGCTGTTGTCGCGATTTGGGCTCGGCTTGGTTGGATAGCACTTTGGGTCACATAAACATCCTCGTCATGGATAACTCCGGCCATAAACAAGTCCGGCCACCGTACATGCGTCACCGTGGCGGAGATCGATAAGAACGCCGGTGACCGCCGCCTCCTAGCCTTGCGCCGCGTGGCTTTAACTTCCCATCGCGTCGCCATGGCTTCTTACTACCGTCAAATCATTGACGGCGAGCTCGCCACGACTGTGGACACGCACTCACGCGGCCAGTGCCTTCTTCTCCATTTCCGGCCGCCGCGCGTCCTCCCCGAATTCACTGGCCACCGCTTTACCCTCCTATAAATTGATGGCCGGGGCTGTTGCGCTAAGTTACCCCGAAGCCAACGCACCCACACTTGCCTTCAATTATCCCCCAGCAACCGCGAATTGTTCACTTTCCCCAATTCGGTTTCCGCCCGCGAAGAACACCTCACTGCGGCCAGCCCTTTTCCGGTCAGTCCACGCTCCCTGCTTCTTCGTTGGAGCACTCTTATAGCTTTGTGATGCTCGTGGTGTCACCAATTTGAACTAGGAGGCCGCAAATCGTCGGGAACGCGACGATCTAGCCGCCATGTTCACGGCCACCGTGGCCAGAGCTCCTTAGTTGATCGTTAGCCAAATTGAGTGAGGGGAAATACTCCTTTGAGGTAGAATCTGATGTAAACTAAAGATTAGCGTCGGTCATCGCCCCCTCCGGCCGGTATAGCTCGCCGGATTTCAGCTATCGTGCGGAGCGCCGTCGTGGATCTGACCGTGTGAAGAAATAGAAACCCAAGGGGCTCTTTGCAAACAGTTAGTGACTCGGTAAACAGTAACCAGACCTGTTTCCGGTTAGACAGAAACCCCGAGGGTGTCTTCACAAAACGACCAGCGCGGGCGCGCGCGGGCGCGCTTCTGCCTGGGTCTGGGCCGGCTGGGCTAGATTCAGCCCAATACTGTTGAGTCTTTTTCTTTTTCTTTTTCAGAAGAACTTGGGGAATTAGTTATAAAATGTAGAAAAATCCTAAAATTGTGAAACCAATTTTCCTAGGTTCATTATTTCCCTAGAGTTTAATAAAAAATAGTTGTGTGATTTGTAGTGGAAATAAAGAATTTTAGGGCATTTAAAATAGCTTAAGGAAATGATTCTAGATTTTTAAAAGATAAATGGTAATCCCAAAAATGCTCAAAATTTTTATATGAGTTCCTCATATTATTTAGAAGCCTTGGGTAGAATTTGGGTTGATTTGGACCTTGTTTGATCACCAAACCCCAAAACACCCCCCCTGCCCTGTGAACTCCTTTACTGACTCCGGAAACCCTAAGTTCTCAGAGTTCCGTGAAGGAAAGTTGTATTCAAGACTTAGATAATAAGTTTATATTATCTTTGCATCCTCATGAGCATCCCATGGCATCCATTCTTATACATATGTATGGTTATGATTAGAACACGAAGAAGAAGTGGAAGCCACTGAAGAGTAAGTACCACCACCTTTGGAAACACAGGCTGAGAACTGTTTCTACTTCGATATTTGTGGATCTGAGCCTGACTCACCCATAAACAAAGGCAAGCCCCGGTGCATTTGCCACACCCCCCTTGTGTTTTAAAATCTTTCTCACTTGCTTGATGCACTAGGTGATAGGTGTTGATTGCTTAAACAATTCCTGCTTTACTTCCTTGAATTTGATTACCTTCCTTGATACCCTGTTTTCCAAAAGGATTTATTATGCTTAGTATTGCTCTAGCAAAACAAAAGGATTTGTTTTACAAAAGATGTTTGGCAAAGTGGGAGGGTTGTTTTCAAAATAAAACTTGATGGTGAATCTGTCAAAGGCCTTGATGGATTCAACATCGGAAAAGATGTACCTCTGCCAGGTACCAACCTTTGGGGTAAAATGATTAAGCTGAGACCGGGCGGGTGACTTGCACGAGAAAGAGAGTCTCGGTATAGTGTCTCTGTCTGAGTCGATTAAGGACCTTGTCGATGTAGGCTTGATGATCGAGGACCCTTTAACTGGTCACATGCCTCGTCATGGGTAAGCCTTGCCTCGGGCAGACTAAGGCCAGAATAAGATAACACGAAATGGGCGTGGAGCGGTGGCGAGAGTAGCGTGTACCCTCCATGGCAAGAGGCTGGACGGTGGTGTATCTGTGCTCTCGGTTTGCGTGAACCTGATCTGGTCTTAAGAAACTCGGTGGCGGGTTGACATATGCAAGGGTTAAGTGCTACATATGTCGTGTGATTGGAGATCCTCAGCTGAGTATAATCGATTCGGATCGCCGTACCTTCTCGGTTATGAAGACTTGGTCACTGCCCTACACGTAGCAATCCACTGAAGATGAAGGATTGAAAAGAAATTGGCTAGTGCAGGTCAAGTGATTGAACTAGGGTAGAAAGAACTCTAGCTGCAGGTAATTTTACTTTTGGATTTTAAGGATCCACTTTAGTAAGCAATTCTGCAAACAGAGTCTTTGATTATTGAAAGGCCTTACCTTGACTCCCATACGACCAGCATACCCTTGAGAGTCTTTTCTTTAGTCGGGTAAGACTTGCTGAGTAATTCCATACTCAGGGTTTATTCCCCCGTTGTTTTTAGGTGAGGAGACAACAAACTTTTGTTGTTTTTGTACCAAGGTGGTGAAAGGTGAAGATAATCAAGACTGAAGCTGCCGGAGGACGGGGTCCTCCTTAAAAACGTTTATGTAAAGAACTTAATGGGAGGAGCTTTTACCTCCCAGGTATTGTAATTATACTTTTCAGCACTCTCTGGTCTGTATTAAATAACTTACTCTTACTTTTAAATAAATGTAATCACTTCTGCATTTCCGCATCTCCGATGAACATATTATCTGTCAGACAGGTGAAACGTTCCTGGAAAGGTAAGGATAAAGATACCGAACTTGTCAAGTAATTCAGGAACATCTACAGGGTTGTCTGATGTCTGTTGGACAAGGACAACTGTAGGTGGGCCTAATGACTTGGGAGGTTCCGTCACAGAATGCAGAGCTTACAGCAAAAAATAAACGCTGATACCGCCGAAGTAAAAGGTGAAGAAGCTCCTAAGGGAGGCTTACAGCGAAAAATAAACGCTGATACCGCCGAAGTAAAAGGCGAAGAAGCTCCTAAGGGAGGCTTACAGCGAAAAATAAACGCTGATGCCGCCGAAGTAAAAGGCGAAGAAGCTCCTAAGGGAGGCTTATAGCGAAAAGTCAGCGCTGATGAACCAAAAAATGACCAAAAGATTGACTGGGGAATGTGTGTAGGCCTTCGGCGCAAATACCACTTTGCATATCATTACATCATTACATCATGTGCATAGCATAGCATCATACATGATATGGCATCAATGGCACAAGAAGGGGGTACAATATGGATCTACGAAAACGTACACAATGTTGGCCTACATCACTGAGCTTCGGAGATCGGTCCGAAGGTGTGTCAAGGCACAAAATAGGTTTTCAAGAAATACAGCTCCATCATTATGATACGAAAAGGAGATCCATTGGTCACAAGGCATAGATGTTTTTTCGGAAACCGTAATATTTTTACGGAATATGGATATTCTTTACGAAGCATGAAAAGAAGGGAAGGCGTTTTTTCGCCGAAGGCTCAAAAATAGTATGTACGTAAAGTTTCATGCATCGTAAAGAGTTGAATCATAAACAGATTATATATTACATTCAAAATTACAAAATATTATACATATTGTCCAGCAAATATTACACTCCAAATGGCTTTACAATAACAGCTAATCTTCTCGTAAAACTACTTCTGCAGCTTCGTTTAGTAGTTGATCAACAACTTTATCCATAATAGCTTCGGCCATTTTTCTAATCTCATCATCCCCCTTTGCTTTGGAGTCCGCCAATGGATCGGCGGGGTCTGGGGGAGGAGCTTGTACGGCTGTGTTACAAAGTGTAAATAAGTCTGAAGTCATAAAATTACAACATAAAGTCAAAAGTTACTAGTCAATACCTATTTGTCTCTTGAGACCCGCACTTTTCTCAGCGGCCTCTGCCACTTTTCTAGCATCGTGAATACCTTTTTTACTTCTCCTTATGATTTCCTGAGCCATCTCTCGACCACCATTTTCCCAGATGTCGGTGAAAAATTTTCCACCAACCAAGCTTGCTTCGGCCGAGGGGTCTTTTATATCTTCAGTAGTTAAGGCAGCCTCGGTTTGCGCCACAGATTTCACATGATCGCAGCCTCTTTTCTCCAAAATAGTAGCAATCCCCCTAGCACCCGAGAAAGGCACATATGTCCCCACGGCCACTCAAAATTTCTTCAAAAGCTTCGGCCTCGCCGTTGATCCAGTCGATTGGACCTTCAGGATCTCCCAGTACGAAGTTGTTTTCATTTGAAAATGCGCCGGCGCTGGTGAAACTACTCTTAATTGTTTCCACACATTTCATGGATTTTTCATAACATTTTTCTTTTGAAAGCCGAACTTCTACAGCTGTTTTCTCCCAATGATTCTTCCAGTAGTCGCTGACTTCAAGGTTAGCTTCGGCAGTTGCACATTTTAGGTTCGCCTCAGCCAGCTGTTTCTAAAGATTTTCAATTTTGCACTTCTGGGCTTCAGCTTGAGCCTTGGAAGCAGCTTCGTCCTCTTTTATTCTGTTAAGCAATGAATGCAAAATCTTGTCTTTCTCAAGACCTTCGTTCCTTAGTTCAATCACTTCAAAACGAAGGTTATGCAATGCCATCCTACATCCCTCGTCTTCAGCCCTTTTCTGCGCTCTGAGGGCATTGCTGAGAATAAGGCCCTGCAAAAGGAATGTGATGATAAGAAATAAACACACGAATTTCTATCCATGCAAAAAGTTTATTTTCTCACCTTTAAGCTGTTATATGCTAAGCTGTCGGCTATTTCATCTTTTGACAAAACTGAGAGCCCATCTTCTAGAGTTGGGAATCTGAAGCTTCTTGCCATCTCCCGGTAGACAGAGATCTCCTTGTTGTCTGGGAGACAATACAAGAAGTCTTCTTCTCCGCTGCCATTGAATATCAACGCCCCTTTCGGATATTTTAATTTCTGGGCATAATGATGGGCTTCTCGTTTTTCTTCGTCTGATAGTATTTTGCCCGAAGCATGTCGCACAATATAATCAGGCAATATGAAAGATGCTTCGGGAGTGGAAGAAAGAGTTTTTTCAGACAGAATTTGCTTTAAAGTTTCCTTTTTATTTTCTCCTTCAGTCTCCAAGGATTTTTCTTTGGCGCACTCTGAAGATCCAGTTTTGACTTCAGCCTGGTGCTTTGTAGCTTCACCTCCAGAAGTTTTTGTTTCAATTTGAGCTTTTTGAGCTTCGACAACTTTTTTCAGCGTGGAGCTTGAAGACTTTATTGTCTCCAGTACATCCAAAACATTAACCATCCTTTTCCTTTTGGGGGTCACAGCTGGACCCTTCTGAGTCTGTGGCACTCCAACTTCCGCTGAAGGGCTTAAAATTTCTGATATTTTTGTCCCTTCAGTTTTCGACTCTTCAGCTCTTTCAGCCTACGGTGTTGCAGTCAGCTCTACAGCTTTCTGCGCAGATATAGATTTTTTGGCTTCGGTAGCCGAAGGAGCCTCGTCAAAAAAACTTGGGCAATGTGGCCGGCTCTATGTAGTGTGGCCGGTGCGTAAGAACCTTCACCTTTTTTCTCTTCGGCACCGGCTCACTAAGAGCGGCCGAAGCAACTTCCTTCACAGAAGCTGTACCTTTTCTTTTTTCACCCCGTGTCGGGTAACGGTAATCAGGATAGACGAATCCAATAGCATCAAAAACTCTATTCAGCCTCTTCTTTTTCCGACCACCGAAGGTCGCTAATAGCGCATTATCTTCCATCTTGGAGTATGGCCCAAGCAGATCATCGCTTGTGGCTTCAATACATTTCAGCCAATCATCATCTGGCTCGATAAATTTATCATCATATCTGAAGGTGAATTTCATCCTAATCAGCCCACCTTCGTCAGGCTTGGTAATAGTTTCTTTTGGCATTTTCCACTTTTCTACAAGAGGCCATACTCTGAAAGCTATGTGCTCCTGGACCAAATCTCTTGTCCCAATGAAGGAGCAGGCTATGTCGAAGGCCCTCTGGCATTCTTCGGCTGCTTCATCCAATTCCACCTTCGGTTTCCGGAGTCCAAAACGCTGCCAGATAGGGCGCATGATGACATCTTTAATATCTGCTCGTGCCTTCAAATCGTTTTTCACATAGAACCATTCCTTCATCCAGTCCCCGGGCCATCTCTTCCGAAAAGATGGCACGGGATAGCTTGACCCAGAGCGGGCACCGAAGCTATAACAGCCAAAATTGTTATGATATTGCTCTTTACCCTAGGGTTTCGTCTCATATATTAGCTCATGTATATTACAAAAGCTTTTTGCATTTGGTTCCAAGCCCTGGCGCTTCACGGCCCAGACAAAGATTCCCATTCTTATAATTGCTTCGAGCGTAATTTGATGAAGGCGGATTTGATAAATCTTCAAAACCTCAACCACAAATTTGCTCAATGGAAACCGAAGCCCAGCCTTAAAAAAGCTTCGGAAGATCACAACTTCATTTTCTTCGGGAGTAGGCACAGTCCTCTCTCCGTCATCAGCCCTTACAATAGACATGTCCCGAAAGTATCTTCCCCTCATATTATCGAGATGGCTTTGCTTAATAGTCGATTTTCCAAAAATTGCATGACTTGGTCGCCAAGGTCGATCTTCAGAGTCTTCTCCGCCGCTCTCCACATCATAGCTGTCACTTTCACTGGTATCTTCAGACAAACCCTCCAGAGTTTCCCTGGCAATCTTCGCCGCATTCGTCCTTGCTATCGACTCAATAAAACCAAGATTCATCTCCTCAGAAAGGCTCAGCTTCATCTTAGCGGTAGCCTTCTTATCCTCAGACATCTTCGAAAGAGCTAAAAACACGCTCTCAAAGCCGAAGCTTAAAAATTAAAAAAAATCTGGTCAAGAGTGTGTAAGCAAAGAGCTGTTTGAGCAGGCAAGGCAGATGGCAAGAAAGCGTACCAAGTGAGCTAGCGGTGCGCTCTTATTTATACGTCTGGTGCATTGTGTGCGGGAGGACCCGCTTGTCAGTAGCTGTTGCTATTCTAGCAAAAGGAAAGGTGTTTTTTCGGACCTTCGGCTTGGAGCCTTCATCCTTGTCGCAATCTAAATTTATCATTCTAACAAATTAATATAGCAAGGGGCTACTGTTGGGGGCCTTCGGCTTCCGAAGGTCCTCAAAAACGAGATTTGACAATGTTTCTGGAGTATAATACATGAACAGGTATCTTCAGACATGGACTCTTCGGACAATTGCTGTACGAAGAAACACAAAGAGAACGAAGGATGGAGCAGAGCCGAAGCTGTGCGCAAGGAAGCTTCGGCATGATAGCGGAGAAAAGGGAACCGACTTAAAAAGGAAAAGACTATCTAGACCTCCATAGATTATTATAGAGTTGTTATCAAAAGCAAAGGACCTGGATGTAATTTTACATGGGCTGCGACCCGTGCCTATAAATAGGTGAACAGTACTCCCGTACTGTTCACGATGACTTGGCATTCGCTTTTGCATCACGCTTGTACTTTCCTTCAAGCTGAAGGTACAAATGTAACTCAATATTGTTCTTATCCATTCATGATTATATAATAAACAATATATGAACGATGTTGTATGATTATTCGTGTTATTTCTCATGTTTCATATGCTTTGTCTCCCATTAATATACGTTGTTGTGATGAAGGTATGTCCTTCATGACCTTCGTCTGAAGATCGTTATATCCCTAGGGAAATAACGCTTCGAAGGACGAAGGGTGTTAACCATTAACCTATTTCTGTGTTGCCTTGTTCTTAACTTATAGCATTTGAGAACAAGTCCCCAACAGCTGCGGAAATTCCAATCATTCGTTCGTCCGATCATTCGACCGTTCGTCCGTTCGTTCATAGTTCCTATTCATCGTTCATCGTTCATTCATCATCACTATTCATCGTTCATCATTCGTTCACACGACTATTCACCATTACTATTCATCGTTACTATTCGCTGTTACTATTCACCATCGTTACTATTTATCGCCACTATTCGCCATCGTTACTATTCACCGAAACTATTCGTCATCGTTACTATTCATCATCGCTACTATTCATCGATAATATCTATGGTACCTTTTTCGTCGTTACAATTCATCGTTACTATTCATCGGTCATCCGATCACCCCAAATTTCAACTACTCATCCATCATGCTGTCCAGTCCGCCTAAGACCAGCCAGACCCATATTCCAGTCATACGAACTCCGGTGACTGTGATTTTCCTTCCAGTGGGAACTCCCCATCTGGTCACCCATCCCAGGTTTCTCCAAGTTGAGCATGCTTGACTTTGAGATTCCTTCGAACCAAGCTTCCAAACTCAGATTCCAATAATTCTTGTTTCTAAATTCTTATCGAATTATTCCCTATCCAACCATGTCATCCCTTAAGCATGGTTCATGTTCTAGAAAACTCCCAAAATACTCTTGTCCCATATTCTGCCTATAACTCTCATGTTCATACTAAGTCAGACGATTCATTCATCACTATTCTCACCAACAGTGAACTTCACTGTGCTACACCACATACACCCAGCTATAAATACACCCAGCTACCCTCTCCCTCTCCACACACACTCAACACCCTCAACCAAGGCAAACACCCCACCCACTCAGTTACTCTGGTCTGCCGGCTACACGCATAGTGTCGCTTCGCCTCCAGTCCACCCTCCTGGTAAGCACCTCTGCTCCACCACTAGTAGTATCTCAACACCACATGACATAGATTCTACTTAAGACTCTACACATCCATATATCGCTATTCTGACCACTATACTAAATATTTGTTGGTATACTTGTTGGTTTGTATGTTTGCTTGTTCATGTTGCATAGTTATCGGAGCATTCGTGCCGTCTCGTGGAGGCTAGATCTGCAAGTCTACGCCAGGCAGTAGAGCGAGAAGCCAGTTCCGCGAGCTCCCCTTCCCCCTTCGCCGGATAAGCACGGCAAGCTCACTGGATCCCTTTAATGCATAAATTACCTATGTTTTTCAACCACAACCCTCAGCCTGTTATTTTATGCATGATATGATTTTGAGACAAGTTATTATGGCCACCCAGCCGCTTGCCGCAATCAATCCTTGATATATTTGTTACAAATGATTTGAGAAAAGGTGTGAGTTTTCAAAAGAAAATGCTTTTCAAAATGTGTATGATGAAGGGTTTTCACCCTTATCACCTTTGAGTAGGGATGATCAGGGACTCCCTGGTTTAGGGGAGGGCCTAAGGTGATGGCTCAGCTGGTTTAGGCGTGAGCAGAAGGATTGTCCCCTCATATAAGGACCGGTTTGTCATCCTTCACTACCTGTACTCATGATAAGTACAACCACTCGAGACTGTGTGGGCAGTCACTCAATCTGAACTCGTACGGTTCAAACCCCAGGGTTATGAAGGCTAGGGAGCACCGGAAGGATAAGGAGGGGGAATGTTTTGTCCGGTTTTCTGCGCTCTGAGGGCATTGCTGAGAATAAGGCCCTGCAAAAGGAATGTGATGATAAGAAATAAACACACGAATTTCTAACCATGCAAAAAGTTTATTTTCTCACCTTTAAGCTGTTATATGCTAAGCTGTCGGCTATTTCATCTTTTGACAAAACTGAAAGCCCATCTTCTAGAGTTGGGAATCCGAAGCTTCTTGCCATCTCCCGGTAGACGGAGATCTCCTTGTTGTCTGGGAGACAATACAAGAAGTCTTCTTCTCCGCTGCCATTGAATATCAACGCCCCTTTCGGATATTTTAATTTCTGGGCATAATGATGAGCTTCTCGTTTTTCTTCATCAAATAGTATTTTGCCCGAAGCATGTCGCACAATATAATCAGGCAATTTGAAAGATGCTTCGGGAGTGGAAGAAAGAGTTTTTTCAGACAGAATTTGCTTTAAAGTTTCCTTTTTATTTTCTCCTTCAGTCTCCAAGGATTTTTCTTTGGCGCACTCTGAAGATCCAGTTTTGATTTCAGCCTAGTGCTTTGTAGCTTCACCTCCAGAAGTTTTTGTTTCAATTTGAGCTTTTTGAGCTTCGGCAACTTTTTTCGGCGTGGAGCTTGAAGACTTTATTGTCTCCAGTACATCCAAAACATTAACCATCCTTTTCCTTTTGGGGGTCACAGCTGGACCCTTCTGAGTCTGTGGCACTCCAACTTCCGCCGAAGGGCTTAAAATTTCTGATATTTTTCTCCCTTCAGTTTTCGACTCTTCAGCTCTTTCAGCCTTCGGTGTTGCAGTCAGCTCTTTAGCTTTCTGCGCAGATATAGATTTTTTGGCTTCGGTAGCCGAAGGAGCCTCGTCAAAAAACTCGGGCAATGTGGCCGGCTCTATGTAGCGTGGCCGGTGCGTAAGAACCTTCACCTTTTTTATCTTCGGCGCCGGCTCACTAAGAGTGGCCGAAGCAACTTCCTTCACAGAAGTTGTACCTTTTCTTTTTTCACCCTGTGTCGAGTAACGGTAATCAGGATAGACGAATCTAATAGCATCAAAAACTCTATTCAGCCTCTTCTTTTTCCGACCATCGAAGGTTGCTGATAGCGCATTATCTTCCATCTTGGAGTATGGCCCAAGCAGATCATCGCTTGTGGCTTCAATACAGTTCAGCCAATCATCATCTGGCTCGATAAATTTATCATCATATCTGAAGGTGAATTTCATCCTAATCAGCCCACCTTCGTCAGGCTTGGTAATAGTTTCTTTTGGCATTTCCCACTTTTCTACAAGAGGCCATACTCTGAAAGCTATGTGCTCCTGGACCAAATCTCTTGTCCCAATGAAGGAGCAGACTATGCCGAAGGCCCTCTGGCATTCTTCGGCTGCTTCATCCAATTCCACCTTTGGTTTCCGGAGTCCAAAACGCTGCCAGATAGGGCGCATGATGACATCTTTAATATCTGCTCATGCCTTCAAATCGTTTTTCACATAGAACCATTCCTTCATCCAGTCTTCAGGCCATCTCTTCCGAAAAGTTGGCACGGGATAGCTTGACCCAGAGCGGGCACCGAAGCTATAACAGCCAAAATTGTTATGATATTGCTCTTTACCCCAGGGTTTCGTCTCATATATTAGCTCATGTATATTACAAAAGCTTTTTGCATTTGGTTCCAAGCCCTGGCTCTTCACGGCCCAGACAAAGATTCTCATTCTTATAATTGCTTCGGGCGTAATTTGATGAAGGCAGATGTCGGGGACCATAATTAGGGGTACCCCCAAGACTCCTAATCTCAGCTGGTAACCCCATCAGCACAAAGCTGCAAAGGCCTGATGGGCGCGATTAAGGTCAAGGCTCAGTCCACTCAAGGGACACGACCTCGCCTCGCCCGAGCCTAGCCTCGGGCAAAGGCAGCCGACCCCGGAGGATTCACGCCTCGCCTGAGGGTCCCCTCAAGCAACGAACACACCTTCGGCTCGCCCGAGGCCCAGTCTTCGCAGAGAAGCAACCTTGGCCGAATCGCCACGCCAACTGACCGTATCGCAGGAGCGTTTAATGCAAGGATCGCCTGACACCTTATCCTGACGCGTGCTCCAGTCGACAGAGCCAAAGTGACCGCAGTCACTTCGCCGCCCCACTGACCGACCTGACAGGAATACAGCACCGCCCGCCCTGCTCCGACTGCCGTGCCACTCGCTAGAGTGAGGTCGACAGCGGCTAAGTCCAGCCTCGGGCGACATAGGAAGCTCCACCTCGCCCGACCCAGGGCTCGGACTCGTCCTCGGCTCCAGAAGACGATGAACTCCGCCTCGCCCGACCCAGGGCTCGGACTCGGCCTCGGCCTCGGCTCTGGAAGACGACAGACTCCGCCTCGCCCGACCCTAGGGCTCGGACTCAACCTCGGCCTCGGAGGAATCGCCGCCTCACCCCAACTCGGGTTCGGACCAGCCACGTCGCTAGGAGGGCCATCATTACCCTACCCCTAGCTAGCTCAGGCTACGGGGAACAAGACCAGCGTCCCATCTGGCTCGCCCCGGTAAACAAGTAATGATGACACCTCACATGCTCCATGACGGCGGCAGCTCCCAGCCTCTTATGTCAGCAAGGAGACGTCAGCAAGGACCCGACAGCCCCGACAGTTGTACTTCCGCAGGGCTCCAACACTCCTCCGACGACCACGACATCACATGAACAGGACACCAAAACCTCTCCGACTGCCACGACGGCATGTACTTAGGGCTCTAGCTCCTCCCTGCTAGACACGTTAGCACACTGCTACACCCCCCATTGTACACCTGGGCCCTCTCCTTACGTCTATAAAAGGAAGGTCCAGGGCTCCCGTACGGAGAGGTTGGCCGCGCGGGAGAACGGGCTGGCGCGTAAGGCCCTCGCTCTCTCTATCTCTCGCTCCCGCGGGACGCTTGTAACCCCCTACTGCAAGCGCATCCAGCCGCCCTGGGCGCAGGACAACACGAAGGCCGCGGTTCCTCCTCGCTGTTCTCCCCCTTCGTGTCCCGTCTCGCGCCGACCCATCTGGGCTGGGGCACGTAGCGACAATTTACTCGTCGGTCCAGGGACCCCCCCCCCCGGGGGTTGAAACGCCGACAGTTGGCTCACCAGGTAGGGGCCTGCAGCGTGTTGACGAACAGCTTCCCGTCAAGCTCCAGATGGGTCGTCCCCAGCAACCTTTCCAACCCGGGACGATGCTCCATTTCAGGAGTCTCGAGTTCATGTCTCTCGACGACAGCTACGACATGGTACTCCTTCATCCACCGCGCGACGACGACAATGGCGGCCGTCAGCCCGCCCGCCGGCGGCGGAATCGATGATGTCTTCCCCACGTGGTGGAAGAGCAACATTCAGTTCTGTCCCGTCGCCTCCCCCGCCGACGGAGGAGGAGGAGGGGCAGGCATGACCAAGCAGGGGGCAACACCTCCTCGGCTGTCGAGCGAGACGGCGGCGCCGGCGCCCCAGCGGGGGACATGCCGGGCGTTGACCTCGCGTCGGAGACAAAGACAAGCGTCGTTTCCCCGCAACACGCCAACATCGAGCTAACGGATGACGCCAGCACGCTCGTGAAGGGCTTGCTGGGCGTCGCCCTCGTACCTGAGACAACGGTGCAGTCCGCCCCTGACGTGACTTTGCCACCACCCGTCGATCAAGAGGTACCGACCGTTTCGCATCCCGTGCCTTTCAGATTCAGCTTCGATCCACCAAGCGACCCCGCTTCGGTGGAGGCTTTCGCAAAGGCATGTCCAAACCCTCCGGGGTACCATGTGCGGTCACCCTGGGACAGACTGACGGCCGTCTCGACCTACGGGCCCTCGGGTTCCGAGGAAGATGATGAGCCCGAATCTGGTTGGGATTTCTCCGGGCTTGGTAACCCTAGTGCCATGCGGGACTTCATGACCGCATGTGACTACTGCCTCTCTGATTGTTCCGATGGTAGCCACAGCCTCAGCGACGAGGACTGTGGCCCAAGTCGTGAATGTTTCCACATCGATCTAGGGGGTCTCGGCGAAGGCAACCATCTTGGTGTGCCAGAAAACGGCGATCCCCCTAGGCCAGCGCCTCACGTTGACATCCTTCGGGAGCTAGCTGTGGTCCCAGTCCCTGCGGGGGGTCAGGTCGCACAGCTCGAGCAAATCTGCGAGATGCAGGCCAGGCTCAACGAGGAGGCAGGAACACTTGCGCAGCCTCGGCTGAACCTCGGACAGGAGTGGGCAGGCCGAGCTCCGGCCGGAGAAGCACGTCACCTGACCTAGGACGTCCAACACCGCATCACTGATGATACCAGGCCAAGACTGCCCCCGGTTTCCAGTGGGGTCGGCCAGAACCTGGCTGCAGCTGCGATACTTCTCCGAGCGATGCCGAAACCCTCCACCACCGAGGGGCGGCGTATCCAGGGAGAGCTCAAGAACCTCCTGGAAGATGCCGCGGTCCGACGGGCCGAAAGCTCTGCCTCCCGAAGGCAGGGGTACCCCCCGGAGCATCACGCCGCGACTTTCGGATTCGTGCGAGAAGCCTCGATCCAGACCAGGCGCACGCGCAACACGGCGCCTGCGGCCCCGGGTCGCCTCGGCAACGAGCACCACTACCGCAACCGTCAAGCCCACCTCGACGAAAGGGTGCGCCAAGGCTACCACCCCAGGCGTGGCGGACGCTACGATAGCGGGGAGGATCGGAGCCCCTCGCCCGAACCACCCGGTCCGCAGGCTTTCAGCCGGGCCATACGACGGGCGCCGTTCCCGACCCGGTTCCGAACCCCGACTACCATCACAAAGTACTCGGGGGAGACAAGGCCGGAACTGTGGCTCGCGGACTACCGACTAGCCTGCTAGTTGGGTGGAACGGACGATGACAACCTCATCATCCGCAACCTCCCCCTGTTCCTCTCCGACACCGCTCGAGCTTGGCTGGAGCATCTGCCTCCGAGGCAGATCTCCAACTGGGACGACCTGGTCCAAGCCTTCGCCGGCAACTTCCAGGGAACGTACGTGCGCCCTGGGAACTCCTGGGATCTTCGAAGCTGCCGCCAGCAGCCGAGAGAGTCTCTCTGGGACTACATTTGACGATTCTCGAAGCAGCGCACCGATCTGCCCAACATCACCGATTCCGACGTCATCGGCGCATTCCTCGCCGGCACCACCTGCCGCGACCTAGTGAGCAAGCTGGGTCGCAAGACTCCCACCAGGGCGAGCGAGCTGATGGACATCGCCACCAAGTTCACCTCTGGCCAGGAGGCGGTTGAGGCCATCTTCCGGAAGGACAAGCAGCCCCAGGGCCGCCAGCTGGAAGACGTTCCCGAGCCGTTCGCTCGGCGCGATACCAAGAAGAAGAACAAGAAGTCGCAAGAGAAACGCGATGCCACCGACGTGGACCTTGTCGCCGCCGCTGAGTACAAGAACCCTCGGAAACCCCCTGGAGGTGCCAATCTCTTTGACAAGATGCTCAAGGAGCCGTGCCCCTATCATCAGGGGCCCGTCAAGCACACCCTTGAGGAGTGCGTCATGCTTCTGCGCCACTTTCACAAGGCCGGGCCACCGGCAGAAGGTGGCAGAGCCCACAACAACGACAAGAAGGAGGACCACAAGGCAGAGGAGTTTCCCGAGGTCCACGACTGCTTCATGATCTACGGTGGGCAAGTGGCGAATGCCTCGGCTCGGCGCCGCAAGCAAGAGCGTCGGGAGGTTTGCTTAGTAAAGGTGGCGGCGCCAGTCTACCTAGACTGGTCCGACAAGCCCATCACCTTCGACCAAGGCAACCACCCTGACCGCGTGCCGAGCCCGGGGAAATATCCGCTTGTTGTCGACCCCGTCATCGGCAACGTCACGCTCACCAAGGTCCTCATGGACGGAGGCAGCAGCCTCAACATCATCTACGCCGACACCCTCGGGCTCCTGCAGATCGATCTGTCCTCGATTCGGGCCGGCGCGACGCCTTTTCACGGGATCATCCCCGGGAAACGCGTCCAGCCCCTCGGACAACTCGATCTGACCGTCTGCTTCGGGACTCCCTCCAACTTCCGAAGGGAAACCCTCTCGTTCGAAGTGGTCGGGTTCCGAGGAACCTTCCATGCAGTGCTGGGGAGACCATGTTACGCCAAGTTGATGGTCATCCCCAACTACACCTACCTCAAGCTCAAGATGTCGGGCCCCAACGGGGTCATCACCGTCGGCCCCACGTACCGACACGCGTACGAATGCGACGTGGAGTGCATGGAGTACGCCGAGGCCCTCGCCGAATCTGAGGCCCTCATCGCCGACATGGAAAGCCTCCCCAAGGAGGTTCCAGATGCGAAGCGCCACGCCGGCAACTTCGAACCAACAGAGGCGGTCAAATCCGTCCCTCTCGACCCCAGCAACGACACATCCAAGCAGATCCGGATCGGCTCCGAGCTCGACCCCAAATAGGAAGTAGTGCTCGTCGACTTTCTCCATGCAAACGCCGACGTTTTCGCATGGAGTCCCTCGGACATGCCTGGCATATCGAGGGAAGTCGCCGAGCACTCACTGGATATCCAAGCTAGAGCCCGACCCGTGAAGCAGCCTCTGCGCCGATTCGACAAAGAAAAGCGTAGAGCCATAGGCGAGGAGATCCACAAGCTGATGGCCGCTGGGTTCATCAAAGAGGTATTCCATCCCGAATGGCTTGCCAACCCTGTGCTTGTGAGAAAGAAAGATGGGAAATGGCGGATGTGTGTAGACTACACTGGTCTAAACAAAGCATGTCCGAAGGTTCCCTACCCTCTGCCTCGTATCGACCAAATCGTGGATTCCACTGCTGGGTGCGAAACTCTGTCGTTCCTCAATGCCTACTCAGGGTATCACCAAATCAGGATGAAAGAGTTCGACCAGCTCGCGACTTCTTTCATCACACCTTTTGGCATGTACTGCTACGTTACTATGCCATTTGGTCTGAGGAATGCGGGTGCGACGTACCAAAGGTGCATGAACCACGTGTTCGGGGAGCACATTGGTCGAACGGTCGAGGCTTACGTTGATGACATCGTAGTCAAGACGAAGAAAGCCTCCGACCTCCTCTCCGACCTTGAAACGACATTCCGGTGTCTGAAGGCGAAAGGTGTAAAACTCAATCCCGAGAAGTGCGTCTTCGGAGTCCCCCGAGGCATGCTCTTGGGGTTCATCGTCTCGGAGCGGGGCATCAAGGCCAACCCAGAAAAAATCGCGGCCATCACCAACATGGGGCCCATCAAGGACTTGAAAGGCGTACAGAGGGTCATGGGATGCCTTGCGGCTCTGAGCCACTTCATCTCGCGCCTCGGTGAAAGGGGCCTACCTCTGTACCGCCTCTTAAGAAGGACCGAGTGCTTCACTTGGACCCCCGAGGCCGAGGAAGCCCTCGAGAACCTAAAGGCGCTCCTTACGAACGCACCCGTCCTGGTGCCCCCCCGCTGCTGGAGAAGCCCTCTTGATCTACGTCGCCGCTACCACTCAGGTGGTCAGCACCGCGATTGTGGTCGAGAGACGAGAAGAAAGGCATGCATTGCCCGTCCAGAGGCCGGTCTACTTCATCAGTGAGGTACTGTCTGAGACCAAGATCTGCTACCCACAGATTCAGAAGCTACTGTACGCGGTAATTCTGACACGACGAAAGTTGCGACACTACTTCGAGTCACAACCGGTAACTGTGGTGTCATCCTTCCCCCTTGGGGAGGTCATCCAGTGCCGGGAGGCCTCGGGTAGGATTGCAAAATGGGCGGTGGAAATCATGGGCGAGACAATCTCGTTCGCCCCTCGGAAGGCCATCAAGTCCCAAGTCTTGGCGGATGTTGGGGACTTGTTCTTAACTGCTACGAATCAAGAACAAGGCAACATAAAATGTTAAATGTTAATGCCCTTCGTCCAATGAAACATTATTCCCTTAAGGACTAATGAACTTTGGACGAAGGTTAAAGTCGAAACGATTACGAAGGTTGAATCTTCGTAACCGAATTATGATAAATCGTATAAAGTAATATAAAATATAAAGTGTCAAAGGTAAATAAATTATAAACGAATAACATTACTTTCATACTATATTGATTTAATGTATTACAACATTGGATACAATTATACCTCTATCTTGACGAAGATTGATTCCCGAATGATGCGATTGCAATTACAGGAATGCGTGAACAGTAAAGGAATACTGTTCACTATTTATAGGCACGGGACGCAGCCTGGGAGGAATTACAACCATGCCCCTCATAAGGAATTACAACAACGACTCAAACATTTATGGACTAAAAGGTCATTCTATTCTTAAGTCGGTTTGTAATTCCGAAGCTTCATGAAGAGGAACCTTCGGTCATCACATGCGGACAGCTTCAGCCGAAGCTGTTTCTCCCTTCAAGACCTTCGGCGACGAAGCATAGTCCCAACAGTAGCCCCTTCGCGGTACTAGATCGTTTTTCGTAACGAGCTTGATCCGTGAAAAAAGTCTCTTAGGGTTCGGGAAGCCGAAGGTCTGAAAAACACCTTCCCTGAGCTCGTTGTCGAGAAACGATTTATTTTTCGAGCGCGTAGCGGTCCCACCTTGCAGCGGGTGCAAGCAGCTGTTCGCCTGGTGTAAAAATCCTGACGATTCACCTCCTTTCCTGCATCACTATATAAACAGATGGGTAGATGTGAAGTTACCACAGCATTCATTGCTATTTGCACTGTTTTGCTGCCAAAATTTTTAACCATAGCCGAAGGTTAATTCTCGGAATCAAACAAAGCTCCAGTTTGAAGCCTACTTCGTCAGAAAAAAGCTTCAGAAGAAAAAGTATTTAGTGCCCACAAAATTCAGAATTAAATGGCTAGAGTGCGCTCTACCGCTAGAGTTGAGCGTGAGGGAGGCGAAACTGAAGGATCGGAGACTGTTCCCATCTCCGAAGCGATGCAACGATCCGGACTAGTGACCTCGGAAGGAATCCGTACCGCCGAGACAGAGCAGACTGCTCCCATCTCCGAAGTTGCTGTCGAAGCGGAAGAAGGAAATATTGAAGAAACTGATCCCGAAGATGATTATCATATTGCCGTGCCAAATAAGCCCAGTCACTTGGACTTCGGCAAGTCGACTGTCTCTAAGGCTGATCTCTCCAAGATGGTGAAGTCGGGCTATTTCAGCGAGAGTCAAAATGTAATACCTAAATTTGTAACTCATATGAGGAGAGAACATTTCCTTTATCTATATGTGTGTACCATCTCTAGTTACTATCACATGTGAATAGATACTATCAAAAGGGGATTAAATCACCAATAATCCCTAAATAAATCATGCATCATGCTGAGTTCTATATGTTTGTACATTAAATAAAACAATAAGGATAACAATAATAAGATAATAATTACTAGAAGTTGAATTAAACCCTAAATTGAAATTAGGGTTTGAAAATAAGAAGAAAAAAAAGAAGGGATATGAAAATATAAATAATATATTTAAATAAATATCCTCAAACTTATTACTTTTATTGCGCAAATATAGTTTGTGAATGAAGAGCCACCAAGTTTGAAATTAAATTTGAATTTAACTTGAGATTCAAATAAAAGAAAAAAATAGAAATGAAAAAGAAAAGAAAGGAAAATGGGAAAACGCCGCTTGGGCCAAATCACCACACTCGGGCCCATTTCTCCTGCGTGGCCCAGTTCACCATTTGGCGTGCTCGGCCCACAATTGGCGTCCGCATGATGGTGCCGACACAAAGGGCCCACCGGACAGCCACCTTGGGATCTCGCTTCTCGCTGTGACCACTGATCCGCTGACCCCACTGGCAGACTTTCACCCGCTCACTACCTCTCCGCTGTCACTGGCGTGCGGGACCGCGTTGGCTGGGCGACTTCTTCCCACAACGGCGTCGCCGCGGATCGGGGGAAACCGGCCGAGAACCCCGGCAACAACCCCGTGATCCCGCCGCCGAATTCTGCGGGAAGCCAACCCACGTTACCCCTCGCCCTCCTCTATAACCATGTCGTGTTTGCATAGGAAAACTCCTTGCGGTCGACGTGTATTCCTCGAAGCTCCAAAGCACCAGGGAAGAAAGCCGACCTCGAGTGTTGCCGCGCAAGCAACTCGGCGGGGGAAGGAAAGCGGGCGGGGTTCACCGTCGCCCTCAGTGCGTGGGCGCCGTTCGGGCGTGGCCGATTCCTCACCAGACAAGGACTTCGCCACGGAACAGAGAACGACGCTGGGACCTCGGGTGAGTAGCCACCTCGGACTCACCTCATTTTCTCCATTCTCTGGCTTTTTGTGCGGTCCATGGAGGAGCGGTAGCCTGAGCGGAGTTTAGGTACGGACCGAGATTGGTGCGCCGCTGGAGAACGGCGGTGCCGTGTACTGGTCCGGGCGGTGGGCTCGCCGGTTGACCAACGGGAGAAAGAGAGAGTGCTGGGGTGAGCACGACGTCTGTACGCGGGCGGGGTGAGGTTGAAGACGCCCGGGTGCCCTTTGATTCTGTGATGGACGGCTGGGATTAGTTACCTTATCCATTCGTCCTAGAGGCTTGTACACCGTTGATCTGTGGATGGACGTTCTAGATTAAGACGCGCGTACTCATGTCGGTGGGAACATTCTGGATACTAGGATCGTAATCCTACGGCTGTGGCGCAATCTCTGGTGTTCTGGACCGGGACTGTTGGATCGAGATCCAACCGTCACCAGCGCATCCCCATTTATGTGAAACCCGGGTCTAATCTGGACCGCTGGTACTAGATCCAACGGCTCATAACATCCGATACCCCTTCGCTGCGCGCGTTTTGCATTTAGGCCCCTCAGTTTTAGAGAAATGAACCCGCCGTCCATGCCTGGGGTTTTCTGAGTCTTGGGAATGTTGCACCGTAGCCCCTGCACTTTACATAATTTGAGGCCTAGTCCAGACAGTGAGAAAACTTATAAAATAATTTAGAAAATAGATTTTTATGTGTAAAAATAATCCTAGAACTTGTTTAATCCATAGAAAATCCATTTTTAGTCCAAATTGATCCATTCCACTTCCTAAATTTTTGTAATAATATTGTCTACCCATTAGTGCCTCTGTTCTGACATGACAAACACATTAAAATTATTCTTTCACTTAATCTTGTATTAAGCACATAAAACATTAGAAAATCCATAACTTAAGATCTATAACTCCAAATTTAATGATTCCAGTTCCTGTGATCTTATTTTAATGTCTAGTTTATTACTGTATATTCTATTTGCATGTTTGATGTGATGTTAATTTATGCTATGCCATGTATGTATTGTATTGATGCGAGTAGACGAGCAACCCACTGTGGAACCTGAGCTTCAACAAGTTGAAGTAGCTGAGCAGGAGCTCGTGGAAGGCAAGTTGTGCCCTTGATCACTTCTTTTACCCATTCATGTTCTTATTAATCATAATGATCTGCATAGGTTAATTTTGATGGGACCCAATAGGATACCCTAGATTTGACTATCTTTATACCTTGCTTCACCACTGGTTTTACTACTAAAGTTTTGGGTAGTACATGCTATTGCTTTATGTGGATTTGGGTATAGAGATATTCATCACTCATTGTTATACTATTTATTGTTATCTGTTTTATTATTCCTTGTTCATGTTAAGATCATTATGTTAATGGGAACATGGAGAACCACCCAGGAAAACAGTGCTACCACAAGGGTTTAATGGGACGCCCTTGGCTGATTAACTAGGAAAGCTAGGGGAGGGCTACCTTACCCGAAAGGGGCAAGGGCAGTAGGGGAGTGGTCAGTGTAGGGAGGTCCCTGGTTGATTTTGCTGCGATGGCGGTCAGCCAGGAACCCTGCACTGGAGCTTCCTATAAACTGTAGCGGGTAGTCTGAAGCTAGTGGAACTTTGTAAAGGCCTCGTAGTGGTACCCTGCCTCGCTTCCTAGGTAGAGGTGTATGGAGTCTGATCAACTCCGTGGCAAATGGGTAACACGACTTGTGGGTAAAGATGCGCAACCTCTGCAGAGTGTAAAACTGGTATACTAGCCGTGCTCACGGTCATGAGCGGCTCGGACACTCACATGATTAAATTATGGAACTTAAACTTAACCTGTCATTTCATTGCATTTGGGATTATTTTATTATTACTTTTACTTATTATTACTATGGTTTGGTATTTACTTACACTTAGTAACTGCTAATAAAATTTTGACCAACTTATAAAAGCAATGCTCAGCTTCAGCCTTTATTTCATTGATCAGCCTTACACTTCATGAACTCCCACCTTTGGTGAGTTCATGCCACATTATTCCCCATGACTTGTTGAGCTATGAACGTATGTGAGCTCACCCTTGCTGTCTCACACCCCCCCCCCACAGGAGAAGAGGAGGTGGTCGAAGAGGAGCCGCCTAACACTGAGGAGTTCGATCTGATCTAGGTGGCGTTTCTCATTCGACATTGGCGCCGTCGATCCTTAGTTCGTTTTACATTTATCTTTATTTTGTAATAAGTCTTCCGCTATGTAATAAATACTCTGATGTTTTATGACATTTATCTCTATGCACTCTGTTATTATATATGTTGTCTTCTTTGGCGCATTTATGAGATGCACCCGGCTTTGTCCTTTAAAACCGGGTGTTACAGAAGTGGTATCAGAGGAAATGTTGATTGTAGGACGAAACCTAGATAGAAATGGACAAAACCCTTACCTACTTACCTTATTCTGATTCATTCTATACTTACCTTACTCTGATTCTTTCTACACTTATCTTGATCCTGTCTCACCTTCTACTGTTCTACTCTGATCATTCTTATCTTCTCTATTCTAAGACAAGATGGATTTCAAACTTTGGAATTCCTACCCCTATGACATTTTAAGAGATAGGGAACCTCAGTCGAAAATAAAACTATTTTCTCTATTTTAAAAATGTTGGTTGATTGTTCTGATGAAAAATGTCTGATTTGCTTCTTTGATTGATTGAAGTATTATAGATGGACATCTTAGCATGTACCAACATAAGGAATTAAATTAGCTTTAGTAGGTGAAATATTAATCTGCTTAGCTAATAAATCCCCCAAAATAACCTGACTTGTAAGTACCGCCTTGGCTACTATTTTCTTACCATATGTATCTAACTCAGATGGTCAATACCAGGCGGGGTGGTGGAATTGATTTGCCTCCTAATCGACACACTCGAAGGATATACAGACAACCTCAGCCACAGCCAGCAGAGATGAATCCTCCTAATCCTCCACCAGGCGGAGTTGACCCACTGGTTGCTGCTCAGATGGCGGTGATGCAGCAAATGGCGGATACTATGGCTGATATGCGTGCCCAGATGCAGCAAGAACGCCAGGAAATGCGTCAGGAAAGGGAAGATATACGCCAGGAGTTGCGCCAGGAGAGAGATGAGATACGCCAAGAAAGGAGGGCGCAACAACAGCAGCTGCAACAACAACTTCAACAACAGCAGCAACAGCAACAAGTGCCATTGCCTCCACCACCACCACCAGTTCCACCTCGTGATAAGCACCGTGAGTTCATGAGTCATAAGCCACCTACATTTGCAAGTTCGCCAGATCCACTTGATGCAGATGATTGGCTGAAAGCAATTGAGAAGATGCTCAACATTGCACAATGCACTGACCGGGAGAAGGTTTTATATGCTTCTGGACGTCTGATTGGTCCTGCTGCTGACTGGTGGGATTCTTATACTGCTGCCCATGATGCTGCGGATACTATTACTTGGGCAGAGTTTAGTACGCAGTTCAGGAACTACCATATTCCAGCTGGGATGATAAAGATCGAGAAGAAGGAGTTTCTGTCATTAAAGCAAGGCAACATGTCAGTCAGCGAGTACAGGGATAAATTCATTCAGTTGTCGAGATATGCTCCAGAGGAAGTTGCTGAGGATGAGAGAAAGCAGGAGCATTTTATTGAAGGACTTAATGGACCGCTGCAGTATGCTCTAGTGGCACACACTTTTCCATCATTTCAGAGGCTATTGGATAAGGCTCTTGCTATTGAACACAAGCGTGTTCAACTGGGTGATTTGAAGAGGAAGGCTATCTCACAGGGACAGGGTAGCAGCAGTGTTCGTCCTCGATACAGTTCCCCACAGGGTACACCGACTCGACCGGGAGGACCACGCCCAGTTCAGCAATCACCACTGAGGACTCCACCTCCTCGACATGCTACTCCCACGGGCACCCCGACGAAGTTTGCAGGACGGAGTCCGGGCACTCAATGTTTCAAGTGTGGGAAGATTGGACATTATGCAAATGTCTGCCCACAGAGGATTGCTACTACTCCCGCTCAGAACAAGCAACAGACCCCTGGCAAGGGATATTCTATAGCCAGGGTGAATCAAGTCAGCGTTGATGATACTCCTGATGGTGGGGACCTCGTGATTGGTATGTTCTATGTTAATGCAATTCCTGCAACAATATTATTTGATTCTGGTGCTACACATTCATTCATGTCTGCTAGATATGCTAACACAAATGAAATACCACTGCTAAATATGAGAAAACCCCTGATAGTAATTACACCTAAAGGGCCTGTTGAGGCGAATCAAATGACACGTAGATTGACATTAACCATTATGGGTAGAGATTTTGGAGCTACTGCTATAATATTAGAGTCAAGCAGTATAGATCTGATCCTTGGTATGTCATGGCTAAGGAAGGCAAAGGCCGTTATAGCATGTGGTAGAGGTACCATAGAGCTCACTACCACTAAAGGAGAAAGATTTCAAGTTAATATTGCAGTAACCTCCTCATTCATGCGTGCAATGTTCTTTATGCCTGAGGAGTTTGTTGGTGATAACATCCGGGTGGTTAGAGATTTTCCGGATGTCTTTCCAGAGGAGTTACCAGGAATGCCACCTGATAGAGAAGTTGAGTTTGTTATTGATCTCTTACCTGGAACCGCCCCTATTTCTAAACGGCCCTATAGAATGTCCATAGAGGAGTTGAAGGAACTTAAGAAGCAGTTGACGGAGTTACAAGAGGCTGGTTACATTCGTCCGAGTTCCTCACCTTGGGGAGCACCGGTGTTATTTGTGCAGAAGAAGGATGGATCGCAACGGATGTGTGTGGATTATAGATCTCTTAATGATGTTACGGTGAAGAACAAGTATCCGTTGCCCCGTATTGAGGATTTGTTTGACCAGATGAGAGGAGCTAGAGTATTCTCGAAGATTGATCTCCGATCGAGTTACCATCAGATGAGGATTAGACCATCGGATATTCCCAAGACGGCTTTCTCGACTCGATATGGATTATATGAGTTTACGGTTATGTCGTTTGGATTAACTAATGCACCGGCATATTTCATGAATTTGATGAATAAGGTGTTTATGGAGTATTTGGACAGATTCGTCGTGGTGTTCATCGACGATATTCTTATCTATTCTAGGAATGAAAGTGATCATGAACAACATCTAAGGTTGGTGCTACAGAAGTTACGAGATAATCAACTCTACGCTAAGTTCAGCAAGTGCGAGTTTTGGATTGACAAGGTGCCATTCCTTGGTCATATCATTTCTAATGGAGGAATAGCAGTGGATCCTGCTAAAGTGAAGGAGATAATGGAGTGGAGAGTGCCCACTACAGTTACGGAGATTCGGAGTTTCTTGGGACTCGCAGGATATTATCTGAGATTTATTGAGGGATTCTCTAAGATTGCCAAGCCTATGACATCGCTTTTGGAGAAAGGAAAAGAATTTAAGTGGGATGAGAAATGTCAAGAGAGCTTTGATCAATTGAAGGAGAGATTGATGTCACCTCCGGTGTTGGTTATGCCAGACTTACAGAAAGGATTTGATATCTACTGTGATGCATGTGGCCAAGGACTTGGATGTGTGCTTATGCAAGAAGGTCATGTGATTGCCTATGCATCTCGTCAGTTGCGGAAGCATGAATTGAACTACCCCACTCATGACTTGGAACTAGCTGCCGTTGTGCATGCACTTAAGATTTGGAGACACTACATTATGGGAACTAAGTGTCAAGTGTACACGGATCACAAGAGTTTGAAGTATATATTCACTCAGAAGGATCTCAACCTCAGACAACGTCGTTGGTTGGAGCTCATCAAGGATTATGATTTGGAGATTCACTATCATCCAGGCAAGGCGAATTTGGTTGCAGATGCCTTGAGTCGGAAGGAGCATGTTCACTCCGCTTTCGTTGTCCAGCTACCTGATGAATTAGCAAAAGACTTTGAGAGACTCAACCTGGGAATTGTCACTCACACTGAAGGAGTTACCATTGAGTTGGAACCTACCTTGGAGCAAGAGATTCGTAAAGGTCAGGTTGGTGACGCTAAGATTCAAGAGATTAGAGATCTAATTACGGATGGTCGAGTTCCGGAATTCACGGAGGATGAGCAAGGTACTATATGGTTCAAAGATCGGATATGTGTTCCAGAGATCGATAGCCTCCGTGAGGCTATATTGAAAGAAGCTCATGATTCTGATTACTCCATCCACCCTGGAAGCACTAAGATGTATCAAGATTTGAAGCAAAAGTATTGGTGGTATGGACTGAAAAGAGATGTGGCTGCTCATGTGGCTAAGTGTGATGTATGTCAAAGGGTCAAGGCCGAACATCAAAGACCCGCTGGATTATTGCACCCATTGAAGATACCTGAGTGGAAATGGGAAGAAATTGGTATGGATTTTATTGTTGGACTACCCCGCACTCCAGCAGGATATGACTCTATTTGGGTAATTGTGGACAGATTGACAAAGGTGGCTCATTTTATACCTGTGAGGACTAATTACACGGGAGCCAAGCTAGCAGAATTGTATATGACTCGGATAGTTTGTTTACATGGAGTGCCTAAGAAGATTGTGTCTGATCGAGGATCACAGTTTATTTCTCGATTTTGGAAGAAGTTGCATGAGAGTTTGGATACAAAGTTGAATTTTAGCTCAGCCTACCATCCCCAGACTGATGGACAGACAGAGAGGACTAACCAAGTGCTGGAAGATATGTTAAGAGCTTGTGCTCTTAAACATGGTGGAAGCTGGGAGAAGAGCTTACCCTATGCTGAGTTTTCTTATAATAATAGCTATCAGGCCAGTTTGAAGATGTCACCATTTGAGGCTCTATATGGCAGAAAGTGCAGGACTCCTCTGTATTGGGATCAAACTGGAGAAAGACAGTTCTTTGGACCTAAGCTTATTCAAGAGGCAGAGGAACAAGTTCGAATGATAAGAGAAAATTTGAGAATTGCACAATCAAGGCAAAAGAGCTATGCTGATAATAGAAGGAGACTCCTGGAGTTTAAGGAGGGTGATCATGTCTATTTGAAGGTGTCACCACTCCGGGGTATGAGGAGATTTAAAGTTAAAGGAAAGTTGTCCCCTCGCTTTATTGGACCTTTCTTGATCTTAAAGCGAGTGGGAGAAGTTGCATATCAACTGGAATTACCCAATCATCTGTCAGATGTACATGATGTGTTTCATGTGTCCCAGCTAAAGAAGTGCCTCAGGGTACCTAAGGAGCAACTACCAATGGAAGACCTCAGTGTGCAAGATGACCTGACCTATGCTGAGTACCCCATAAAGATTCTAGATACTTTGACTCGAGTTACAAGGAATAAGGTTATAAAGATGTGCAAAGTTCAATGGAGCCACCACGGTGAAGATGAAGCGACTTGGGAAAGAGAAGAAGAGCTTCGCATAGATTTTCCCCATCTTTTCCCTAGATCTTCTTAAATCTCGAGGACGAGATTATTTTTAAGGGGGGTAGGATTTGTAATACCTAAATTTGTAACTCATATGAGGAGAGAACATTTCCTTTATCTATATGTGTGTACCATCTCTAGTTACTATCACATGTGAATAAATACCATCAAAAGGGGATTAAATCACCAATAATCCCTAAATAAATCATGCATCATGCTGAGTTTTATATGTTTGTACATTAAATAAAACAATAAGGATAACAATAATAAGATAATAATTACTAGAAGTTGAATTAAACCCTAAATTGAAATTAGGGTTTGAAAATAAGAAAAAAAAGAAGGGATATGAAAATATAAATAATATATTTAAATAAATATCCTCAAACTTATTACTTTTATTGCGCAAATATAGTTTGTGAATGAAGAGCCACCAAGTTTGAAATTAAATTTGAATTTAACTTGAGATTCAAATAAAAGAAAAAAATAGAAATGAAAAAGAAAAGAAAGGAAAATGGGAAAACGCCGCTTGGGCCAAATCACCACACTCGGGCCCATTTCTCCTGCGTGGCCCAGTTCACCATTTGGCGTGCTCGGCCCACAATTGGCGTCCGCATGATGGTGCCGACACAAAGGGCCCACCGGACAGCCACCTTGGGATCTCGCTTCTCGCTGTGACCACTGATCCGCTGACCCCACTGGCAGACTTTCACCCGCTCACTACCTCTCCGCTGTCACTGGCGTGCGGGACCGCGTTGGCTGGGCGACTTCTTCCCACAACGGCGTCGCCGCGGATCGGGGGAAACCGGCCGAGAACCCCGGCAACAACCCCGTGATCCCGCCGCCGAATTCTGCGGGAAGCCAACCCACGTTACCCCTCGCCCTCCTCTATAACCATGTCGTGTTTGCATAGGAAAACTCCTTGCGGTCGACGTGTATGCCTCGAAGCTCCAAAGCACCAGGGAAGAAAGCCGACCTCGAGTGTTGCCGCGCAAGCAACTCGGCGGGGGAAGGAAAGCGGGCGGGGTTCACCGTCGCCCTCAGTGCGTGGGCGCCGTTCGGGCGTGGCCGATTCCTCACCAGACAGGGACTTCGCCACGGAACAGAGAACGACGCTGGGACCTCGGGTGAGTAGCCACCTCGGACTCACCTCATTTTCTCCATTCTCTGGCTTTTTGTGCAGTCCATGGAGGAGCGGTAGCCTGAGCGGAGTTTAGGTGCGGACCGAGATTGGTGCGCCGCTGGAGAACGGCGGTGCCATGTACTGGTCCGGGCGGTGGGCTCGCCGGTTGACCAACGGGAGAAAGAGAGAGTGCTGGGGTGAGCACGACGTCTGTACGCGGGCGGGGTGAGGTTGAAGACGCCCGGGTGCCCTTTGATTCTGTGATGGACGGCTGGGATTAGTTACCTTATCCATTCGTCCTAGAGGCTTGTACACCGTTGATCTGTGGATGGACGTTCTAGATTAAGACGCGCATACTCATGTCGGTGGGAACGTTCTGGATACTAGGATCGTAATCCTACGGCTGTGGCGCAATCTCTGGTGTTCTGGACCGGGACTGTTGGATCGAGATCCAACCGTCACCAGCGCATCCCCATTTATGTGAAACCCGGGTCTAATCTGGACCGCTGGTACTAGATCCAACGGCTCATAACATCCGATACCCCTTCGCTGCGCGCGTTTTGCATTTAGGCCCCTCAGTTTTAGAGAAATGAACCCGCCGTCCATGCCTGGGGTTTTCTGAGTCTTGGGAATGTTGCACCGTAGCCCCTGCACTTTACATAATTTGAGGCCTAGTCCAGACAGTGAGAAAACTTATAAAATAATTTAGAAAATAGATTTTTATGTGTAAAAATAATCCTAGAACTTGTTTAATCCATAGAAAATCCATTTTTAGTCCAAATTGATCCATTCCACTTCCTAAATTTTTGTAATAATATTGTCTACCCATTAGTGCCTCTGTTCTGACATGACAAACACATTAAAATTATTCTTTCACTTAATCTTGTATTAAGCACATAAAACATTAGAAAATCCATAACTTAAGATCTATAACTCCAAATTTAATGATTCCAGTTCCTGTGATCTTATTTTAATGTCTAGTTTATTACTGTATATTCTATTTGCATGTTTGATGTGATGTTAATTTATGCTATGCCATGTATGTATTGTATTGATGCGAGTAGACGAGCAACCCACTGTGGAACCTGAGCTTCAACAAGTTGAAGTAGCTGAGCAGGAGCTCGTGGAAGGCAAGTTGTGCCCTTGATCACTTCTTTTACCCATTCATGTTCTTATTAATCATAATGATCTGCATAGGTTAATTTTGATGGGACCCAATAGGATACCCTAGATTTGACTATCTTTATACCTTGCTTCACCACTGGTTTTACTACTAAAGTTTTGGGTAGTACATGCTATTGCTTTATGTGGATTTGGGTATAGAGATATTCATCACTCATTGTTATACTATTTATTGTTATCTGTTTTATTATTCCTTGTTCATGTTAAGATCATTATGTTAATGGGAACATGGAGAACCACCCTGGAAAACAGTGCTACCACAAGGGTTTAATGGGACGCCCTTGGCTGATTAACTAGGAAAGCTAGGGGAGGGCTACCTTACCCGAAAGGGGCAAGGGCAGTAGGGGAGTGGTCAGTGTAGGGAGGTCCCTGGTTGATTTTGCTGCGATGGCGGTCAGCCAGGAACCCTGCACTGGAGCTTCCTATAAACTGTAGCGGGTAGTCTGAAGCTAGTGGAACTTTGTAAAGGCCTCGTAGTGGTACCCTGCCTCGCTTCCTAGGTAGAGGTGTATGGAGTCTGATCAACTCCGTGGCAAATGGGTAACACGACTTGTGGGTAAAGATGCGCAACCTCTGCAGAGTGTAAAACTGGTATACTAGCCGTGCTCACGGTCATGAGCGGCTCGGACACTCACATGATTAAATTATGGAACTTAAACTTAACCTGTCATTTCATTGCATTTGGGATTATTTTATTATTACTTTTACTTATTATTACTATGGTTTGGTATTTACTTACACTTAGTAACTGCTAATAAAATTTTGACCAACTTATAAAAGCAATGCTCAGCTTCAGCCTTTATTTCATTGATCAGCCTTACACTTCATGAACTCCCACCTTTGGTGAGTTCATGCCACATTATTCCCCACGACTTGTTGAGCTATGAACGTATGTGAGCTCACCCTTGCTGTCTCACACCCCCCCACAGGAGAAGAGCAGGTGGTCGAAGAGGAGCCGCCTAACACTGAGGAGTTCGATCTGATCTAGGTGGCGTTTCTCATTCGACATTGGCGCCGTCGATCCTTAGTTCGTTTTACATTTATCTTTATTTTGTAATAAGTCTTCCGCTATGTAATAAATACTCTGATGTTTTATGACATTTATCTCTATGCACTCTGTTATTATATATGTTGTCTTCTTTGGCGCATGTATGAGATGCACCCGGCTTTGTCCTTTAAAACCGGGTGTTACACAAAAGAAGTTACTTCGCTTCGGGGGGGAAGAAACCACCCCGAAGCCAGAGAAGGATGAAATAGTCATTTTCAAGAGTTTTCTAAAGGCTGGGTTGAGATTTCCCCTCCATGGGATTATTGCAGATGTATTGAAGGAGTTTGGGATCTACTTTCATCAGCTGACTCCTAACGCTATCGTTAGGCTCAGTGTTTATATCTGGGCTCTCCGAAGCCAGGCAGTTGAGCCGTTTGCCGACAGCTTTTGTCGAGTTCATGAACTACACTACCAGACGAAGGCTAGAAAAGATGGATTACATGATAACTTTGGTTGCTATAATTTTGCCTATCGGAAAACCACAAAGTTTCCTGTAATTAGCTACCGAAGCAAACGGCCGGCAGGCTGGAAGTCAGAGTGGTTTTATGTGAAAGTTGACGAAGACAAAGAGAAGTTGGTACAAAGCCCACTTGAATTGATCTTCGGAGAAACAAGACCGCGATGCCACATGACATTAGAAGGTCCCACTTGGGCTGCACTGGGTGAGTTTAAAATTATTTCAGAGCATATCAGTACTAGGGACCTGGTTCAAGAGTTGTTGGCCTTCAGGGTTTTCCCTACTTTAAAAGAATGGGAAATGCCGAAGCTAGAGGGGGAGAAGAAGAAAGGGGAGCTTGTGCGGCTACCTTACTATTACAAGTTTAAGAAATACTTTAAAACACCTTGCCAAGAGTGGCTGGACACAATTGAAGTAATGTGCAATGAGATACTCGGTAATTACTCCAAAAAAGAAGATCAGCTGATGACTGCGGCCTTCGGTACCCGTCCGAAGCGAAGACTAAATCGAGTGCTGGACGCCCTGGGTTTTGAATACCCTGATTATGAACAACTGAATAAAATTGTCAAAGGCCGGAAAAGAAGGGTAGCCGAAGCTTTAGATGAAGATGAGAAAGAACCGCCAAAAGGGAAGAATATTCTGAAGAAGAGAAAAGTATCATCTCTGAAGCGAAAAGTATCTGACGAAGAAGAGACTCCCGCATCACGCTCTGCCACTGACGTGGAAGAGATTTTCAAGGTAATGACTGAATCCCTGCCTGTGAAGCTAAGTCCATTAGGGCCTCAACTGACGAAATTTTTTCAGAAGGAAAAGGAGCCCGAAAAAACGAAGAAAACAACAAAGAGACAAAGAATCATCACAGTGACCGAAGTCATTGATAAGACACCACCGAGAGCTTCAGCTCGGAAAATACCAGCGGCTGAGGAAATATCAAATGTTGAAGTCGCACCTTCGGAAATCGCGGCTACCGAAGCTACCTCAGCCGAAGATTTGAACTTGGAAACTACGATTGAACATATCGACAAAATACTGCTAGAAATGGCCACAGAAGAAGCTACTACTGTCGTCGAAGAGACCATGACTGCAGTGTCTGGGAAAGGAAAAGAAATAGCTGACAATACTTCAGAGGACAAAACCTTCATGTTTCAAAATTTAGTTGGACAAGAATTGTCAAAATCCGAAATAGAAGAGCTTAAAGAATATGCCAAATCTTGCGGCTATAAACCAGGAGCACTCCTCTTCGGAGGTATTGACGATGAAAAATTAGGCAGTATTCGGGATCAGACTGGAGCTAAGATTATCGGTACTCTATCAAAGAGTATCGGTTTTCCGAAGCTAGAAACAGATATTAGCCGCTACCGACGACAACATATCGTTGGTAGTTTATTTTATTCCAATTTCAAGGTAAACTACTTTTCCCTTGACTTTTATTGTTTTTAATAATGAAAACATTTCTAACGAAGGTTGTTTATGCGCAGAGTATGCTGTTGAGTAAGGCTTTGAAAATGCAGCAGGATCTGGAAGACAAAAAACACGAGGTTATGATTGAAAATTTAGAGAACAAAATAAAAGAGCAATCAACTGCTATTGAAAAGAAAGACTTCGAGCTTCAGTCAACTGAAGGCTTATTGGCAGAAACCGAAGCTAAAATAGCAGAATTGAATATGAAGCTTCTCTGCCAATCTGAACAGTTTGAACAAGAGAAGCAAGAACTTAATGCGAAACTTGAAGCCGAAGTCCAACAAAATTCAAATTTGAAAAAATTATTGTCAAGCCTTCAAGACAAATGTTTGGAGTTTAGCAATAAATGTATTGAGCGACTGAGAAAGATCTTCCACTCAGTTGGGGCTAGCAGCGAGAAATCCACTCCGTCAACTGAAGATTTACAAAAGACCTTCGAACATATTGAGGGTGAAATTGATGAGCTTGACGAAGTTATAGCCGGGCACGGTGACTTCTGTGCCTGGGTAGCTTCTCGGGGCACTGCTGCAGCTTTTCTGAAAGCTGGCTGCGACCATGGAAAAATTGTTAACAGGCCCAATTTCACCCTGTCACCATCAATTTTAGATGACATTCCTGACCTTGCCCGAAGCATTTCTAATAGATTTGTAAAGATGATATGGACAAAAGGCAGGCGAGAAAAGGCTGGAGACGAAGCTCGGAGTCATCTTGAA
This sequence comes from Zea luxurians, assembly GCA_029449295.1. Taxonomy (NCBI): domain Eukaryota; kingdom Viridiplantae; phylum Streptophyta; class Magnoliopsida; order Poales; family Poaceae; genus Zea; species Zea luxurians. Next base: position 2,046,250 of record JAOPSE010000139.1, on the reverse strand, counting down.
CCAGTAAGAAATCATACCTTGTGTTTACCTTCTTCAAACTTGGTTTTGACTCACAACAACTTAATTCATGTAGAGTGACGAAGCCGCCGAGACCGATGCTTGAAGAGTATGACGCCGAAACTGAGGCCCCATGAAGATCAGTAGGAATAGACTGCAGAAAAACTCAAGAAACTTTTGAAATAACTTTTGTAAATATGGCTAAACTGTTCTTAATGAATTTTGTTCATACCTTGTAACATGCTCTTACCCTTCCATTAATGTATGAGGTGCTTTGATGTGGACGAAATTACCTTTTTGAGCCTAAGGCGAAAAAACACCTTCCCTTCTTTTCGTACACAGCGAAGCATAAAAACAGGTTTTCCTTTCTGCCGAAGCTCTTCTTTTCGTATACAACAAAGTATAAAAGACAGTTTTTTCCTTTTTGCCGAAGCAGCCACTTATGCTATGATGATGGTTATCCTACATATGCCTGGATGAATGTTTATGAATGCAAATGTTATGATGTAATGTGGTGTGCAAATGAATGTTCAGACACATATCCGAAGCCGCAATCACAACCGTTATTTCCTTAAGAGACAATTACATATCAGCGTTGACTTTTCGCTGTAAGCCTCCCTTAGGAGCTTCTTCGCCTTTTACTTTCAGCGGTATCAGCGTTGATTTTTCGCTGTAAGCCTCCCTTAGGAGCTTCTTCGCCTTTTACTTTCGGCGGTATCAGCGTTGATTTTTCGCTGTAAGCTCTGCATTCCCTTTGGAACGACTTCTGAGCAGAAAACTTACACTGCGCCCCCATTGGAGCGACTTCTTTAGTAGCTTCGTCGTGCTCCGCATCCCCTTAGGGACGGCTTTCGAGTTTCTTCCCTGTTTCCCTTTTTTTCTTTTTCGGCACTCGATGGTGCGTTCTCAGTTTTTACATTTACATCTCTGGGGGATTTTGCTCTTATAGAGGTAAAAATAAAAAAGAAATTACATGTGATGGCCCCATTAAAAACCTTTCTCCCCCTTTAGAAAGGAAAAGGGTGCCATAAAAGGAAAATAAAAAATTACATCAAGTTATACATAAAATCGCCGAAGCTCATCCGCATTCCAAGATCTAGGAATGTCGTTGTCGTCCATATCCTTCAATCTGTATGAACCGGGTCTTGACGAAGATGCTACCAAAAAAGGTCCCTCCCATTTCAACTGCAACTTGCCTACTGTATCTGGGTTTGCCACTCTCCGAAGTACCAAATGCCCTGGCTCAATATTCTTTAGCCGAACCTTTCTATCACGCCATTTGATTGTTTCGGCTTGATATTTATTGATGTTCTCCACAGCTTGAAGCCTGATCCCTTCTATAGCATCTTTTTCTACAGAGTGATCAGCTTCGAAACCTGATTCTTCCGAAGCCACTACTCTTATTGATCCGGTTTTAGCTTCCTCCGGAGTTATTGCTTCGTCACCAAACAATAATTTGAATGGAGTAAAGCCTGTTGACCTTGATACTGTTGTATTGTGGCTCCACACCACTTTGATTAATTGATCTGGCCATTTTCCCCTGGGTTGATTGAACATTAACTTCATTATTCCTGTCATTATGATGCGATTAGCTCTTTCAACAAGTCCATTTGACTCCGGATGTCTAACTGATGCAAAATGGATCTTCGTGCCAATTTGATCACAAAATTGTCTAAAATCTTCGGAGTCGAACTGTGTCCCGTTATCTATAGTAATGGCCTTTGGTACTCCGAAACGACAAACAATATTCTGCCAGAAAAACTTTTGAATGGTGGCCGAAGTTATTGTGGCTAAAGGCTTTGCCTCAATCCATTTAGAAAAATATTCCACGGCTACTACAACATATCTTAAGTTTCCTTGGGCCGGTGGTAACGGACCTAACAAGTCAAGGCCCCACCTTTGCAATGGCCAGGTGGGTTGTATCAGCTGAGTTAAAGACGAAGGTTGTTTTTGATCTCTTGCACATTTCTGACAACCTTCGCACTTTTGAACTAATTCCGCTGCATCCGAAGCTGCCTTCGGCCAGTAAAACCCTTGACGAAAAACTTTTCCAAGTAACGGCCTACATCCAATGTGAGATCCACACAGGCCTGCATGTATTTCTTTCATCAATTCTATGCCTTCGGCTCTGGATAAACACTTGAGTAATGGAGCACAAACTCCATGCTTGTACAACTCCCCTTTTATCACGACATATGGACGAGCACTTGCCTCTATCCTCCTGTTATAAGCTTCGTCATCTGAAAGGAAGTTACCCTGAAGGTAAGAAATGATCTCAGTTCTCCAGTCTTCACTATAAACAGGAGATATATTGAGAACTGCTCTTTCAAGAAGCTCCACTGAAGGTGCTTTTATTGTTTCGAAGAACACATCCGAAGGTAAGGGTAGCCCCTGTGCTGCTGACTTAGCTAGCAAATCAGCATGCTCATTTTCTCCTCGAGGAATATTTTTGACAGAAAATCCTTCGAAGGAGGCTTCAATCCTTCAGACCGTGTCTAGGTATTTTTCGAGCTTCGGATCTTTAGCCTTACAACTCTTGTCAATATGACCGGAAACAACCTGGGAATCGGTTTTAAGGATGGCCCTTCTGATTCCCATTGCTTTCAACTTCCGAAGACCCAAAAGCAAGGCTTTGTACTCAGTAATATTGTTTGTGCAACTAAAATCAAGTCTTGCCACATAACAAGTTTTAACTTTGGATGGTGAGACCAACACAGCAGCTGCTCCTGCTCCGAAGGTTCCCCACGACCCATCGCAAAACACTGTCCATACTTCGGTATCTTTATTTGTTTCTTCATCCTGAGCCCCTGGCGTCCAGTCGGCAATGAAATCTGCCAATGCTTGAGACTGGATCGAAGATCTATGCACATAATCAATGCAAAATTCATTGAGCTCCGCAGCCCATTTTCCAATCCGTCCAGTAGCTTCTCTATTTCGCATAATATCCTTCAACGGTTGCGAAGAAGGAACAACAATATTATATGCTTGAAAGTAATGTCGAAGCTTCCTGGATGCCATCAAAACAGCATATAACACCTTCTCCAATTCTGTATAGTTTTTCTTTGATACACTAAGAACTTCAGATACAAAATATACTGGGACCTGCTTCTTGACTTGGCCATCAAGCTTTTCCTGGACAAGTGCTGCACTTACCGCTGAGTGCGAAGCTGCCACATATAATAACAAAGGAGCCCCTGGTGTTGATGGGGTTAATGTTGTTAGATCCATCAAATATAGCTTCAGTTCCTCGAAGGCTTTTTGTTGGCTTGGTCCCCATTGAAAGACTTCGGCTGATTTCAGCACTTCAAAGAATGGTAAATTTCTCTCTGCTGATCTGGATATGAATCTATTGAGAGATGCCAGCCTCCCCGTCAATCTTTGGGCCCCCTTTTTGTATTCGGTGGCTCCATTCGAAGTATAGCTTCAATTTTACTTGGATTAGCTTCAATTCCCTTTGTTGAAACCAAGCATCCAAGAAATTTCCCCTTCTTTACTCCGAAGACACATTTTTCTGGATTCAGCTTTAGACCAGCTTGCCTAAAATTGGCGAAGGTCTCCTGTAAATCAGCAATGTGATTTTCTTGTTTCGTGCTTTTTACAATGATATCATCAACATAAGTTAGCACATTTCTGCCTATCTGAGACTGAAGAACCTTCGAAGTCATTCTGCTGAAACTTCCTCCAGCGTTCTTAAGCCCCTCAGGCATCCGAAGGTAACAATATGTTCCACTAGGGGTTATGAAACTGGTCTTCGGCTCATCCTCCTTCTTCATCCAAATTTGATGATAGCCTGAATAACAGTCTAAAAGACTCATAAGCTCTGACGAAGCTGCTGCATCAACTAAGGAGTCTATCCTTGGCAATGGGAATTCGTCCTTCGGACAGGCTTTGTTGAGATCTATAAAATCGATACACATTCGCCATTTGCCATTGGCCTTTTTTACCATAACAGGGTTAGCTAGCCATTCTGGGTACTTTACTTCTCTGATAACTCCTGCACTGAGGAGTCTTTTGACTTCATTCCGAGCTCCTTCGGCCTTGTCATCAGACATTTTCCAAAGCCTCTGCTTTCTGGGTCTGAAGGATGGATCAACATTGAGCGAATGTTCAATAACATCCCTGTTAACTCCGCAAAGATCATTAGCTGACCGTGCAAAAACATCTTTGTTGTTGAACAAAAACCTTATCAAGGTTTTCTCCTGTTCTTCGGATAATTGGGAGCCCAACAACACCTTCTGCTCTGCTATGTCCTCACATAAGAGCATGGGCTTCGGCTGATCTGCCGAAGCTGCTTTCTCCCTTCTGAATTTGTACTGTTCACAAGCTTCAGCTCCATCTATATTATGGATTGCTTTTGAGTCAGTCCAGTTTCCTTCGGCCCTTCTGGCAGCTTCCTGACTTCCATGAATAGCAATGGGTCCTTGATCCGAAGGTATCTTCATGCAAAGATAAGCAGGATGAAGAATTGCTTCGAAAGCATTGAGGGTGCCACGACCAATAATTGCATTGTAAGGATATTCCATGTCAAAAATATCAAACACAACTTGCTCAGTTCTGGTGTTGTTGATGAAACCGAAGGTCACTGGCATGGTGATCTTGCCCAGTGCTACAATTTGTCTTCCTCTGAAGCCACAGAGAGGGTGTGTAGCATCATGGATCTTGTCTTCGGGCTCTTGCATTTGTCTGAAAGCTTTGGCAAATATGATATCAGCTGCGCTGCCTGTGTCAACCAAGACATTATGGACCAAAAATCCTTTGATCACACAAGAGATAACCATAGCATCATTGTGTGGGTAATCCTTGAGTTGAAGATCCTCTTGGGAGAAGGTAATTGGAATGTGGGACCATCTTGACTTGATGAAGGGTCCTTGCACCCCAACATGCTGTACCCTTCTCTGTGCTTCTTTCTTCTGCTTTTTGTTGACTGGCTCTGAGCATGAACCACCTGTTATCGGGAGCACCAGCTTCGGGGCCGAAGTAGCTCCAACTTGATCGTTGAACGAAGCCATCAGCTCAATAAGTGGAAGTGAGTTGGACCGGAGGTGGGCGCCAATGTTGGGGACTTGTTCTTAACTGCTACGAATCAAGAACAAGGCAACATAAAATGTTAAATGTTAATGCCCTTCGTCCAACGAAACATTATTCCCTTAAGGACTAATGAACTTTGGACAAAGGTTAAAGTCGAAACGATTACGAAGGTTGAATCTTCGTAATCGAATTATGATAAATCGTATAAAGTAATATAAAATATAAAGTGTCAAAGGTAAATAAATTATAAACGAATAACATTACTTTCATACTATATTGATTTAATGTATTACAACATTGGATACAATTATACCTCTGTCTTGACGAAGATTGATTCCCGAATGATGTGATTGCAATTACAGGAATGCGTGAACAGTAAAGGAATACTGTTCACTATTTATAGGCACGGGACACAGCCTGGGAGGAATTACAACCATGCCCCTCATAAGGAATTACAACAACGACTCAAACATTTATGGACTAAAAGGTCATTCTATTCTTAAGTCGGTTTGTAATTCCGAAGCTTCATGAAGAGGAACCTTCGGTCATCACATGCGGACAGCTTCAGCCGAAGCTGTTTCTCCCTTCAAGACCTTCGGCGACGAAGCATAGTCCCAACAGCGGACTTTGTGGCTAAATGGGCCGACACCCAGCTTCCGACAGCTCCAATCCAACCGGAACTCTGGACCATGTTTTTCGATGGGTCGCTGATGAAAACAGGGGCGGGCACGGGCCTGCTCTTCATCTCGCCCCTCGGAAAGCACCTCCGCTACGTGCTGCGCCTCCATTTCCCGGCGTCCAACAACGTGGCTGAGTATGAGGCTCTGGTCAACGGGTTGCGCATCGCCATCGAGCTAGGGGTCCGACGCCTCGACGCTCGAGGTGACTCGCAGCTTGTCATCGATCAAGTCATGAAGAACTCCCACTGTCGCGACCCGAAGATGGAAGCCTACTGCGACGAGGTTCGGCGCCTGGAAGAAAAGTTCTACGGGCTCGAGGTCAACCACGTTGCCCGACGATACAACGAGACTGCGGACGAGCTGGCGAAGATAGCTTCGGGGCGGACAACGGTTCCCCCGGACGTCTTCTCCGGAGACCTATATCAACCCTCGGTCAAGACCAGCGATACGACCAAGCCCGAGGCACCCTCGGCTCCGCCCGAGGCACCCTCAACCGAGTCCGAGGCGCCCTCGGCACAGCCCGAGGCACCCTCGGCCCCCGAGGGTGAGGCATTGCGCGTCGAGGGAGAGCGGAACGAGGTCCTGCCTGATCGAGACTGGTAGGCCCCATATCTGCAATATCTCCACCAAGGAGAGTTGCCCCTCGACCAAGCCGAAGCTCGGCGTTTGGCACGGCGCGCCAAGTCATTCGTCTTGCTGGGAGAAGGGAAGGAGCTCTACCACCACAGCCCCTCCGGCATCCTCCAGCAATGCATATCCATCGCCGAAGGCCAGGAGCTCTTACAAGAAATACACTCGGGGGCTTGCGGTCATCACGCAGCGCCCCGAGCCCTTGTTGGAAACGCTTTCCGACAAGGTTTCTACTGGCCGACCGCTGTGGCCGATGCCACTAGAATTGTCCGCACCTGCCAAGGGTGTCAGTTCTATGCAAGACAGACACACCTACCCGCTCAGGCTCTACAAACAATACCCATCACCTGGCCGTTTGCTGTGTGGGGTCTGGACCTCGTCGGTCCCTTGCAGAAGGCACCCGGGGGCTACACGCACCTACTGGTCGCCATCGACAAATTCTCCAAGTGGATCGAGGTCCGACCCCTAAACAGCATCAGGTCCGAACAGGCGGTGGCATTCTTCACCAACATCATCCATCGCTTCGGGGTCCCGAACTCCATCATCACTGACAACGGCACCCAGTTCACCGACAGAAAGTTCCTGGACTTCTGCGAGGATCACCACATCCGGGTGGACTGGGCCACCATGGCTCACCCCATGACGAATGGGCAGGTAGAACGTGCCAACAGCATGATTCTGCAAGGACTCAAGCCGAGGATCTACAACGACCTCCACAAGTTCGGCAGGCGATGGATGAAGGAACTCCCCTTGGTGGTCTGGAGCCTGAGGACGACGCCAAGTTGAGCCACGGGCTTCACACCGTTCTTTCTAGTCTATGGGGTCGAGGCCATCTTGCCCACAGACTTAGAATACGGTTCCCCAAGGACGAGGGCCTACGACGACCGATGCAACCAGACCAACCGAGAAGACTCACTGGACCAGCTGGAAGAGGCTCGGGACATGGCCTTACTACACTCGGTGCGGTATCAGCAGTCCCTGCGACGCTACCACGCCCGAGGGGTTCGGTCCCGAGACCTCCAGATGGGCGACTTGGTGCTTCGACTACGACAAGACGCCCGAGGGCGGCACAAGCTCACGCCTCCCTAGGAAGGGCCATTCATCATCGCTAAGGTTTTGAAGCCCGGGACATACAAGCTGGCCAACAGTCGAGGCGAGGTCTACAGCAACGCTTGTAACATCCGACAGCTACGTCGCTTCTACCCTTAAGATGCTTTCAAGCCATTCATATACCTCGTTTACATATGAAGTCTAACCATCAAGGAAGGGTCGGCCTTGCCTCGGCAAAGCCCGACCCTCCCTCAGGGGCTAGAAGGGGCGAACCCCCTCTGCGTCAAAATTTTCCTCAAAAAAAAGGTCTTTCGGCAAGAACATTTTTCATGTTTTTCGACTACTTCGATGGTGGGATCCTGAAAACGACGGAGTACACGTAAGCAGGCAAGGCTGACCGAGCCGAGGGACTCCTATGCCTCCGAGATACGGATACCTCACTCATCACCTTCTGCGATAAGTAACTCGCGCTCCGATAAACGTTTCGCTGACCGAACAAGTCTTAACGCTCGAAGACTCTTCTACCGAAATGATTTTTCGTGCCATCTCGACCATGTCGACAAAAGAATCCTACGGACGAGTAAGAGTACACGTAAGCGGCAAGGCTGACCGAGCCGAGGGACTCCCACGCCTCCGGGATATGGATACCTCACTCATCACCTTCCGTGAGAAGTAACTCTCGCTCGGATGAACGATTCTGCCACCGACAAGCAAGTCTTGATATTCGAAACAAGGGGAAAAAGAAACGCAGCTTTACAACACGACGACAGTATGTTTGGGCCTTGGCTGCCACGAAAAACATATGCATACTACAGGTGAACCGATGCTGCAGGCACAGATGTCGATGGAGAGGGAGCAGCAGCACCCTCGGCGTCAACTCCACCCTCGGCGAAGTCCGACCGAGCCTCAGACGGTAGCACGGGCGGAGGATCTCCGCACTGAAGGACGACGTCAGCACCACGCCCGGGCCATCGCCGCCAGGGTCTCCTCCAGGAACCCGGCCCGAGCAGACGGCTTGGCCGGCCGCCCCGAAGCCTCAGCCAGCTGTCCCCCGAGGACACCAGTCCGGCTCGTGGCCTCGGCAACTCGACTCCGGCGTTGGTCCCGGCCAAGCCTTGGCCGACGAAGCCCCCTTTTTTCGAGCCAACTCCGCCTCTGTCCGTGCTGGCACCGCTGCCTCCGGCTCTAGCTCATCGAAGAGCGGCCGAGGGTTTTCTTTAACTAAGCGAGAGAAGCCTCGGGCGCAAGGCCGACCGAGCCGAGGGATTCCTACGCCTCCGGGATACGGATACCTCACTCATCACCTTCCGCACGGAGCAACTCACATTTGGTTAAGCGGTTCGGCTAGCCGACAGGCGAGTCCCAGTGCTCGAAAATAAGGGGAAAACATGGTATTACACCCAAAAATACCTACATGTTCAGGCCCCGACAGCCACAATGAACAAACACCAGCACTCAAGGTGCCATTACAAATGGAACTCCGGTTCCACCCCCGCAGGTACGAACAACCCCCCACGTTGGAGGGCCTGCGGGGCAACAAAACCCCTGGTGGCTCGCCGACGCCCGCTCCGGTAGCAGCGGCAACGACCTCCGTCCCGGGCGGCAAGACAGCTGCAGCAACGGCTTCCGGGCGGACGCTGCGGCAGAAAGGCTCTCTCCCACGAAGGACGAGAACCAGCCATTCAAGCCGGGGGACGGAGGTCCAGGGGTGCAGGCGGAGTAGGCAATCTCGTCGGCAGAGAAACCTTCTCCGGCTGCAACCACCTCAACACTGCACCAGCGGGTGCCGGGCGCCCCAAAGCGCGCCGGTAGGTCCTCGCTCCCGCCCTCGCCGAGGCCGCCCCAGAACATGAGCGCCGCCCTCGTGGCACGCGACGTGCCGGGCAACCCTTTGGCGCGGCTGTCGGCGCGAGGAAGACCCGGACATGGCCGGCCCGTACGCGGTGCGACCATCGCCCGGACAGAGGATGGAATGCTGCACCCTGGCTGGGCAGCAGCAGTTTGCCTTCCCCGGCATGGCTAGAGGAAGCCTCCGTAGAGCCGGAGGATGCCTTTTTTCCCCCAAACGCCGGAGGAAGAAAAGGGTTACCGGCCCACACGGAGGCAACCCCCCACTCGGTGTGCCCCTCCGCCTCAGCCCGGATGACGAAAATCCTTGAAGCTGAGGGCGAGGCGGGGGCCGCAGCCCGGCTCGCTTCCCTCCATCGAACTGCCCATTAGTTGGGGAATGCAGCCGGGCTGCACGACGAAAATCCTTGAAGGCGAGCGATGGCTGAAAGGTACCAACTTCCGCGAAGTTGTGTTCCTCCAACGACAGCAAGACCAAAGCGACGCGAGCGCTCCCCATGCGGGGGCTCGGAAGGTGGAAGGACGCGATACATGGAGTGCGAAGACATGGTTGCCATCCAAGGGGGTCACCCTCCTTTTAAAGGCGACTCTCCCCACTTGCGTCCTCAGCCGTCGCGGGCTGAGTCTTCTCCAACACGCTCCAAGGTCCTCCCCCTACGACACGGGGGCTGGGTCCCACGCGTCATGCAAGCTGCCCCAGTACAGAAGGAGCCAAACCGCCGTGCGTGGAGCGCACGACAGCCAGCGGTTACAAGCATTCCTCCACTATCGCCCAAACCAGTGGGTGAAAGGGTGGACCGCCATGCAGGTAGCATGCAACCGCACCAGGAGGGCGCACCCTTTCGACTTCGCCGCGTCCGACATGGAGGCCCAGGCCCACACGTCATGTAACCGGCACGCCGGTTACTACGTGCGAGAAACTGCACCGCCACTCGTGCTAGTCCCGTGCCTCCTCGACTGCGGAACCGGTGCCGCAACTCGAGGCAACCCTGCGCGCGGCCCAGCAGTGCCAACCAGGCATGCCGGTCACGGGTCAGTCAGCCGCAAGAGAAGGCGTGACGGTCGATACCGCCAAAAATAGGCCGGCAGTAATGGCGATGGCAGGCAGGCAGAAGCAGCAGTCAAATCATCTGCAGGCTCACGTCCCCTCCTGGAACAGCGAGAGAACCCTCTCCCACGGCGTGAAGACAACGCGCCCGTGTCCCGTTCCTCGAACGGCTCGCGTACGCAGAACGGCTGCCCCGCGAACCACTCGTCCCATCGCATTAACTCTGCGACAGGGCAGGCGGCACCTTTGGCAGGCAAAGCGGGCGACGCTTCACCTCCGCCATAGTGACCGCGTCAAAAAGGTACGCCACGACGTTCGATTTCGTACCCTTTTCCACTTCCTCTTTCGCTCTCTTGCCACAGGGACTGGGAAAGGGGATATCCCAAAAGGGATCCTTCTCGACGAAGGAAACGGGCCCCGAGCCCCCCTACTGATCAGAGGTTCGAAGGATGGCCCCTCGGAAGGGTTCGACAGCTGCCTCAGAGCACTCGGACTCCACGCCCACTACTAGTCAAAGGTTCGAAGGTTGGCCCCTCGGAAGGGTTCAACAGCCGCCTCAGGCCACTCGGGCTCCGCGCCCACTACTGATCAGGGGTTCGTAGGCTGGCCCCCGAAGGGTTCGACAGCCGCCTCAGAGCACGCAGAGCGAGGGATAACCCTGGGTACGTTCGATACATAACCAAGGCTCGGGCTACGCTCCCGAGGTACCCTAGGACATTTTCGAGACCAGCGGGAGCGATCTTCGTAACGGAATCCCACCAGAGGGAGGCATCGAGCCCTCGGACCCCGTCAAAAGGGGACCGGGTCCGACGAATCACCCGCAGGTACTTTTGGAGCGCGCCTCCGGGCCACTAGCCGACCCCTAACGAATGGGCACGGGCGTCCACTCGGATTACCCGCTAGCAACTCATTGGAGACACCATGTTCGGCGCCCTCCGAGGGCAGCATGGCGCTTTCCCCCCCCCCTCCTCCTTGCGAAAAGGCGACGCAGGGGCGTATGAAAAAAGCCGAGTCTGTCCTTGACCGTCCTCTCGCTCTATGCGAAGGCTCAGGGGCTGCTCTCACGAACCCGGCTCCGGCCAACCCGTTGGCAGCGTCAACATACCAGCCCGAGAACTTGGGACTGGACTATGCACCCGGGCTACAGCCAGTTCGCATGAGGGAACAACCAAACCAGCCAAGCCATCACGAAAGGCACTAAGACCTCGAAGGAGTCAAAACACTCCTTCGAGGCCTCGGGGGCTACACCTGGCGGGTGCGCTCGCGCGCACCCACCGGAACAAAATGCAACCGAGAAAGGCCGGTCCCCTTGCAAAAAAGTGCGACAAAAGCCTCCAAGCGAGTGCCAACACTCCCTTCGAGGCTCGAGGGCTACTGTCGGGGACCATAATTAAGGGTACCCCCAAGACTCCTAATCTCAGCTGGTAACCCCCATCACCACAAAGCTGCAAAGGCCTGATGGGCGCGATTAAGGTCAAGGCTCAGTCCACTCAAGGGACACGACCTCGCCTCACCCGAGCCCCTCGGGCAAAGGCAGCCGACCCCGGAGGATTCACGCCTCGCCCGAGGGCCCCCTCAAGCAACGGACACACCTTCGGTTCACCCGAGGCCCAGTCTTCGCAGAGAAGCAACCTTGGCCGGATCGCCACACCAACCAACCGTATTGCAGGAGCGTTTAATGCAAGGATCGCCTGACACCTTATCCTGACGCGCGCTCCAGTCGACAGAGCCGAAGTGACCGCAGTCACTTCGCCGCCCCACTGACCGACCTGATAGGAATACAGCGCCGCCTGCCCTGCTCCGACTGTCGTGCCACTCGCCAGAGTGAGGTCGATAGCGGCTAAGTCTAGCCTCGGGCAACATAGGAAGCTCCGCCTCGCTCGACCCAGGGCTCGGACTCGGCCTCGGCTCCGGAAGACGACGAACTCCGCCTCGCCCGACCCAGGGCTCGGACTCGGCCTCGGCTCTGGAAGACGACGGACTCCGCCTCGCCCGACCCCAGGGCTCGGACTCAACCTCGGCCTCGGAGGAATCGCCGCCTCACCCCAACTCGGGTTCGGACCAGCCACGTCGCCAGGAGGGCCATCATTACCCTACCCCTAGCTAGCTCAGGATGCGGGGAACAAGACCGGCGTCCCATCTGGCTCGCCCCGGTAAACAAGTAATGATGACACCTCGCACGCTCCATGACGGTGGCAGCTCCCAACCTCTTATGTCAGCAAGGAGATGTCAGCAAGGACCCGATAGCCCCGATAGCTGTACTTCCGCAGGGCTCCAGCACTCCTCCGACGACCACGACATCACATGAACAGGACGCCAAAACCTCTCCGACTGCCACGACGACATGTACTTAGGGCTCTAGCTCCTCCCTGCTAGACACGTTAGCACACTGCTACACCCCGCATTGTACACCTGGGCCCTCTCCTTACGTCTATAAAAGGAAGGTCCAGGGCTCCCATATGGAGAGGTTGGCCGCGCGGGAGAACGGGCCGGCGTGTAAGGCCCTCGCTCTCTCTCTCTCGCTCCCGCGCGGACGCTTGTAACCCCCTACTGCAAGCGCAACCAGCCGCCCTGGGCGCAGGACAACACGAAGGTCGCGGTTCCCCCTCGCTGTTCTCCCCCCTTCATGTCCCGTCTCGCGCCGACCCATCTAGGCTGGGGCACGCAGCAACAATTTACTCGTCGGTCTAGGGACCCCCCGGGGTCGAAACGCCGACAGCAGATTTGATAAATCTTCAACGACAAATTTGCTCAATGGAAACAGAAGCCCAGCCTTAAAAAAGCTTCGGAAGATCACAACTTCATTTTCTTCGTGAGTAGGCACAGTCCTCTCTCCGTCATCAGCCCTTACAATAGACATGTCCCGAAAGTATCTTCCCCTCATATTATCGAGATGGCTTTGCTTAATAGTCGATTTTCCAAAAACTGCATGACTTGGTCGCCAAGGTCAATCTTCGGAGTCTTCTCCACCTCTCTCCACATCATAGCTGTCACTTTCACTGGTATCTTCAGACAAACCCTCCAGAGTTTCCCTGGCAATCTTCTCCGCATTCGTTCTTGCTATCGACTCAATAAAACCAAGATTCATCTCCTCAGAAAGGCTCAACTTCATCTCAGCGGTAGCCTTCTTATCCTCAGACATCTTCGAAAGAGCTGAAAATGCGCTCTCAAAGCCGAAGCTTAAAAATTTAAAAAAATCTGGTCAAGAGTGTGTAAGCAAAGAGCTGTTTGAGCAGGCAAGGCAGATGGCAAGAAAGCGTACCAAGTGAGCTAGCGGTGCGCTCTTATTTATACGTCTGGTGTATTGTGTGCGGGAGGACCCGCTTGTCAGTTGCTGTTGCTATTCTAGCAAAAGGAAAGGTGTTTTTTCGGACATTCGGCTCGGAGCCTTCGTCCTTGTCACAATCTAAATTTATCATTCTAACAAATTAATATTGCGAGAGGCTACTGTTGGGGGCCTTCGGCTTCCGAAGGTCCTCAAAAACGAGATTTGGCAATGTTTCTGGAGTATAATACATGAACAAGTATCTTCAGACATGGACTCTTCAGACAATTGCTGTACGAAGAAACACAAAGAGAACGAAGGATGGAGCAGAGCCGAAGCTGTGCGTAAGGAAGCTTCGGCATGATAGCGGAGAAAAGGAAACCGACTTAAAAAGGAAAAGACTATCTAGACCTCCATAGATTATTTTAGAGTTGTTATCAAAAGCAAAGGACCTGGATGTAATTTTACATGGGCTGCGACCCATGCCTATAAATAGGTGAACAGTACTTCCGTACTATTCACGCTGACTTGGCATTCGCTTTTGCATCACGCTTGTACTTTCCTTCAAGCTAAAGGTACAAATGTAACTCAATATTGTTCTTATCCATTCATGATTATATAATAAACAATATATGAATGATGTTGTATGATTATTCGTGTTATTTCTCATGTTTCATATGCTTTGTCTCCCATTAATATATGTTGTTGTGATGAAGGTATGTCCTTCATGACCTTCGCCTGAAGATCGTTATATCCCTAGGGAAATAACGCTTCAAAGGTCGAAGGGTATTAACCATTAACCTATTTCTGGGTTGCCTTGTTCTTAACTTATAGCATTTGAGAACAAGTCCCCAACATTGGCGCCCACCTCCGGTGAACTCACTTCCACTTTTTGAGCTTCGACCACCTTCGGCAAGCATCGACCTTCGTCATGCCGCCAAAGAAAGCTTCAGCGACAGGGGCTGGTGCTCTACAGCCACTGGACCTGAACCAAGATACCATTTCTCTTCGAGAGGCCCGAAGCCAGAAGAGGAAGGCCATTAGTCCAACACCCCAATAGGATGACTTGGACCAAGAAATCAGGAATATGGAAATGTTGCATCAACAGGTGCAAAGGAAGAAAGAAAAGATGGCCCGGCTAGCTGACCTACAAAGGCAGATAGACGAAGCCTCTGAAGAGGTTCGTCATCTCGCTCAAGATGAACAGAACCGAAGGCCCCAGCACAGAGAGTTGCACCAAGAAGGCTTCTTCAACGAGGACGACTGGTATGGGGATTTCCATCATGGGAATTTTGCTTTTGATGATGATTCTCCTCTGTCAGCAGAGCTGCAGGCTACACCTTGGCCCCCATCTTACAAGCCACCCCAGCTCCCCATGTATGACGGACACTCAGATCCGAATTTATTTCTGATGAGTTACGAAGCAACAATATCTTCGTATGGTGGCAATACTGCGGTCATGGCGAAATCCTTCATCATGGCAGTCAAAAATGTTGCACAAATTCTGTCTGCTATCCATAATGTGTTCCATGTGTCGCAATTGAAGAAGTGTCTTCGGGTTCCCGATCGAACCATTGAAGTGACAGATGTTGTCCTGGAACCAGATTTAACATACTCGGAACATCCTATTCGAGTTCTGGATCAAAAGGACAGGGTTACCCGGAGAAAGACTCTCAAGTTCTATAAGATACAATGGAACCAACATTCTGAGGAAGAGGCTACATGGGAAACTCAAGGCTTTTTAGATAAGAATTTCCCAGGCTTTCTAGCCTCATGTAATTTGTAAAGTATAATTAGTATTGTAATAAAGAAGTGACCCCCACACCACCCCTGCCTTGTACCAGAAATAAGGGAATAAAGATGTGACACATTTCCTTTTCCATTACTCACCCTAGGACTTTAAATCTCGGGACGAGATTCTTTTATGGGGGGAAGGATGTAACACCCCTGGTGTTACTGTAACTAAAACTTGAGCATGGCATCATAAGCATTGACATTGCATATGTTTGATACACCTAGAGTGCATTCACTAGGTAAAAATTTCAAACAAGTGTATTGTTTTTGGTGTTTTGCAAATAGGACCCTGGACAGGGAACCTAACCCTACATAAGGCTCAAAGGGGGGTAAAACTTAACCCAAGATGAGAAAACCTAAAGGCTTTAGGGGAAGAGTAATAAAATGTCACCAAAAACAAAGTTGAATCACATTTATACCCTTGGAATACCAGAAACCCTAATTGGAACCCTGGAAAACCCTAAAACCAAACCCTAGGGACCTATGTGCAAAATTAGTCCACTTTTGGACTAAAGTGCAAAAACCAAGTCAAATAAGTATTTTAAGTCATTTGGTTCACAAATGTGTGGACTTGTAAGTCAAACATTGGGTTTTGGACTTAAATGCAAAATGGACCTCACTTAGGTTTCATTCTAAGTCTGAAATTCAGTGTTGAGGGCTCAACTTTGGAGCCTTGTATCTTTCAAATTCTAGGGTTTTTGCCCTAGGTCACCACATAAAAATTGTAGCCTAATTATAGGGGAACAACTTTGCTTAAGAGTGCAAGCCATGTTCTTATGAGAAATTTGGAGATAATTCAGCTCAAAGTCAGGCTGTCAGGCTAATACTGTCTGAATTTCACACCGACAGTGGTCTAGCCCCAAGTTTGAGAGCCAGTTTGACCTTGATCCAGTGCTCAAATAAGTGTAATCCCTATAGTCGATTTGTAGCTGGTAAATAGCACTACAACTTTGATGCAGAGGCTTGGGTGAGTTGCCAAGTGAAATTTGGAGAAAATCGACCCTCAACTCTGGCTGTCAGGTGCTCTGTTGGGAGTTCGCCATGGTACAGTAGCAAAGGGGATCAGATCGCCAGCGCAACGGTTCTCACCGCCGGTGACCTGCCGTCGCGATTCGTGCTGCTGTTGCCGCGATTTGGGCTCGGCTTGGTTGGATAGCACTTTGGGTCACATAAACATCCTCGCCATGGATAACTCCGGCCATAAACAAGTTCGGCCACCGTACATGCATCACTATGGCGGAGATCGATAAGAACGCCGGTGACCGCCGCCTCCTAGCCTTGCGCCGTGTGGCTTTAACTTCCCATCGCGTCGCCATGGCTTCTTACTACCGTCAAATCATTGCCGGCGAGCTCGCCACGACTGTGGACACGCACTCACGCGGCCAGTGCCTTCTTCTCCATTTCCGGCCGCCGCGCGTCCTCCCCGAATTCACTGGCCACCGCTTTACCCTCCTATAAATTGATGGCCGGGGCTGTTGCGCCAAGTTACCCCGAAGCCAACGCACCCACACTTGCCTTCAATTATCCCCCAGCAACCGCGAATTGTTCACTTTCCCCAATTCGGTTTCCGCCCGCGAAAAACACCTCACTGCGGCCAGCCCTTTTTCCGGTCAGTCCACGCTCCCTGCTTCTTCGTTGGAGCACTCTTATAGCTTTGTGATGCTCGTGGTGTCACCAATTTGAACTAGGAGGCCGCAAATCGTCAGGAACGCGACGATCTAGCTGCCATGTTCACGGCCACCGTGGCCAGAGCTCCTTAGTTGATCGTTAGCCAAATTGAGTGAGGGGAAATACTCCTTAGAGGTAGAATCTGATGTAAACTAAAGATTAGCATCGGTCTTCGCCCCTCCGGCCGGTATATCTCGCCGGATTTCAGCTATCGTGCGGAGCGCCGTCGTGGATCTGACCGTGTGAAGAAATAGAAACCCAAGGGGCTCTTTGCAAACAGTCAGTGACTCGGTAAACAGTAACCAGACCTGTTTCCGGTTAGACAGAAACCCCGAGGGTGTCTTCGCAAAACGACCAGCGCGGGCGCGTGCGGGCGCGCTTCTGCCTGGGTCTGGGCCGGCTGGGCTAGATTCAGCCCAATACTATTGAGTCTTTTTCTTTTTTTCAGAAGAACTTGGGAAATTTGTTATAAAATGTAGAAAAATCCTAAAATTGTGAAACCAATTTTCCTAGGTTCATTATTTTCCCTAGAGTTTAATAAAAATAGTTGTGTGATTTTTAGTGGAAATAAGGAATTTTAGGGCATTTAAAATAGCTTAAAGAAATGATTCTGGATTTTTAAAAGATAAATGGTAATCCCAAAAATGCTCAAAATTTTTATATGAGTTCCTCATATTATTTAGAAGCCTTGGGTAGAATTTGGGTTGATTTGGACCTTGTTTGATCACCAAACCCCAAAACACCCCCTGCCTTGTGAACTCCTTTACTGACTCCGGAAACCCTAAGTTCTCGGAGTTCCATGAAGGAAAGTTGTATTCAAGACTTAGATAATAAGTTTATATTATCTTTGCATCCTCATGAGCATCCCATGGCATCCATTCTTATACATATGTATGGTTATGATTAGAACACGAAGAAGAAGTGGAAGCCACTGAAGAGCAAGTACCACCACCTTTGGAAACACAGGCTGAGAACTGTTTCTACTTCGATATTTGTGGATCTGAGCCTGACTCACCCATAAACAAAGGCAAGCCCTGGTGCATTTGCCACACCCCCCTTGTGTTTTAAAATCTTTCTCACTTGCTTGATGCACTAGGTGATAGGTGTTGATTGCTTAAACAATTCCTACATTACTTCCTTGGATTTGATTACCTTCCTTGATACCCTGTTTTCCAAAAGGATTTATTATGCTTAGTATTGCTCTAGCAAAACAAAAGGATTTGTTTTTCAAAAGATGTTTGGCAAAGTGGGAGGGTTGTTTTCAAAATAAAACTTGATGGTGAATCTGTCAAAGGCCTTGATGGATTCAACATCGGAAAAGATGTACCTCTGCCAGGTACCAACCTTTGGGGTAAAATGATTAAGCTGAGACCGGGCGGGTGACTTGCACGAGAAAGAGAGTCTCGGTGTAGTGTCTCCGTCTGAGTCGATTAAGGACCTTATCGATGTAGGCTTGATGATCGAGGACCCTTTAACTGGTCACATGCCTCGTCATGGGTAAGCCTTGCCTCGGGCAGACTAAGGCCAGAATAAGATAACACGAAATGGGCATGGAGCGGTGGCGAGAGTAGCGTGTACCCTCCGTGGCAAGAGGCTGGAAGGTGGTGTATCTGTGCTCTCGGTTTGCGTGAACCTGATCTGGTCTTAAGAAACTCGGTGGCGGGTTGACATATGCAAGGGTTAAGTGCTACATATGTCGTGTGATTGGAGATCCTCAGCTGAGTATAATCGATTCGGATCACCGTACCTTCGCGGTTATGAAGACTTGGTCACTGCCCTACATGTAGCAATCCACTGAAGATGAAGGATTGAAAAGAAATTGGCTAGTGCAGGTCAAGTGATTGAACTAGGGTAGAAAGAACTCTAGCTGCAGGTAATTTTACTTAACCTGACAATAAAATTGGATTTTAAGGATCCACTTTAGTAAGCAATTCTGCAAACAGAGTCTTTGATTATTGAAAGGCCTTACCTTGACTCCCATACGACCAGCATACCCTTGAGAGTCTTTTCTTTAGTCGGGTAAGACTTGCTGAGTAATTCCATACTCAGGGTTTATTCCCCCGTTGTTTTTAGGTGAGGAGACAACAAACTTTTGTTGTTTTTGTACCAAGGTGGTGAAAGGTGAAGATAATCAAGACTGAAGCTGCTGGAGGACGGGGTCCTCCTTAAAAACTTTTATGTAAAGAACTTAATGGGAGGAGCTTTTACCTCCCAGGTATTGTAATAATACTTTTCAGCACTCTCTGGTCTGTATTAAATAACTTACTCTTACTTTTAAATAAATGTAATCACTTCCGCATTTCCGCATCTCCGATGAACATATTATCTGTCAGTCGGGTGAAACGTTCCTGGAAAGGTAAGGATAAAGATACCGAACTTGTCAAGTAATTCAGGAACATCTACAGGGTTGTCTGATATCTGTTGGACAAGGACAACTGTAGGTGGGTCTAATGACTTAGGAGGTTCCGTCACAGCTGGTATCAGAGCGTAGCCCTTCTTGGCAGATACTATGTAGCATCTTCAAAAGGATTTTCTAAGACTTATCTAGAAAATTTCTTCTCTTCTTACCTAAGCACTTCTGAAGAGTTTATTTCAAAGACCAGATAGGAAGAGTGCAATGTATAGAAGGTTGAATCAACTAAGGTTGATTCTGTAATTATTCATGCATCATGCTAAGAATTGTACTAATAAAGTTCCCCCTTAGAAAATGCCGCCACGTACAAGGAAGACAGCACGAAAGCATACTGGACCTATCAGTGTACCTCGACACCAACTTGCCCCACGGGAACAAGACAGCAGTAGCGGGAGCAACGATCCTATTGGTGATCTCGAAGCTCGCGTGAATCAACTTCAAGCAGAGTTACAACGCAGGACCAATTTATGGGTTGCGGATGGTGACCGAATAAATGAGTTAAGAAGTTACATCCGTACCCTGCAAGATCAACTAGCTGATCGAGATTTGGCGCTTGATTGGGCAGTACAGTCTCGTTCAGTAGCTTGGGCTAAGGAAGCGAAGGCTCGAGCACGAGTCGAAGAGCTTAGCACTGCTATTGATAACTTGTAGGTATATTGCAATACTTTACATGAGGAAGTTCATGTACTGTATTCGCAATTACACCCAAATGTCCCTGTGGATCCTGTCAGGTCAGAAGTCGGACCCTCGCATACTGCGGGAGAAGCGCTTGGTGGGGAGTTAGACCTTTTTAGGCCCCCTCCTTCTTTGAGGCTGGTCGACGTATGGTCTCCCACACCTGACAATGAAGCTGCCAAGAGCAATCAGAAGCAGGAGTAGTAGTGTAGCTTGTAGAAGTAGAAGTAGTATGTTGTATAATAGGTTGAACTATTGTATAATGGGTAATGTATCCTGTTGTATAACATCGAGTCTGTATCATTACTTTTTATAGTAATGTAAAATGGAAGGTTTCTCTGGCATATTATGTTTACTTCAAATGTTCTTTGCCTCAGATGCCTACCAGGACTCGAGGACAGGATGCAGTAGGAACTTCTGGGGGAAGGGATGTCACCCCAAATCCACCTTCGGTTCCTCCCACATTGGCCGAGGCGATTGCCGCCTTGGTGAACGCAACTGCAGACAATACCCGTTTTCTTAGAGAAATGGCGGGCCAACAATTTCAGCAGCAGGGTGGAAGGGGTTATCAGCAAGGCCCCCGTGAAACCACCTATCTGGATTTCTCTGAAACCCGTCCACCACTATTTGTCAAGGCTGAGGACCCGTTGGAAGCTGATGAGTGGATACGGGTTATTGAGCAAAAAATTGGTCTTCTCCGCTGTTCAGAGACACAGAAGCCGTTGTTCGCAGCGCAACAACTGCGCGGCCCTGCCAGTACCTGGTGGGGAAATTTTGTGGCTATTCAACCTGCCAACCATCAAATCACATGGGAAGAATTTAAAGTGGCCTTCCGCGAGAACTACATACCCGAAGGTGTTCTGCATATGAAACAAGAAGAGTTCATGAAGCTGAAACAAGGAGGAGATACCGTCAATTAGTATCTCAACAAGTTTAATCACCTGTCACAGTATGCCATTGATCAGGTGAATACTGATTTAAAGAGGAAGAACTGCTTTATGAGGGGTCTGAATGATCGATTGCAGAGAAAAATGGCCACCTGCATAGATCTCACGTATGGAAAGGCTGTCAGCACAGCCCTATCTGTCGAAGCAAAATATGCAGGTTCCGGGAAGAATAAGGGATTTGGTGGTGAGAAGCCTAATCAGGGCCAGGCAAAGAGGCAACGGTTTGTGATCCGGCCTTCTAGCCAAAATCGCTTTTTCTCGACCGCCCTCATTTCCCTTCAAGCAGCCAATCATTATTCGCCCCAACAATGCCCCCACTACCCCAAATCAGTCGGGTGCCCCGGGCACTCGATTCCCTGCTTTGCCTAGCTCCTCAACCGGGTGTTTTAATTGTGGCAAGTCGGGACATTTCATCAAAGACTTCCCATATCCCAAGTAGAATCAATCAAATGCTCAGCAAGGATCTGGGAAGTCAGCGCAGTCCAAGGGAAATAATGTGGGGAAGAATACAAAGAAGACGGGGCGGGTATACTATACTCAAGTAGCCACTACACCAGAAGGAGAACCGGTGATGATGGGTACGTTTCCCGTGGCCAGTCACCCTGCAATTATTCTTTTTGATTCTGGTGCTTCGCATACATTTATTAGCAAGACATTTGTGGAGCAACATCACATTTCATGCCATGAATCAAAAGAAGGATTTAAAATTCATTCACCTGGGGGACACATTTTTACTAGAGAAGTGGCCTATGAAGTGCCAGTAACAATGGCCGGACGGAACTTTCCTGCTAACATGATTGTTCTGAAAGGCCAGGATATAGATGTGATTTTGGGTATGAATTGGTTAACCCAACACAAGGCAATTCTCAACACTGAACTCAGAACCGTCAGGTTGAGCTATAATCAAGAAGAGATTCTTTTGTCTCTCCCCGTAACCAATCCAGCCAAAGCTTCTGGTAGAATATATGAAGCCATTGTACCGGAGATCAAGGATATTCCGGTAGTATGTGAGTTTCCAGATGTATTTCTGGAAGATTTGCCTGTACTGCCCCCTGAAAGAGATGTAGAATTTGTAATTGAGCTAAAACCCGGTACGGCTCCCATCTCCCGAAGATCGTACCGTATGCCCCCTAATGAGTTGGCGGAATTGAAGATTCAATTACAAGATCTACTGAATAAGGGATTCATCCGGCCAAGCTCGTCTCCATGGGGTTGCCCCGCCATTTTTGTTAAGAAGAAGGACCAAACCTTACGAATATGCGTGGATTATCGACCCCTGAATGAGGTCACCATCAAGAACAAGTACCCTCTTCCAAGGATCGACATCTTATTTGATCAACTGACTGGGGCGAGGGTATTTTCCAAAATTGATCTCAGGTCGGGCTATCACCAAATCCGTATTCGGCCCGAGGATATACCGAAGACCGCGTTTACTACGCGGTATGGTCTATTTGAATATTTGGTAATGTCCTTTGGGCTAACAAATGCTCCTGCCCATTTCACTTATTTGATGAACTCGGTGTTCATGCCCGAGTTGGACAAGTTCGTGGTGGTCTTCATTGACGATATCTTGATATACTCCAAAAATGAAGAGGAGCATGCTCAACATCTACGAATTGTATTAACGCGCTTGAGGGAACATCAGTTGTATGCCAAGTTCAGCAAGTGCGCGTTCTGGCTGGAGGAAATTCAATTTTTGGGGCACGTGTTATCTGCCAAGGGAATTGCGGTAGATCCTAGCAAAGTCAAGGATATTCTGGAGTGGAAACCCCCAACCACTGTTCACCAAGTCCGGAGTTTTCTTGGACTAGCTGGATATTATCGCAGATTCATACCAGATTTTTCTAAGCTTGTGAAGCCAATCAAAAGTTTATTGAAGAATGACATTAAATTCAATTGGTCTTCTAAGTGTAATGAAGCCTTTGAGCAATTGAAGACATTATTAACCACTGCTCCGGTATTGGCTCAACCGGACATCACTAAGCCTTTTGATGTATATTGTGATGCGTCAGGCAGTGGACTCGGCTGTGTATTAATGCAAGAGGGCCGAGTAATTGCATATGCTTCAAGGCAGTTGCGCCGACATGAGGAGCATTACCCAACTCATGATCTGGAGCTAGCTGCTGTGGTTCATGCCCTAAAAATTTGGCGTCACTATCTGCTGGGAAATATCTGTCATATTTATACAGATCATAAAAGTTTGAAGTATATCTTCACCCAGTCAGAGTTGAATATGAGGCAAAGGTGATGGCTTGAGCTTATTAAGGACTATGAACTGGAAATTCATTATCACCCAGGCAAAGCCAATGTTGTGGCACATGCACTGAGCCGTAAGGTTTCCTGCCACTGTCTTATGGCGAAAACCTCTGACAACACTTTATGTCAAGAGATGGAAAAGCTAAACCTAGGGATGGTCCAACATGGGACCCTGAATCAACTAAAGCTTGAGTCAATCATCTTGCAAAGAATATTTGATGCTCAAAAGGATAATTTGGGTATGAAGCACATACAGGAAAAGATAAGGGCTGGAACAGCCAAATGTTTTAAGGAAGACGATCAAGGTGTGATATGGTTCAATAACCGCATAGTAGTGCCAAAGAATGAAGAACTCCGCCAGCAAATCTTAGATGAAGTGCATCTTAGTCACTATTCTATTCATCCGGGAAGCACTAAGATGTATCATGATCTAAAGCAGCACTACTGGTGGACGAAGATGAAAATTGAAATTGCACGCTATGTGGCTAAGTGTGACACTTGCAGACGTGTCAAAGCCATACACATGAAAACTGCTGGTTCATTACAATCTTTGCCGATCCCAACATGGAAATAGGAAGATATAAGTATGGACTTTATCGTGGGATTGCCCAGGACCGCAAAAGGGTATGACTCTATTTGGGTTATCATTGATCGACTGACCAAGATCGCCCACTTCCTCCCGGTCAAAGTAAAATATCCCGTCATTACCTATGCGGAGTTATACATTGCTCGTATTCTTAGTCTGCATGGTGTTCCAAAGACCATTGTGTCGGATCGTGGATCCCAATTTGTAGCCAAGTTTTGGGAAGCACTTCACAAATCCTTGGGTACTAAGTTGCTCCATAGTTCGGCATATCATCCACAAACTAGTGGACAGACTGAGAGGATTAATCAAGTACTCGAAGATATGTTGCGAGCATGTGTCCTGGACTTCTCACCAAAGTGGGATGAATGCTTGCCTTTGGCGAAGTTTTCATATAATAACAGCTATCAAGAGAGTATCAAGATGGCACCTTTTGAAGCTTTATATGGGCAACGGTGTCGAACTCTGCTAAATTGGTCTGAACCTGGAGAAAGGTATTTCTTTAGGCCTGATATTGTGAGAAGGAGGCCGAGGAAAAGGTTCAGAAAATTATTCATAATATGAAGAAAGCACAAGCCCGTCAGAAGGGTTATGCAGACAAACGGCGAATGCCCTTATATTTTCATGAAGGGGACTATATCTACCTGAAAGTTTCACCCATGAAGGGAGTATCGCGTTTCGGGGTTAAAGGGAAACTTGCACCCAGGTACATTGGTCCATTCCCGGTACTTGAGCAATGTGGACTAGTGGCATATCGACTGCAGCTCCCCAAAATTCTGTCTGCTATCCATAATGTGTTCCATGTGTCGCAATTGAAGAAGTGTCTTCGGGTTCCCGATCGAACCATTGAAGTGACAGATGTTGTCCTGGAACCAGATTTAACATACTCGGAACATCCTATTCGAGTTCTGGATCAAAAGGATAGGGTTACCCGGAGAAAGACTCTCAAGTTCTATAAGATACAATGGAACCAACATTCTGAGGAAGAGGCTACATGGGAAACTCAAGACTTTTTAGATAAGAATTTCCCAGGCTTTCTAGCCTCATGTAATTTGTAAAGTATAATTAGTATTGTAATAAAGAAGTGACCCCCACACCACCCCTGCCTTGTACCAGAAATAAGGGAATAAAGATGTGACACATTTCCTTTTCCATTACTCACCCTAGGACTTTAAATCTCGGGACGAGATTCTTTTATGAGGGGAAGAGTGCATTCACTAGGTAAAAATTTCAAACAAGTGTATTGTTTTTGGTGTTTTGCAAATAGGACCCTGGACAGGGAACCTAACCCTACATAAGGCTCAAAGGGGGGTAAAACTTAACCCAAGATGAGAAAACCTAAAGGCTTTAGGGGAAGAGTCATAAAATGTCCCCAAAAACAAAGTTGAATCACATTTATACCCTTGGAATACCAGAAACCCTAATTGGAACCCTAGAAAACCCTAAAACCAAACCCTAGGGACCTATGTGCAAAATTAGTCCACATTTGGACTAAAGTGCAAAAACCAAGTCAAATAAGTATTTTAAGTCATTTGGTTCACAAATGTGTGGACTTGTAAGTCAAACATTGGGTTTTGGACTTAAATGCAAAATGGACCTCACTTAGGTTTCATTCTAAGTCTGAAATTCAGTGTTGAGGGCTCAACTTTGGAGCCTTGTATCTTTCAAATTCTAGGGTTTTTGCCCTAGGTCACCACATCAAAATTGTAGCCTAATTATAGGGGAACAACTTTGCTTAAGAGTGCAAGCCATGTTCTTATGAGAAATTTGGAGATAATTCAGCTCAAAGTCAGGCTGTCAGGCTAATACTGTCTGAATTTCAGACCGACAGTGGTCTAGCCCCAAGTTTGAGAGCCAGTTTGACCTTGATCCAGTGCTCAAATAAGTGTAATCCCTATAGTCGATTTGTAGCTGGTAAATAGCACTACAACTTTGATGCAGAGGCTTGGGTGAGTTGCCAAGTGAAATTTGGAGAAAATCGACCCTCAACTCTGGCTGTCAGGTGCTCTGTTGGGAGTTCGCCATGGTACAGTAGCAAAGGGGGATCAGATCGCCAGTGCAACGGTTCTCACCGCCGGTGACCTGCCGTCGCGATTTGTGCTGCTGTTGCCGTGATTTGGGCTCGGCTTGGTTGGATAGCACTTTGGGTCACATAAACATCCTCGTCGTGGATAACTCCGGCCATAAACAAGTCCGGCCACCGTACATGCGTCACCGTGGCGGAGATCGATAAGAACGCCGGTGACCGCCGCCTCCTAGCCTTGCGCCGCGTGGCTTTAACTTCCCATCGCGTCGCCATGGCTTCTTACTACCGTCAAATCATTGACGGCGAGCTCGCCACGACTGTGGACACGCACTCACGCGGCCAGTGCCTTCTTCTCCATTTCCGGCCGCCGCGCGTCCTCCCCGAATTCACTAGCCACCGCTTTACCCTCCTATAAATTGATGGCCGGGGCTATTGCGCCAAGTTACCCCGAAGCCAACGCACCCACACTTGCCTTCAATTATCCCCCAGCAACCGCGAATTGTTCACTTTCCCCAATTCGGTTTCCGCCCGCGAAGAACACCTCACTACGGCCAGCCCTTTTTCCGGTCAGTCCACGCTCCCTGCTTCTTCGTTGGAGCACTCTTATAGCTTTGTGATGCTCGTGGTGTCACCAATTTGAACTAGGAGGCCGCAAATCGTCGGGAACGCGACGATCTAGCCGCCATGTTCACGGCCACCGTGGCCAGAGCTCCTTAGTTGATCGTTAGCCAAATTGAGTGAGGGGAAATACTCCTTAGAGGTAGAATCTAATGTAAACTAAAGATTAGCGTCGGTCTTCGCCCCCTCCGGCCAGTATAGCTCGCCGGATTTTAGCTATCGTGCGGAGCGCCGTCGTGGATCTGACCGTGTGAAGAAATAGAAACCCAAGGGGCTCTTTGCAAACAGTCAGTGACTCGGTAAACAGTAACCAGACCTGTTTCCGGTTAGACAGAAACCCCGAGGGTGTCTTCGCAAAACGACCAGCGCGGGCGCGCGCGGGCGCGCTTCTGCCTGGGTCTGGGCCGGCTGGGCTAGATTCAGCCCAATACTGTTGAGTCTTTTTCTTTTTCTTTTTCAGAAGAACTTGGGAAATTTGTTATAAAATGTAGAAAAATCCTAAAATTGTGAAACCAATTTTCCTAGGTTCATTATTTTCCCTAGAGTTTAATAAAAATAGTTGTGTGATTTTTAGTGGAAATAAGGAATTTTAGGGCATTTAAAATAGCTTAAAGAAATGATTCTAGATTTTTAAAAGATAAATGGTAATCCCAAAAATGCTCAAAATTTTTATATGAGTTCCTCATATTATTTAGAAGCCTTGGGTAGAATTTGGGTTGATTTGGACCTTGTTTAATCACCAAACTCCAAAACACCCCCCTGCCCTGTGAACTCCTTTACTGACTCCGGAAACCCTAAGTTCTCGGAGTTCCGTGAAGGAAAGTTGTATTCAAGACTTAGATAATAAGTTTATATTATCTTTGCATCCTCATGAGCATCCCATGGCATCCATTCTTATACATATGTATGGTTATGATTAGAACACGAAGAAGAAGTGGAAGCCACTGAAGAGTAAGTACCACCACCTTTGGAAACACAGGCTGAGAACTGTTTCTACTTTGATATTTGTGGATCTGAGCCTGACTTACCCATAAACAAAGGCAAACCCCGGTGCATTTGCCACACCCCCCTTGTGTTTTAAAATCTTTCTCACTTGCTTGATGCACTAGGTGATAGGTGTTGATTGCTTAAACAATTCCTGCATCACTTCCTTGGATTTGATTACCTTCCTTGATACCCTGTTTTCCAAAAGGATTTATTATGCTTAGTATTGCTCTAGCAAAACAAAAGGATTTGTTTTACAAAAGATGTTTGGCAAAGTGGGAGGGTTGTTTTCAAAATAAAACTTGATGGTGAATCTGTCAAAGGCCTTGATGGATTCAACATCGGAAAAGATGTACCTCTGCCAGGTACCAACCTTTGGGGTAAAATGATTAAGCTGAGACCGGGCGGGTGACTTGCACGAGAAAGAGAGTCTCGGTATAGTGTCTCTGTCTGAGTCGATTAAGGACCTTGTCGATGTAGGCTTGATGATCGAGGACCCTTTAACTGGTCACATGCCTCGTCATGGGTAAGCCTTGCCTCGGGCAGACTAAGGCCAGAATAAGATAACACGAAATGGGCGTGGAGCGGTGGCGAGAGTAGCGTGTACCCTCCGTGGCAAGAGGCTGTACGGTGGTGTATCTGTGCTCTCGGTTTGCGTGAACCTGATCTGGTCTTAAGAAACTCAGTGGCGGGTTGACATATGCAAGGGTTAAGTGCTACATATGTCGTGTGATTGGAGATCCTCAGCTGAGTATAATCGATTCGGATCGCCGTACCTTCGCGGTTATGAAGACTTGGTCACTGCCCTACACGTAGCAATCCACTGAAGATGAAGGATTGAAAAGAAATTGGCTAGTGCAGGTCAAGTGATTGAACTAGGGTAGAAAGAACTCTAGCTGCAGGTAATTTTACTTAACCTGACAATAAAATTGGATTTTAAGGATCCACTTTAGTAAGCAATTCTGCAAACAGAGTCTTTGATTATTGAAAGGCCTTACCTTGACTCCCATACGACCAGCATACCCTTGAGAGTCTTTTCTTTAGTCGGGTAAGACTTGCTGAGTAATTCCATACTCAGGGTTTATTCCCCCATTGTTTTTAGGTGAGGAGACAACAAACTTTTGTTGTTTTTGTACCAAGGTGGTGAAAGGTGAAGATAATCAAGACTGAAGCTGCCGGAGGACGGGGTCCTCCTTAAAAACTTTTATGTAAAGAACTTAATGGGAGGAGCTTTTACCTCCCAGGTATTGTAATAATACTTTTCAGCACTCTCTGGTCTGTATTAAATAACTTACTCTTACTTTTAAATAAATGTAATCACTTCCGCATTTCCGCATCTCCGATGAACATATTATCTGTCAGACGGGTGAAACGTTCCTGGAAAGGTAAGGATAAAGATACCGAACTTGTCAAGTAATTCAGGAACATCTACAGGGTTGTCTGATGTCTGTTGGACAAGGACAACTGTAGGTGGGCCTAATGACTTGGGAGGTTCCGTCACAGAATGCAGAGCTTACAGCAAAAAATAAACGCTGATACCGCCGAAGTAAAAGGCGAAGAAGCTCCTAAGGGAGGCTTACAGCGAAAAATAAACGCTGATACCGCCGAAGTAAAAGGTGAAGAAGCTCCTAAGGGAGGCTTACAGCGAAAAATAAACGCTGATGCCGCCGAAGTAAAAGGCGAAGAAGCTCCTAAGGGAGGCTTACAGCGAAAAGTCAGCGCTGATGAACCAAAAAATGACCAAAAGATTGACTGGGGAATGTGTGTAGGCCTTCGGCGCAAATACCACTTTGCATATCATTACATCATTACATCATGTGCATAGCATAGCATCATACATGATATGGCATCAATGGCACAAGAAGGGGGTACAATATGGATCTACGGAAACATTCACAATGTTGGCCTACATCACTGAGCTTCGGAGATCGGTCCGAAGGTGTGTCAAGGCACAAAATAGGTTTTCAAGAAATACAGCTCCATCATTATGATACGAAAAGGAGATCCATTGGTCACAAGGCATAGATGTTTTTTCGGAAACCGTAATATTTTTACGGAATATGGATATTCTTTACGAAGCATGAAAAGAAGGGAAGGTGTTTTTTCGCCGAAGGCTCAAAAATGGTATGTACGTAAAGTTTCATGCATCGTAAAGAGTTGAATCATAAACTGATTATATATTACATTCAAAATTACAAAATATTATACATATTGTCCAGCAAATATTACACTCCAAATGGCTTTACAATAACAGCTAATCTTCTCGTAAAACTACTTCTGCAGCTTCGTTTAGTAGTTGATCAACAACTTTATCCATAATAGCTTCGGCCATTTTTCTAATCTCATCATCCCCCTTTGCTTTGGAGTCCGCCAATGGATCAGCGGGGTCTGGGGGAGGAGCTTGTACGGCTGTGTTACAAAGTGTAAATAAGTCTGAAGTCATAAAATTACAACATAAAGTCAAAAGTTACTAGTCAATACCTATTTGTCTCTCGAGACCCGCACTTTTCTCAGCGGCCTCTGCCACTTTTCTAGCATCGTGAATACCTTTTTCACTTCTCCTTATGATTTCCTGAGCCATCTCTCGACCACCATTTTCCCAGATGTCAGTGAAAAATTTTCCATCAACCAAGCTTGCTTCGGCCGAGGGGTCTTTTATATCTTCAGTAGTTAAGGCGGCCTCGGTTTGTGCCACAGATTTCACATGATCGCAGCCTCTTTTCTCCAAAACAGTAGCAATCCCCCTAGCACCCGAGAAAGGCAAATATGTCCCCACGGCCACTCAAAATTTCTTCAAAAGCTTCGGCCTCGCCGTTGATCCAGTCGATTGGACCTTCAGGATCTCCCAGTACGAAGTTGTTTTCATTTGAAAATGCGCCGGCGCTGGTGAAACTACTCTTAATTGTTTCCACACATTTCATGGATTTTTCATAACATTTTTCTTTTGAAAGCCGAACTTCTACAGCTGTTTTCTCCCAATGATTCTTCCAGTAGTCGCTGACTTCAAGGTTAGCTTCGGCAGTTGCACATTTTAGGTTCGCCTCAGCTAGCTGTTTCTAAAGATTTTCAATTTTGCACTTCTGGGCTTCAGCTTGAGCCTTGGAAGCAGCTTCGTCCTCTTTTATTCTGTTAAGCAATGAATGCAAAATCTTGTCTTTCTCAAGACCTTTGTTCCTTAGTTCAATCACTTCAAAACGAAGGTTATGCAATGCCATCCTACATCCCTCGTCTTCAGCCCTTTTCTGCGCTCTGAGGGCATTGCTGAGAATAAGGCCCTGCAAAAGGAATGTGATGATAAGAAATAAACACACGAATTTCTATCCACGCAAAAAGTTTATTTTCTCACCTTTAAGCTGTTATATGCTAAGCTGTCGGCTATTTCATCTTTTGACAAAACTGAAAGCCCATCTTCTAGAGTTGGGAATCTGAAGCTTCTTGCCATCTCCCGGTAGACAGAGATCTCCTTGTTGTCTGGGAGACAATACAAGAAGTCTTCTTCTCCACTGCCATTGAATATCAACGCCCCTTTCAGATATTTTAATTTCTGGGCATAATGATGGGCTTCTCGTTTTTCTTCGTCAGATAGTATTTTGCCCGAAGCATGTCGCACAATATAATCAGGCAATTTGAAAGATGCTTCAGGAGTGGAAGAAAGAGTTTTTTCAGACAGAATTTGCTTTAAAGTTTCCTTTTTATTTTCTCCTTCAGTCTCCAAGGATTTTTCTTTGGCGCACTCTGAAGATCCAGTTTTGATTTCAGCCTGGTGCTTTGTAGCTTCACCTTCAGAAGTTTTTGTTTCAATTTGAGCTTTTTGAGCTTCGGCAACTTTTTTTGGCGTGGAGCTTGAAGACTTTATTGTCTCCAGTACATCCAAAACATTAACCATCCTTTTCCTTTTGGGGGTCACAGCTGGACCCTTCTGAGTCTGTGGCACTCCAACTTCCGCTGAAGGGCTTAAAATTTCTGATATTTTTGTCCCTTCAGTTTTCGACTCTTTAGCTCTTTCAGCCTACGGTGTTGCAGTCAGCTCTTCAGCTTTCTGCGCAGATATAGATTTTTTGGCTTCGGTAGCCGAAGGAGCCTCGTCAAAAAAACTCGGGCAATGTGGCCGGCTCTATGTAGTGTGGCCGGTGCGTAAGAACCTTCACCTTTTTTCTCTTCAGCGCCGGCTCACTAAGAGCGGCCGAAGCAACTTCCTTCACAGAAGCTGTACCTTTTCTTTTTTCACCCCGTGTCGGGTAACGGTAATCAGGATAGACGAATCCAATAGCATCAAAAACTCTATTCAGCCTCTTCTTTTTCCGACCACCGAAGGTCACTGATAGTGCATTATCTTCCATCTTGGAGTATGGCCCAAGCAGATCATCGCTTGTGGCTTCAATACATTTCAGCCAATCATCATCTGGCTCAATAAATTTATCATCATATCTGAAGGTGAATTTCATCCTAATCAGCCCACCTTCGTCAGGCTTGGTAATAGTTTCTTTTGGCATTTTCCACTTTTCTACAAGAGGCCATACTCTGAAAGCTATGTGCTCCTGGACCAAATCTCTTGTCCCAATGAAGGAGCAGGCTATGTCGAAGGCCCTCTGGCATTCTTCGGCTGCTTCATCCAATTCCACCTTCGGTTTCCGGAGTCCAAAACGCTGCCAGATAGGGCGCATGATGACATCTTTAATATCTGCTCGTGCCTTCAAATTGTTTTTCACATAGAACCATTCCTTCATCCAGTCCCCGGGCCATCTCTTCCGAAAAGTTGGCACGGGATAGCTTGACCCAGAGCGGGCACCAAAGCTATAACAGCCAAAATTGTTATGATATTGCTCTTTACCCCAGGGTTTCGTCTCATATATTAGCTCATGTATATTACAAAAGCTTTTTGCATTTGGTTCCAAGCCCTGGCTCTTCACGGCCCAGACAAAGATTCCCATTCTTATAATTGCTTCGGGCGTAATTTGATGAAGGCGGATTTGATAAATCTTCAAAACCTCAACCACAAATTTGCTCAATGGAAACCGAAGCCCAGCCTTAAAAAAGCTTCGGAAAATCACAACTTCATTTTCTTCGGGAGTAGGCACAGTCCTCTCTCCGTCATCAGCCCTTACAATAGACATGTCCTGAAAGTATCTTCCCCTCATATTATCGAGATGGCTTTGCTTAATAGTCGATTTTCCAAAAATTGCATGACTTGGTCGCCAAGGTCGATCTTCAGAGTCTTCTCCGCCGCTCTCCATATCATAGCTGTCACTTTCACTGGTATCTTCAGACAAACCCTCCAGAGTTTCCCTGGCAATCTTCTCCGCATTCGTCCTTGCTATCGACTCAATAAAACCAAGATTCATCTCCTCAGAAAGGCTCAGCTTCATCTCAGCGGTAGCCTTCTTATCCTCAGACATCTTCGAAAGAGCTGAAAACGCGCTCTCAAAGCCGAAGCTTAAAAATTTTAAAAAAATCTGGTCAAGAGTGTGTAAGCAAAGAGCTGTTTGAGCAGGCAAGGCAGATGGCAAGAAAGCGTACCAAGTGAGCTAGCGGTGCGCTCTTATTTATACGTCTGGTGCATTGTGTGCGGGAGGACCCGCTTGTCAGTAGCTGTTGCTATTCTAGCAAAAGGAAAGGTGTTTTTTCGGACCTTCGGCTTAGAGCCTTCATCCTTGTCGCAATCTAAATTTATCATTCTAACAAATTAATATAGCAAGGGGCTACTGTTGGGGGCCTTCGGCTTCTGAAGGTCCTCAAAAACGAGATTTGACAATGTTTCTGGAGTATAATACATGAACAGGTATCTTCAGACATGGACTCTTCGGACAATTGCTGTACGAAGAAACACAAAGAGAACGAAGGATGGAGCAGAGCCGAAGCTGTGCGCAAGGAAGCTTCGGCATGATAGCGGAGAAAAGGGAACCGACTTAAAAAGGAAAAGACTATCTAGACCTCCATAGATTATTATAGAGTTGTTATCAAAAGCAAAGGACCTGGATGTAATTTTACATGGGCTGCGACCCGTGCCTATAAATAGGTGAACAGTACTCCCGTACTGTTCACAATGACTTGGCATTCGCTTTTGCATCACGCTTGTACTTTCCTTCAAGCTGAAGGTACAAATGTAACTCAATATTGTTCTTATCCATTCATGATTATATAATAAACAATATATGAACGATGTTGTATGATTATTCGTGTTATTTCTCATGTTTCATATGCTTTGTCTCCCATTAATATACGTTGTTGTGATGAAGGTATGTCCTTCATGACCTTCGTCTGAAGATCGTTATATCCCTAGGGAAATAACGCTTCGAAGGACGAAGGGTGTTAACCATTAACCTATTTCTGTGTTGCCTTGTTCTTAACTTATAGCATTTGAGAACAAGTCCCCAACAGCTGCCGAAATTCCGATCGTTCGTTCGTCCGATCATTCGATCGTTCGTTCATAGTTCCTATTCATCGTTCATCGTTCATTCATCATCACTATTCATCGTTCATCATTCGTTCACACGACTATTCACCATTACTATTCACCATTACTATTCATCGTTATTATTCACCGTTACTATTCATCATCGTTACTATTTATCGCCACTATTCGCCATCGTTACTATTCACCGAAACTATTCGTCATCGTTACTATTCATCATCGCTACTATTCATCGATAATATCTATGGTACCTTTTTCGTCGTTACTATTCATCGGTCATCCGATCACCCCAAATTTCAACTACTCATTCATCATGTTGTCCAGTCCGCCTAAGACCAGCCAGACCCATATTCCAGTCATACGAACTCCGGTGACTGTGATTTTCCTTCCAGTGGGAACTCCCCATCTGGTCACCCATCCCAGGTTTCTCCAAGTTGAGCATGCTTAACTTTGAGATTCCTTCGAACCAAGCTTCCAAACTCAGATTCCAATAATTCTTGTTTCTAAATTCTTTTCGAATTATTCCCTATCCAACCATGTCATCCCTTAAGCATGGTTCATGTTCCAGAAAACTACCAAAATACTCTTGTCCCATATTCTGCCTATAACTCTCCTGTTCATACTAAGTCAGACGATTCATTCATCACTATTCTCACCAACAGTGAACTTCACTGTGCTGCACCACATACACCCAGCTATAAATACACCCAGCTACCCTCTCCCTCTCCACACACACTCAACACCCTCAACCAAGGCAAACACCCCACCCACTCAGTTACTCCGGTCTGCCGGCTACACACATAGTGTCGCTTCGCCTCCAGTCCACCCTCCTGGTAAGCACCTCTGCTCCACCACTAGTAGTATCTCAACACCACATGACATAGATTCTACTCAAGACTCTACACATCCATATATCGCTATTCTGA
This sequence comes from Zea luxurians, assembly GCA_029449295.1. Classification (NCBI taxonomy): domain Eukaryota; kingdom Viridiplantae; phylum Streptophyta; class Magnoliopsida; order Poales; family Poaceae; genus Zea; species Zea luxurians. The sequence goes on along the minus strand of JAOPSE010000139.1, from coordinate 2,011,402 downwards.
CCACTATACTAAATATTTGTTGGTATACTTGCTGGTTTGTATGTTTGCTTGTTCATGTTGCATAGTTATTGGAGCATTCGTGCTGTCTCGTGGAGGCCAGATCTGCAAGTCTACGCCAGGCAGTGGAGCTAGAAGCCAGTTCCGTGAGCTCCCCTTCCCCCTTCGCCGGATAAGCACGGCAAGCTCACTGGATCCCTTTGATGCATAAATTACCTATGTTTTTCAACCACAACCCTCAGCCTGTTATTTTATGCATGATATGATTTTGAGACAAGTTATTATGGCCACACAGCCGCTTGCCGCAATCAATCCTTGATATATTTGTTACAAATGATTTGAGAAAAGGTGTGAGTTTTCAAAAGAAAATGCTTTTCAAAATGTGTATGATGAAGGGTTTTCACCCTTATCACCTTCGAGTAGGGATGATCAGGGACTCCCTGGTTTAGGGGAGGGCCTAAGGTGATGGCTCAGCTGGTTTAGGCGTGAGCAGAAGGATTGTCCCCTCATATAAGGACCGGTTTGTCATCCTTCACTACCTGTACTCATGATAAGTACAACCACTCGAGACTGTGTGGGCAGTCACTCAATTTGAACTCGTACGGTTCCAACCCCAGGGTTATGAAGGCTGGGGAGCACCGGAAGGATAAGGAGGGAGAATGTTTTGTCCGGTTTGGGCATGGCGGTGGCCTGACTCCTTCCGGTGTAACCGTTAAGGTAGGGACATGCGAGGAAAGAAAGAGATTCGGATTCGGGTCTCACTAGCTATGAGATCGCAGAGCCGGACTAGTGGGTAAAGTGTACACCTCTGTGCAGAGTTCAAACCTATTCGAATAGTCTGTGTCCACAGGAATGGATGAGTTTGGTGTGGTATGACAATTAGTGTTTTGTTTTCCAAAAAAAGGGTGCTTTTAAGAAAAGTGGTTTTTAAAAGGTCCGACGGTTGAGCCGTGAGCTATGGTGGACGGGAAGTCCAGTAGCTAATTTTGAAAATGAAAACCAGTGGGAAACTGCTGAGATACCTGGATGGTTTAGTCCAGGGGATTTTGTTCTATACTGAAAAACTTCCTGCTCCTTTTGGAGAGGTTGCGCTTTGCAAAATACAAAATGTTTTTCAAAACAACCCTGCATAAAATATTGTTGTTTCTGCAAATTATCTTGAGCTCCACATATTCCATGCATTATATCTGATTTCCCCATTCCGCGGGTGAAGGTGGGCTGCTGAGTACGTTTGTACTCACCCTTGCTTATTTGTTGTTTTTTAGAAAAGGAGATCGGGTAAGAGTTACGACTGTTCCCAACCTTGCCTGTGGTTGTTGGATCGCTGATTTGCTTCGCTGCGTATATCGGGCTGCTCCAGCCCCACTCTGATGATATGTCCCGAGTTGTGGACCAACTCTTAAAGTTGATCGCCACCTTTATAGGTTTGTCTCATTTAAGCAGATCTGGAATCATCTAATGTATAAATGTGTTTACTAGCCTCCTGGGACTAGTAATTGTACCACATTTGAGTCCCAGAGGATCTGGGGCGCTTCAAGACCCCAGCAGTACCTTCTGCTCTGCTATGTCTTCACATAGAAGCATGTGTTTCGGCTGATCAGCCGAAGCAGCCTTTTCTCTTTTGTACTTGTACTATTCACAAGCTTCGGCTCCATCTATGTTGTGGATCGCTTTTAAGTCTGTCTAGTTTCCTTCGGCTTTCCTAGCGGCTTCCTGACTCCCATGAACAGCAATGGGCCCTTGTTCCGAAGGTATCTTCATGCATAGATATGCTGGATGAAGTATTGCTTCGAAAGCATTAAGTGTCCCACGACCAATGATTGCATTGTAGGGGTATTCCATATCAACAATGTCAAACACAACCTGTTCAGTCCTTGTATTGTGGACGAAGCCGAAGGTCACTGGCATCATGATTTTGCCGAGTGCTGCAATCTGCCTTCCTCCGAAGCCACAAAGAGGGTGTGTAGCATCATGAATCTTTTCCTCTGGCTCTTGCATCTGTCTGAAGGCCTTAGCAAATATGATATCCGCTGCACTGCCTGTATCAACCAGAATATTATGGACCAAAAATCCCTTGATGACACAAGATATGACCATAGCATCATTGTGAGGATAATATTTGAGCTGAAGGTCCTCCTAAGAGAAGGTGATTGGGATGTGGGACCATTTTGACTTGATAAAGGGTCCCTGTACCCCAACATGCTGCACCCTTCTCTATGCCTCCTTCTTCTGCTTCTTGTTAGCCGGCTCTGAACTTGAGCCGCCTGTTATCGGGAGCACCAGCTTCGTAGCCGAAGGCGCTACGACTTGATTGTTGAATGAAGCCATTAGCTCAAAAGTGGAAGTGAGTTCACCGGAGGTGGGCGCCAATGTTGGGGACTTGTTCTCAAATGCTATGAGTTAAGAACAAGGCAACACAAAATGTTAAATGTTAATGTCCTTCGTCCTTCGAAGCATTATTTCCCTTAGGATATAACGATCTTCGGACGAAGGTTATGAAGGGCATACCTTCATAAGCATGACATGTATAAACAGAAGATGAAGCTTATGAAACATATGAAAACAACATAAACAATTATATAACATCAAAATATAAATATCCATTATTAAATAATCATGAGTACATGAGAGTAATATCAAATTACATTTGTACCTTGAGCTTGACAGAAGACCAAGGTAAAATTAAGGTGCGAAAAGCGTGAACAGTACGAGGGTACTGTTCACCTATTTATAGGCACAGGGCGCAGCCTGTGTGAATTTACATTCATATCCTCTACAAATGATTACAATCATAACACAGGTTATCATGGGTTGATTGGTCATTTCATCTTTAAGTCGGTGCATCTGGAAGTACGTTACGAAGCTCCCTGATTGGTAGCTTCGGCATTGTTCCTGTTCTGGCCTTCCGAAGGTGTTTCTTATTATGGGACCTTCGGCGACGAAGCAGACCCCCAACAGTCGGTTCTGTTTGTACAAAAGAAAGATGGTTCACAGAGGATGTGTGTGGATTATAGATCACTTAATGATGTCACTATTAAGAACAAGTATCCTTTACCTCATATTAAAGATTTATTTGATCAGATGAGAGGTGCTAGGGTATTCTCTAAAATTGATCTCAGATCGGGATATCATCAAATGAAGATTAGGCCATCTGATATTCCCAAGACGACTTTCTCTACCTGATATGGTCTATATGAGTTCATAGTCATGTCGTTTGGCTTAACTAATGCACCAGTCTACTTCATGAATCTGATGAACAAGGTGTTCATGGAGTATCTTGATAGTGTTGGGGACTTGTTCTCAAATGCTATGAGTTAAGAACAAGGCAACACAGAAAACGTTAAATGTTAAAGCCCTTCGCCCTTTGAAGCATTATTTCCCTTAGGATATAATGGCTTTTGGACGAAGGTAATGAAGGACATACCTTCATCAACATAACATATAGAGATGAAGAAAGAATCACATAAAACATAAAAGATAATATAAACAATCATATATTATCATTATCTCATTTCTATTTTATTACTATGGGAAAATAGAAATGATATCAAATCACAAGTATACCTTCGACTTGAAAGAAGGTAAAAGTACCAGCGTGGCGCAAAGACCAATGCCTAGTCAGCGTGAACAGTACGAGGTTACTGTTCATCTATTTATAGGCACGGGACACAGCCCATGTAAAATTACACTCATGCCCTTTACATTTGCTAATAACTCTATAGTAATCCATCGAGGTCTAAATAGCCTTTTCATCTTTAAGTCGGTTCTCCTTTTCTGCTATCATACCGAAGCTCTCCTGCGCAAAGCTTCGGCTTCGCGCTATCCTTCGTACCCCTTCTTGTGCTTCTTCATGTTGTGGTTTCAACTCAAGTCCGAAGGTACCTGTTCATGCATTATACTTCCAGAAACATTGTTAGATCATGTTTTTGAGGACCTTCAGAAGCCGAAGGCCCCCAACAGTATCCCCTCGCAATATTAATTTGTTAGAATGGTAAATTCAGATTGCGACAAGGACGAAGGCCCTGAGCCGAAGGTCTGAAAAAACACCTTCCCTTTGCTATAATAGCAACAGTCACTGACAAGCGAGCCCTCCAGCATGCAACGCACCAAGCGTATAAATAAGAGCACACCACGAGCTCATTTGGCACACTTTCTTGCCATCTGCTCTTGCTTACTCAATTTTTAGCTCTTGCGCACCAACACTTGCTTGGCTTTTTTTAAAATTTTTAAGCTTCGGCTTTGAGAGCACTTTCTTAGCATTTTCGAAGATGTCTGAAGATAAAAAAACTGTCACTGAATCGAAGCTGAGCCTTTCTGAGGAGATGAATCTTGGCTTTATTGAATCAATAGCAAAGACAAATGCAGAGAAGATTACTATGGAGGCTTTGGAGGATTTATCTGAAGACACTGATGATAGTGACAGCTATGATGTGGAAAGCGGCGGGGAAGACTGTGAAGATTGACCCTGGCGACCAAGCCATGCAGTTTTTGGAAAATCAACTATTAAACAAAGTCATCTTGACAACATGAGGGGGAGATACTTTCGGGATATGTCTATTGTGAGAGCTGACGACGGAGAGAAGACTTGTCCTACTCCAGAGGAGAATGAAGTCGTGATCTTCCGAAGCTTTTTGAAGGCTGGGCTTCGGCTCCCTCTGAGCAGCTTCGTAGTCGAGGTTTTGAAGATATTCCAGATTTACCTTCACCAGATTACCCCCGAAGCCATTATAAGAATGGGAATCTTCGTATGGGCTATAAGGAGTCAAGGCTTGGAGCCAAGTGCAAAAAGTTTCTGCAGTATGCATGAACTATTATATGAGACAAAGCCCTGGGGCAAAGAACAGTACCATAACAATTTTGGTTGCTATAGCTTCGTTGCCCGTTCTGGCTCAAGCTCCCCAGTACCGACTTTTCGGAAGAGATGGCCCGGAGATTGGACAAAAGAATGGTTCTATGCAAAAAATGATTTAAAGGCACGAGAAGACATCAAAGAGATAATCATGCGCCCTATCTGGCAACGCTTCGGGCTCTGGAAACCGAAGGTAGAAATTGACGAAGCGGCCGAAGAATGTCGCTAGGGCTTCGGCTTAGTCTGCTCTTTCATCGGGACAAGGGACTTAGTTCAAGAGCACATGGCCTACAGAATATGGCCATTGGTAGCCAACTGGGAGATGCCAAAAGAATCCATCAGCAATCCCCACGAAGGTGGTTTGGTTCGACTAAAATATACCTTCAGGTTTAGAGACCAGTTTATCGAGCCAGACGACAACTGGCTAAAAAGCGTCGAAGCTACAAGCGATGATCTGCTTGGGCTATACTCCAGAGCAGAAGATAACGCATTATCTGTGACCTTTGGGAACCGGAAAAAGAAGAGACTAAACAGAGTTTTTGATGCTCTTGGGTTCATGTATCCTGACTACCGTTACCCGCCCCGGGGGCAAAAAAGAAAAGTGGAGTTTTCGGGAGAGATGATGCTTCAGCCGCTCCGAGCGAGCCTGTGCCGAAGAGGAAAAGGGTGAAGGTCCTTACTCATCGACCGCGCTATATTGAACCAGCCACAGTGCCTGAATTTGGCGGTGAGACCTCTTCGGTGACCGAAGGCAAAAAACCTGCGATTACGCAGAAAATTGAAGAACCGTCTGTACTGCCGAAGGCATCATCAGCCAAATCAGATGAGCCGAAGGCCATTAAAATTGAAGAGATGAAGGTTGAGAAAACGAGGATATTAGAAGTAATAAGTCCTTCGACAGAGGTGACAATGCCGAAGGCACAAAAGGATCTTTCAACGACTCCCAAGAGGAAGAGAATGGTCAACGTATTAGATGTGCTAGAAACAATAAAAACTTCAAGCTCTACTCCGAAGAAAGTTGCCGAAGCCTCGGAAATACAAATTGAGGCCGAAGCTGCCAAGATCCAAATCGAGACCGAAGCTGGGCCTTCAGAGCCCGCTAAGGAGAAATCCTTGGAAATCGGAGAAAAGATGGAGAAAGAAGCTGCAGAAGTAATTTTAACTGGAAAAACCGCCATTCCTATTCCCGAAGCATCGTCTGAAGCTTCTGATTATATTATGCGACATGCTTCGGGAAAAAGATTATCTGAGAAAGAAAAGCGAGAGGCTCAATTCTATGCTCAAAGATTGAAATATCCAAAGGGGGCACTGGTGTTCAACGGCAGCGGGGAAGAAGACTTCTTGTATTGTCTCCTAGACAGCAAAGAGATTTCTGTTTGCCGAGAGATGGGCAAGAGCTTCGGGTTCCCGACACTAGAAGATGGGCTCTCAGTGTTATCAAAAGATGAGTTGGCCGACAGCTTAGCATACAATAGTTTAAAGGTGAGAAAATGAGATTTTTGTATTTAAAAACAAAATTTCCATTTGCTTACACTCAATACCGCATTTTTTGCAGGGCCTTATCCTTAGCAATGCCCTCAGGGCGCAAAAAAGTGCTGAAGATGAAGGGTATACCATAGCCTTAAACAACCTTCGTTCTGAAGTAATTGAACTAAGGAACGAAGGTCTTGAAAAAGATAAAATATTAAACTCATTGTTGAACAAAATAAAAGAAGACGAAGTTGCTTCCAAAGCCCAAGCTGAAGCTTAGAAATACGAAATCGAAGATCTTCGGAAACAGCTATTCGAAGCTAAAGAAAAATGTGGTCTTGCAGAGGCTGATCGAGATATTAGTGTATATTGGAGGAACCACTTACAAAAAACAGTTGATGAACTTCGTGCATCCAAGAAGAGGTGCTATGAAAAGTCTATAGAGTGTGTTAAGAAAATAAAAACTAGCTTCGCCAATGTTGGCGCATTCTCTAACGAAGACGACTTCGTAAGGGGTGATCCTGAAGGCCCAATTGATTGGATCAATAACGAAGCTGAAGCTTTTGAAGAAGTTTTGAGTGGTCGCGGGGATATCTGCGCTTTCTCAGGTGCCAGGGGAATCGCAGCTATTTTAGAGAAATCAGACTGTGACCATGTGAAAGCTTTGGCTCAAGCCGAAGCTACTTTATCTATTGAATATACAAAAGATCCCCGGCCGAAGCGAGCTTAATTGGCGGAAAATTCTTTACTGACATCTGGGAGAATGGTGGCCGAGGGATGGCTCATGAGATGATAAAAAAGAGCGAAAAAGATTCTCATGATTCAAAAGAAGCGACGAAGGCAACTAAGAAAGCGGCGGAACTTGAGAGGTGAATAGGTATTGCTTAATAACTTTTTAACTTTATTTACTAATTTTGCGACTTCGGACTTATTTACGTTTTATATCGCAGCTGAACTATCTCCTCCTCCAGAGCCCTTCGAGTCGATGGCCAACCCAGAAGTAGAGAAAGAAGATGAAGTCAATAAAGTGGCCGAAGCTATTATGGACGAAGCTGTTAATCGACTGCTGAACGAAGCTGCGGAAGCAGTTTTAAAAGAAGAATAGCTTTTATTGTAAAAACATTTGGAATGTAACATTTGCTGAACAAAGTGCGTAATATTTTTATAATTTTGAATGTAATACTTAAGCTGCTTGCAACTGAATTCTTTACGATGCATGAAACTTTACGTACATACCGTTTTTGAGCCTTCGGCGAAAAAACACCTTCCCTTCTTTTCATGCATTGTGAAGAATATCCATATTTCGTAAAAACATCCTATCTTCATAAAATCATTATGCTTCGTAAGCAATAGATCTCCTTTTCATTTTAGAGTTTGACGAAGCTATACTTCTTCAATACTTATTTTGTGCCTTGGCACTGCTTCTTCGAAACAATCTCCGAAGATCAACATTGAATCCCCTTCTTGCGCCATTGATGCAATATGATGTATGATGTTATGCTATGCAAAATGGTATTTGTGCCGAAGATACACACACATTCCCTCAGTAAAGCACAATATCTTTTTGCCGTTTATTTTTCGGCTTCACCGCTTATTTTTCGGTGTATGAGCGCTGACTTTTCGCTGTAAGCCTCCCTTAGGAGCTTCTTCGCCTTTTACTTCAGCGGTATTCGCGTTGACTTTTCGCGCTTTGCCTTTTACTTTGGCGGAATCAGCGTTTATTTTTCGCTATAAGCTCTGCATTCCCTTTGGAACGACTTTTGAGCAGAAAACTTACACTGCGCTCCCTTAGGAACGACTTTTTGTTGCTTCGGGAAACTTACGGTGCGTTCCTTAGAACGACTTTCTATTGCTTCGGCAAAACTTGTAATGTGATTGTGAACCCCGTGCTCTCTTGAGAGCAACTTTCGTGCTTCACCAACTTTTTGGACTTCGTGAGTCTGTAAAAGAGATACATTTCCACTATGGCCAAAACGAAGCTATTACAAGGAATTGAAAACGACAGGAAAAACTTAGGCTTTTAATGATTGTTCTCTATTAAAAAAGAAAAATGATAACGAATGCCAGAACTATTTCAGAAGTAGGATATCTTCTAGTAGATGTGCTTCGATTCTGGCACAGTACTGTTGACTGTGCGAGCTTCGGACTCCTCTCTAAAGTCTCATTGCTGATGAGTGTGCTGGCTCCCTTCTGGCTGCTGGCCTCGTTGCAATGTGGTGGAGGTGGAGGCTGTTGCCAAGATGCCTGAGGTTGGCTTGCCGAAGCAACAGAGGCTGCAGGATGGTTACCCACATACTCTGGAATGTACGGTGAGTGGTACGAAGCAGTATGCATGACTTGCTTAGGCGGCTCTGTTGGGCTGTAGCTTCTGCTATCTCTTTCTATTTCTGGATGGTGACATGGCACATCCTGGTAGTGTGGCCCTTGTCCTCACCGCAGAATAGACAATAAATTTTCCTGGGCTGATCCCCAAACCTTCCTTCGAAACCCCTGGCGCCTCTGCCCCTTAGAGCTGGGGGCCGATGATAGCTCTGTTGCTGCCCTGAAGCCTGGGAAGAATATTGCGGCCTCTGTTGTTGACTTCCCCTGTCGTCATTCTGAGTGGAATGAATTGATCTGACGTGCCTAGGGTGGATTCTCCCTCCGAAGCCCCTGGCCATTTTGGAGAACCTGTAAGCTTCCTCCCTTCTCTGTCGAAAATCATTGTCAGCACGGATGTATTCATCCATCTTTTGAAGCAGTTTCTCCAGGGTTTGAGGGGGTTTCCTGGCGAAGTATTGGGCTGAAGGTCCTGGCCAAAGCCCCTTAATCATGGCCTCAATGACAATTTCATTGGGCACTGTTGGCGCTTGTGCCCTCAGACGCAAGAACCTTCAGACATACGCCTGGAGATATTCCTCTTGATCTTGCGTGCACTAGAACAAGGCTTGAGCGGTAACCGGCTTCATCTAAAACCCTTGAAAACTAGTGACCAACATGTCCTTCAGCTTCTGCCATGATGTGATTGTTCCTGGCCGAAGAGAGGAGTACCAAGTTTGTGCAACATTTTTTACTGCCATGACGAAGGATTTCGCCATGACTGCAGTGTTGCCACCATACGAAGATATAGTTGCTTCGTAGCTCATCAGAAACTGCTTCGGATCTGAGTGTCCGTAATACATGGGGAGCTGGGGTGGCTTGTAAGACGGGGGCCAGGGCGTAGCCTGCAGTTCTGCTGACAGAGGAGAAGCATCATCAAAAGCAAAATTTCCATGATGGAAATCCTCATACCAGTCATCCTCGTTGAAGAAGCCCTCTTGGTGCAGTTCTCTGTGGTGGGGCCTTTGATTCTGCTCATCTTGAGCAAGATGATGCACTTCTTCGGTAGCTTCGTCAATCTGCCTTTGCAGGTCAGCTAACCAAGCCATCTTCTCCTTCTTCTGTACCTGCTGATGAAGCATCTCCATATTCCTGATTTCTTGGTCCAACTCATCCTCTTGTGGTGTTGGACTAGTGGCCTTCCTCTTCTGGCTTCGGGCCTCCCGAAGAGAAAAGGTCTCCTGGTTCAGGTCCAGCGGCTGCAGAGCGACAGCCCCTGTTGCCGAAGCTTTCTTTAGCGGTATGACAAAGGTCGATGCTTGCCGAAGGTGGTCGAAAAGGGTTCACCGGAGGTGGGCGCCAATGTTGGGGACTTGTTCTCAAATGCTATGAGTTAAGAACAAGGCAACACAGAAAACGTTAAATGTGAAAGCCCTTCGCCCTTTGAAGCATTATTTCCCTTAGGATATAATGGCTTTTGGACGAAGGTAATGAAGGACATACCTTCATCAACATAACATATAGAGATGAAGAAAGAATCACATAAAACATAAAAGATAATATAAACAATCATATATTATCATTATCTCATTTCTATTTTATTGCTGTGGAAAAATAGAAATGATATCAAATCACAAGTATACCTTCGACTTGAAAGAAGGTAAAAGTACCAGTGTGGCGCAAAGACCAATGCCTAGTCAGCGTGAACAGTACGGGGTTACTGTTCATCTATTTATAGGCACGGGATGAAGCCCATGTAAAATTACACTCATGCCCTTTACATTTGCTAATAACTCTATAGTAATCCATCGAGGTCTAAATAGCCTTTTCATCTTTAAGTCGGTTCTCCTTTTCTGCTATCATGCCGAAGCTCTCCTGCGCACAGCTTCGGCTTCACGCTATCCTTCGTACCCCTTCTTGTGTTTCTTCACGCTGTGGTTTCAACTCAAGTCCGAAGGTACCTGTTCATGCATTATACTTCCAGAAACATTGTTAGATCATGTTTTTGAGGACCTTTGGAAGCCGAAGGCCCCCAACAGATAGGTTCGTCGTGGTATTCAACGACGACATTTTGATTTATTCCAAGAATGATAGTGATCATGAAGAACATTTGTGAATGGTGCTACAGAAGTTACAGGATAATCAACTCTATGCCAAGTATAGCAAGTGTGAGTTCTGGATTGACAAAGTGCCATTCCTTGGACACATCATCTCTAATGGAGGAATATCTATGGATCTTGCTAAAGTAAGAGAGATAGTGGCATGGAAGATACCAAGTTCAGTTACTGAAATCTGGAGTTTCTTGGGACTTGCAGGTTACTACCAGTGATTTATTGAAGGATTCTCCAAGATTGCTAAGCCTATGACCTCATTATTAGAGAAGGGAAAGGAGTTTAATTGGTCTCGTGAATGTCAAGATAGTTTCAATCAACTGAAGTTACAATTGATGTCACCCCCAGTGTTGATTATGCCAGATCTACAGATGGGATTTGATATATATTGTGATGCGTGCTGCCATGGTTTGGGATGTGTTCTTATGCAAGAAGGACATGTCATTGCCTACGCGTCTCGCCAATTGCGGAAACATGAGCTGAACTACCCCACTCATGACTTAGAACTGGTAGTCGTAGTGCATGCTCTCAAGATTTGGAGGCATTATATTATGGGAACTAAGTGTCAAGTCTACACTGATCATAAGAGCTTAAAGTATATCTTCACTCAGAAAGATCTCAACCTCAGGCAACGCCGTTGGTTGGAGCTCATCAAAGATTATGACATAGAGATTCACTATCATCTAGGCAAGGCAAATCTGGTTGCAGATGCCTTGAGTCAGAAGGAGCATGTTTATGCAGCTATTGTCGCCCAATTACCCGATGAGTTAGTGGAAGATTTTAGAAGACTCAACCTGGGAATAGTTGCACATACTGAAGGGGTCACTATCAAAGTGGAACCTACCTTGGAGAAAGAAATCCGCAAAGGTTAGATCGGAGATGCTAAAATCTAAGAAATCAAAGATCTGATGGCTGAAGGTAGAGGTCAAGACTTCACAGAGGATGAGCAAGGCACAATATGATTCAAGAACCGGATATGTGTTCCTGAAATTGACAGCCTTTGCGAAACTATATTGAAGGAAGCCCATGACTCTGATTACTGCAAAAGTACTTGTGGTATGGGCTGAAAAGAGATGTAGCTGCACACGTGGCTTTGTGTGATGTATGTCAAAGAGTCAAAGCTGAACATCAAAGACCAGCTAGACTACTACACTCGTTAAAAGTACCCAAATGAAAGTGGGAAGAGATTGGTATGGATTTCATTACCGGGTGCCTCGCATCGTGAAAGGGTATGATTCCATATGGGTGATCGTGGACAGATTAACCAAAGTGGCTCACTTCATCCCGGTCAAGACTACTTACAAGGGTTCTTAGTTGGCAGAATTATACATGGCTCGAATTGTGTGCCTATATGGTGTACTGAAGAAGATTGTTTCTAATCGAGGATCTCAATTCACCTCAAGGTTTTGAAAGAGCCTTCATGAGAATATAGATACGAAGTTGAACTTCAACTCGGCTTATCATCCTCAAACTGATGGCCAGACGGAGAGAACTAACCAAGTACTTGAGGATATTTTAAGAGCTTGTGCCCTTAAGCATGGAGGCACTCGGGACAAGAGTCTATTATATGCTAAGTTCTCTTATAATAATAGCTATCAGGCTAGTCTAAAATGTCACCATTTGAAGCTTTATATGGCAGAAAGTGCAGAACTCCCCTTTATTGGGATCAGACTGGTGAAAGACAGTTCTTTGGGCCTGAAATTATTCAAGAGACAGAAGAACAAGTTCGTATGATCCGGGAGAACTTGAGGGTAGCACAGACTCGGCAGAAGAGCTATACTAATAACCGAAGAAGACCACTGGAATTTGAAGTGGGTGATCATGTGTACCTAAAGGTGTCACCACTTCGTGGGATGAGAAGATTCAAAGTTAAGGGCAAGCTATCCCCTCGCTTTATTGGACCCTTCAAGATCTTTAGGTGAGTTGGGGAGATGGCCTACCAGCTTGAGCTACCTGACCAGCTGTCTGATGTACACGATGTATTCCAAGTATCTCAACTCAAGAAGTGTCTCCGTGTCCCAGAGGAACAGTTACCAATGGAATAACTCAGTGTGCAAGGTGATCTAACTTACACGGAGTATCCAATCAAGATCATCGACACCTTAACTCGAGTTACCAGGAATAAAGTGATAAAAATGTGCAAAGTGCAATGGAGTCACCACAGTGAAGATGAGGCTACATGGGAAAGAGAAGAAGAGCTACGCATATAATTTCTCCACCTCTTCCCTAGTTCTTCCTAATCTCGAGATTATTTTTAAGGGGGGTAGGATTTGTAATACCCAATTTGTAAATCATAATAAAGGAGTTATTTCCCTTATATGTTTTGACCTCTATTGATTATAACATGTGCGTAAGTGCAATCAACCCTAATTGAGGGTTTTGGTGATTAAATGACAAAACAAACAGAGATTCTAACAAGTTTGCTCCTAGCATGTATACAGTTATTTTACAGACAGGAGAAGCACAAATCATATAAGCATGCAAATGTAAAAGCACAGCGGATTAAAATTCTACATCATATAGCGTGCTCCAAGTGCTTGGAAACAACGGCAGTTTGCATTTTACAATTCTTGAGTCATAGAAATCGTCGTTCAACTAAGAGGGATCCGCAATAGTTAAGTAAGTAATGCGATGAGCTCAGTCCAAACTCTTTCAAATCCTCTAAGAAAATATTTTACTAGATCATGAATGCTCTTGGAAAAACCACTTTCACTCCCCACTAAAGTTTCACCTTGGTTCAACTCAGTTTTCTCAAAATCTATCCATTAGTTTCAAAAATCGGTTCAACCGGACCTAAAACTGGTTCAACCGGTTTCTGCACTGTTCCTTCGGTCACCTTCTGACCTGCCAGTCTGCCAGTCAATTCTGTTAGAAAAAGTCATGTGCAGAGTTTTTCAAAAACTGGTTCAACCGGATTTGAGTCCGGCTCAACCGAATTTGGGGCTGGTCGAGTCTCCGGCTGAGTCCCTCAGTGAACCGAGAACTCCTTGGTGGAAACCGGTTCAACCGGGTTTGAGCCTACTTTTCCCAACAGCTGCCAGCTTTTGGGGGATCCTTTATATACCCCCACACTCTCTCTATTCATTCACTTCTGCCCTCTCCACGATTTCTTGGCTGACCAACCTCCAAACAAGGGCATTCAATTCACCTCTCACACCCAAAATCACATCTCCTTCAATCGTTTGAAGGATCCTTGGTGTGAGGTGAAGTCGATCTAACACGCTGTTGATTTCATCTTGATTCTCCCATTCTCTTCTTTTTTGAGCTCATTGCAAACTTAACCTTGTGCAGATTTGTTACTCTTGGAACCTTGCGTTCCTTGACAGATAGAGTTTGCTTGGGAGTCTCCAAATTTGTGGACGACCCCAAGAAGTTTGTATCACCCGCTCGTTGAGCAAATTTGAGAAAAGATTGCCTTGACCTTGGTGGTCGGCTTGTGGAGGATTAGGGATGGAAAAGACCCGGCCCTTTGTGGGCTCCTCAACGAGGAGTAGGACAGCTTTGTGGTGGTTGCCGAACCTCGAGTTAAATCGTGTGTTCTTGTGTGTTCTTGATAAGTACTTTAATTTGTTGGTTAGTTCATATTCGATTATATCGTGTGAAAACAATTCATACCGATTTGTCACCTATTCGAGTGGATTTTCTCTAGGGCAAGTCTTAAGCAAAATCTCTCACTACTTTGTCACATTTGTTTAACTGTTTATCTAATCTAAGTTGAGCAGGTTCAAACTTGTTCAGCTGTAAACAAAATCAGTTGAACCGGTTTGCACCAGTGCAACTTGAATTTGATACTATCTCGAAGTTTTTAGTGGAAAATTTTAGGTGTAGCCTATTCACCCCCCTCTAGGCTACTTTCAATTGGTATCAGAGCTTCGTACCTCGTTTTACGCTTAACTACGTGAGGAAACGATCATTTCTACTCAAAGGGACCATGTGGATCCTCTCCTCGAGGAAATCCCTGTCACATCTTCCGGTGAGGAAATAGACCCCAAGGTCCTCGACCTCGCCATGAAGATTGCAGAGAAGATGTTCCTCAAAATGAAAGAGGAAGATGCTAAGAAAAGGGAAGAAGAAGAAGAATCAAGAAGAAAGGCCGAAGAAGACAAAGGAAAGGGAAAAATTGAATACAATGATGACCTAGTGGAACTTTTGGTGTCAAGGGTGATGAGCAAGGTAAGTCTCAACACCGAAGGATCATCTACCAAAAGTAAAGGTAACGAGTTCAACAAAGTTCAATTTGATTATTCTAGAAATTTTATTCCCAACTTCTCTTCCACCCCACTTGGAAAGTTACCAACTCTTAGTGAGTTGAACTATGACGAGTGGGTCGATAAGATGAAGTCGCATTTAATCGGTGTACATCCTAGTCTTTGGGAGATTGTCAATATAGGTATGTATAAGCCCGCCCAAGGAGAAGAGATGACTCCGGAAATGATGCAAGAAGTACCCTGCAATGCTCAAGCGGTGAGCATAATAAAAGGAAGCCTTTGTCCAGAAGAGTACTGGAAAGTCCAAGGGAGAGAGGATGCTCGTGACATTTGGAACATTCTCAAAATGTCACATGAAGGAGACCCCAAAGCTAAGAGACATAGAATTGAAGCTTTGGAGAGTGAGCTTGCTCGATATGATTGGACTAAGGGTGAGTCACTTCAATCACTCTTTGATCGGCTAATGGTGTTGGTCAACAAAATAAGAGTGCTTGGAAGTGAAGATTGGAGTGACTCCAAGGTCACTAGACTATTTATGAGAGCATACAAAGAAAAGG
This sequence comes from Zea luxurians, assembly GCA_029449295.1. NCBI lineage: Eukaryota > Viridiplantae > Streptophyta > Magnoliopsida > Poales > Poaceae > Zea > Zea luxurians. The sequence continues at coordinate 1,995,912 of JAOPSE010000139.1, read as the reverse complement.
ACAAAAGTCTAGCAAGGATGATAATGGACCGTGATGACTATGAGGAAATGACACCTCACTAACTATTTGCAAATATTCAACAACTTGAGTCTAAAGAAGTCCCAATCAAGACAAGAGACACTCACGCCTTGATCTCAAATGAACAAGATTCCCCCAAGAAGAACAAAGACCACAAGACAAAGAAAGTGGTCGAAACATCAAGTGATGAAGATAGTTCAAGTGATGAAGACACAGCTATGTTCATCAAAACCTTTAAGAAGTTTGTGAGGAAAAACGATAAGTATCAAAGGAAAGGAAAGAAGAGGGCATGTTATGAATGTGGCCAAACCGGTCATTTCATAGCGGATTGTCCTAACAAGAAGAACAAGAAGCCAAGAAAGAATACAAAAAGGATAAGTTCAAAAAGGGGGGCAAGAACAAGAGATATTTCAAGAAGAAGAAATATGGTCATGCCCACATTGGTGAAGAATGGAATTCCAATGAAGAAAGTTCTAGCTCCAAAGAAGAAGTGGTGGCAAACGTTGCCATCCAATCTACTTCAAGCTCGCAACTCTTCACCAACCTTCACGACGACTCCTACACTCCAACTTGCCTCATGGCAAAAGGAGATAAGGTAACTTTATTTAGTAATGACTTCACAAATGATGATGATGAACAAATTGCCATCAAAAATAAAATGATTAAAGAATTTGGTTTAAATGGATATAATGTTATTACTAAATTGATGGAGAAGCTAGATAAAAGAAAAGCAACTCTTGACGCTCAAGAAGACTTGCTCATCCTTAAAAAGGAGAGAAACCTAGAGCTTCAAGAATTGCTATTCAATAAAGATGAAATGCTAGAAGCCTTGACTAAGGAAGTATCTTTAGTCAAGATAACTATAGAGGATAAGGAGAATGAAATGACAAATATGAAAACCTCTATAGTTAATATGAAAAGGATGCACTTGAATCAAGCATGTTAAGCTTGACAGTCCAAAATCAAGAACTTCAAGTGCAACTTGAAAACTGTAAGAACCTCAATGCTTCATCTTTATTGATTGAATCTAAGTCTAGCTCCTCAAATAATACCGTTTGTAAACATTGTGTAAAATATCATGCTTCTTGTTGTTTGACTAACCATGCAAGGAAGAAAAGCTCACAGGTTAAGGTCAAAGAAATATTGAAGAAATGCTCTAGCAATGATGGGTTAAAGAAAGTTGAACCCAAGTACAAGTCCTTGAAGCCCAACAATGGGAGAAAGGGGCTTGGGTACAACTCATATAAAGAAAATCCTAGCATAGTGCATAAGGGGTGGAGATCCCCCAAGTTCATAGAGGGAACCACCCTATATAATGCCTTGGGGAGGATTCACTCCTCAAATGACAAGTCAACTCAAGTAAAGGTAAAGTTGAGTTCCACAAAGAATAAGATGAAGGAAGCGGTTTCCACAAATGGAGAAAAATTTAAAGCTCCCATTTCTCATTCTTATCTTTGTGATTATATGTTGACTTGGGATTTAGGAAAATTGGTTGTTAAATATGTGGGTGCCTACACTAAGAGAAAAGTCATGAAAAGAAGTGTGTGGGTACCCAAAACTATAACTAACACTGTAGGACCCAATTCAATTTGGGTACCTAAAAGCATAGCCTAAATTTGTTTTGCAGGTCTACTCCTCTGGTGGGTCAAGCTGGGTGCTTGACAGTGGATGTACAAATCACATGACTGGGGAGAAAGACATGTTTCACTCCTTGCAACTAACTCAAGAAGCACAAGAGATTGTGTTTGGAGATAGTGGCAAGAGTAAAGTGATTGGTATTGGTAAAATTTCTATCTCTGACCAACAATCACTTTCAAATGTTTTGCTAGTAGATTCCCTAAGCTACAATTTGATGTCTATTTCACAACTTTGTGGAATGGGATATAACTGTCTATTTTCTGATGTGGATGTGAAGATCCTTAGAAGGGAGGATTCCTCAGTTGCCTTTACGGGTCGCTTGAAGGGCAAACTTTATCTTGTTGATTTCACGACAAGTAAGGTGACGCCTGAGACTTGTTTAGTGGCAAAATCCGACAAGGGTTGGCTATGGAATCGTCGGCTAGCTCATGTCGGCATGAGGAGTTTGGCCAAACTTCAAAAGGATAGTCACATCATTGGACTAACAAATGTTGTGTTTGAGAAAGATAGGGTTTGTGGCGCATGCCAAGCAGGAAAGCAACATGGAGTCCCACATCAATCAAAGAATGTGGTCATAACAAAGAGGCCTTTGGAGCTTCTTCATATGGATCTCTTTGGACCTGTGGCCTACATTAGTACTGGTGGAAGTAAGTATGGTTTAGTTATTGTTGATGATTTTTCTCGCTTCACCTGGGTTTTCTTTTTGAGTGACAAAGGTGAAACCCAAGAGACCTTGAAGAAATTCATGAGAAGAGCTCAAAATGAGTTTGAGCTTAAAATGAAGAAAGTGAGAAGTGACAATTGGACAGAGTTCAAGAATACAGGTGTTGAAGAATTCTTGGGTGAAGAAGGAATCAAACATGAGTTCTCGGTCCCCTACACTCCACAACAAAATGATATAGTGGAAAGGAAAATTAGAACACTAATTGAAGCCGCAAGAACCATGTTAGATGAATACAAGACACCTGACAACTTCTGGGCTAAAGCGGTCAACACCGCCTGTCATGCAATCGACCGGCTATATCTTCATAAGGTCTATAAGAAGACTGTTTATGAGCTTCTCACTGGTAACAAACCTAAAGTTGATTACTTTAGAGTATTTTGTTGTAAATACTTTATTCTTAACAAGAAAGTCAAGAGCTCGAAGTTTGCTCCTAGAGTGGACGAGGGCTTCTTGCTTGGTTATGCATCAAATGCGCATGGATATCGTGTTTTCAACGATACCACCGGTCTTGTTGAAATAGCGATAGACGTGACATTTGATGAATCTAATGGCTCCCAAGGGCATGTTTCTAATGATATTGCAGGAAATGAAGAACCACCTTGTGAGGCCATAAAGAAGCTTGCAATAGGTGAAGTGAGACCACAAGAAAAGGATGATGAGGAAGGAACCTTGTGGATGACAAATGAGGTTTTGATGTGGGTGAAAAGGTGGTGGGTGATAAATCCTCCATCCAAGCAAACCCATCAACCTCAAGTCATCCAAGTCTTGAAGAAGTTCATCAACCCCAAAAGATGCCAACCCTAGTGGAAGGTGAATCTGAAAGTGTTGATGATGAAGTGCCTCTTGATCAAGTGGATCATGATGAGGAGCAAATTCAAAGACAACCATCAGTGCCCCATCCTCAAGTCCACCATACCATCCAAAAGAGATCATCCAGTGGACAACATTCTTGGGAGTATCAAAAGAGGGGTAACAACTAGATCTCGTTTGGCAAATTTTTGTGAATTTTACTCATTTGTTTCCTCTCTTGAGCCACTTAGGGTTGAAGAAGCGCTGGGTGATCCGGATTGGATAATCGCAATGCAAGAGGAGTTGAACAACTTCACCCGAAATGAAGTCTGGTCCTTAGTTGAAAGACCTAAGAAAAATGTGATTGGAACAAAATGGGTCTTTAGGAACAAACAAGATGAACATGGCGTTGTTACAAGAAACAAAGCACGGTTGGTTGCCCAAGGCTTCACTCAAGTGGAGGGACTTGACTTTGGTGAAACATATGTGCTGGTAGCAAGCTTAGAGTCAATAAGAATATTAATTGCCTATGCTACTAATCATGATTTCAAGCTGTACCAAATGGATGTCAAGAGCGCATTTCTAAATGGACCACTACAAGAGCGGGTCTATGTGGAGCAACCACCGGGATTTGAAGATCCAAGAAAGCCAAACCATGTTTATCTACTCCACAAAACGCTCTACGGGCTTAAACAAGCCCCTAGAGCTTGGTATGAATGTCTTAAAGATTTTCTAATTAAAAATGGATTTACAATAGGAAAAGTTGACTCTACTTTATTCACTCGCAAAGTTGATAATGAGTTATTTGTGTGCCAAATATATGTCGATGACATTATATTTGGTAGTACTAATGAGAAATTTTGTGAAGAATTTAGTAAAGTGATGACGAACAGGTTTGAGATGTCTATGATGGGCGAGCTCAAATACTTCCTGGGATTTCAAGTAAAACAACTTAAGGAAGGTACTTTTCTGTGCCAAACCAAGTATACACAAGACATGCTCAAGAAATTTGGCATGGAAAAGGCAAAGCACGCCAAGACACCAATGTCATCAAATGGACATCTCGACCTTAATGAAGAAGGTAAACCGGTAGATCAAAAACTATATAGATCAATGATAGGGTCACTGCTTTACTTATGTGCATCTAGACCTGATATTATGTTAAGTGTATGCATGTGTGCACGTTTTCAAGCAAATCCAAAAGATTGTCATCTTGTAGCCATTAAGAGAATCTTAAGATACTTAGTCCACACCCAAAACCTAGGATTATGGTACCCTAAAGGCTCCCTTTTTGATTTACTTGGCTATTCTGACTCAGACTATGCCGGTTGCAAAGTAGATCGAAAAAGCACTATAGGTCCTTAGTGTCATGGAGTTCCAAGAAACAAAATTGTGTTGCACTTTCCACTACAGAAGCTGAGTACATAGCAGGTGGTGCATGTTGTGCACAGTTGCTATGGATGAAGCAAACCCTTAGAGACTTTGGTTGCGAGTTTAATAAAATTCCACTGTTGTGTGACCATGAGAGTGCCATTAAGCTTGCAAACAATCCTGTGCAACACTCTAGAACCAAACATATTGATATTAGACATCATTTCTTGAGAGACCATGAAGCCAAAGGAGATATCGAATTATTTCATATGAGCACTGAAAATCAACTAGCCGATATCTTCACCAAACCCCTTGATGAAACTAGGTTTTGTTTTCTAAGGAGTGAACTAAATATCTTGGATTCTCGAAACGTGTCTTAAGAACTAAAATTTGAATCATGATTGATTGGAATAAACTTGTCTTGTGAACAATATGACATGTGAAATCTTGTTTTTATTGCCTAAATTATTCATGTCATAAATATTGCTTGTATTCTAGGCCTTATCGGGCTGTTTCTGAAAACTGGTTGAGTAAACCGGCTGAGTAAGCCACTCAACCGGATTCTCTCTGGTGAGAACCGGTTGAACCGGTTTTCATCACCTCTGATTCTGTGCAGTCTGTCAGCTCCACAGTCTGCACCGTCAGTCTCGCAGTCTGCGCTATCAGTGCGCCAGGTTTTCTGCGTAGTCAAACTTCATTTTCTGCGCATTTACTGTGCGCGCTGCAGCAAAATCGGTTGAACCGGTTGAACCAATTTTGGTCAGTTTGACCAGCCGCCGCCGCCCCTTTTCTCTCCTCTCCTCCCCACTTTCTATACTCACTCTCTCATTTGTTGCAGCCGCCGACGCCCTCACCTTTCTCTCTCTCTCTCACATCTCACACTCCAAATCCCTCCCAAACTATCAAATCTTTGTGGAGATTGTTGGAGACTTGATCCCCTCGGGCTCCTCCATCATCTCTCCACTCTTTGTTGGGATTTTTGTGGTTGATTTTCAGATCGAGGTATTGTCTCATTATCCCTATTTTTTGACTCGATCCAATACCGTTCTTGATTACCTTAAGTATCTTTTCAAGGATATTGTGTAGTTTAGGTGCTTGGCACACTTAAACTGTTATCATTGTCTCGAACATTGTTTGAGTTAAGTAGGTTGGTATTGTTCATTGTAGTTAAACCGCTCACATGAACGGTTGAAGTGCGTGCTCAATATCATACGTGTCTTCCCTCAAACGTGTTCGTTAAAATCCTTGAACATCAAATATCTCTCTCACCATATGTTCTTCTTTGTTTAATCTTAAGGATGGTGCGTCGTAGAAATCCATCTGTTGTTGAGTCCGACTCAGATGACGACGCTCCAGAGATTCGTGAAGACACTCCTCCTCAGTCCAGATCCAAGCGCGGGCGCGGATCTGGCAATGTCCTGCCAGGTGGTGAGGCCTCAGGGTCTCATGGAGCTCGCGGACGAATGGCCCGGAATCCCTCTAGTCGGTCTCGTCCCGCGGCAAATCCACAAGCCTGGGAGGCTACCAGCGATGATGAGGGAGGAAAAGATGATGATGTTGATCTCCCTCCTGCCAATACACCCATTATCCAGGGGTTAGTGCTTCACAGAGTGCAGGCCCGTCGTTCCGCCAATGAACAGGTCATTGATTTCACTGCCAGTGGAGGGTCTGCCCTTCTTCAGGATATGCACTTCCAAAATCCTACATTCCGTGTTTGTGATGTCAGGATTGATGGTAATCGCTTCTGGACTCTTCTTTATGTTGATTTCTATAACTTAGTTATCCTTCCGAAGAAGCACCAGCCCATCCTTCATCAGTGTTTTATTAACTGGGATGGATGCGAAGCCATTGGTGATCCCAAGATGACACAGGCATTGAGGGCCTGTGAGAGAAAAAGAATGAAGACCATAATGACATTCCAATATGATTGGAATGATGAAGTCTTTGCACAATTTTATTCTACTCTCTAGATTAAGCATGCTGATGAGGAAAGTTCATACAACTTTCCTGATCTCAATTTCCTCATTGAAGGAAGCTGGTATAAGGTGAGCTATAGGAGGTTTGCCCACATCCTGGGATTTACTGATGGGGATATCTCAGGAGACAAAATCAAGATTCATGACTTTTGTCCTCCCACCAAGGATGAAGCCAAGGATCTTCATATCTCTGAGTCTGATGAATATTGGAAATCCACCAATCTGCACAAGTACTACAGGTACATCAATTCTCTCTGCAGAATGACTCTCATCCCCAAAGGGGGAATCAGATGAATATCCTGGGAGAGAGCAAAGTTCTGCTCTCATTCATGAAGCCAAACAGTTCTGAAAGCTTAAATGTTTTTGATATGATTTGGTAAGAAATCATCCATGCTGTCTGCTTCCCTCTCAAGGGATGTCTTCATGCCCCTTCATCATGAAGATGATTGAAGTGGTTACACAATTTCGATTTGAAAAAGGGATAAGACATCTCTCCTATACCCCCTTCTGGATTGACCCAAACAATCCAGTAGGGCGATTGAGGAAAACCCCTGCCAGCTCTCGTGGACAAGCTGCTGCTGGTACCTCACGTCCCTCTCCTGGTCACGGATCTCCCACACCACGTGGTCATGGTCGAGGTCATGGTCGCGGGATGGGAGCTTGATTGGCTCATGGCATTACAACTTTCTTTTCTATGTGCAGGAACATATCTTCTGATGTTCATGAGCTAGCGAGGCGATAGCGGGAGACTGACGACAACCTCCATTGTCAGGCCTCTTCCACGGGTATGCCTTTTGCTCCCCGCTCGCCTGATGTGCTCCTCCATCCTCCTCCGCCAGAGATCAATGAATGGCACCAGCAAGCCTATGGGGTCCCATTCATGTCAGCAGAAGATGAAGAAGGAGAAGAGGAAGAATTTTTTGATGATAGAGAGTAGTATGTCCTGCCTCCCCATCAAGGGGATCCGGGTCCATCTTCTTCATATCCTCCTCCCCAGGATCCATCTGGCAACTATCCCCCCAGCTCAGTCTGGGGAAGAAAACTTTGCAGCTAATTTGGCGTCTCAGTTCTTTGATCCATCTCCTCCTTGGTAATTTGTGGTTGATGTTTATCTCCTCCTATTTTTGGTGCTAGTTGCCAAAAAGGGGGGAGAAGCATTGATAACTTGGCTTGGTAGCCCTCAGGGGCTTTTATTTTTGTAATGAACAATGGGTCTGTAACAACTTTATTCGCCTATGCTTGTTGTGATGTTGAAAGGGAAATAGGGTCAACCCTTTTCCTAAATGATTTTGGTGATTGAATTGCCCAACACAAATAATTGGACTAACTAGTTTGCTCTAGATTATAAGTTCTACAGGTGCCAAAGATTCAACACAAACCAATAAAAAGTCCAAGATAGGGTTCAAAAAGAAAGAAGCAAAACCAACCGAAGGCTGCCCTGGTCTGGCGCACCGGACAGTGTCCGGTGCACCAGGGAGATCAACTCTGAACTGCTCAGCTTCGGGTTTTTGGAGAGCCACTCCGCTATAATTTACCGGACTGTCCGGTGTGCCATGCGGAGCAATGGCTACTGCGCCAACGGTCGTCTGCAAAAGGTGAACAGTACGTGAACAGTGCGTGCACAGCGTGCAGAGTCAGAGCAGGCGCCAGAAGGCGCATCGGACAATGAATAGTGACTGTCTGGTGCACCACCGGACTGTCCGGTGGCCCAGGCTGTCAGAGCTCCAATGGTCAAACCCTAACGGTTGGGTGACGTGGCTGGCACACCGGACAGTGTCCGGTGGCGCACCGGACTGTCCGGTGTGCCCATCAACAGACAGCCTCCCCAACGGCCATTTTGGTGGATGGGGCTATAAATACCCCCCAACCACCACACTTCATGGCATCCAAGTTTTTAGCCATTGCATTCAATACAAGAGCTCTAGACTTCACTCCAAGACACAAACAAGAGATCAAATCCTCTCCCAAGTCCGGAATCACTCCAAACAATTAGTGACTAGTGAGAGAGATATTTGTGTTCATTTGAGTTCTTGTCACTTAGATCGCTTTTCTTCTTCCTCTATTCTTGTTCTCAAGCAACTTGTAATCAAGCAAGAGACACCAAGTTGTGGTGGTCCTTGTAAGGGGTCTAAGTGACCCGTTGATTAAGGAGAAAAGCTCACTCGGTCTAGGTGACCATTTGAGAGAGGGAAAGGGTTGAAAGAGACCCGGTCTTTGTGACCACCTCAACGGGGAGTAGGTTTGCAAGAACCGAACCTCGGTAAAACAAATCACCGTGTCATCCACTTTATTTGCTTGTGATTTGTTTTCACCCTCTCTTTCGGACTCAGCTTTATTTCTAACGCTAACCCCGGCTTGTAGTTGTGTTTAAAGTTTGTAAATTTTAGATTTGCCTATTCACCCCCCCTCTAGGCGACTTTCAATTGGTATCGGAGCCCGGTATTTCATTAGAGTCTAACCACTCGAAGTGATGTCGGGAGGATCCACCAAGAGGGAGATGGAGACCGACACAAGCCGCGGGAGAGCTCCATCGAAGGAGTCCGACACCAAAGGAAGGGAGGAGTCACCACCCCGCATTAAGTCGCATCGGAGTGGCAACAAGAAGAAAAAGATGAAGAAAGTGGTCTACTATGAGACCGACTCTTCGTCGCCCTCCACCTCCGGCTTCGATGCTCCATCCGTCACTTCTAAGCGCCATGAGCGCAAGAAGTTTAGTAAGATTCCCCTACACTATCCTCGCATTTCTAAACACACACCTTTACTTTCCGTTCCGTTAGGCAAACCACCGGTTTTTTATGGTGAAGATTATTCTATGTGGAGTGCTAGAATGAAAGGTCATCTAACCTCACTCCATAAAAGCATATGGGATGTTTTTGAGTATGGAGCACAGGTACCACACATGGGGGATAAGGACTATGACTCGGATGAGGCCGACCAAATAAGACACTTTAACTCCCAAGCAACAACTATACTCCTCGCCTCTTTAAGTTGAGAGGAGTATAACAAAGTGCATGGGTTAGAGACCGCCAAAGATATTTGGGACGTGCTCAAGACCGCACACGAAGGAGATGAGGTGACAAGGATCACCAAGCGGGAGACGATCGAGGGGGAGCTCGGTCGGTTCGTCCTCAACCAAGGAGAGGAGCCACAAGCCATGTACAACCGGCTCAAGACCTTGATAAATCAAGTGCGCAACCTCGGGAGCACAAAATGGGATGGCCATGAAATGGTCAAGGTTATTCTAAGATCACTTGTTTTTCTTAATCCTACACAAGTTCAATTAATTCGTGGTGATCCTAGATATAAGCTAATGTCTCCCGAGGAGGTTATAGGAAAGTTTGTGAGCTTTGAATTGATGATCAAGGGCTCCAAACAAATCATCGAGCGAGGCGCCACCTCCACACCCGAAGTGCAACCCATCGCATTTGTAACGCCCTGAATTTGGGGGCAGAATTTTTTCTTCTTTTCTCTCACCAAATTCGGGCGTTACTCTCTTTTCTCTTCCTGTTTCGCTCCTTCCCAATTTCAAACCAGTATAGCGACAGGTGTCCGTGTCATGTATAAATAAAATCTAAGTGTCATGGGTGTTGCATCATGCCGAAGCACATTTCTTTGTCTGATGTTGTGTGTTTGTCTCGTTCCATCTTGGTTTTCGGTTTGCGATTAGAGTCTGTTTGATGGTCGTGTGTGTCGTGGGTTCCGATCCGCGAAGTGGCCCGGCCCAGCCCGGCCCGGTCCAGCCCGCGCGCCCCTAGCGCCCCTGCCCACCCCCATGCGCGCCCCCCTTCCCCAGATCTGTTTGGCTCATTTGATTTCTCCCGCGCAGCAACCTCCCACTCCCTCTTCCACCTCTCTCTCCCCATGGTGCCCTAGGGTTTGGAGTCGAGATCGCCGGAATTTGGATCCCCGGAGGTGAGTTTTCCCCTCCCCTCCCTCTCCCTCTCTCTCTCCTTCCCCTCCCCTTCTTCTTCCCCTGCGCGCCCTCCCCAGACCCCGTCGCGCACGCCCCTGCGGGCCCCGTCCCGCGTGCCGGCGAGCCGCCCCCGGCGAGACTCCCCCGCGCCGGGGAGCCGCCCCCGGTGAGCCTCCCCCGCGCCCGCCCCCAGCGAGCCTCCCCTGCGCCCTGCGCGCCCCGACGAGCCTCCCTCCCCCACGTCCGGCCGCGCCCCGGCGGCGGTCCGCCTCTGCCCCCTTCCCCACGCCCGGCCGCGTCCCGGCGAGCCTCCCCTGCGCCCTGCGCACCCCGGCGAGCCTCCCTCCCCCACGTCCGGCCGCGCCCCGGCGGCGGCCCGTCCCTGTCCCGCGCCCCGCGCCCTAGCCGCGCGCCGGCGGCCGCGTCGCACGCCCCGTGTCCCGCGCCCTCAGTCGCGCCCCTGTCTGCGCCCATGCCTCGGCGACTCGCGTCCCACGCGCCGGCACGTTCGCGTGTCCCCGGCACGCGCAGCGCGCTCCCACGAGTGCGACCGTGCTCGCGCTACATTTAACTCTCTTCTAATCCATTTTAATTTGTTTAGTCGATGTGCTGCGTCGCGCGCTTCGCCGCGCGACGGATTATTCTCATTTCATCTTTATTAATGCGCTGCGTCGCACGCTGCGTCGCGCGCTGCGTTGCGCGCTTCGTCGCGCGACGGCCCTCCTAAATTTATATTTATTAATGTGTTGTGTCGCGCGCTTCGTCGTGCGATGATTCGTTTAATTTATATTTATTACAAGTGCTGCATCGCGCGCTTCGTCGCGCGACGATTCGTTTTAGGTGCAGCTCTGTTGACGTAAGTCGTCGTGCGTTTTGTCGCGCAACGCTTAACGTTTGTCTTTAATTAATGCAAGAATCCCGTTGTGCGCTCTGTCGCGCAGCGAGTCATTTATTTCTTAATTTAATTTAAATGTTGTGTCGCGCGTCTCGCCGTGTGACCACTTCTTTTCATTCCCCTTATTTAATTATAATGATTAAATGTAGAACATGACTTTACTTTATGCTCAACGCAGTGGCCAAATTAATACCCTTCTGTTAAGCGAGTGGTTTAATTTATAATTACGTAACGTGATCACTTCTCGACCGTAAACTCGACTGTCTTTTCATCTTTCTCTCTTAACCGTAATTGCGAGCCCCGCGTGGAACGTCTATTCATCTATTGCATTCTATTGTATGGTGTACTGTTCTCTTGTATTAAACATGTGGATGTATGTATGTTTGCGCTCGCATAGAGAACAATCCGGTCGGAGAGCCCGAAGAACTCATAAGAGAAGCCCCTGAGCAGCAGTCGGTTGGTGGAGGCAAGTGTCCCTTGACCTATCTCTGTCCTATACATTCTTTAATTCACCTCCCGCATTACACATTTATACCTAAGGATTGTCTAGCTTTTGTTATCCATGTCCTTTTTACCCAGTTGGGTTGGATTATTATTGCTTAGTCTTATGCTATTGCTCAACTCTAATCAATGAACATGATGAGAATTTATCAACGATACGCTGTTTTCCCCTCTTTTATTATGATGTTATACTTGTGGTCTTCAAGGGGGCTCGAGCGGTTTCTCGAGTGCCTCTCCGTAAGGACCTGTTCGTTGGATGACCGCCCGGGAAAACAGTGCAACCATGAGGGTGGAATGGGGTGCCCTTAGCTGAATAATTAGAGGATCCGGGCTATAGTTCGCTTAGCCGTCGTGCCGTCAATGGGGCTCGGTGTATGCGGCTCGCTCTGCCAAGGTTGATTTGTCCCTTAGGGAGGAGTGCGATACATTTAGGAAACCTAACGGGCGACTACAGCCTCGGGGAATCTTTGAAAGGCTACGTAGTGATGCCCTGCTGGACCACCTAGGTAGTGGTCAATGGGGAGTAGCTCTCTCCAGGCAGAAAGGGAATCACGGCTTGTGGGTAAAGTGCACAACCTCTGCAGAGTGTTTGAAAACTGATATATCAGTCGTGCTCGCGGTTATGAGCGGCCAAGGGAGCTCCAGTGATTAGTGGTACTTGATCAGAGATGTTCGGATTTGCAGGTGGCAATGAGATTGATGGTTCTTGGTTTTGACTCTGGTAATGGTAAGTGGTATTCTTTCCGTTTGGAAAGAGTACGTTTGGGTTAATAACGTGGGTTAATCCTAAAACTTGGCTTTCTCTACTAGTAATAATAATCTAACCAACTAAAAGCAACTGCTTGACTTACCCCCACATAAAGCTAGTCCACTACAGCCAAACAGGATACTTGCTGAGTATGTTGATGTGTACTCACCCTTGCTCTACACACCAACCCCCCCTTCCCCAAGTTGTCCGCATTGCAACCACTGCTCAAGAGAAGATGAAGCCGTGGAAGGAGACTTCCAGGAGTTCCAAGACTACGATGAGTTCTAGGTGTGGGTTAGCGGCAACCCCCAGTCGGCTGCCTGTGAAGGCCGCGTTTATCTACATTTCGTTTTTGCACTTTGATTTATTGTAAATACTATGTGGATGTCTTGGACATCATGATGTAATCGACTATTATTTCCCTTTTTAATACTATTTGAGCACTGTGTAATGATGTCCATGTTATGTAACTGATGTGTACGTGAATTGCTGATCCTGGCACGTACATGGTTCACATTCGGTTTGCCTTCTAAAACCGGGTGTGACATAGGTGGTATCAAAGCCATGCTGACTGTAGGACCGCTAACCTATAGTAGATTGGTCGTTCTAAGGATTATAGACCTCTGCCCCTGCCTTGACTTTGGTATCCCTTCAAAAGTTGGTCGTATCGACCAAAATCTATGTTCTACTATATATTATACCTTGCTGAAAACTGTGTTTTATTCTAATCCTTCATTTATTTATGGTTCATTACTTGCTGGTCATACTAGTTCTGTTCTCACTCTTATGCTTGCGGTGTCTTTTGTAGATGGCTCGTCTTAGACACACAGCACGGAAGTCTGTCATCCCCTTCTTACCCTCTCGTCTCGTGGAGCGTTCGCTTTGCCGTCCCATGGCCGGTCAGTCCAGCCACTTGGAGAGGCTACACCACCGCCTGCATGAGGAGCAGGAGCGTCGACGACAGGAGCAGCAGGGCTCTTCTTTCTCGCTCCAGCAGGAGATAGAGTCTGTGAGGAGTTGCTCCCCTGTGCTCCCGCTGGAGGCACCCCCTGCACCACCACTGAGCGCCCCAGCCCCTGGAGTAGCTGCTGGAGGAGACCCAGACGACGGAGGTGGTGACGATAGCTCGAGCCACGACACCGACTTTTCTGCTGACCAGGAGCCGGAAGGATGGGTTGCTCGACCCATCACTCGCGACACTGCTCGCGGGTGTCACTTCCACGATGCGCTCGACACCCTGCTACGTCGAGCACTTGACCGGCATACTTGGTCTATCGAGTTTTGCTGTGTGGTCTTCTAGCACAGTCGCGGGGTCTACCCAGACCGCTGGGAGGCGACTTGCTTGGTGCGCTGTCCGGAGAACAGTCTCTAGGGTGCGGAGATCTGCTCAGAGCACTATTCCATCTCTGAGCGGGACTCAGCTGAGGCGGCCATGCAAGATCTGCACGGCGGGCGCTTTCGCACTACTGCTCAGTTCTCGGTGGGGTAGCTGATGGTCTCAACCTGAAGTACTACCCCCGCCGTCCATCTGGCAGCACAGGAGGCGTGATTGTCTCACCTGTTGGTGAGGACAATCCTAGGTTGAGCAGCACAGTCAACCTAGCCGCCGTGCTAAACACGGAGCTGGACCATGCATTAGATGAGCTGAATAGGGCTCATGCTGAGATCGCCCAGCTGCGGGCTGAGCGCGCGGAACGTCGTCACCTGGATGATGGTTCCCCTGCTCCCGTCGAGACTCAGCACCCGTACCGCTCACCTCGGCGTGGACACCAGTCTTATGGCAACCCCGACTGCAAGACCAAGATAAATTTAGAACCATAGATCATCAGAGTTGGATCTTGTAATTAATACGAAATATATACACAGAAGCTATAGTCTTAGTGTTAGTCTCGCTTTTAGTTAGTCTTAGTTAGACAGGGTAGTTTGCTATATCCCGTGCATTTATGTTTGTCATGATGAACTATGTTTGATTTGGATCTTTGTAATGACTGTCACTAGAATGTGGGTATCCCCTGTATTTTGGTTTACCTGTTATATGTTAATGGAGTTAGCTATTTAGGTTGGAAGGCTTTTATTCCACTTTCCTCTTTATCCGAGAAGCTGTGTTGGTCTGTGTTGGAGATCAGTGAAGATGCTCATCTGTTCAGTGTTGTTGAAGAATTCTATACTCTTTTCTTATGCTGCAAGATTTGCAAGATCAGTTCTGATGTGTGCTTGCATTCTGCAGATGTCAGAAAACAGGCGCAGAGGAGGAAGGCGTGCTCAGTAGGAGCAGGCAGCTCAGCAGGATGAGGCACCCTAGCAGCAGCTGCTGCCACCCCCGCCCCCAATGTCCATCGAGCAGATGTTTCTGATGCAGACTCAGGCAGTTCAAGCTATTGGTCAGACTCTGGCCGCTATTCAGCAGCAGCAGGCACCACCTCAGCCTCAGATGCCTTAGATGCCTAGGGACAAGCGTGCTGAATTCATGAGAGGTCATCCCCCAACATTCGCTCACTCTTCTGACCCCATGGATGCTGAAGACTGGTTGCGCACTGTGGAGCGAGAGTTGCATACCGCTCAGTGTGATGACAGGGAGAAAGTTCTGTATGGTCCCCGTCTGTTGAGAGGAGCAGCTCAGTCTTGGTGGGAGTCTTATCTCGCCACCCATGCCAACCCCGACACCATCACCTAGGAAGAATTCAGAGGTAGCTTTAGTCAGTACCATGTTCCTGCAGGTCTGATGACCGTGAAGAAGGAGGAGTTCCTGGCCCTCAAGCAAGGGTCATCGTCTGTCAGTGAGTACCGGGACAGGTTTCTGCAGTTGTCTCGCTATGCACCTGAAGATGTCAACACCAACGCCAAGTGACAGTATTGTTTCCTGAGAGGCTTAGTTGACCCTCTACAGTATCAGCTAATGAATCATACCTTCCCGACATTCCAGCACCTGATTGACAGGGCAATCATGACAGAGAGGAAGCGTTAGGAGATGGAGGATCACAAGCGCAAGATCAGTGGACCCCAGCCTGGAAGCAGCAATCGTCCTCGTTTCTCAGGCAATCAACCTCAGCAGTTCAGGCAGAACCAGCGTCCACCTCAGCAGCAGCAGTTTCAAAGGCAGTTTCCTCAGCATCAGCATCAGAATCGCCAGAACAATCAGTCAGGAGGAGGTCAGTTCTAGAGGCAGATTCAACAGGCACCTCGTCTTCCTGCCCCAGCAAACCAGCAGAACAGTCAGGCAGCACCATCTCAGGTTGGAAACAGAGCATGTTTCCACTATGGAGAGCAAGGCCATTGGGTGATGCAATGTCTGAAGAAGGCAGCCCAGCAGCAGTCAGGCCCCAATGCCCCAGCAAAGCAGAATGTGCCTCAGCCAGGAGCAGGCAACCGCTCTCAGCCACGCTATAATCATGGGAGACTGAACCACTTGGAGGCTGAAGCAGTTCAGGAGACCCCCGGCATGATAGTAGGTATGTTTCTAGTCAACTCCCATATTGCAAAAGTGTTATTTGATACTGGAGCAACGCATTCTTTCATTACTGCATCATGGGTAAAATTACATAGTCTTCCAATAACTACCATGTCAACCCCCATTCAATTTGACTCAGCCGGTGGTAGAATTTGAGCCGATAGCATTTGTTTGAATGTAAGTGTGGAAATAAGGGGGATAGCGTTTCCCGCTAATCTCATAGTAATGGGTACTCAGGGAATAGATGTCATCCTAGGGATGAATTGGCTAGACAAGTATCAGGCAGTTATCAGCTGTGATAAAAGGACAATCAAGTTGGTGTCCCCACTAGGAGAGGAAGTGGTGACCGAGTTAGTCCTGCCTGAGCCACGAAAAGGAAGTTGTTATCAGATGGCTGTCGATAGCAGTGAAGCAGACCCAATTGAGGCTATCAAGGTTGTGTCCGAGTTCCCAGATGTGTTTCCAAAGGACTTACCAGGTATGCCACCAGAGTGGAAAGTTGAATTTGCCATAGAGCTTCTTCCTGGAACCGCCCCCATCTTTAAGAGAGCTTACAGAGTATCTGGGCCAGAGTTGGTTGAACTTAAGAAGCAAATTGATGAGCTGTCAGAGAAAGGTTACATCTGGCCAAGCACCTCGCCTTGGGCTGCCCCTGTCCTATTTGTGGAAAAGAAAGATGGCACCAGAAGGATGTGTATCGATTATCGAGCTCTAAATGAGGTCACGATCAAGAACAAGTACCCTTTGCCCAGAATAGAAGATCTGTTCGACCAGTTGAGAGGAGCCAGCGTGTTCTCCAAGATAGATCTGAGGTCAGATTATCATCAGCTCAGGATCCAACCTTCAGACATTCCGAAGACGGCATTCATTACCAAGTATGGGTTGTATGAGTTCGCAGTGATGTCTTTGGGTCTAACAAATGCACCAGCCTTCTTTATGAATCTGATGAACAGTGTATTCATGGACTATCTTGACAAGTTTGTGGTGGTATTTATCGATGATATTCTAATATATTCTCAAAGCGAAGAAGAGCATGCGGATCATTTGAGGATGGTATTACAGAGATTGCGAGAGCACCAGTTGTATGCAAAGTTGAGCAAGTGCGAGTTCTGGATCAGTGAAGTCCTGTTCTTGGGTCACATAATCAACAAAGAAGGATTGGCTATGGATCCGAAGAAAGTAGCAGACATTCTGAACTGGAAAGCGCCAACAGATGCTCGAGGAATCAAAAGCTTCATTGGAATGGCCAGATATTATTGGCGATTCATTGAAGGGTTTTCGAAGATTGCAAAACCAATGACAGCTTTGCTAGGCAACAAGGTTGAGTTCAAGTGGACCCAGAAATGTCAAGAGGCCTGAAAGAGAAGTTGACTACAGCGCCTGTCCTAGTCTTGCCTGATGTGCACAAGCCCTTCTCGGTGTATTGCGATGCTTGTTACATAGGTTTGGGATGTGTGTTGATGCAAGAGGGAAGAGTTGTGGCTTACTCGTCCCGATAGCTGAAGGTTCATGAGAAGAATTACCCAATCCATGACCTAGAGTTGGCAGCAGTGGTTCACGCACTGAAGACATGGAGGCACTATATGTATGGACAGAAATGTGATGTTTACACAGACCACAAGAGTCTGAAGTACATATTCACCCAGTCAGAGTTGAATATGAGGCAACGAAGATGGTTAGAGCTGATCAAAGACTATGAGTTGGAGATTCATTACCATCCAGGCAAAGCAAACATAGTGGCAGATGCTTTGAGCAGGAAGAGTCAAGTCAATCTGATGGTCGCTTGTCCGATGCCTTATGAGTTGGCCAAAGAGTTTGATAGGTTGAGTCTCGGATTTCTAAATAACACGCGAAGAGTCATAATTGAGTTGGAACCTACCCTGGAGCGAGAAATCAAAGAAGCACAGAGGAATGATGAGAAGATCAGTGAGATCTGGCGACTGATTCTAGACGGCAGAGGCAAAGATTTTCGGAAAGATGCAGAAGATGTGATATGGTTCAAAGACCACTTGTGTGTTCCCAATGTCCAGTCTATTCGAGAATTGATTCTCAAGGAAGCTCATGAGACAGCTTATTCGATCCACCCTGGTAGTGAGAAGATGTATCAAGATCTGAAGAAGAAATTCCGGTGGTACGGAATGAAGAGGGAAATCGTAGAGCATATGGCTATATGTGATAGTTGTTGAAGGATCAAGGCGGAGCACCAGAGACCAGCTGGATTGTTGCAACCGTTGCAAATTCCTCAGTGGAAATGGGATGAAATCAGTATGGACTTCATAGTCGGATTGCCTCGCACTCGAGCCGGCTACGATTCCATTTGGGTAGTAGTGGACCGCTTGACCAAGTCAGCCCACTTCATACCTGTTAAGACCAACTACAGCAGTACAGTCTTGGCAGAGTTGTACATGTCTCGGATCGTTTGTCTTCATGGTGTGCCAAAGAAAATAGTGTCAGACAGAGGAACGCAGTTCACTTCTCATTTCTGGCAGCAATTGCATGAAGCCTTGGGCACACATCTGAATTTCAGTTCAGCCTATCATCCGCAGACAGATGGTCAGACCGAAAGGACCAATCAAATCCTTGAAGACATGTTGAGAGCCTGTGCGTTGCAAGATCAGTCCGGATGGGACAAGAAGTTGCCTTATGTAGAGTTCTCCTATAATAACAGTTACCAGGCCAGCTTGAAGATGTCTCCATTTCAGGCGCTCTATGGAAGGAGTTGTAGAACTCCGTTGCAATGGGATCAGCCTGGAGAAAAGCAAGTGTTCGGGCCAGACATTTTGCTTGAAGCTGAAGAGAACATCAAGATGGTCCGAGAGAATTTGAAGATAGCGCAATCAAGGCAGCGAAGCTATGCAGACACAAGAAGAAGAGAGCTGAGTTTTGAAGTTGGAGACTTCGTCTATCTGAAAGTGTCACCGATCAGAGGAGTCAGAAGATTCGGAGTCAAAGGCAAGCTAGCACCCCGCTACATCGGTCCGTATCAGATTCTCGCAAGGCGTGGAGAAGTGGCCTATCAGCTCAGCCTACCAGAAAATTTGTCTGTTGTGCATGATGTCTTTTATGTGTCTCAGTTGAAGAAGTGTTTGCGTGTGCCAGAGGAGCAGTTGCCAGTTGAAGGTCTGGAAGTCCAGGAGGACTTGACCTACACAGAAAAACTAGCGCAAATCCTTGAGATTGCCGACAGAGTCACCCGAAGTTAGACCATCAGAATGTGCAAAGTCAGAAGGAATCACCACTCTGAGGAAGAAGCAACCTGGGAGCGTGAAGATGATCTGATGGCTAAATACCCTGAGCTCTTTGCTAGCCAACCTTGAATCTCGAGGGCGAGATTCTTTTAAGGGGGATAGGTTTGTAACGCCCTGAATTTGGGGGCAGAATTTTTTCTTCTTTTCTCTCACCAAATTCGGGCGTTACTCTCTTTTCTCTTCCTGTTTCGCTCCTTCCCAATTTCAAACCAGTATAGCGACAGGTGTCCGTGTCATGTATAAACAAAACCTAAGTGTCATGGGTGTTGCATCATGCCGAAGAACTTTTCTTTGTCTGATGTTGCGTGTTCGTCTCGTTCTATCTCGGTTTTCGGTTTGCGATTGGAGTCTGTTAGATGGTCGTGCGTGTCGTGGGTTCTGATCCGCGAAGTGGCCCAGCCCAGCCCAGCCCGCGCACCCCTGGCGCCCCTGCCCACCCCCATGCGCCCCCCCTTCCTCAGATCTATTTGGCTCATTTGATTTCTCCCGTGCAGCAACCTCTTCCACCTCTCTCTCCCCGTGGTGCCCTAGGGTTTGGAGTCGAGATCGCCGGAATTTGGATCCCCGGAGGTGAGTTTTCCTCTCCCCTCCCTCTCCCTCTCTCTCCTTCCCCTCCCCTTCTTCTTCCCCTGCGCGCCCTCCCCTGACCCCGTCGTGCGCGCCCCTGTGGGCCCCGTCCCGCGCGCCGGCGAGCCGCTCCCGATGAGCCTCCCCCGCGCCCGCGCCCGGCGAGCCTCCCTCCCCCACGTCCGGCCGCGCCCCGACGGTGGCCCACCCCTGCCCCCTTCCCCGCGCCCGGCTGCGTCCCGGCGAGCCTCCCTCCCCCACGTCCGGCCGTGCCCCGACAGCGGCCCGTCCCTGCCCCGCGCCCTGGCCGCATCGCGCGCCCCGTGTCCCGCGCCCTCGGCCGTGCCCCTGTCCGCGCCCGTGCCTCGGCGACTCGCATCCCGCGCGCCGGCACGTTCGCGTGCCCCCGGCACGCGCAGCGCGCTCCCGCGAGTGCGACCATGCTCGCGCTGCATTTAAATCTCTTCTAATCCATTTTAATTTGTTTAGTCGATGTGCTGCGTTGCGCGCTTCACCGCGCGACGGATTATTCTCATTTCATCTTTATTAATGCGCTGTGTCGCACGCTTCGTCGCGCGACAGCCCTCCTAAATTTATATTTATTAATGTGTTGTGTCACGCGCTTCGTCGCGCGATGATTCGTTCAATTTATATTTATTACGAGTGCTGCATCGCGCGCTTCGTCGCGCGACGATTCGTTTTAAGTGCAGCTCTGTTGACGTAAGCCGTCGTGCGTTTTGTCGCGCAACGCTTAACGTTTGTCTTTAATTAATGCAAGAATCCCGTTGCGCGCTCTGTCGCGCAGCGAGTCATTTATTTCTTAATTTAATTTAAATGTTGTGTCGCGCGTCTCGCCGTGCGACCACTTCCTTTCATTCCCCTTATTTAATTATAATGATTAAATGTAGAACATGACTTTACTTTATGCTCAACGCAGTGGCCAAATTAATACCCTTCTGTTAAGCGAGTGGTTTAATTTATAATTACGTAACGTGATCGCTTCTCGACCGTAAACTCGACTGTCTTTTCATCTTTCTCTCTTAACCGTAATTGCGAGCCCCGCGTGGAACGTCTATTCATCTATTGCATTCTATTGTATGGTGTACTGTTCTCTTGTATTAAACATGTGGATGTATGTATGTTTGCGCTCGCATAGAGAACGATCCGGCCGGAGAGCCCGAAGAACTCGCAGGAGAAGCCCCTGAGCAACAGTCGGTTGGTGGAGGCAAGTGTCCCTTGACCTATCTCTGTCCTATATATTCTTTAATTCACCTCCCGCATTACACATTTATACCTAAGGATTAACTAGCTTTTGTTATCCATGTCCTTGTTTACCCAGTTGGGTTGGATTATTATTGCTTAGTCTTATGCTATTGCTCAACTCAAATCAATGAACATGATGAGAATTTATCAATGATACGCTGTTTTCCCCTCTTTTATTATGATGTTATACTTGTGGTCTTCAAGGGGGCTCGAGCGGTTTCTCGAGTGCCTCTCCGTAAGGACCTGTTCGTTGGATGACCGCCCGGGAAAATAGTGCAACCATGAGGGTGGAATGGGGTGCCCTTAGCTGAATAATTAGAGGATCTGGGGTGTAGTTTGCTTAGCCGTCGTGTCGTCAATGGGGCTCGGTTTATGTGGCTCGCTCTGCCAAGGTTGATTTGTCCCTTGGGGAGGAGTGCGGTACATTTAGGAAACCTAATGGGCGACTACAGCCTCGGAGAATCTTTGTAAAGGCTACGTAGTGATGCCCTGCTGGACCACCTAGGTAGTGGTCAATGGGGAGTAGCTCTCTCCGGACAGAAAGGGAATCACGGCTTATGGGTAAAGTGCATAACCTCTGCAGAGTGTTTGAAAACTGATATATTAGCCGTGCTCGCGGTTATGAGCGGCCAAGGGAGCTCCAGTGATTAGTGGTACTTGATCAGAGATGTTCGGATTTGCAGGTGGCAATGAGATTGATGGTTCTTGGTTTTGACTCTGGTAATGGTAAGTGGTATTCTCTCCGTTTGGAAAGAGTATGTTTGGGTTAATAACGTGGGTTAATCCTAAAACTTGGCTTTCTCTACTAGTAATAATAATCTGACCAACTAAAAGCAACTGCTTGACTTACCCCCACATAAAGCTAGTCCACTACAGCCAAATAGGATACTTGCTGAGTATGTTGATGTGTACTCACCCTTGCTCTACACACCAACCCCGCCCCCTCCCCGGGTTGTCCGCATTGCAACCACAGCTCAGGAGAAGATGAAGCCGTGGAAGGAGACTTCCAGGAGTTCCAAGACTACGACGAGTTCTAGGTGTGGGTTAGCGGCAACCCCCAGTCGGCTGCCTGTGAAGGCCGTGTTTATCTACGTTTCGTTTTTGCACTTTGATTTATTGTAAAGACTATGTGGATGTCTTGGACATCATGATGTAATCGACTATTATTTCCCTTTTTAATACTATTTGAGCACTGTGTGATGATGTCCATGTTATATAACTGATGTGTACGTGAATTGCTGATCCTGGCACGTACATGGTTCGCAT
Organism: Zea luxurians; assembly: GCA_029449295.1. Lineage (NCBI taxonomy): Eukaryota > Viridiplantae > Streptophyta > Magnoliopsida > Poales > Poaceae > Zea > Zea luxurians. The sequence goes on along the minus strand of JAOPSE010000139.1, from coordinate 1,973,547 downwards.
TCGGTTTGCCTTCTAAAACTGGGTGTGACAGCATTCAAAGCGATGGAGGAGAAGAAAGAAGAGTCTACATCGAGTAGGCTCCCTATGACGCCTCCAAGCTCGACAATGAGGAAATGGCGCTTATCATCAAAAGCTTTCGCCAAATCCTCAAGCAAAGGAAGGGGAGAGACTACAAACCCTGTTCCAAGAAGGTTTGCTATAAGTGTGGTAAGCCCGGTCACTTTATAGCAAAATGTCCTATTTCTAGTGATAGTGAGAGGGACGACGACAAGAAGGCAAAGAGGAAGGAAAAGAAGAGATACTACAAGAAGAAGGGCGGCGATGCCCATGTGTGTCGAGAATGGGATTCCGACGAAAGCACCACTGGCTCCTCCTCCGACGAGGACGCCACCAACATCGCCGACACCAAAGGCCTTCTCTTCCCCAATGTCGGCCACAAGTGCCTCATGGCAAAGGACGGCAAAAGGAAGAAGGTAAAATCTAGAGCTTCTACTAAATATGCAACACCTAGTGATGAGGCTAGCTCTAGAGATGATGAGGATAATTTGCTTACACTTTTTGCCAACCTAAACATGCAACAAAAGGAAAAATTAAATGAATTAATTAGTGCTATTCATGAGAAGGATGAACTCTTGGATAGCCAAGAGGACTTCCTTATTAAGGAAAACAAGAAGCATGTTAAGGTTAAAAATGCTTATGCTCAAGAGATAGAAAAATGTGAAAAATTGATTAGTGAGTTTAGCATTTGCCATGATACTATCTCCAAACTTAGAAATGAGAATGTTAAATTAATTGCTAAGGTTGAGAAGTTAAATGTTTGTGATGATTCTCTTGTCAAAATTAAAAAATGATAATGCTAGTTTGATTGCTAAAATTAACAAGTTGAATGAATCACTTTCTAGCCTTAGGATTGAGAATGATAAATTAATATCTAAGGCTAAAGATTTAAATGTTTACAATGTTTCTATTTCCAATCTTAGAAATGATAATGCCATCTTACATGCTAAGATTGATGAATTAAATGCTTGCAAACCCTCTACATCTAGTGTTGATCATGTTACTATTTATACTAGATGTAGAGACATTAATGTTGATGCTATCCATGATCACCTAGCTTTAATTAAACAACAAAATGATCACATAGCTCAACTTAGTGCTAAAATTAACGAGCATGAGATAGAAAATGAAAAATTTAAATTTGCTAGAAGCATGCTCTATAATGGGAGACGCCTTGGAATTAAGGATGGCATTGGCTTCCAACAAGGAGACAATGTCAAGCTTAATACCCCTAAAAGATTGTCTAATTTTGTTAAGGGTAAGGCTCCCATGGCTCAGGATAACGAGGGCTATATTTTATATCCTGCTGGTTATCCCGAGCACAAAATTAGGAGAATTCATGCTAGGAAACCTCATAATATTTCACATCATGCTTTTATGTATAAAAATGAAGCTTCTAGCTCTAGCAAATCAACCCATGTTAAATTGCCTAAAAAGAAATCTCCTATTGCATCAAATGAACCTAATGTTTCATTTAAGACTTTTGATGCTTCTTATGTGCTCACTAACAAATTAGGCAAAATAGTTGCCAAATATGTTGGGGGCAAACACAAGGGGTCAAAGACTTGTGTTTGGGTACCCAAGGTGCTTGTTTCTAATGTCGAAGGACCCAAGACCGTTTGGGTACCTAAGAACAAGGCATAAACTTGTTTTGTAGGTTTATGCATCCGGGGGCTCAAGTTGGATCATTGATAGCGGGTGCACAAACCACATGACTGGGGAGAAAAGGATGTTCTCCTCCTATGAGAAAAACGAAGATCCCCAAAGAGCTATCACATTCGGGGATGGAAATCAAGGTTTGGTCAAAGGACTTGGTAAAATTGCTATATCACCTGACCATTCTATTTCCAATGTTTTTCTTGTAGATTCTTTAGACTATAACTTGCTTTCAGTTTCTCAATTATGCAAAATGGGTTACAACTGTCTTTTTACGGATATAGGTGTTACTGTCTTTAGAAGAAGTGATGATTCAGTAGCATTTAAGGGAGTATTAGAGGGTCAGCTATACTTAGTTGATTTTAATAGAGCTAAACTCGATACTTCCTTAATTGCTAAGACTAATATGGGTTGGCTCTGGCATCGCCAACTAGCCCACGTTGGGATGAAGAATCTTCACAAGCTTCTAAAGGGAGAACACATTTTGGGACTAACCAATGTTCATTTTGAGAAAGACAGAGTTTATAGCGCATGTCAAGCAGGGAAGCAAGTTGGTGTTCACCATCCACACAAGAACATCATGACGACCGACAGGTCGCTTGAGCTACTCCACATGGATCTATTCGGCCCGATCGCTTACATAAGCATCGGCGGGAGTAAGTATTGTCTTGTAATTGTGGATGATTATTCTCGCTTCACTTGGGTGTTCTTTTTGCAGGATAAATCTCAAACCCAAGAGACCTTAAAGGGATTCTTGAGACAAGCTCAAAATGAATTCGGCTTAAGGATAAAAAAGATTAGAAGCGATAATAGAACGGAGTTCAAGAATTCTTAAATTGAAGGCTTTCTTGAGGACGAGGGCATCAAGCATGAGTTCTCTTCTCCCTACACACCACAACAAAATGATGTAGTGGAGAGGAATAATAGAACTCTACTTGACATGGCGAGGACCATGCTTGATGAGTACAAGACTTCGGACCGGTTTTGGGCGGAAGCAATCAACACCGCTTGCTACGCCATCAACCGCCTCTATCTTCACCGAATCCTCAAGAAGACATCCTATGAACTCCTAACCGGTAAAAAGTCCAATGTTTCATATTTTAGAGTCTTTGGTAGCAAATGTTTTATTCTTGTTAAGAGAGGTAGAAAATCTAAATTTGCTCCTAAGGTTGTAGAAGGCTTTTTACTAGGATATGATTCAAACACAAGGGCATATAGAGTCTTTAACAAGTCCACTGGACTAGTTGAAGTTTCTTGTGACATTGTGTTTGATGAGACTAATGGCTCCTAAGTGGAGAAAGTTGATCTTGATGAGCTAGATGATGAAGAGGCATCGTGCGTCGCGCTAAGGAACATGTCCATTGGGGATGTGTGCCCCAAGGAACCCGAGGAGCCTCCACATGCACAAGATCAACCATCATCTTCAAATCAAGCATCTCCACCAACTCAAGATGAGGATCAAGCTCAAGATGATGAAAATGAAGATCAAGAAGAGCCACCTCAAGAGGAGGACAATGATCAAGGGGGAGATGCAAATGATCAAGACAAGGAAGATGATCGGGGTCTAAGACTGCCACACCCAAGAGTCCATCAAGCGATACAACGAGATCACCCCATGAACTCCATCCTCGGCGATATCCATAAAGGGGTAACCACTCGATCTCGTGTCGCTCATTTTTGTGAACATTACTCCTTTGTGTCTTCTATTGAGCCATACAGGGTGGAAGACACATTAAGAGATTCGGATTGGGTGTTGGCAATGCAAGAGGAACTCAACAGCTTCACAAGGAATGAGGTATGGCATCTTGTTCCATGTCCTAATCAAAATGTTGTAGGAACCAAGTGGGTCTTCCACAACAAACAAGATGAGCATGGTGTGGTGAAAAGGAACAAAGCCCAACTTGTAGCCAAGGGATATTCACAAGTCGAAGGTTTGGATTTCGGTGAAACCTATGCACCCGTAGCTAGGCTTGAGTCAATTCGTATATTACTTGCCTATGCTACTTACCATGGCTTTAAGCTTTATCAAATGGACGTGAAAAGTGCCTTCCTCAATGGACCAATCAAGGAAGAGGTCTATGTTGAGCAACCTTCCGGCTTTGAAGATAGTGAGTACCCTAATCATGTCTATAAACTCTCAAAGGCGCTTTATGGGCTCAAGCAAGCCCCAAGAGTATGGTATGAACGCCTAATAGATTTTCTTATCACTAATGGCTTCAAAGTCGGCAAAGCTGGTCCTACACTCTTTACTAAAACTATTGCAAATGATTTGTTTGTATGCCAAATTTATGTTGATGATATCATATTTGGGTCTACTAACAAATCTACTTGTGAAGAGTTTAGTAGGATAATGGTACAAAAATTCGAGATGTCTATGATGGGGGAGTTGAAGTATTTCTTAGGATTTCAAGTAAAGCAACTCCAAGAGGGCACCTTCATCAGCCAAACCAAGTATATACAAGACATACACACCAAGTTTGGAATGAAGGATGCCAAGCCCATCAAGACACCCATGGGAACCAATGGGCATCTCGACCTCGACACGGGAGGTAAATGCATAGATCAAAAGGTATACCGGTCGATGATAGGATCTCTACTCTATTTATGTGCATCTTGACCGGATATTATGCTTTCTGTATGCATGTGTGCAAGATTCCAAGCCGATCCTAAGGAAGTTCACCTTAGGGTTGTGAAAAGAATCTTAAGATATTTAGTTCATACACCTAAGTTTGGTCTTTGGTACCCCAAGGGATCCACTTTTGATTTAATAGGTTATTCAGATGCTGATTGGGCAGGGTGTAAAATTGATAGGAAGAGCACATCAGGGACTTGTCAGTTCTTGGGAAGATCCCTGGTGTCTTGGGCTTCAAAGAAACAAAATTCAGTAGCTCTTTCTACCGCCAAAGCCGAGTACATTGTCGTAGGACATTGTTGCACGCAATTGCTTTGGATGAGGCAAACCCTTAGGGACTATTGTAATACCCATATTGTAAAACCTAATAAAGGAGAGTTGCCTCCTTAATCGTTTTGCATTTCACTCACTACAACATGAAAGCATCTTATGTAAGTCAACAAATAACTAATAAAAATATATTCTAAGCATCATGTTGGAGTTTTGTGTGTGCATTGAATAAAAATAATAGTGAAATTAATAGGAATATAGTAATGATTTGAGAATCTAGATTTGTCCCAAAAGCGCAATTTAGGGAATTGAGAACGACATAGAAAAGGAAAAGAGAAGAAATATTGTATAGAATAAAGTAAAGGTGTAAATAATTTAAATTACCCCAGGATATGTACAAAATAAACATCTTAATGTGAAGACAAATTTGCCACCAAGATTTGGATTCAAATTGGAATTTAAGTTTGAAAATAAAATAGAAAAGAAAATAAAATAGCAAAGGATAAAAGAAAAACAGAATACACTGCATGGGCTCATTTTCAGCTTCTGGCCCACCTAGCTCCTTCGTCCGCGTGGCCCGTTTCTTTTCTTCTCTCCCGCTCTGCCCGTGGTGCTCACTGCTGATAACGTGTGTGGCTTACCAGTGGGCCCACCCTGTCATCATCTTTCCTTGCTCCAAGCTCACCTCAACCGAATCCGCGGATTCCGCGTGGGCGCATAGCAATCGACGCCTGGATCCCTCCTGCCCTCACTAGCGCGTGGATCCGGCACGTCTTCGTCCCCATCCGCGCTCACCCAGTGCACCTGAACCGTGGGACCGGGTCGTCAGCCACGACCGCACCCACCTCGCCGCTAATGGCGGACGCGCACCAGGAAACCGAGGATAGGTAGTTAAAGACTGAGTCGCCCCGCTCCTTGGACCATAAGAGCTCTACCATCCTAACCCTCTCCTCAACCACATGCGTCGACGACCTCTACCCTAACACCGTAGTCCGTTGCCGTGAGCACAGAGAGAGGAGTGGAGGCGTTGGGCGCCGCCGACGTTGTCTGCGGCCGTCACCGCCGTATAGTGCTCGCGAAAAGATTCCGGGGAAGCCTTGTGCCGTGCGGGGCCTGGACAGGGCGATTCCGGGGGCGGTGAACCAGTGGGTCTCTGAGAATTGCTCGCCGGTGATACATCGCCACCGCGGGTCTGCGCTCACCGTGGATAGAGCCTCGCACCGCGTGATTCACGGTATGGACTCCTTCCCTCATCTCGCGATCGTCTCTATTTCGTGTAGCCTCGTCCGAATCTGGATTTGGGGCACCGGTGCCATTGGCGGTTTCCGTCGGCCATGGCCACCGCGGGGTGTCAGCTCCGCCGGGGGACTGTTGCAGCGCCGCCGGGGGTTGGTCAACCGTGGATGACGGATCCACGCCGTTAGATCCTTAGTGTGCGGCCACGATTAGAAGCAAGTGACCCCCCTCAACCAGATTCAATCGGGGACGTTGGCTCGGGATCGGACGATGAGGGTTGAATCGGGTCGGGATCGCTCTCATCCGTGGATGTTAGATCTAACGGCTGAAATGAAATATACGTTATAAGCTGCACGATCTAATCCGGGCGCTTTGTTGCTGATCCAACGGCTCTCGATGGCCAATACCCCTTCGCCATGCCATTTTGCAGAAAAGACCTTACGAATTTAGAGAATCAACCCGCCGTCCTGGTGGCATTGTTCACTGAGTCTGGGATAATTTACCAGTGAGCCCCTGCGTTTTCTGGAATTTGAGGCCCAGTCCAGAGAACATATAAAATAGGTAAATAAATACAGAAATTGATTTTTAATATAAAAAGAATTTCTAAAACTTGTTTATTGCATAGAAAATCCATTTTTAGTCCGAATTGAGCCATTCCAATTTCTAAAATTTTGTAATAATATTCTCTACCATTTAGTGTCTCTGTTTGGACATGAAAATAATTAGAAAATTAATTTATCATTTAATCCTATTCCAAGCACATTAAATTTTAGAAAATCCATAACTTAAAATATATAACTCCAAAATTAATAGTTCCGGTTCCTATGATTTCATTTTAATGTGTAGACTTTAACTGTATATTTTATTCACATGTTTGGTGTGATGTTGATTTTGGCTATACTATGTATGTATTGTGATGATGCGAATAGACGAGCAAGCCACTGTGGAAACTGAGGTTCAGCAAGTAGAGATAGCTGAGCAGGAGCTCATTGAAGGCAAGTTGTGCCCTTGATCACTTCTTTTACCCATTCATGTTCTTATTATTCATAATGATCTGCATAGGATAATTTTGCTGGGACCCAATAGGATGCCCTAGATTTTGACTATCTTTATACCTTGCTTCACCATTGGTTTTACTACTAAAGTTTTGGGTAGTACATGCTATTGCTTTACGTGGATTCGGGTATAGAGATATTCATCACTCATTGTTATACTATTTATTGTTATCTGTTTTATTCTTCCTTGTTCATGTTAAGATCATTATGTTAATGGGAACATGGAGCGACCACCCGGGAAAACAGTGCTACCACAAGGGTTTAATGGGACGCCCTTGGCTGATTAACTAGGAAAGCTAGGGGAGGGCTACCTTACCCGAAAGGGGCAAGGGCAGTAGGGGAGTGGTCAGTGTAGGGAGGTCCCTGGTTGATTTTGCTGCGATGGCGGTCAGCCAGGAACCCTGCATTGGAACTTCCTATAAACTGTAGCGGGTAGTCTGAAGCTAGTGGAACTTTGTAAAGGCCTCGTAGTGGTACCCTGCCTCGCTTCCTAGGTAGAGGTGTATGGAGTCTGATCAACTCTGTGGCAAATGGGTAACACGACTTGTGGGTAAAGATGCGCAACCTCTGCAGAGTGTAAAACTAGTATACTAGCCGTGCTCACGGTCATGAGCGGCTCGGACCCTCACATGATTAATTATGGAACTTAAATTCAATTTGACATTTGCATTGCATTTGGGATTATTTTACTATTACTGTTCTTTATTATTATTAAGGTTTGGTATTTACTTACACTTAGTAATTGCTAATAAAATTTTGACCAACTTATAAAAGCAATGCTCAGCCTCAGCCTTTATTTCATTGATCAGCCTTACACTTCATGAACTCCCACCTTTGGTGAGTTCATGCCACATTATTCCCCACGACTTGTTGAGCTATGAACGTATGTGAGCTCACTCTTGCTGTCTCACACCCCCCCCACAGGAGAAGAACAGGTGTTCGAAGAGGAGCCGCCTAATACTGAGAAGTTCGATCTGATCTAGGTGGCGTTTCTCAGTCGACATTGGCGCCGACGATCCTTAGTTCGTTTTATATTTATCTTTATTTTGTAATAAGACTTCCGCTATGTAATAAATACTCTGATGATTTATGACATTTATCTCTATACACTCTGTTATTATATATGTTGTCTTCTTGGCGCATGTATGAGATGCACCCGGCTTTGTTTCATTAAAACCGGGTGTTACAGAAGTGGTATCAGAGGAAATGTTGACTGTAGGACGGGACCTAGATAGAAATGGACAACCCTTACCTCCTATCTTATTCTGATTCATTCTACACTTACCTTACTCTGAATCTTTCTATACTTATCTTAATCCTGTCTCACCTTCTACTGTTCTACTCTGATCATTCTTATCTTCTCTATTCTAAGACAAAGTGGATTTCAAACTTTGGAATCCCTACCCCTATGACATTCTTAAGAGTTAGGGAACCCAAAACAAAAGTTAAAACTATTTTCTAAAAAAAATGTTGGTTGATTGTGCTGATGCTAAATGTCTGATTTGCTTCTTTGATTGATTGAATTATTATAGATGGACATCTTAGCATGTACCAACATAAGGTATTGAATTAGCTATAGTAGGTGAAATATTAAACTGCTTAGCTAATAAATCCCCCGAAGTAACATGAGTTGTAATTACTGCCTTGTCTACTGCTCTCTCTTACCATATGTATCTAACTCAGATGGTCAATACCAGGAAAGGAAAGATTATCACGCAACAGCAAACAGAAATGAATCCTCCAAATCCCCCACCTGTTGAAACCGAGCAAGTGATCGCAACCCAAAGGCTGGTAATACAGCAATTGACAGACATGATGACCGAAATGCAAAACCAGATAAGACAAGAACGCGAGGAAATACGTCAGGCCCGTCTGGAGATACAACAAGAAATAAGGCAATCACGGTTGGAGAGACAACAACAACCACCATCTCCACCACCAGCAGCTCCACCAAGCTACATAAACATATATGTAAATTACTACTATTTGTAAGATCTACATGTTCCTTTAGTTAGTATTCGGTATGATACTATTTTAGGAGGAATAAAAAGGTCTACTTGACCCCATGTGTTGCTAATAAAATTACGCGTCATGCTGAGATTTTGGTTTGGGCATATGTGTTGGACAATATGAGAAAACCCATGAGAGTAATTACACCTAAAGGGCCTGTTGTGGCGAATCAAATGACACGTAGATTGACATTGACCATTATGGGTAGAGAATTTGGAGTTACTGCTATAATATTGGAGCCAAGCAGTATAGGTCTGATCCTTGGTATGTCATGGTTAAGAAAGGCAATGGTGGTTTATACACTGTGCTAAGGGAACCGTAGAACTCACCAGCTCCAAAGGGCAAAGCTTTGAAGTTGAAGTTGCAGTAACTACCACCATCAGACTTGTGGCATTCTTAGTAGATGGGGAGTTTGTTGGAAACAGCATCCGTGTGGTTTGAGATTTTTTTTCGGATGTCTTTTCAGAAGAGTTACCAGGGATGCCACCATATAGAGAAGTTGAGTTTGTAATTGACCGTCTACCTGGAACTGCCCCTATTTCTAAACGGCCATACAAGATGTCTGTAGAAGAGTTAAAAGAACTCGAGAAGCACTTAACGGAGTTGCAAGAGGCTGAGTACATTCGTCCGAGTCTTCACCTTGGAGAGCACCAGTTTTGTTTGTAAAGAAGAAAGATGGATTGCAAGGGATGTGCGCGGATTAAAGGTCCCTTAATGATGTCACTGTGAAGAACAAGTTTCTGTTACCCCGCCGTAAGGATTTATTTAATCGGATGAGAGGAGCCAGGGTATTCTCGAAGATTAACCTCCGATCGGGATACCATCAGATGAAGATTGGACCATCAGATATTCCTAAGACGGCTTTCTCGACTAGATATGGATTATATGAGTTCACAGTTATGTCGTTTGGGTTGACTAATGCACCAGCTTATTTTATGAACTTGATGAATAAGGTGTTTATGGGGTATTTGGACAGATTCGTCGTGGTATTTATCGACGATATTCTTATCTATTCCAAGAGTGATAGTGATCACGAGGAACCTCTGAGGATGGTGCTACAGAAGCTACGAGATAACCAGCTATATGCCAAGTTCAGCAAGTGCGAGTTTTGGATTAGCGAAGTGCCATTTCTTGGACATATCATTTCTAATGGAGGGATATCAGTGGATCCTACTAAAGTCAAGGAGATAGTGGTGTGGAGCATACCCACTATAGTTACGAAGATTCGGAGTTTCCTGGGAGTTGCAGGATATTATCGGAACTTTATTGAAGGATTCTCTAAGATTGCTAAGTCTATGACCTCACTTCTGGAGAAGGGAAGAGAATTTAAGTGGGAAACTAAGTGCCAAGTATATACGGATCATAAGAGATTGAAGTATATATTCACTCAAAAGGATCTCAACCTTAGGCAACGCCGTTGGTTGGAGCTTATTAAGGATTATGATTTGGAAATTCACTATCACCCGGGCAAGGCAAATTTGGTTACAGATGCCTTGAGTCGAAAGGAGCATGTTCATTTAGCTGTTGTTGCCCAGCTACTCGATGAGATTGTTGAGAATTTCAGGAGACTTAACCTGGGGATAGTTGCTCATACTGAAGGAGTTATTATTGATGCGGAACATACCTTGGAGCAAGAAATCCGCAAAGGACAAATTGGTGATACTAAGATACAAGAGATGTGTTCCGGAGATTGAAAGCCTTCATGAGACTATATTGAAGAAAGCCCATGACTTGGATTATTCTATTCATCCTGGTAGTACCAAGATGTATCAGGATTTAAAGCAGAAGTGCTGGTGATATGGACTAGAGAGAGATATGGCTGCACATGTGGGTATGTGCGATGTGTGCCAAAGAGTTAAGACCGATCACCAAAGACTAGCTGGACTATTACACCCACCAAAGATGTCCGAATGGAAGTGGGAAGAGATTGGTTTCATTCTGGATTGCCTCGCACCTCGAAAGGATATGATTCGATATGAGTTATTATGGATAGATTGACCAAAGTGGCTCATTTCCTTCCGATCAAGACTACTTATAAGGGATCTCATTGGTAGAGTTATATATGACTCGGATTATGTCTCTACACGGTGTACCGAAGAAGATCATTTTGGATAGAGGATCACAATTTACCTCCAGATCTTGGAAAAGTTTTCGTGAGAATATGGTTACGAAGTTGAATTTTAGTTCGGCCTACCATCCGCAGACTCATGGACAGACTGAAAGGACTAATCAAGTATTGGAATACAGGTTGAGAGCTTGTACCCTTTCAGCATGGTGGAAGTTGGGATAAGAGTCTACCGTATGCAGAGTTCTCATATAATAATAGTTACCAGGCCAGTCTGAAGATGTCACCGTTCGAGACTCTATATGATAGGAAATGCAAGACTCCTCTATTTTGGACCAGACTAGAGGAAGACAGTTCTTTGGGCCTGAACTGATACAGGAAGCAGAAGAACAAGTTCAGCAAATAAGGGAGAATTTGAGAACTGCCCAGTCCAGACAGAAAAGCTATGCTGACACCCGGAGAAGACTGCTTGAGTTTAAGGAGGGAGATTATGCCTATTTGAAGGTGTCACCACTCCGGGGTATGAGAAGATTCAAAGTCAAAGGAAAGTTGTCCCCTCGCTTTATTGGACCCTTTTAACCTTAAAGCGAGTGGTTGCATATCAATTGGAAGTTACCGGATCATCTCGCGGATATTCATGATGTATTTCATGTATCTCAGCTGAAGAAATGTCTCAGGGTACCTGAAGAACAGTTACCAATGGAAGACCTTAGTGTTCAAGAGGACTTGACTTATGCTGAGTACCCCATCAAGATTCTGGATACTTTGACTCGAGTTACGAGGAATAAGGTTATAAAGATGTGCAAAGTTCAATGGAGTCACCACGGTGAAGATGAAGCAACTTGGGAAAGAGAAGAAGGGCTTCGTATAGATTATCCCCACCTTTTCCCTAGATCAACTTAAATCTCGAGGACGAGATTCTTTTTAAGGGGGGTAGGATTTGTAATACCCATATTGTAAAACCTAATAAAGGAGAGTTGCCTCCTTAATCGTTTTGCATTTCACTCACTACAACATGAAAGCATCTTATGTAAGTCAACAAATAACTAATAAAAATATATTCTAAGCATCATGTTGGAGTTTTGTGTGTGCATTGAATAAAAATAATAGTGAAATTAATAGGAATATAGTAATGATTTGAGAATCTAGATTTGTCCCAAAAGCGCAATTTAGGGAATTGAGAACGACATAGAAAAGGAAAAGAGAAGAAATATTGTATAGAATAAAGTAAAGGTGTAAATAATTTAAATTACCCCAGGATATGTACAAAATAAACATCTTAATGTGAAGACAAATTTGCCACCAAGATTTGGATTCAAATTGGAATTTAAGTTTGAAAATAAAATAGAAAAGAAAATAAAATAGCAAAGGATAAAAGAAAAACAGAATACACTGCATGGGCTCATTTTCAGCTTCTGGCCCACCTAGCTCCTTCGTCCGCGTGGCCCGTTTCTTTTCTTCTCTCCCGCTCTGCCCGTGGTGCTCACTGCTGATAACGTGTGTGGCTTACCAGTGGGCCCACCCTGTCATCATCTTTCCTTGCTCCAAGCTCACCTCAACCGAATCCGCGGATTCCGCGTGGGCGCATAGCAATCGACGCCTGGATCCCTCCTGCCCTCACTAGCGCGTGGATCCGGCACGTCTTCGTCCCCATCCGCGCTCACCCAGTGCACCTGAACCGTGGGACCGGGTCGTCAGCCGCGACCGCACCCACCTCGCCGCTAATGGCGGACGCGCACCAGGAAACCGAGGATAGGTAGTTAAAGACTGAGTCGCCCCGCTCCTTGGACCATAAGAGCTCTACCATCCTAACCCTCTCCTCAACCACATGCGTCGACGACCTCTACCCTAACACCGTAGTCCGTTGCCGTGAGCACAGAGAGAGGAGTGGAGGTGTTGGGCGCCGCCGACGTTGTCTGCGGCCGTCACCGCCGTATAGTGCTCGCGAAAAGATTCCGGGGAAGCCTTGTGCCGTGCGGGGCCTGGACAGGGCGATTCCGGGGGCGGTGAACCAGTGGGTCTCTGAGAATTGCTCGCCGGTGATACATCGCCACCGCGGGTCTGCGCTCACCGTGGATAGAGCCTCGCACCGCGTGATTCACGGTATGGACTCCTTCCCTCATCTCGCGATCGTCTCTATTTCGTGTAGCCTCGTCCGAATCTGGATTTGGGGCACCGGTGCCATTGGCGGTTTCCGTCGGCCATGGCCACCGCGGGGTGTCAGCTCCGCCGGGGGACTGTTGCAGCGCCGCCGGGGGTTGGTCAACCGTGGATGACGGATCCACGCCGTTAGATCCTTAGTGTGCGGCCACGATTAGAAGCAAGTGACCCCCCTCAACCAGATTCAATCGGGGACGTTGGCTCGGGATCGGACGATGAGGGTTGAATCGGGTCGGGATCGCTCTCATCCGTGGATGTTAGATCTAACGGCCGAAATGAAATATACGTTATAAGCTGCACGATCTAATCCGGGCGCTTTGTTGCCGATCCAACGGCTCTCGATGGCCAATACCCCTTCGCCATGCCATTTTGCAGAAAAGACCTTACGAATTTAGAGAATCAACTCGCCGTCCTGGTGGCATTGTTCACTGAGTCTGGGATAATTTACCAGTGAGCCCCTGCGTTTTCTGGAATTTGAGGCCCAGTCCAGAGAACATATAAAATAGGTAAATAAATACAGAAATTGATTTTTAATATAAAAAGAATTTCTAAAACTTGTTTATTGCATAGAAAATCCATTTTTAGTCCGAATTGAGCCATTCCAATTTCTAAAATTTTGTAATAATATTCTCTACCATTTAGTGTCTCTGTTTGGACATGAAAATAATTAGAAAATTAATTTATCATTTAATCCTATTCCAAGCACATTAAATTTTAGAAAATCCATAACTTAAAATATATAACTCCAAAATTAATAGTTCCGGTTCCTATGATTTCATTTTAATGTGTAGACTTTAACTGTATATTTTATTCACATGTTTGGTGTGATGTTGATTTTGGCTATACTATGTATGTATTGTGATGATGCGAATAGACGAGCAAGCCACTGTGGAAACTGAGGTTCAGCAAGTAGAGATAGCTGAGCAGGAGCTCATTGAAGGCAAGTTGTGCCCTTGATCACTTCTTTTACCCATTCATGTTCTTATTATTCATAATGATCTACATAGGATAATTTTGCTGGGACCCAATAGGATGCCCTAGATTTTGACTATCTTTATACCTTGCTTCACCATTGGTTTTACTACTAAAGTTTTGGGTAGTACATGCTATTGCTTTACGTGGATTCGGGTATAGAGATATTCATCACTCATTGTTATACTATTTATTGTTATCTGTTTTATTCTTCCTTGTTCATGTTAAGATCATTATGTTAATGGGAACATGGAGCGACCACCCGGGAAAACAGTGCTACCACAAGGGTTTAATGGGACGCCCTTGGCTGATTAACTAGGAAAGCTAGGGGAGGGCTACCTTACCCGAAAGGGGCAAGGGCAGTAGGGGAGTGGTCAGTGTAGGGAGGTCCCTGGTTGATTTTGCTGCGATGGCGGTCAGCCAGGAACCCTGCATTGGAACTTCCTATAAACTGTAGCGGGTAGTCTGAAGCTAGTGGAACTTTGTAAAGGCCTCGTAGTGGTACCCTGCCTCGCTTCCTAGGTAGAGGTGTATGGAGTCTGATCAACTCTGTGGCAAATGGGTAACACGACTTGTGGGTAAAGATGCGCAACCTCTGCAGAGTGTAAAACTAGTATACTAGCCGTGCTCACGGTCATGAGCGGCTCGGACCCTCACATGATTAATTATGGAACTTAAATTCAATTTGACATTTGCATTGCATTTGGGATTATTTTACTATTACTGTTCTTTATTATTATTAAGGTTTGGTATTTACTTACACTTAGTAATTGCTAATAAAATTTTGACCAACTTATAAAAGCAATGCTCAGCCTCAGCCTTTATTTCATTGATCAGCCTTACACTTCATGAACTCCCACCTTTGGTGAGTTCATGCCACATTATTCCCCACGACTTGTTGAGCTATGAACGTATGTGAGCTCACTCTTGCTGTCTCACACCCCCCCCCCACAGGAGAAGAACAGGTGTTCGAAGAGGAGCCGCCTAATACTGAGAAGTTCGATCTGATCTAGGTGGCGTTTCTCAGTCGACATTGGCGCCGACGATCCTTAGTTCGTTTTATATTTATCTTTATTTTGTAATAAGACTTCCGCTATGTAATAAATACTCTGATGATTTATGACATTTATCTCTATACACTCTGTTATTATATATGTTGTCTTCTTGGCGCATGTATGAGATGCACCCGGCTTTGTTTCATTAAAACCGGGTGTTACAACTATGGCTACAAATTAACCAAAGTCCCTCTCCTATGTGATAATGAGAGTGCAATCCGCATGGCGGATAATCCTGTTGAGCACAGCCGCACTAAGCACATAGCCATTCGGTATCACTTTTTGAGGGATCACCAACAAAGGGGGATATCGAGATTGCTTATGTTAGCACCAAAGAACAATTAGCCGATATCTTTACCAAACCATTAGATGAGAAAACCTTTACCAAACTTAGGCATGAGCTAAACATTCTTGATTCTAGGAACTTTGATTGATACTTTGCACACATAGCTCATTTATATACCTTTGATCATATCTCTTTCACTTGCTATGACTAATGTGTTATTCAAGTATATTTCATGCTAAGTCATAGATTGAAAGGGAAATGGAGTTTTTGGCGAAGACAAGGCTTCCACTTCACTCTACCGGTATCATTTACCCTTCACCGTCACTCCACACCACTCTCCAACTTTGGTATAATCTTCACTCATATTCATTTGTACCATTGGGGAGAAAGTAAAAGGGCTCTAAAGACTCAGTTTTTGGCGATTAATGCCAAAGGTGGAGAGAGTATTTGCCCAAAGCAAAAGGACCGCACCACCACGCCAATTTCAAAATTTTCGAAACAAGTTTTAGTTTTTAAATGTTCTTCAATTGGTATCTTTGAAATTAGTATTCCTCTAAGAAATTCTATGTCAAACTATATCTATATTTTAAGGAGGAGTTTTTCAAAATTCGGTATCTAAAATATTTGACATTCCTTTAATTTGAAAAACCCTCTTGAACACTAAGAGGAGAATTTCATTAAGGAGAGTTTTGTTTAGTCAAAGGAAAAGCATTTGAAACAGAGGAGAAAATTCCAAATCTTGTAAATGCTTCTCGAAATCCGATTCATATACCTTTGACTATTTGCAAAAAGACTTTGAAAAGAATTTCCAAAAACATTTGCAAAAACAAAACAAGTGGTGCAAGCGTGGTCTAAAATGTTAATAAAGAAAGAAAGCAATCCATGCATATCTTATGGAAGTATTAATTGGTTTAATTCCAAGCAACCTTTGCACTTACCCTATGCAAACTAGTTCAATTCTGCACTCATATATTTGCTTTGGTTTGTGTTGGCATCAATCACCAAAAAGGGGAGATTGAAAGGGAAATAGGGTCAAACCTTTTCCTAAATGATTTTGGTGGTTGAATTGCCCAACACAAATAATTGGACTAACTAGTTTGCTCTAGATTATAAGTTCTATAGGTGCCAAAGGTTCAACACAAACCAATAAAAAGTCCAAGATAGGGTTCAAAAAGAAAGAAGCAAAACCAACCGAAGGCTGCCCTGGTCTGGCGCACCGGACAGTGTCCGGTGCACCAGGGAGATCAACTCTGAACTGCTCAGCTTCGGGTTTTTGGAGAGCCACTCCGCTATAATTCACCGGACTGTCCGGTGTGCCATGCGGAGCAACGGCTACTGCGCCAACGGTCGTCTGCAAAAGGTGAACAGTACGTGAACAGTGCGTGGACAGCGCGCGAAGAGTCAGAGCAGGCGCCAGAAGGCCCACCGGACAGTAAACAGTGACTGTCCGGTGCACCACGGGACTGTCCGGTGGCCCAGGCTGTTAGAGCTCCAACGGTCAAACCCTAACAGTTGGGTGACATGGCTGGCACACCAGACAGTGTCCGGTGCGCCCATCGACAGACAGCCTCCCCAACGGCCATTTTGGTGGATGGGGCTATAAATACCCACCAACCACCACACTTCAAGGCATCCAAGTTTTCAGCCATTGCATTCAATACAAGAGCTCTAGACTTCACTCCAAGACACAAACAAGAGATCAAATCCTCTCCCAAGTCTGGAATCACTCCAAACAATTAGTGACTAGTGAGAGAGATATTTGTGTTCATTTGAGTTCTTGTCGCTTGGATCGCTTTTCTTCTTCCTCTATTCTTGTTCTCAAGCAACTTGTAATCAAGCAAGAGACACCAAGTTGTGGTGGTCCTTGTAAGGGGTCTAAGTGACCCGTTGATTAAGGAGAAAAGCTCACTCGGTCTAGGTGACTGTTTGAGAGAGGGAAAGGGTTGAAAGAGACCCGATCTTTGTGACCACCTCAATGGGGAGTAGGTTTGCAAGAACCGAACCTCGGTAAAACAAATCACCGTGTCATCCACTTTATTTGCTTGTGATTTGTTTTCACACTCTCTTTCGGACTCGGCTTTATTTCTAACGCTAACCCCGGCTTGTAGTTGTGTTTAAAGTTTGTAAATTTCAGATTTGCCTATTCACCCCCCCCCCTCTAGGCGAATTTTAGATGTATGTGATGATGGCTTAGGGCCATAAACAATTTTATGATGTGATGCCCATTATTGTAATAGCTAGTACTATCTCATATCTTATGCTATGCAATGATGAAATTGTTAGAGTAATGTCATTTTTTATATCATCACATCTTATATAATTCTGTTGCATCCCTCAGTGATTGTGTAATGTGTTGGCTATTCACTTTCTCCAAATATGTTGCAAAATTGACATATCAAGTCAATATGAAGATCACAAAACCCATGCACATATTTAGGGGGGGCCACACATACACAAGTATTTATATCTCGCCAGTGTTTTTATTTTTTATCTCTACTCTAGTTTGTTTTGGCATCAATCACCAAAAAGGGGGAGATTGTAAGTGCAATCAACCCTAATTGAGGGTTTTGGTGATTAAATGACAAAACAAACAGAGATTCTAACAAGTTTGCTCCTAGCATGTATACAGTTATTTTACAAACAGGAGAAGCACAGATCATATAAGTATGCAAATGTAAAAGCACAGCGGATTAAAATTCTACATCATATAGCGTGTTCCAAGTGCTTGGAAACAACGGCAGTTTGCATTTTACAATTCTTGAGTCATAGAAATCGTCATTCAATTAAGAGGGATCCGCAATAGTTAAGTAAGTAATGCGATGAACTCAGTCCAAACTCTTTCAAATCCTTTAAGAAAATATTTTACTAGATCATGAATGCTCTTGGAAAAACCACTTTCACTCCCCACTAAAGTTTCACCTTGGTTCACCACAGTTTTCTCAAAATCTAACAAGTTTCAACCGGTTTCTGCACTGTTCCTTCTGTCACCTTCTAACCTGCCAGTCTGCCAGTCAATTCTATCAGAAAAAGTCGTGTGTAGAGTTTTTCAAAAACCGGTTCAACCGGATTTGAGTCTGGCTCAACCGAATTTGGGGCCGGTCGAGTCTCCGGCTGAGTCCCTCAGTGAACCAAGAACTCCCTGGTGGAAACCGGTTCAACCAGTTTAAGAACCGGTTCAACCGGTTTTGAGCCTACTTTTCCCAACGGCTGCCAGCTTTTGGGGATCCTTTATATACCCCCCACACTCTCTCCCTTCATTCACTTCTGCCCTCTCCACGATTTCTTGGCTGACCAACCTCCAAACAAAGGCATTCAATTCACCTCTCACACCCGAAATCGCATCTCCTTCAATCGTTTGAAGGATCCTTGGTGTGAGGTGAAGTCGATCTAACACGCTGTTGATTTCATCTTGATTCTCCCATTCTCTTCTTTTTTGAGCTCATTGCAAACTTAGCCTTGTGCGGATTTGTTACTCTTGGAACCTTGCGTTTCTTGACGGATAGAGGTTGCTTGGGAGTCTCCAAATTTGTGGACGACCCCAAGAAGTTTGTATCACGCGCTCGTTGAGAAAATTTGAGAAGAGATTGCCTTGACCTTGGTGGTCGGCTTGTGGAGGATTAGGGTTGGAAAACACCGGGCCCTTTGTGGGCTCCTCAACGAGGAGTAGGACACCTTTGTGGTGGTTGCCGAACCTCGGGTTAAATCATGTGTTCTTGATAAGTACTTTAATTTGTTGGTTAGTTCATATTCGATTATATTGTGTGAAAACAATTCATACTGATTTGTCACCTATTCGAGTGGATTTTCTCTAGGGCAAGTCTTAAGAAAAATCTCTCACTACTTTGTCACATTTGTTTAACTGTTTATCTAATCTAAGTTGAGCAGGTTCAAACTTGTTCAGCTGTAAACAAAATCAGCTGAATCGGTTTGCACCAGTGCAACTTGAATTTGACACTATCTCAAAGTTTTTAGTGAAAAATTTCAGGTGTAGCCTATTCACCCCCCCCCCCCCTCTAGGCTACTTTCTATGTGAACAACCGCATTTAAAGTGATTATGTAGCTAATGACACCTAAATAATATATGCATCACGCTGGGATTTATTTGTGTGTGCATTTAATAATAATAGTAATCATATTAATAGAAATAAATTAGTATAAAAATTGGGATTTAAGATCTAATTTGAAAGTTTGGAAATGGAAAATAACAAAGAAAAGAGGAAAAGGGGAAAATACCACACAATATAAAGGAAATAAGTATATAAGTAAATATATTCTTTTCATCCTAAGATTTGAATTTGTACATTTAACCTAGGTATGAACTTTACAAAAAAATTTGAAGTGGAATTTGAAATCTAAAAATAGAGAATAAAAGAAAGGAAAAGAAAAAGAAAAAGAAAAAAAGGAAACCTAATTAGACCCAGACTCCACATTTCGACCCACCAGAAGAATCCCTCCGCGCGGCTTACGTTGTCCAGCACCGACCACCCGGCCCCACCGGGCAGTGACTTCCCCTCGCCAGGTCGCCCCACTCACGCTCCTCGGATGTCTGGCTGTGTCTGAGGCCCACATATCAACCTCCACAGTTGGCTCGTGCGCTACTTCAGTTGCCGCTGACTCACGGGCCCCATTCGCCCGAGGACGTCATCTTCGCAGAGCTGCGCACCAGGCGGGCGCAACCGCCTCCGTACATGACAGAACCGCCTTTCACGGGACCCTGGTATCGGCTCCTTCCCCCTCTTCGCCTGATAAAAGCTCCAGTCGTTCCTCCTCCTCTCTCTCTATTGCCCTAAACAAAGCACAATACGCGGTGAGGGTACGGACTAGTTCGCCAGGTGCGGGTGAGGGAGATCCACCGTCAGCACCTAGAGCCGTTGGCGCCACCCGAGCTTCAGGAAGGGGTCCAAGGGCATCGGTAGACGCTGTAGAAGCTTGCCTGTGACCGAACACAGCGTTGAATCGACTGCGCCATCAGCAATTTCTCGTCGGTGGTGGAGGACCACCGCGGGGAACGCGCGGCATCGTGGGAAACTACACCTCCGCCACTACCATTGGTGAGTGCCTGATTAGTATGTTCTGATTGTCCTTCTCGTCACGTAGCGAGGCTTAGATTGATTGATAGCGCATACAGACGCCGATTGGCTACACTCCGGCCATGGCGCCGCCGCACTGGCTGGTGGCGCCACGGTGTTGGTGTGTTGTGGGGAGTACGACGCTTATGCCATTCGTATCGGGATGAATGGCCAAGATTAGATAGAAGATACCGGTTCAGGGGGTGCAACGAGCGTCGTCTGATCTGGATCGATAGGATGAGAATCAATGTTAGGATATTTAGAATCTGGCACGTTAATGATCGATCCGGTGGCTAGCCTTACATAACGCTTCGCTAAGGCCGAGATCTAACGTGGACCATCGGATCCGATCGGATGGCTGTGATCATTCCATACCGCTTCGGCCTGGAAAATTGTTAAAGAGTCCTTGAACTTGTCACAAATCAACCCGCAGTCCACAAGTAATGTAAAGTAATTACAGACACACCCTGTAAATTTATAAGCGACCCCTGAGCTTTCTGTTAATAGTGTGTGCAGTGCAGATGGTTATAAAATTAGAGATATTAATTTAGAAAATGATTTTTAGTGTAAAAATAATTGCAGGAACTGGTTTAATTTCTAGAAAATTCATTTTAACTCTTTTTTTAACCCATTCCAGTTTTTATAATTTTGTATTAATATTGTTTATCACTTGGTAACTCTGCTTTAGCATGAAACCTAGATTAAAATTACTCACTTAATTATTTTTGTACCAAACACATAAAAACCTTCGGAAAATCATAACTTGAAATTTGTATCTCTGAATTTAGTGATTCTTGTTCCTACGATCTCGTTACGATGAGTAGATTATTATTATGTATTTTGTTCTCATGTTTGGTGTGATGATTAATTTCCCTTGTACCATGTTTGTTTGTATTGTGGCGAGTAGACGAGAAAGTGATTGAGGACCCAGGTGTTCAGCACGTAGAAGTTGCTGAGCAGGAGCTCATTGAAGGCAAGTTGTGTCCTTGACCACTTTATTTACCCAATAATGTTCTCTATAATCATTTTGGCATGCATAGGCTTAATTTTGATGGGATCCAATAAGTCACCCTAGTTTTGTCATCTTTACCCCTTGTTTACTCCCAAACTTTTGGGTAGTCTTTGCTATTGCTATATATATGGTTTTGGGTGTTGAGATAACTATTACACATGGTCATTCTTCATCATTATTATTCTATTTCTGTTCATGATAAGACTATTATGTTAATTGGAACATGGAGCTTAACTTGAGAAACATGTGCCACCACAAGGGTGGGGGACACCCTTGGCTGACTAATTAGGAAAGCTAGTGGAGGACTACCTTACCCAAAAGGGACAAGGGAAGTAGGGGAGTTGGCATGTAGGGAGGTTCTCGGGTTGATTTTGCTGCGATGGCGGTCAGACGGGGGATTCTAGAAACTGTAGCGGGTTTTCTGAAGCTAGTGAAACTTTTTAAAAGTCTCGTAGTGTTACCCTGGCTCGTTTCCTTGGTAGAGGTGTATGGGGCCCGTACAACCCCGTGGCAAATGGTAACATGACTTGTGGGTAAAGGGTACAACCTCTGCAGAGTGTAAAACTGGTATACTAGCCGTGCTCGCGGTCATGAGCAGCTCAGGACTCTCGCATGATTAATTTATGGAATTAAATTCAATTTGTCATTTGCATCGCGTTGTGGTTTATTATTAATTTTGATCTATTATTACTCTGGTTTGGTATCTACTTATATTTAGTAACTGCTAATAAAACTTGACCAACTTATTAAAAACAATGCTCAGCTTTAACCCTTATTTGTTGATCAGCCTTATGCTTCACATGAACTCACACCTTTGGTGAGTTCATGCACATTATTCCCCACAACTTGTTGAGTTATTATCTTTTGTGAGCTCACTCTTGCGATATATAAACCCTCCACAAGAGAAGAACATGTTGTCCAGGAGGAGCCTTACAACGAGGAGTACGAGCTTATCTAGGTGGCGTCTCCTAGTCAGCTTTATGACGCCAAGGAATAATATTTAGTTCGCTTTATTGTTATCATTTATTTCTGTAAGACTTCCCCTATGTAATAATGATACTTGTGACATTTATCTCTATACACTTTGTCATTATATGTGATGTTTTTCTTTGGCGCACATATGAGACGCACCCGGCTTTATCCCTTAAATCCGGGTGTGACATCTCTTGAAATATTTTACTGTTTCCCTAAGGTTACTTATGAGATCATCTATTGGTTGCAAGCCAACATTTACCACCAAATTGACTATGTGTGAAGCACAACGAACATGAAAATACAAACGATCAAACTATGTATTCCTTCTAGCAAGAAGCTTGGATGTTAAATTGGTGATTGCAGTATCGTTGTTTGAAGCATTGTCAAGTGTGATTGTGATAAGTTTATCTTCAATGTTCCATTCAACTAGGCACTCAAAAATAGCTTGAGATATCACTACACCAGTGTGGGGAGGATCCAACTCCACAAAGTTCAGTACACAACATTGCAATTCCCAATTGACATCTATGTAGTGTGCAACCAAACTCATGTATTAGACATTTCGGTTAGATGTCCATAGATCAGTAGTCAAACTTATGGATTCAGCATCTCTAAGAGTTTTCTTTAGAAGGTCCTTTTCAGATTCATACACTTTCATGCACTTATTTTTTATCGTCTTTCTGCCTATACTTTCATAGCTGTTGTTCGTCCATTTCATCAAGATATTAAACCATCTATGCTCTACCATTCGTAGTGAATACTCATGAACAATAATAATCTTGGCAATCAAAATTCTAGTGTGTTCATGATCATATTCAGTGGGATTAACAACAAGAGAACCATCATCAAGAGCGAAGTTGAGAGTACCTTGAGCAAGCTTTGATTTTGCCTCAGCCAACTTGATTTGGTAGGAAGTGCACTTATCAAGATGTCGATTCAAGATGACAATATTACATCCTAGCATACAACAAATAATGTGAAGACAACAAAAGCTTAGCATTTGGAATCTTGTAGATATAGAAACATTAGATCGATTGTTGGACACCGATGATGGTGTCACCACAGGCATCTTCCGCGTCAAAACTCAAAAGGGATGGCTTCTTTGCGAGTTGCTTGATTCGAGTTCGAGGTCGTGACTCCAAACTTGCTGGCAGTGGAGTGTTCTCCTCCATGATCACTGTACTCGCATAAGCAGCAACAAAATGGCTAGTAAAACTAAGTACCCACACATAATCTTGCACTTAGTCACTAGCAACCATTTATTACATATGAGAAGGCATAAATCTATCTAAAACTACCACACTATAACGACATGACACAACAGACACGACACAATAATTTTTTTTGAAAATGTCCCCACTTCTCACCGTGTCAAGCAGTAGGAGAACAACAGCCGTGCGGCGCTAGGATAGTAGGGCTGCTGGTTGACGCTTGACGGCGAGGGTCTTCAGGCGACGATGAAAGGGAAATACGCTTACACCTTTTCCTAATTGATTTTGGTGGTTGAATTGCCCAACACAAATAATTGGACTAACTAGTTTGCTCTAGATTATAAGTGTTACAGGTGCCAAAGGTTCACAACAAACCAATACAAGTCAAAAGAAAGGGTTCAAAAAAAGGAGCAAAGCTCAACCGTAGGCAGCCCTGGTCTGGCGCACCGGACTATTCGGTGTGCCACCGGACAGTGTCCGGTGCACCAGGGAATCCAACTCCAAACTTGCCAGTCTCGGGAATTCTGGAGGCCGCTCCGCTATGATTCATCGGACTGTCCGGTGTAACACCAGACTGTCCGGTGCGCCAGCGAAGCAACGGCGACTTTAGCGCCAACAGTCGTCTGCAACCGCATTAAATGCGCTACAGTGCGCGACAGAGTCAGAGCAGCGCCAGAAGGTGCACCGGACAGTGCACAGTGACTGTCCGGTGCACCACCGGACTGTCCGGTGGCCCAGAAGACAGAAGCTCCAACGGTCGAACCCTAATGGTCGTGTGACGTGGCTGGCGCACCGGACAGTATCCGGTGGCGCACCGGACTATCCGGTGCGCCATGCGAATATGCGATAGACAGCCTCCCAACGGCCACTTTTGGTGGGTGGGGCTATAAATACCCCAACCACCCCACCATTCATTGCATCCAAGCTTTCCACCTTCCAACACCTTACAAGAGCTATAACATTCAATTCTAGACACAACCAAAGAGATCAAATCCTCTCCCAAGTTCGGAATCACTCCAAATCAAATAGTGACTAGAGAGAGTGACATTTGTGTTTATTTGAGCTCTTGCGCTTGGATTGCTTCTTTCCTTTCTCATTCTTTCTTGTGATTCACTCAATTGTAACCAAGGCAAGAGACACCAATTGTGTGGTGGTCCTTGCGGGGACTTAGTGTCCTGTGTGATTGAGAAGAGAAGCTCACTCGGTCTAAGTGATCGTTTGAGAGAGGGAAAGGGTTGAAAGAGACCCGGTCTTTGTGACCACCTCAACGGGGAGTAGGTTTGCAAGAACCGAACCTCGGTAAAACAAATCCTTGTGTCTCACTATTTATTTGCTTGTGATTTGTTTTTCACCCTCTCTCTCGGACTCGCTTATATTTCTAACGCTAACCCGGCTTGTAGTTGTGCTTAAGTTTATAAATTTTAGATTCACCCTATTCACCCCCCCCCCCCTCTAGGCGTCTTTCAATTGGTATCAGAGCCTGGTGCTTCATTAGAGATTAACTGCTTGAAGTGATGTCAGGAGATCACGCCAAGAAGGAGATGGTGACCGGCAACAAGCCCGCTACAAGCCACGGGAAGGCTCCATCAGGAGAGTCCCGCAACAAGGGGAAGGATAAGGCTTCCTCCTCACAAAAGTCGCATCGGAGTGGCGACAAGAAGAAGAAGATGAGGAAAGTGGTCTACTATGAGACCGACTCTTCATCACCATCCACCTCCGGCTCCGACGCGTCGTCCGTAACTTCTAAGCGCCATGAGCGCAAGAAGTTTAGTAAGATTCCCCTACGCTACCCTCGTATTTCAAAGTGTACTCCTTTACTTTTCGTTCCATTAGGCAAACCACCGGTTTTTGACGGTGAAAATTATAATATGTGGAGTGACAAAATGAGGCATCATCTAACCTCACTCCACACTAGCATTTGGAACGTTGTTGAGTTTGGTGTACAGGTACCATCCGTAGGGGATGAAGACTATGATTCGGACGAAGTGGCCCAAATCCAACACTTCAACTCCCAAGCCACTACTATACTCCTCGCCTCTCTAAGTCGAGAGGAGTATAATAAGGTGCAAGGGTTGAAGAGCGCAAAGGAAATTTGGGACGTGCTCAAGACCGCGCACGAAGGAGACGAGGTGACCAAGATCACCAAGCGGGAGACGATCGAGGGGGAGCTTGGTTGCTTCATGCTTCACCAAAGAGAGGATCTGCAAGCCATGTATAACCGCTTGAAGACCTTGGTGAACCAAGTGCGCAACCTCGGGAGCACCAAATGGGATGACCATGAGATGGTCAAGGTTATTCTTAGATCCCTCGTTTTTCTTAACCCTATGCAAGTTCAATTAATTCGAGGTGATCCTAGATACACGCTAATGTCTCCCGAGGAGGTTATAGGGAACTTTGTGAGCTTTGAGCTAATGATCAAAGGCTCAAAGAAAATCATCGAGCAAGGCGCCTCCTCCACGCCCGAGGCATAACCCGTCGCATTCAAGGCAACGGAGGAGAAGAAGGAAGAGTCTACATCAAGTAGGCTCCCCATCGACGCCTCAAAGCTCGACAATGAGGAGATGGCTTTAATCATCAAAAGCTTTCGACAAATCCTCAAGCAAAGGAGGGGGAAGGACTACAAGCCCCGCTCCAAGAAGGTTTGCTACAAGTGTGGTAAGCCCGGTCACTTTATAGCAAAATGTCCTATTTCTAGTGACAGTGATAGGGGCGACGACAAGAAGGGGAGAAGAAAGGAGAAGAAGAAATACTACAAGAAGAAGGGCGGCAATGCCCATGTCTGCCGGGAATGGGACTCCGACGAGAGCTCCCCCGGCTCCTCCTCCGATGAGGACGCCGCAAACATCGCCGTCACCAAGGGACTTCTCTTCCCCAACGTCGGCCACAAGTGCCTCATGGCAAAGGACGGCAAAAAGAAGAAGGTTAAATCCAAATCCTCCTCTAAATATGCATCCTCTAGTGATGAGAATAATTCTAGTGATAATGAGGACAATTTGCTTACTCTTTTTGTCGATCTTAACATGCAACAAAAGAAAAAATTGAACGAATTAATTAGTGTTATTCATGAGAAGGATGAACTCTTGACACCCAAGAGGACTTCCTAATTAAGGAAAACAAGAAGCATGTTAAGGTTAAAAATGCTTATGCTCTAGAAGTAGAAAAATGTGAAAAATTATCTAGTGAGCTAAGCACTTGCCATGATTTGATTGCCAACCTTAGGAATGAGAATGCTAGATTAATTGCTAAGGTTGATTCAAATCTATGTGATGATTCATATGCCAATCTTAGAAATGATCATACTATTTCTATTGCCAAGATTGAAAAATTAAATGTCTCTCTTGCTAGCCTTAGAAATGAAAATGAAAAATTAATTGCTAAGGCTAATGAATTAAATGTTTGCAATGCTTCCATTTCCAATCTTTGAGATGAAAATGCCATATTACATGCTAAGATTGTTGAATTAAGTTCTTGCAAACCATCTACATCTACCATTGAGCATGTTTCTATTTGCACTAGATGTAGAGATGTTGACATTGATGCTATTCATGATCACATGGCTTTAATTAAACAACAAAATGATCATATAGCAAAATTAGATGCTAAAATTGTCGAGCATGAGCTAGATAATGAAAAATTTAAATTTGCTCGTAGTATGCTTTATAGTGGGAGACGCCCTGGCATCAAGGATGGCATTGGCTTCCAAAAGGGAGACAATGTCAAACTTAATGCCCCTCCTAAAAGATTATCTAACTTTGTTAAGAGCAAGGCTCCCATGCCTTAGGATAACGAGGGCTACATTTTGTACCCTGCTGGTTATCCCGAGCATAAGATTAGGAGAATTCATTCTAGGAAGTCTCACTCTGGCCCTAATCATGCTTTTTTGTATAAGAGTGAGGCATCTAGTCCTAGGCAATCAACTCATGCTAAATTGCCTAAGAAGAAAGCTCCTAGTGCATCAAATGAACCTAGCATTTCATTTAAAACTTTTGATGCATCTTATGTTTTGACTAACAAATCCGGCAAAGTAGTTGCCAAGTATGTTGGGGACAAACACAAGGGATCAAAGACTTGTGTTTGGGTACCCAAAGTTCTTGTATCTAATGTCAAAGGACCCAAAACTGTTTAGGTACCTAAAATCAAGAACTAAACCTGTTTTGTAGGTTTATGCATCCGGGGGCTCAAGTTGGATCATTGACAGCGGGTGCACAAACCATATGACTGGGGAGAAAAGAATGTTCTCCTCCTACGAGAAAAAACCAAAATCCCCAATGAGCTATCACATTCGGGGATGGAAACCAAGGTTTGGTCAAAGGATTGGGTAAAATTGCTATATCACCTGACCATTCTATTTCCAATGTTTTTCTTGTAGATTCTTTAGATTACAACTTGCTTTCTGTTTCCCAATTATGTAAAATGGGTTACAACTGTCTTTTCATGGATACAGGTGTTACTGTCTTTAGAAGAAGTGATGATTCAGTAGCTTTTAAAGGAGTATTAGAGGGCCATCTATACTTAGTTGATTTCAATAGAGCTGAACTCGATACCTGCTTAATCTCTAAGACTAACATGGGTTGGCTCTGGCACCGCCGACTAGCCCATGTTGGGATGAAGAATCTTCACAAGCTTCTAAAGGGAGAGCACATTTTGGGACTAACAAATGTGCACTTTGAGAAAGACAGGATTTGTAGCGCATGTCAAGCAGGGAAGCAAGTTGGCGCTCATCATCCACATAAGAACATATTGACGACTGACAGGCCACTCGAGCTCCTCCGCATGGACCTATTCGGCCCGATCGCTTACATAAGCATCGGCGGGAGTAAGTACTGTCTTGTTATTGTGGATGACTATTCTCGCTTCACTTGGGTATTCTTTTTACAGGAAAAATCTCAAACCCAAGAAACCTTAAAGGGATTCTTGAGACGGGCTCAAAATGAGTTCGGCTTGAGGATCAAGAAGATAAGAAGCGACAATGGGACGGAGTTCAAGAACTCTCAAATAGAAGGCTTCCTTGAGGAGGAGGGCATCAAGCATGAGTTCTCTTCTCCCTACACGCCACAACAAAATGGTGTAGTGGAGAGGAAGAATAGAACTCTATTGGACATGGCAAGAACCATGCTTGATGAGTACAAGACTTCGGATCGGTTTTGGGCCGAGGCGGTCAACACCGCTTGCTATGCCATCAACCGGTTGTATCTACACCGAATCCTCAAGAAGACATCTTACGAACTCCTCACCGGTAAAAAGCCAAATGTTTCATATTTTAGAGTCTTTGGTGGCAAATGTTTTATACTTGTTAAAAGAGGTAGAAAGTCCAAATTTGCTCCTAAGGCTGTAGAAGGCTTTTTACTAGGATATGATTCAAACACAAGGGCATATAGAGTCTTTAACAAGTCCACTGGACTAGTTGAAGTTTCTTGTGACATTGTGTTTGATGAGACTAACGGCTCTCAAGTAGAGCAAGTTGATCTTGATGAATTAGATGATGAAGAGGCTTCGTGCGTCGCGCTAAGGAACATGTCCATTGGGGATGTGTGTCCTAAGGAATCCGAAGAGCCCATTCAAGCACAAGATCAACCATCCTCCTCCATGCAAGCATCTCCACCAACTCAAGATGAGGATGAGGCTCAAGATGATGAAGAAGAAGATCAAGAAGATGAGCCGCCTCAAGAGGAGGGCAATGATCAAGGGGGAGATGCAAAAGATCAAGACAAGGAGGATGAGAAAGCTCCAAGGCCGCCACACCCAAGAGTCCACCAAGAAATCCAACGAGATCACCCCGTGAACACCATCCTCAGCGACATTCATAAGGGGGTAACCACTAGATCTCGTGTTGCACATTTTTGTGAGCATTACTCTTTTGTTTCCTCTATTGAGCCACATACGGTAGAGGAAGCACTTCAAGATTCGGATTGGGTGATGGCGATGCAAGAGGAGCTCAACAACTTCACAAGGAATGAGGTATGGCATTTAGTTCCACGTCCTAACCAAAATGTTGTAGGAACCAAGTGGGTCTTCCGCAACAAACAAGATGAGCATGGTGTGGTGATAAGGAACAAGGCACGACTTGTGGCCAAAGGGTATTCACAAGTCGAAGGTTTGGATTTCGGTGAAACCTATGCACCCGTAGCTAGGCTTGAGTCAATTCGCATTTTACTTGCCTATGCTACTTACCATGGCTTCAAGCTTTATCAAATGGACGTGAAAAGTGCCTTCCTCAATGGACCAATCAAGGAAGAGGTCTATGTTGAGCAACCTCCCGGCTTTGAAGACAGTGAGTATCCTAACCATGTTTATAGACTCTCTAAGGCGCTTTATGGGCTCAAGCAAGCCCCAAGAGCATGGTATGAATGCCTAAGAGATTTTCTTATTGCTAATGGTTTCAAAGTCGGAAAAGTCGATCCTACTCTCTTTACTAAAACACTTGCAAATGATTTGTTTGTATGCCAAATTTATGTTGATGATATCATATTTGGGTCTACTAACAAATCTACTTGTGAAGAGTTTAGTAGGATCATGACACAAAAATTCGAGATATCTATGATGGGGGAGTTGAAGTATTTCTTAGGATTTCAAGTGAAGCAACTCCAAGAGGGCACCTTCATTAGCCAAACAAAGTACATTCAAGACATTCTAACCAAGTTTGGGATGAAGGATGCCAAGCCCATCAAGACACCCATGGGAACTAATGGGCATCTCGACCTCGACACGGGAGGTAAATCCGTCGATCAAAAGGTATACCGGTCGATGATAGGTTCCTTACTCTATTTATGTGCTTCACGACCGGATATTATGCTTTCCGTATGCATGTGTGCAAGATTCCAAGCCGATCCTAAGGAAGTTCACCTTAGGGCCGTAAAACAAATCTTGAGATATTTAGTTTATTCTCCTAAGTTTGGCCTTTGGTACCCCAGGGGATCCACATTTGATTTAATTGGTTATTCCGATGCCGATTGGGTAGGGTGTAAAATTAATAGAAAGAGCACATCGGGGACTTGCCAGTTCTTGGGAAGATCTCTGGTGTCTTGGGCTTCAAAGAAGCAAAATTATGTGGCTCTTTCAACCACCGAAGCCGAGTATATTGTCGCAGGCCATTGTTGCGCGCAATTGCTTTGGATGAGGCAATCCCTTAGGGACTATGGTTATAAATTAACCAAAGTTCCTCTTCTATGTGATAATGAGAGTGCAATCCGCATGGCGGATAATCCCGTTGAGCATAGCCGCACTAAACACATAGCCATTCGGTATCATTTCTTAAGGGATCACCAATAAAAGGGGGATATCGAGATTGCATATATTAACACCAAAGAACAATTAGCCGATATCTTTACCAAGCCATTGGATGAACAAACATTTACCAGACTTAGGCATGAGCTAAATATTCTTGATTCTAGGAATTTTGATTGATATTTTGCACACATAGCTATACCTTTGATCATCTCTTTCATGTGCTATGACTAATGTGTTCTTTCAAGTCCATTTCATGCTAAGTCATAGATTGAAAGGAAAAGGAGTCTTCAGCGAAGACAAGGCTTCCACTCTACTCCATCGAATCATTCATCCTTCGCCGTCGCTCCACACATCTCTCCAACTTTGGTATAATCTTCACTCATATTTTTTATGCCAAAGGGGGAGAAAGTTTGAACAAAGGGCTTATATTTCACTCATGCATCCGTTTTTGGCGATTCATGCCAAAGGGGGAGAGAGTATTAGCCCAAAGCAAAAGGACCAACCACCACCAATTTCAAAAATATAGTCTTTCAAATTTGAGTTGTGAAAAGAATTCTTCAATTGGTATCTTATTTTTGATATAATTTCATATTGATATACCCTCTTCAAAATTAAAATCTAAAACTCTCTTGAACACTAAGAGGAGGATTTCATTAAGGGGGAGTTTTGTTTAGTCAAAGGAAAAGCATTTGAAACAGGGGGAGAAAATTTCAAATCTTGAAAATGCTTCTCAAACTCTTATTCATTTACCTTTGACTATTTGCAAAAGAACTTTGAAAAGAATTTGCAAAAACAAAATCTGTGGTGCAAATGTGGTCCAAAATGTTGAATATGAAAAGAAAGCTATCCATGTGTATCTTATGAGAATATTTATTGGTTCAATTCCAAGTAACCTTTGCACTTACAATTATGCAAACTAGTTCAATTCTGCACTTCTATATTTGCTTTGGTTTGTGTTGGCATCAATCACCAAAAAGGGGGAGATTGAAAGGGAAATAGGCTTACACCTTTTCCTAATTGATTTTGGTAGTTGAATTGCCCAACACAAATAATTGGACTAACTAGTTTGCTCTATATTATAAGTGTTACAGGTGCCAAAGGTTCACAACAAACCAATACAAGTCAAAAGAAAGGGTTCAAATAAAAGGAGCAAAGCTCAACCGTAGGCAGCCCTGGTCTGGCGCACCGGACTGTCCGGTGTGCCACCGGACAGTGTCCGGTGCACCAGGGAATCCAACTCCAAACTTGCTAGTCTCGGAAATTCTGGAGGCCGCTCCCCTATAATTCACCGGACTGTCCGGTGCGCCAGCGGAGCAACGGCTACTTCAGCGCCAACGGTCATCTGCAACCGCATTAAATGCGCTACAGTGCGCGATAGAGTCAGAGCAGCGCCAGAAGGCGCACCGGACAGTGCATAGTGACTGTCCAGTGCACCACCGGACTGTCCGGTGGCTCAGAAGACAGAAGCTCCAACGGTCGAACCCTAACGGTCGGGTGACGTGGCTAGCGCACCGGACTGTCCGGTGCGCCATGCGACAGACAGCCTCCCAACGGCCACTTTTGGTGGGTGGGGCTATAAATACCCCAACCACCCCACCATTCATTGCATCCAAGCTTTCCACCTTCCAACACCTTACAAGAGCTATAGCATTCAATTTTAGACACAACCAAAGAGATCAAATCCTCTCCCAAGTCCGGAATCACTCCAAATCAAATAGTGACTAGAGAGAGTGACATTTGTGTTCATTTGAGCTCTTGCGCTTGGATTGCTTCTTTTCTTTCTCATTCTTTCTTGTGATTCACTCAATTGTAACCAATGCAAGAGACACCAATTGTGTGGTGGTCCTTGCGGGGACTTAGTGTCCCGTGTGATTGAGAAGAGAAGCTCACTCAGTCTAAGTGACCGTTTGAGAGAGGAAAAGGGTTGAAAGAGACCCGGTCTTTGTGACCACCTCAACGGGGAGTAGGTTTGCAAGAACCGAACCTCGGTAAAACAAATCCTTGTGTCTCACTACTTATTTGCTTGTGATTTGTTTTTCACCCTCTCTCTCGGACTCGCTTATATTTCTAACGCTAACCCGGCTTGTAGTTGTGCTTAAGTTTATAAATTTCAGATTCGTCCTATTCACCCCCCCCCCTCTAGGCGTCTTTCAGACGACGAGAATCTTCAGCCTTTAGGGCGCACGTCGTGCGGCCAACGGACGTGCGGGAAGTGGGCCTGCTGCGTGTGGCCGTGCGTCGCTGCGTTGGTGTCGTCGCTGCGTGTGGCCTGCTGTTAGGTTTTCCTAGATGGAGGCTGGAGCGTCGCTGCGTCTGCGTCGGCGCGTCACCGGCATCGTCGTGTCGGCTAGGGTTGTGGGTTGATGTCTTGGGTGGGTAGGCTAGTGTGGACCGTGTGGTGTGGAGCTGTGGGCTGTGCTGCTATGGCCAAGTGCGGTGCGGTCGTGCCAACTGCTAAGGTGGGCCTAGGCCTGGCCGCCTGGGCCCTGGGCGGACCATGGATGAGTGGATGACTGTGGACCTGTGGTGTGGGTTGTGAGCCAGAGAGCTAGCTGGGAAGTGGTAGCTCGTTTAGCTCACGAGCTGGCTTGAGCTCGCTCGAGCTGGCTTGTTAAGAAACCGAGCTAGAACGCCAGCCTAGCTTGTGCAAAAAAATCAAACGATCCGATCCAAGCCAAGCTAAATATTTCACGAGCCGAGCGAGCCACGAGTATTTCGTCCAGCCCTAGTGGGAGAGGCCTCCTGACCGTGCCAACTTCTCCAGGAGCTCCATAGCCCCTCCAGCGCTCCAGACTCGTCTACTTCGACAACGTCAGCGTGGTCTACCTCTCCACCAATCCCACGCAACATCAGCGCACGAAGCACGTGGAGATCGACCTGCACTTTGTCCACGAGTTGACGTTCGGGTTCTCAGCATCCGGACCACGTTGCAGCTCACCGACATCTTCACCAAGGGGCTACTGTCTAGTGTC
The DNA here is from genome assembly GCA_029449295.1 of Zea luxurians. NCBI lineage: Eukaryota > Viridiplantae > Streptophyta > Magnoliopsida > Poales > Poaceae > Zea > Zea luxurians. The sequence goes on along the minus strand of JAOPSE010000139.1, from coordinate 1,939,627 downwards.
TTCGCCAATGTTCGCTCCAGTCTCAACATTAATATAGAGTTGAGACTGCGGGGGTGTTTCAAACCCTGTTTAGGGTTTTAGGTTAGCCCCTTGTAATTACCTTAATTAATATTCTTGTGTAATGGGTCAGGCCCTACATCTATTGATCGATTAATACAAGTCCCAACTCTAAGCTAGGGTTAGGATTTCCCACAATAACAGTAGCAAGATATGTTCGGAGGTGGACGGGTTTATTGGCCGCCCTCCGTTAAATGGTGGCAAGATCACCGTATTTGCGCCCGTCTCGGTTAATAGTTAATAGAGACCGACGGCATAAAGTTTTCTATTTTAAAGTACACTTTATAAACAATATAGTATACCGTGTAAAATAGTGTCGGCGTTCCGAGACCGGGGGGTCCCCGAGCCGACGAGTGAGAGTGCCGCGTGCCCCAGCCCAGATGGGTCGAGCGCGTGGGCGAGCGCGAAGGGGGGAACAGAGAGAGAGGTCGGTGGCCGGAGCCGGGTCGTGAGGGAGTCGGAGAATTCCCGCGGCCTTCGTGTTCGTCCCGCGCCCAGGTCGGGTGCGCTTGCAGTAGGGGGTTACAAGCGTCCGCGCGAGGTGAGGGGAGCGAGCGGCCCCGAGAGAGCGCCTGCCCCTGCCCTTCGTCCCCGCGAGGCCAACCTTCTCTAAGAAGGCCCTGGTCCCTCCTTTTATAGTCGTAAGGAGAGGATCCAGGTGTACAAGATGGGGGTGTAGCAAGGTGCTACGCGTCTAGCGAGGGAGAGCTAGCGCCCTAAGTACATGCCAAGGTGGCAGCCGGAGAGATCTTGGCACCCTGTTGGTGTGGCGTCGTGGCTGTTGGAGGAGTAACGGAGCCGGACGGGGGGACAGCTGTCGAAGTGGCTGGGCCCTTGCTGACGTTCTCCTGCTTTCGTAAGGGAGCTGAGAGCCGCCGTCGTCATGATCTAGCGGGGCGCCATCATTGCCTATCTGGCGTAGCTGGCCAGATGGGACGCCGGTCTTGTTCTCTGCGACCCAAGTCGGCTCAGGACAGGGTGATGATGACGCTCCCCGTTGACGTGGCGGTCTCGTGTCCTAGGTCGGGCGTCGTGGAGGCTCCTCCGAAGCCGAGGTCGAGTCCGTCCTACAAGACAGAGGCAGAGTCCGAGCCCTGGGTCGGGCGAGGCGGAGATCGTTCGGCAGAGGCCGAGGCGGGGTCCGAGCCCTGGGTCGGGCGAGGCGGAGTTCGTCGTCTTCCGGGGTCTTAGCCCGAGTCCGAGCCCTGGGTCGGGCGGAGCGGAGTTCGCCGTCTTCCGGGGCCTTAGCCCGAGTCCGAGCCCTGGGTTGGGCGGAGCGGAGTTCGCCGTCTTCCGGGGCCTTAGCCCGAGTCCGAGCCCTGGGTCGGGCGGAGCGGAGTTCGCCGTCTTCCGGGGCCTTAGCCCGAGTCCGAGCCCTGGGTCGGGCGGAGTCTCCTATGGCACCTCTAGCGAAGCCTGGTCGCCCGTCGGTCTTACCTTTTGCGTTAAACGCCCCGGTGACTTGGTCGGTTGGCGCGGTGATTTAGTCAGGGTTTCTTCTTATCGAAGGCGGGGCCTCGGGCGAGCCGGAGATGCGTCTGCCGTGAAAGAGGAGGCCTCAGGCGAGACGGAGTCATCTTAGGGTCGGCTGCCCTCGCCCGAGGCTAGGCTCAGGCGTGGCGTGGTCAAGTCACTCGTATGGACTGATCCCTGACTTAATCAAACCCATCAGGCCTTTGCAGCTTTATGCTGATGGGGGTTACCAGCTGAGAATTAGGCGTCTTGAGGGTACCCCTAATTATTGTCCCCGACAGTAGCCCCCGAGCCTCGAAGAGAGTGTTAACACTCGCTTGGAGGCTTGCGTCGCACTTTTTTGTAAGGGGACCAGCCTTTCTCGGTGGTACTTTGTTCCGGTGGGTGCGCGCGAGCGCACCCGCCGGGTGTAGCCCCCGAGGCCTCGGAGGAGTGGTTTCACTCCTTCGAGGTCTTAATGCCTTGCGTAATGCCTCGGCTGGTCTGGCGGTTCCCTCATGCGAGCAGGGCGTAGCCCAGGTGCACTGTCGGGGCCCAAGTTCTCGGGCTGGTATGTTGACGCTGTCAACGGTTTGGCCGGAGCCGGGTTTGCGAGAGCAGCCCCCGAGCCTCCGCACGGAGCGAGAGGACGATCAGGGACAGACTCGGCTTTTTTATATACGCCCCTACGTCGCCTTTCCGCAAGGAGGAGGGGGGGAGTGCGCCATGTTACCCTCGATGGGCACCGAACATGGTGTCTCCAGTGAGCTGCAATCGGGTAATCCGAGTGGACGTCCGTGCCCCGTTCGTTGGGGGTCGGCTAGGGGCCCGGAGGCACGCCCAAAAGTACCTGCGGGTGATCTGCCGGACCCGGTCCCCTGGCGACGGGGTCCGAGGGCTCGTTGCCTCCCTCCGATGGGATTCCGTTACAGAGTCGTTCCCGCTGGTCTCGGAAATGTCCTAGGGTACCTCGGGAGCGCAGCCCGAGCCTTGGTTATGTATCGAACGTACCCCTGGTCATCCCTCGCTCGGCGTTTGAGGCGACTGTGAACCCTTCGACAGGCTAGCCTTCGAACCCCTGATCAGTAGGGGGCACGGAGCCCGAGTAGCCTGAGGCGGTCGTGGGACCTTTCGGGGGCCGACCTTCGAACCCCTGACCAGTAGTGGGTGTCGGGCCCACGCGATCTGAGGCGGCTGTTGAACCCTTCGGGGGGCCAGCCTTCGAACCCCTAATCAGTAGGGAGGCTCGGAGCCTAGTTCCTTCACGGGGAAGGATCCCTTTGGGGTTATCCCCCTTCTCGGTCCCTGTTGCAAGAGATAGAGAAAGAAGGAAAAGGGAAAAAGGATTCGAAATTGAACGTCGTGGCGTACCTTTTTCGGCGTGGTCGTTTTGGCGGAGGCGAAGCGTCGCCAGCTGCCCCTGCCAGAAACGTCACCTGTTCCACCGCGGAGTTAATGCGCCGGGGTAAGCGGTCGGCGAGGCTGCCGTTGCGTGCGCGAGCCGTTCGAGGAACGGCTGTTTCGCTTCGCGTTTTTTGAACTCCGCGTCCGGTTCGGGCGGTACGTTGGAACCGTCTTGACCTTGGTCTTTATGTACCCCGGAGAGGGTCCGGTGACGGTTCTCGACTCCGCTTCTCGCCTCCTTCTCAGGTTTTTTGCAGCCTGAGAGATCTAGCCAGGAAAAGGAAACCGCCCTCCCCTGTCCTTCACGCCGCCACCCCTTCTGCCTTGGCGATGGTTGACCGGGTGACCATCCTCCCGCCGCGCGACCCGTGGCCCTTCTCCACGGTGACGGCGGGTGATCTGGAGGACCTCGTCGGCGAGGGTTTGCTCCGCCCCCTCACCGATAAGGAGCGGCCGGAATGGATTCCTCCCGCGGGCGGAGTCGCTCCATCCCCTCCGCCGGGGTATGTCGTGAGCTTCATCTCCTTCCATGAGCGGGGATTTGGTGTGCCGTCGAGCCGCTTCATGCGGGCCATCCTGTTCCACTACGGGGTGGAACTGCACAACCTCACTCCCAACTCCATCGCGCAAGCCGCTATCTTTGTAGCGGTGTGCGAGGGGTATCTGGGGATCGCCCCCCATTGGGATTTGTGGACTCACCTCTTCTTTGCCGAGCTTTTTGCTTCGTCGACGGGGGATAGGAAGGTCCGTGCGGCGGTGCGGGCCGGCAGCTGCACCCTCTTGCTGAGGCAGTCGCGGTCGTTGCAGTATATCCCTGCCGTCCTTTCATCCTCAAACAAGGGTTGGCAGCGCCGGTGGTTCTACCTCCGGAATGACGGAGGGTCGCTCCCGCCGTTCTCTCAGCGGGTTGTCACCGCCGCCCCCGACGCCTGGCGCCACGGGACTCCACACGAGAGGCAGAAGAAACTCGAACCTCTTCTCCAGGCCCTGAAGGCGTTGCGGGAGGAAGGGCTCACCGCCGCGGGAGTGGTTGCCGCCATCCACCGCCGGAGGGTGCTCCCCCTGGCGGAGCGGCGGTTGTCGCTTTAGGAGATGACCCAGGAGGCCGACTGGGAGGGGTCACGGATGTCCCCTGATCCTCTTCCCTACGATGCCCTCCACCGGCGGGTGTCGGCCGCGATGGGGAAGCCGGACTCCCACGCCTTCTCCCAGCCTCGAATGCGCCCCGACCAGGGATGCGTCGCTCTGGTGAGTGTTCGTCCCTTCCTTCTTCACATACCGGGTTGCTTCTGATTCTCCCTATCGGGTTTCTCTCTCCCCCCTTTTTAGGAGGTGGGGCGGCACAAACCCTCCCTGCCGCCGGTCCCGGAGGACGCGGTGGGTCGGGCGGCGCGGCGGGTCGCCGCGGAGGAGGAGAAGAAGAAAAAGGATGCGGAGAAGGCCCGGGCCCGCAGGCGGAGGCGGGCTCGGGATGCCCTGGAGAAACGCCGTCGCCAGCAGGAGAGGGAAGGACTTCCCAGGGAGCTGTCGCCGGAGACGTCCGACGATGCCGACGACGACGACGACGAAGAGGAGGAGGACGACATGGCCGCCCGTCTCGGTCTCAGCCCTGGCTTGGGGTGTGGCCGGGAGCCGTCGAGTCAGCCCCCGAGCGGGCCTACATCGTCGGTCCCTGGAGCCGAGGCGTCGGGTCCCCGACCTGAGGGGTGGGGGCAACCCGAGAGGGTCCTTGACCCCTCGGCTGGAGGAGCTGACGCGACTCCAGGGAGCCGGGCCGAGGGGTCCGTTCCTCGGGATCCGTCGCCTGTGCCGGCAGCATGGGGGAGCGATCCTCAGGTTGCCGCGGCGGCGCCTGGGCAGTCCGCCTCTCGGGCCTCAGGGGCGTCCGAGGCGAGGGCGGCGCCGGGGCTGTTGGCGAGGCGGACCTCGGCGGTGGTTCCAGGAAGCGGGAGCCAAGAGACCTCCCCCCAGACACCGTGGATCATGGTCCGGAGCGGGTAGGCACCTTGGAATGTCCCCGTCCCGGCGCTTCATTCATATGTCTGGGCCGTGATTTTCCCTTTCTTGTTTTCTCCAGCAAACGGAGCCATGGCCCTACTGACCTGGCGCCTCGGAAGGCCCTCAAGACGGCGTTGGTCCAGGCAGCTGGCGCCACCTCGGGCCCTGCCGCTCAGCCGACCCTTTCGCAGGGTGCTCCGCCGCATGGGGCTCAGGCGTCGCATGTTCCGGGGGAGCAGGTCGCCGAGGCGGGCTCCTCTGCCGAGGTAGCCATCGTGATCGGGGAGGCGGCCGGCGCCGGCGCGGTCCCGATCTCGCCTGCCATGTCGGCCATGCCGGCGTCTGCCGCTACCGCAGTTGGCACCGTCCCAGTCGGAGAGCGTGCGGTTGCCGCCGGCGTCGAGACAGCCGCGGCGTCGGCGCTCGGGGCCTCGGAAGAGGTGGGCGCGGACGCGCAGTGCTCCCGGGCGGGCGGCAGCCTTGTCGCTATGCGGCGGAGCCCCGAGGCCCGGGGCCAGTTGCTCCGATTCCGGACCCGCGAGGCTTCGGGCCCTATCTTCGTTCTTGACGACGAAGAGGAGGACCAGTCCTGGGACGAGCTCCGCAAGCGTGCGGAGGCGGCAGTGGGGTTGCTCCGATCGTCGCTGGAGGTTCTCTGCGGGGACGTCCCCAAAATCCTTCAGGTAATGGTTTCAGGCATACCTTCTTGCTTCTGCGAGTGAGGCGCTTGTCGTGATATCTTGTTTCCCTTTCCAGGATCTAACGGACCGGAGCGCTGCCAAGTCGTCGTTCATTCGTCGCGAGGCCGTCGTCTGGGGCTCGCTGCGGTCCCTGAGGACTTCGCTCGCCGGGGCTACCGCGCGCCTTTCTCAGCAGGACGCTAAGATAGCGGACCTCCAGTTGCTCTACGCTGACCTGAAGGCCGAGGCGGCGGCAGCGCGCACGGAGGTGCTACAATGGCGGTCGGAGCTCGCCCAGGTTGCCGAGGAGCGGGACCAAACTCAGGGCCAGGCTGCCGAGGCCGAGAGCCGGGCCAAGATCCTTGCGGCCGATCTGGCCGCAGCCCAAGTCGCAGCCTCGGAGCAGCGCGTCCGAGCCGGAGGTATGGCTCGACCGTCCTTGGTTCTCGATCTTGTCCGTTTCTTCTGCTTGTGTTTGAGGTCTTTCTTCTGGTTGTTCGCAGAGCTCGAGTCTGCCCTCGACGAGTCTGCCAAGGCGCTTGCCGAGGCGCTCGACGGGGCTGCTGAGCAAAGGGAGGCCGATCTCGCGGCCATGTCCGAGGCCGTCTCGGAGGTCTATCGGGAACTCGGTCCCGGCGACGTCCCTTCAGGAAGCTCTCCCCAAAGCCGCCTTCAAGCCCTAGGTGATTACGCGCGCGGTAAAGTCCGCGGGGCGCTGCACCACAGCGTCAGGCGGGCCTTCGCCGTGCTCGCTTCCCACTACGTTGTGGACTTGGAGCGGGTCAGCGAGGGGTACTGCCTGCCTGATGAAGACGAGGCGGCCCTGGCGGAAGTTCAGCGGCTCGACGCGGTCGCTGCCAGTCCGAGCGCGGCGCTGGCGACCGTCTTCGAAGCGGAGATTCTTCCTCCTGCGCCGCCGCCGGAAGCGGAGGTGGACCTTACCGACGGCGGGGGTGGAGTTGAGGGCGCGGCTCCTGCCCGAGGCGACGCCTGATTTTTGTTGGGACAATTTCTATTGGATGTGTGATTTGCCGCGGCCACCGAAGCCTAGACATTTTACTTCTCTTCCGTGAAGTCATGCTCCTTTTCGTTTCGATTTTCGCGCCTGGCCTGTAGTGTCGACAACAGGGCGATTTCCCGAGCTGGGTCCTTTTTCGTGGCAGGCGACGAGTGAGGTGTCCCTAGCCCGGAGGCATGGGTGTTCCCCGGCTCAGTCGGTCTCGCCATTTACTCGTACCCAAGTTCGCTCCTCAGGACCCTGCTTCTGACGCATCCGGGAGAACGCAAAAAAACCCTTCTTGACCGAAAAAGAGTTTTTCTGACGCGGAACGGTACGTCCAAACTCGACGAGAGGGGTTCCCCCTTTTTAGCCCCCGAGGGAGGGTCGGGCTCTGCCGGGGCGAGGCCGACCCTTCCTTGACGTCCGATTCTTATGTATGAGTGGGGAAAGGGCGCAGCCCCCGGGCGTCGTTCGCGCAGAGGCCATTTGGCGAGTCAGGCTCCTGCCCAGATATCCGGTGAGTGCTCGGTGACATCCCTCGGTATGCCGGGCATGCCCGAGGGTCCCCACGCAAAAATGTCGACGTTCGCGAGGAAAATCGACGAGTACTGCTTCTTATTTGGGGCCGAGCCCAGAACTGATCCGGACATGCTTGGAGGCGTCGCCACTGGCATCGAGAGGGACGGCCTTAACCGTTTCCGCTGGCTCGAAGTTGCCGGCATGCCGCTTCACGTCCGGCACCTCTCGGGAGAGGCTTTCCAGGTCGGCAATGAGGGCCTCGGACTCGGCGAGGGCCTCGGCGTACTCCACGCACTCCACATCGCATTCGAATGCGTGTTTGTACGTGGGGCCGACGGTGATGACCCCGTTGGGGCCCGGCATCTTGAGCTTCAGGTAGGTGTAGTTGGGGATGGCCATGAACTTCGCGTAGCATGGCCTCCCCAACACTGCGTGGTAGGTTCCTCGGAACCCGACCACCTCGAACGTCAAAGTCTCCCTTCGGAAGTTGGAGGGTGTTCCGAAGCAGACAGGGAGGTCGAGCCGTCCGAGGGGCTGGACGCGCTTCCCGGGAATGATCCCGTGGAAGGGCGCAGCGCCTGCTCGGACGGATGACAAGTCGACGCGCAGGAGCCTGAGGGTCTCAGCGTAGATGATGTTGAGGCAGCTGCCCCCATCCATCAAGACCTTGGTGAGCCTGACGTCGCCGATGATGGGGTCGACGACGAGCGGGTACTTCCCTGGGCTCGGCACGTGGTCGGGGTGGTCGTCCCGGTCGAAGGTGATGGGCTTGTCGGACCAGTCTAGGTAGAATGGCGCCGCCACCTTCACCGAGCAGACCTCCCGACGCTCTTGCTTACGATGCCGAGCCGAGGCGTTTGCCGCATGTCCTCCGTAGATCATGAAGCAATCGCGGACCTCTGGGAACTCTCCTGCTTGGCGATCCTCCCTTTTGTCGTCGTCGTGAGCCCTGCCACCCTCTGCGGGTGGCCCGGCCCTGTGGAAATGGCGCCGAAGCATGACGCACTCTTCGAGGGTGTGCTTGACGGGCCCCTGATGGTAGGGGCACGTCTCCTTGAGTGCCTTGTCGAAGAGGTTAGCACCTCCGGGGGGCTTCCGAGGGTTCTTGTGCTCGGCGGCGGCGACAAGGTCTGCATCGGGAACGTCGCGTTTCGCTTGCGACTTCCTCCTGCCTTTCTTCTTGGCGCCGCGCGTAGTAGACGCCTCGGGAGCATCTTCCGACGGGCGGCCCTGGGGCTGCTTGTCCTTTCGGAAGATGGCCTCTACCGCCTCCTGGCCGGAGGCGAACTTGGTGGCGATGTCCATCAGCTCGCTCGCCCTGGTGGGGGTCTTGCGACCCAACTTGCTCACCAGGTCGCGGCAGGTGGTGCCGGCGAGGAACGCGCCGATGACATCGGAGTCGGTGATGTTGGGCAGCTCGGTGCGCTGCTTCGAGAACCGCCGGATGTAGTCCCGGAGAGACTCTCCCGGCAGTTGCCGGCAGCTTCGGAGGTCCCAGGAATTCCCGGGGCGCACGTACGTGCCCTGGAAGTTCCCGGCGAAAGCCTGGACCAGATCCTCCCAGATGGAAATCTGCCCCGGAGGCAGGTGCTCCAACCAGGCACGAGCGGTGTCGGAGAGAAACAGGGGGAGGTTACGGATGATGAGGTTGTCATCGTCCGTCCCACCCAGTTGACAGGCCAGGCGGTAGTCCGCAAGCCACAATTCCGGTCTCGTTTCCCCCGAGTACTTCGTGATAGTAGTCGGGGGTCAGAATCGGGGCGGAAACGGCGCCCGCCGAATGGCTCGGCTGAAGACCTGCGGGCCGGGTGGTTCGGGCGAGGGACTCCGATCCTCCCCGCTGTCGTAGCGTCCCCCACGCCTGGGGTGGTAGCCTCGGCGCACCCTTTCGTCGAGGCGTGCCCGACGGTCACGATGAGGGTGCTCGTCGCCGAGGTGGCCCGGGGCCGCAGGCGCGGTGTTGCGCGTGCGCCCGGTGAAGACCGAGGCTTCCCGCGTGAGTCGGGAAGTCGCGGCACGAGGTTCCGAGGGGTATCCCTGCCTGCGGGAGGCAGAGCTCTCGGCCCGCCGGGCCGCAGCGCCTTCCAGGAGATGCTTGAGTTCTCCCTGGATTCGCCGACCCTCGGTGGTTGATGACTCCGGCATCGCGCGGAGGAGCATCGCTGCGGCGGCCAGGTCCTGACCGGTTCCGCCGGATGCGGGTGGCGGTCTGTCCCTGGCATCGTTGGCGATGCGGTGCTGGAGACCTTGGGGCAGGTGACGTATTCCTCCGGCCGGGGGCTGGCTCGCCCATACCTGCCCGATGTTCTGGCGGATTGCCTCGAGCGCTCCTGCTCCGTCATCGAGCCCGGCCTGCGCCCCGCGGACTTGCTCGAGCTGTGGGTCGTGACCCCCCGCCGGAACGGGGACCACAGCTAGCTCCCGCGGGATGTCGGCGCGAGGCGTTGGCCTAGGGGGATCACCGTCCTCCGGCATGCCGAGACAGCCGCCTCCGGAGGGATCCCCTAGCTCGATGTGGAAACATTCGCGACTCGGGCCGCAGTCCTTGTCGCCAAGGCTGCGGCTGCCGTCGGAACAGTCGGAGAGGCAGTAGTCACATGCGGTCATGAAGTCCCGCATGGCACTAGGGTTGCCAGATCCGGAGAAATCCCAGCAGATGCTGGGGTCGTCATCTTCCTCGGACCCAGAGGGTCCGTAGGTCGAGACACCCGTCAATCGGTCCCAAGGTGACCGCACACGAAACCCCAGAGAGGTTGCACTCGCCTTAGTGTGAGCGCCCGCCAAAGCGAGGTCGCCAGGCGGGTTGAGGCCGAGTCGAAATGACGAAAGATGGGTAGCAGTCGGTACCTTTTTGTCGACGAGGAGCGATGGAGTCACGTCGGGGGCTGACCGCGCCGTCGTCTTGGGTACGAGGGCGACGTCCTGCAGGCCCTCCGTGAGCGTGCTGGCGTCGTCCATCTGCTCGGGGTCGACGTGTTGCGGGGGGTTGGCGCTCGCCTTCGCCTCGAACGCGAGGGCGACGCTTGGCGTGTCTTCCGTTGGGGCGCCGGGGATGTCGATTCGCTCGACAGCCGTCGGAGCGCGGCCTCCCGCTCGACCCTGGTTGCCCCGCCTCCTCCTCCTCCGATGGCGAGGGAGAGGAAGGGGCGAGCTCGAAAGTTGTCCTTCCCCCACGCGGGAAAGACGTCGTCGATTCCGCCGCCGGCGGGCGGGCTGTCCGCCACCATTGTCGCTGTCGCGCGGCGGTGGAAGGAGTATCATGTCGTAGCCGCTGTCGAGAGACATGAACTCGAGGCTCCCGAAACGGAGCACCGTCCCGGGTTGAAGAGGTCGCTGGAGACTGCCCATCTGGAGCTTGACGGGGATGTACTCGTCAACACGCAGTGTGCCCCTACCTGGCGCGCCAACTGTCGGCGTTCCGAGACCGGGGGGTCCCCGAGCCGACGAGTGAGAGTGCCGCGTGCCCCAGCCCAGATGGGTCGAGCGCGTGGGCGAGCGCGAAGGGGGGAACAGAGAGAGAGGTCGGTGGCCGGAGCCGGGTCGTGAGGGAGTCGGAGAATTCCCGCGGCCTTCGTGTTTGTCCCGCGCCCAGGTCGGGTGCGCTTGCAGTAGGGGGTTACAAGCGTCCGCGCGAGGTGAGGGGAGCGAGCGGCCCCGAGAGAGCGCCTGCCCCTGCCCTTCGTCCCCGCGAGGCCAACCTTCTCTAAGAAGGCCCTGGTCCCTCCTTTTATAGTCGTAAGGAGAGGATCCAGGTGTACAAGATGGGGGTGTAGCAAGGTGCTACGCGTCTAGCGAGGGAGAGCTAGCGCCCTAAGTACATGCCAAGGTGGCAGCCGGAGAGATCTTGGCACCCTGTTGGTGTGGCGTCGTGGCTGTTGGAGGAGTAACGGAGCCGGACGGGGGGACAGCTGTCGAAGTGGCTGGGCCCTTGCTGACGTTCTCCTGCTTTCGTAAGGGAGCTGAGAGCCGCCGTCGTCATGATCTAGCGGGGCGCCATCATTGCCTATCTGGCGTAGCTGGCCAGATGGGACGCCGGTCTTGTTCTCTGCGACCCAAGTCGGCTCAGGACAGGGTGATGATGACGCTCCCCGTTGACGTGGCGGTCTCGTGTCCTAGGTCGGGCGTCGTGGAGGCTCCTCCGAAGCCGAGGTCGAGTCCGTCCTGCAAGACAGAGGCAGAGTCCGAGCCCTGGGTCGGGCGAGGCGGAGATCGTTCGGCAGAGGCCGAGGCGGGGTCCGAGCCCTGGGTCGGGCGAGGCGGAGTTCGTCGTCTTCCGGGGCCTTAGCCCGAGTCCGAGCCCTGGGTCGGGCGGAGCGGAGTTCGCCGTCTTCCGGGGCCTTAGCCCGAGTCCGAGCCCTGGGTTGGGCGGAGCGGAGTTCGCCGTCTTCCGGGGCCTTAGCCCGAGTCCGAGCCCTGGGTCGGGCGGAGCGGAGTTCGCCGTCTTCCGGGGCCTTAGCCCGAGTCCGAGCCCTGGGTCGGGCGGAGTCTCCTATGGCACCTCTGGCGAAGCCTGGTCGCCCGTCGGTCTTACCTTTTGCGTTAAACGCCCCGGTGACTTGGTCGGTTGGCGCGGTGATTTAGTCAGGGTTTCTTCTTATCGAAGGCGGGGCCTCGGGCGAGCCGGAGATGCGTCTGCCGTGAAAGAGGAGGCCTCAGGCGAGACGGAGTCATCTTAGGGTCGGCTGCCCTCGCCCGAGGCTAGGCTCGGGCGTGGCGTGGTCAAGTCACTCGTATGGACTGATCCCTGACTTAATCAAACCCATCAGGCCTTTGCAGCTTTATGCTGATGGGGTTACCAGCTGAGAATTAGGCGTCTTGAGGGTACCCCTAATTATGATCCCCGACAAATAGTAAAATAGTGTGGCTATCTGACCACGACCTTAGTCTGCACGCCCGGTGCTGTCGGGCGCAGGTACGGTGTGTTGATTTTTTTTTTTTCACTGAACTACTGATAGAAAACTCGTTCAACGACCGGCATTTTTGAGATAATGTCAGCAGCTCACTGAAAGCGGTGATGTGTGAGAGGATGAGTTAATAGGGTTCCCAAAAACAAACGCCAAAAGAGAAGTGAAGAACACGACCACCTCCTATTATTAATTATTACTATGCATAATCAGTCTGAGAAGTATGCATACCAGTGCTATGTAATAATAACAGTATCAGTATCCATCTGTCCATAAGTATCTCACATGGCGCGGTTGATGAGGCCGTGCACGAGCACGAGGCCCATGATGACGGACCGGTCCACGCCGGGCTCCACTGCCAGGGTGGGCACGTCGGCGCCGAGCGCCACGCCCTCGGCCGTCGTCTTCCGCTTCACCTCGGCCACGGCGAGCCCCGTGGCGCCGTCCACGATCCTGGCTCCGCGCGCCGGCGCGATCCTCCCGTCGTCCATCCTGTAGCGCACGGCCGTCGTCGACGTCGAGTCGCCACCTAGGCCGAGGCCGCCTAGCTCGCAGTCGCAGGTGCAGCGCGACGGCCCGCGCCACGCCCACGCCCGGACCACCTTCAACCACGGCCGCTGCCGCTCCTGCTGCTGCTCCTGGTCGGCGCACCTGTATCCCTCCCACCTCCTCCCGAACCCGAGCTTCTTCAGGCGCGCGCGGCGCGGCCACATAAAAAAAAGAGAGAGAGAGAGAGAAGACCAAATTAAAGCTCGCTTGTCAGGTTTGCTACTCCTCTATGGTTCGGAGCTTTGTAATTATAATTAAGTTTGGTTGCCCACCTTCTTCTTGAGTATCTGTAGGACGACGTTGCCGGCGACGTCCATGAGGCAGACGTCGGCGGCGCGGCGGGCGCCGTAGTTGTCGACGCGGTAGACGATGCTGCCGGCGGAGTCGTAGACGGTGCAGCCGCTGCCGTTGAGAACCAGCGACTTCATCCAGATGGTGAACACCTCCGCCTGCTCGCTCCGCCGTGGCCGTGCCGCCGCTGGCTGATGATCAGGCGGTGGAGGAGCGACGGGTCTGGCTCCGGCGGCGCCGAGGGCGAGGCCGAGCCCCTGCGACGACGCGGAGTGCACCCTCACCATCGCCCTCCACAGCTTCAAGCTGCCCATGCACATTGCACTTGCACCTCAAATCCAAAATGTGATTGTCGTAGTAGCTAGCTAACCACTAGCAGCTGACCGCAACTATAGATGTATATATAGAGAGAGGACTGGAGGAGAGCTTTGCAATTTGCACATGTACACTCACGCTAGCTTGCGGACGACTGAATTGTTCGAATAGTTAAACAAGTGCACTTGTAGGAGATGACATACACGTACGTCGAGCAACTAAACAATCTCTTCTTTTCGGTGGATAGGGGATCGCTCTCGTCGTCGGCTGTTAAATATGTCTGGAACCGAAATACCGCATGTGGTTGGGGTTTCATGCTTATCAACTTGGCTTAAATAGTGGATGCTTTATTTTATATGCAGTTCTGCTTCTGCCTGCTCGATCCTGCGCATGCGATCTCATTGGTGAGCGAGGCCAAGAGAGAAAACGATCGTCGCTAATCCGTCTGGGAACGAACTGAAACCATGCATACATACATTACAACGACACACACGCACACACCGGCCGCCTTTAACAATTGAAACCAGCCTCCCCTCGCAGATCCACCGTCCCAAATCATCGTTTGCCATTTCCCCGAAGAATCAACGGAGAGCAAATAAAGGTTTTTTCCGTAACATTTTTGAGATCTTAAATTTATAATATACCATTCATAATAATCCATAAATAATGCATGGTTACAAATTGCTTGTACTACGTGTACCGCGTAAAGGCAAATTATTTCCTCATGATCTGTTGTATATTCTGTTCTACTCCTACTTGATATGTAAATATGAAAAAGAGGAGAATCTAACCAGCCGAATTCCTTAGAGCATCTCCAACAATGTCTCAAACTAGTGCCTTAAATTAAAATATAGGACTCTACATAGGAAAAACTACTCCAACAGTGCCTCATTTCATAAATTTTTATCAAAAAACTATAGGGCACTCTATCAAGTGACTCAAATATACTACATCGTAGTAGGCTGTGTTATAATCTAGATTTGAGGCTTTACTGTTGGAGCGGGATGTTTTGTTAGAGCATCTCCAACAATGCCTCAAACTAATGCCTTAAATTGAAATATAAGGCTCTACACAGGAAAAACCACTCCAACAGTGTCTCAATTTATAAAATTTTGTCAAAAAAGTATAGGACACCCTCTCAAATGCCTCAAATATATTACACCGTAGTGGGCTGCCCTATAATCTAGATTTGAGGCTTTACTGTTGGAGCGGGATGTTTTGTTGGTGCCCTAAATTCTATAAAATTTACTTATTTTTAAATTATAGGGCATTTTTATAAGTCACGTTGTTGGAGATGCTCTTAGTGCCCTAAATTCTATAAAATATACTTATTTTCAAATTATAGGGCATTTTTATAGGTCACGTTGTTGGAGATGCTCTTACGTTGCATATATATGCTCCTCTGTCCTATAACCTAATACTTACTCCGTCTGTTTGATTTTTTTATATAAAATTTGACCTGCTCGGCTTATTTATTTTTTTAAAAAATGAAAAATTGAAATATTATTTGATAGACGATATCACATTAAAAATTAATAACAATTATAATTTTTTAATAAATTGAGTCAGTTAAATTTAAGATAAAAAAGTCAAACGAATTATAAATTGAAATGGAGAGAGTATATTTTTTTAAAAAAAAAAATATGACAACTCAAAAGAGAATACTCAAATGAACGCATGCACTCTAAACCCTAAACCCGATTACGAATATACAACCTATTTTAACAAAATTTGCCAAATTTTAGCATGGACACCATATAAAACGATACTTTATATTTCAATGCAAAATTTCAGAAATTATAATGCACTATATTTCAAAATGGAGGGGGTACCGTACGTACATACTTCATGCTAATAATCCGTAGTGTTCCAAATTGATTCAAGAGCACACATATACATATACAACACATTAATAATATCCGGATCCCTGCTGGTATCATTGTTTAATTAGGTGCGCGCGGCAAAATTAAACTAGAGCATCATGGAGCTTCGCGATCGAGATGCTGACAAACCCAACACTCTAGCGTCAGTTGCCGAGTTTGTTACTCTTACGTACCCTAGCTAGCATACAAAAACCCTGATGAAACTATTGGCCCTGAGATGCTCAAGCTTGCCGGCCGGTATGTGTTACGATCGAGCTGCGAAGCTAGCTGTGTGCTCACGCCACATGTGTCTCTTACTAAACTCTTACTTTGATCAGATGTGGGGCAAGACAAAAGACAAAACTTGTGTTGTACACATGCTAACGAAACTTTTCAGGGACTCTTTTCCACTTTTTCACATTAAGTACGCGCAAAGTGAAGAAGGCATGCGATTAGTTAGACAGCAGGATAGCGACGATATATGTAAGCAAGCCGTACGGTAACCAATACACAACAATGGGGGCACTAATCCCGACTAGAAATGTTTATCCATGTCGTCGTCACCAAACATGGTACGATTCAAGAACCTAATCGTGAGCTTTTCGTACCACTCCTTGTAACCTTTCTCGTCATCGTACATATTCTTTTTCTTTTTTTTTATGCGAAGCTATAGTGGCTTTTTGTTTGTTCTTTTTTCTTTTCGTGCGAAGCTATTGCCCTTTTCAATCAAAATTGTCGAGGCCGAACTCGCGTCAGCGTATCTGTTTAGATGATATTTTATTGTGATATATCTAAATATAATGATAATATTTTTTACATAATGGAAAGAAATTCTGACTACATATATATCTACTATATAAAACACTAGCTTTCACGGTTACATGTATGGTTTTCATCGTCATCGTGCTGGATTTGAACTATAGTTGTTGACTTCAAACCTCACATTCACAGCCACCTAACCAACATAGCACACACATATCTGTCTGTTTTATACTATATACTCAACAATAAATAGAAACTGTAACAACATACGATCACTTTGCTAGTCAAAACAGAAACTAGGGCAAAATATTACAAAAGGATATTAGATGGCCGACAAAGTATACATCACATACATGACTCAGATCGAACTCAATCCTAGAAGCAAAAGACCAATTCGTAAATTGCAGGATAATGCATAGCCACATTATTCTCCATCTTGAGGCAAGCCTCTAGTACATTCTCCCAGTGCTCTTTGTATACAAATGTAATTAAATTATAATTAACAAGAGCAAGAATTTGATGTCTCTGCATGTAGTATGTGTTACCACCGTAGAAAGTGCACACAACGATGAGCCGCCAGTCTTATTTTCTAATACCCATATAAGTCGGCATCATCAAGGTAGTGTTTGGTTCACCATGGGTAATGGTATCGCAATGGAAATTAAAAAACGGTGGATTCCAAATCAATGAATGCCATTACATGATTTGCTTGGTTAAATTTTGTAACACTTTTTGATTCCAATACACTGTTTGTTTTGGAAACCAATGTAACGTAATGAAATTAAAAATGTGAGTTTTGTAACACTTTTTCATTCCAATACATGTTTTAATATAAGAAACCATTCAACATCATTCGTGGACATAAAAATTCAGTATTTACCATCATTCAACATCATTCCCTTCGTGAACATTAAACAACATTCAAAACTCATAAAAATTCAGTTTTTACCATATTGAAAGGTACCGACATTCAACAAACCACATTGAAAGCTACCCATAGATACAATACCATACTCAACACCATTCGTGAACATTCAACAACGTTCAACATCATAAAAATTCAGTTTTTATCATCATTCACTGTCATTCAACAACAACATATGAAGAACACTAAAGGTAAACAGATTGAGACCAACTAAACCAACAGCAACTTCCAAAGCTCCATCATTCAACATCTAGACCAGCACCTTCACTTTGACCTCTCTCTCTCTCTCTCCTTGCTGCTTCATCTGGAATAAATGAAATAATTAGCGAATTAAACCAAGATCAAAACTAGCCATGTACATTTCTACAAACAAAATTCTAGTTACCACATAGCATGTCGACAATGTATTCCCTCCTCAGTGGTTTTGGAAGTGCAAACAACATCCCCATTTGATCTGGCATCCTAACAAACACACCAGCTGCTTTGATAACTTCTGAGCCAGTAAATTCAAGTCTCCGGACCTCATTGATCGCCTTCTCTCTTAGCTTTTGTTGTGGATCCTCATCTCTTGCCTTCTCTTGATTGGATGCCTCATGATCCATAGCTTGCACCATTTTCCAATTGACATGGTGGCAACCTTGAGATCACCACTCACTTCATTGAACACATCAAGAAGCGGGTCACTTGATGAAGTCTTCTTTCCTTTCCACTCTTTCTTCCGCTTCTTGGAGCTAGATGATGTTGAGTCAACAGAACGCCTTGGTGTCTCTACGGATATCATATCCTCTCCGTCCTCTTCATCATTAGCATTTACACGAACTAACTCTTCTTCCAAGTTTTGAACGGCATCTGTCATGTCTTTCGCACCTTCACCTGTGGCCATGTCCTTGGAATATACCATTGAAAGTTCATCATAGTAAGGAAAGGACACTCCATACAACCCTTTTGCATTTGGATTATTCTGTAAAAAACAAAGACATATTATTTTGGGACAGATGAGTATCAAAAAGGAAATAAACATTCCCTCCATATCAGTGCTTGTATAGAAACATCATTTACACTTCTCTAGTTCTATGGCAAGAAAAGATGCCCAATATAAACATAAATGGGCAGACCCAGGGCCACAGGCTCCCCACATAAGTGGGGTTCGGGGAAATTATAAACAGAGGCAAGCCTTCCCTTGCAAATGAGAAGAGTACTTAAGCATTCAGAAACAAATTTGAATCAGAACCGGACGCTGACTACCTTGCACAATATGGGAACATGGGACCAAACTACCGCTTGTTATTGGCCAACATATTCCTGTATTTGTCAGCAGCCCTACCTAGAAAACGAAACGGCATGCAGAGAACTATTCAAGGTGCCTAAAAATAAAAACTGAGGTCTCATAGTGACAGCACAATTAAGAACTGATGCAAACAGCATTTGATGATCCCAGCGCAAAGAAACTGATACAATCAAATGCTGGTAGGCATCTAATAAATAAAACAGAATTAACTGATAGAAAACTAGAAAATATTATTTAGAAATATATACTCCCTTCATCCATAATAGTAAAGTTTCCACAAGGGTAAACAGAATTAACTGTGAAGCTATTCATGAAAGTACCTTGCAATGTGTCTCATATTGTTGTTTCTCACACTGAATCATCTTCTTGGTCAGATCCCATGTGAACCCACTCTTGTTCAACATCTGCTCCAAAGCAAAATACTTTGTCTTGAAGTATCTTAACCTTGACTCGATATGAGGAGTTGTAGAAATTTTTGAATCAGGTAGCTTTTCAGCGAGGCGAGCTTCAAGTACTGAAGTGTAACCATTCTTGAAACTCCCATCACTCCTCCACCTCGGATCCAAAGAAACATCAACCAATGCTTTGATCAGTTCATCATCTTCAATAGGAATCCACTTCCTTTTGTTTTTCCCCCTACCACGAACAGCAATAGAGCCCTCCAAAATGTCCATTCTGCATATAAATGATGACAAGTCATAAACACATATATAGTAAAAAATAGTAATAGAGCCATGAAAAGTACTTAAGCATCAAAAGTACCATGAAATAATCAATGAGAAGCCCTATAAGCATTATACATCCCCTGCGCAAGAGTGTCACGAAAAGTACTCCACGTATTTGTTGTGGAGATACCCATAATGAATTCTGGTTCACCAACTTCTCCCTCAGGCATTTCAGAATCTACCACCGATTGTTCCTCACTTTCCATAGGGTCTCTAGACATTTTTTGCAAAATTAGATTGTGCAAAAGGGCACATGCCATTATTATACGACATTGAGTCTTTATAGGAAAATATGAAGGGGATCTAAGAATCGCCCATCGCCCTTTAAGCTTTCCAAAAGCCCTCTCTATAATATTTCTTGCTCGAGCATGACACATATTGAAATACTCCTTAGCACTATGTGGTGGATTCTGCGCTGTCCAACCACCCAAATGGTATCGTTGACCTCGATAAGGTGCTAGAAATCCATTGGAGTTTGTATAACCCGTATCAACAAGATAATAACAACCTATAAGGATATTTTCAAGTTAATATACACACTTAAAACACTATACCACCAAACCAAATGGAAGTTATTGAAATAAAACTCGCCTTGAGGGACACGCAATCCATTTGGCCTTGAGATAGCATCACGCAGCACACGACCGTCATGCGCTGAACCCTCCCAACCAGGTAGCATATAGATGAATTGCATATCGGGTGCACAAACACCTAATACATTTGTCACAATGTCTGCTTTCCTTGACCTATATCTTCCTTTTAGATGTGTTGGCATAGTTACCTTGATAGCGGTTCCGTCTAATGCCCCCAAACAATTCTATAGACATTTCATAAAAGAAATATCACTTCAATGTGTCTATTTAAAGTTGAAGAAAAACTAAAGAACCTTATAGGTCTTATGTATTTACCTTAAAGTTTTTCCAAGTATTATCAGTGCTATTCTCTGGAATTGGCTCAGGGGTCTTAAGAAGCAAATGTTGCAACTTTAGAACAGCTAGAAGGCATAAGTTGAACTGCCTACTAACCGTCTCACCGCTTCGAAAGAAAAACCTTCCAATTGTTCGGTTCTTCAAATGATGAGCCAACGTATACAAAAAATGAGCCACTATCTCCTCTAGGGTCATATTGTGTGTGGCCTTTAGCCCACCAACATCTCTAAGCATCTCACACAAAATAAAGAAAGTTCTTCTATCCATACGAAGCTCACTAATACATTTTCTATCACTCTCATGAATGAGTTCATTTAAATTCTCCATCCTACGCTCTCTATTTCTTAACCTTCTTTCTATTCTCAGACATTTTCTTCTATATGCTAATCCCATGAGCAACCAAACATAATAGTACGTGACAAGGAGAGAACTCAAGATACCCCTAAATGCCATATTCCTTCGTCGAGTTCTTGAGGATAAATCTGGAGGTCAACAAATGAGTTTCATATAAATCTGGATATCATTGTGCACATCAAATAAATTAAACAGAGCATAGAGGACTCAGAAGAAAATGACCACGGTAGTACCACCAGCATAGAGGACTCGGATGTTTATCAGAAACTCAACTGCATGAATCACTGAAGGAATATACAGACCGGTTTATGACACAGCTCTTTCATGTAAACAATCTACGACCGGCACAACAAACTATGCTATACAAAGCAGGACTGGCAAATCTCTTGTGCCTTGAATTAAAACTACACCAACCACCAGACTTGGTGTCAAGGGTCCAAACGATAAGCTTGACACCATGGTTACTGCCTTAGGAGACACACAGACTCAGGTTTCGCTACATGTTGCAATAAGAATCAGTACTAGCCAAACTATAAACTAGAAATCTGTGTGAATGGGCACTCCCTGTTGGCATTATTGAACTGGATCTACACACAATTACATCAACGCAAATACCTCAAGAGATCTACTGCTCCAGACAATACTAGCACCAGGGTACTAAATGGGAATCAAATATCCACCAGCTCGGGCTCCACCGGCTGGGTTCTTGCGCGGAGCACGGTGATCAGCCGCGTGCCTGTCCTGGCGAGGCAGCCAAAGGAAGGAGGCAGCGGGCGGGATAGCGGAGGAGGCGGAGTACCGCGACTACCTCCGACTGGGCCACCGATGGCGGGACGGCTTCCTAACGGCGACTACCGCGACTACCTTCGACTACCGCGACTACAGGGCCGACTACCGCGTTGCTGCCGAGGGGAAGAGATCTGGAGACCACGTCGGCGCTAGATACTCGAGAACTGAAGAGAGGAAGAGGCGTTGGGGGATTACCTCGATGGCTAGATACTCAGAACGGCGGATCTGGAGACGACGTCGGCGCTAGCAGATCTCGTTGTCGGCGCTGGCAGGCATCGTCGGCGCTGGCAGGCGTCGTCGGGAACGTGTGGAGGAGGAGGGAGGCGTCGAGGAGGGAGGAGCTGTTGGGCTCACTGGCAGCGCGGCGGGTGGCGGCGTCCACGATGCCGCATCGGTGAGGACTGAGGAGGGTGGATCGGGATGACTCGGCGTTGATTCCGGCTGGTGTGGGAGGGATTGAGGTTTCTATATGGAGGTATCCGATTCCAGTGAATGTGATTCCAATGGAACTCATAACAAACGCATGTAACAGTATCAGATACCCGAAGGAATCCGATATCGTTACATGTCGCCGAACCAAACACGTCGCAAGTTCTTAGCAATGAATTTGATATGAATGTATAAACAATAAGAAAAAAGGCATTTCAAAAGATATTATATTCATTTCACAATTCCAAATAGAAACAATTTGCTACAACGAAATCCCCATTCATAATAGCTAAAACGTCTATTAGCTTTCTTTTTGTTGATGTTTCATACTTGAAGTTACCTTTTAAACAATGCATAAAATGGAGGTGCTTCATATGTAATATCAAAACATTTAAAATGAGGTCTATAATTTGATATTTGAACCAAAATATTTCAATCAAAACTAGAAACAAAAATATTTTCTTGCAGGTCCAACTCTGACGTGTATTCTCTCCCAACACCGAACGTTAGGAAGTGTTTGTATGGCTATGCTCCACTTTAGAGCATCTTCACTCCAAAACTTTGGACCGAGTAGCTCTGCTCTAGATTTAATGGTTTTCTCGTAACCGGTGGCGGGTAAATAACTCTAAACTCCACGTCTGGGTTGCTTTTTTTAGAGTTTTAGGATCAGCAAAAGAGGTACTCCAAAAATCCGTACTGCAGATCCGAAAACTCAACATAGTTTGTAACTCTGAAGTTATGGTGTTTGGCAGACTCTTATCAGCTCTTCCTTAGAGTTATGCTCTGGAGCCAAGCCAAACACGTCCTCATTTAGAGCCAACACAAAGAAGTTTTGCACGACCACTAACACTACTACACAGATCTTTTTTCAGATGACCGATTTTCTTACATATAGTTTACTAAAGAAAGCGCCCCCTGATAGGATGTGAGTCACTTAACTCACAAATTGTTCCTAAAAATATACTTTCACAACCAGATCAATTATGAAAACTACCTCTACAAATGTATATATTTTTAGGAGGTAGTTATGTTAAAAAATTACTCCCGAAATATCATTTGGCTATCTCCAACAGCCTCTCTATCTCACTCCATATTTCAAACTACACTCTATAAACATTATATTCTACAATGCAAAACAATATTTTTGCACAGCTAAATATACGCTCTACTGAGCATGACCTTTAGAGAACCAGAATTTTAATGTTTCTAGGAGTCGTTCTCTTACTAGAACATCCTTAAAGGATAATTTATAGGTCTAGTCCTCTTAGTGACCCGCCCCTAAAAATACTTCCTATAAAGGGTGCTTCCTTACAACAACTCCACGTATCGCTACATTAGAGCTCACTTAGAAGGAAAATTGTAATACCCAATTTGTAATTTGTTAGACCTAGTATAAATAGAGAAAACAAGTTCACTTTATCTATGTGGGAGTTTGAACTTTTTGTGCTGTCCCATGTGAACACCATATTTTAAAATAGATAATTGTAGAATATATGCCACCCAAATCAATGCATCATGCTCGGATTTTATTTGGTGTGCATTTTGTGACAATATAAAAACAATGTGACAAGAAATACATTAAAGTCCAAAGTGGAATTTAACATCTAAAAGAAATTCTAGAAGTGAAACCAAAAAGAGAAAAGATATAAAAAATAATATAAATAATAATATATCTTCAAAGTAGTACTGTTTATGGCGCAATATCATTAAAGAATATTTGGCCCTTGGAATTTGAAGCTCAAAACAGGGATTTAAATTTGGTTTGAACACTTGATGCTGAAAATAGGAAGAGAGAAAACAGAAAAGAAATAATAAAAAGAAAGAAAAAGAGAAATTGGCGCTTGGGCCAAAATCACCCCATCGGCCCACTTCATTTCCTCTTCCGCGCGGCCCACGCTGGGGATTGGGTGCCGACAGGTGGGTCCCTCGGATCGGCCTCTCGCGCACGCCGGCTTCTCCGTTTCCGTTCACTGCTTGATGGGGCCCGCTTGCCAGGCTCGCTACGCGGCTTCACCCACAGACGCGACTTCGGGAACGCGTTGGCTCACTGACCCGTGGGGCCGGGATGTCGGGTTCCGTCTTCCTCGCGCGTCGGGCGCAACAGCTTGCCCGGGCTCGGCGGAACTCGCCCATCAAAACCGGTTCGCGTTGACCACGGGGGGGATAAAAGCTTGGGTCGCGACCGTCCTTCGCCGAAGCCTGCTCCTAAGCCCTCCACGTCGCTAACCCCTAAACCACCACTGCTCCGCACTGCATTGCGCCGCCGCCTGGGTAGGACACCGTCCGCCGCGCGCCCGGGGGTGCTCGCCGTCGACTTATCCTCGATTTAGTGCGCGGGATTCATCTCCGTGAGCCCTTGAAGCCGGTGCGGGGTTGCCCAAACTTGTCTTCGTTCCTAGAGCGTCGAATCGCTCGCCGGAGTCCAGCCGGGACCGGGGATCACGCCGTCGCGTCGTCGGGGCTCGTCCTCGCGACTACAGGCTGGTATGACCACTCTGGCGTGTTCGCCTTCCCCTCCCCTTTCTCTCGATGCAAGTATCGCTCTGTTTAGGGTGGTAAGCTGTCGATTCGTCCGACTCCGGCGATGGGCCACCGTGTCCCTGGGCGGCGCCGCCGTCTCGTTGTCCTGTCGGTGGGGATGACGTTTTAGCCGTCGATCGGATAGGGAACGGTTAGGATAGGTCGAGGGAGGAGGATACACTTGCGCCGTCGGATGAGAGTTGGACGGGGATGATTAGAATTGAGCGTCCCCTTCGCTGAAGCCATCTGGGCCGTTCGACTGGTCTCGGACGGATGCGATCAGGGCGCGCTTATTTTAAACCAGGGCCGTGAAATCTAGATCCGACGGCTAGGGATGAGCGCGGGGGGTAACTCACCTGGATCTAATCCGTGCCCCTGATTTCAGATCGGGCGGTCAGAAACGCTCGATACCTCTTCGGGTGGCAACATTTTAAAAGAGCCCCTGGACTATTTAGGATTTAACCCGCCATCCTGAGTCACTATTCCCTGTGTCTCTGGAATCTTACGCCATAGCCCCCTGCGCTTCTGTTTAATTGAGGCCCAGTCCAGTGATTGATTGAATTGAATAAATAAAATAGGAAATAGATTTTTAGTATGAAAATAATTGCTAGAACTTAGTTAATTCATAGAAAATTCATTTTAGCTCCAAATTGAACCATTCCACTTTCTAAAATTTTGTAATTTTATTATCTACCACCTAGAGCCTCTGTTTTGTCATGAAAACAATTAGAAATTTAATCTCTCACTTAATCCATTTTAAACACATAAAACCTTTTGAAAATTCATAACTTAAAATCCACAACTCCAAAATTAATAATTCTTTTTCCTGTGATCTTATTTTAATATGTAGATTATTCATATGTATTTTGCATATATGTTTGGTGTAATGTTAATTTTGCCTATACCCTGTATGTTTGTATTGCTACGACTAGCAGTGAGGTTACGAGTCACCTGAAGATCATCCTGGTACCTGGAATCTCAAGTCCCAGGCAAGTTGTGCCCTTGATCACTTCTTTTTACCCAGCCATGTTCTGATTAATCATAATGATCTGCATAGGTTAATTTTGATGGGATCCAATAGGTTACCCTAGTTTGTCTATCTTTATACCTTGTTTACCACTGAACTTTTGGGTAGTACTTGCTAGTGCTATATGTGGTTTTGGGTATGGAGATACACTATTCATGATTACACTTTTGTTATCAGTTGTTATTTATTGTTCATGTTAAGATCATTATGTTAATTGGAACATGGAGAACCACCCGGGAAAACAGTGCTACCACAAGGGTGGTATGGGACGCCCTTGGCTGATTAATTAGGAAAGCTAGTGGAAGACTACCTTACCCGAAAGGGGCAAGGGCAGTAGGGGAGAGGTCAGTGTAGGGAGGCCCTCGGGAGGATTTTGCTGCGATGGCGGTCCTGCAAGGGATTCCTGCACTGGATCTTCCTATAAACTGTAGCGGGTTTTCGGAAGCTAGTGGAACTTTGTAAAGGCCTCGTAGTGTTACCCTGCCTCGCTTCCTTGGTAGAGGTGTATGGGATTCATGACCCCTTGGCAGATGGGTAACACGGCTTGTGGGTAAAGATGCGCAACCTCTGCAGAGTGTAAAACTGGTATACTAGCCGTGCTCACGGTCAAGAGCAGCTCGGACACTCACATGATTAAATGATGGAACTAAATTCAATTTGTCATATGCATTGCATCGCAGGTGAAGTTGTTACTTTTGTTCTACTATTTAACTGGGTTGGTATTTACTTATACTTAGTAACTGCTAATAAAATTTTGACCAACTTTAAAAGCAATGCTCAGCTCTAACCATCTTCTTTGGTAAGCCTTACACTTCACGTGAGCTCCCACCTTTGGCGAGTTCATGCACATTATTCCCCACAACTTGTTGAGCGATGAACGTATGTGAGCTCACTCTTGCTGTCTCACATACACCACAGGTCAAGATCAGGTACCGCAGGATGATGCTCATGGAGGATGCTGTGATGAGTTCGTGAGAGGTCTAGGCCGTCGTCTCCCAGTCAACTATGGGTTGCTGGACCGTTGTCTCCTTATAATGTAATTATTTATTTTGTATAGAACTCCTGTTATATATAAAGTTGTGACATTCGATCCTGTGCCACTATACATCATATGTATGAGACTTGGTCCCAGCATACCTGGTGTTTATGTTAACCCCGGGTTTTGGACCCCTAAAATCCGGGTGTTACAGAAGTGGTATCAGAGGAATGTTGACTGTAGGACGAAACCTAGATAGAACTGGACAACCATAGTCTAATTATCTTTGCTACTCTGATTCTTTCTAAACTTTTCTTAAACTTTTCTCATCTATTTCCGCTTTACTCTGATTATTCTTACCTTTTATTTCTAAAGACAAATGTGGATTTCACACTTTGAAATCCTGTGCCTAAAGTGACTTTAGGAATAGGAGACCTAATCCTAGGAACAAAAACAAAACTATTTTTATAAGTGTCTATGTATTTGAATGTTTGTTCTTATGATATTTGTATGATTTGGATTTTTGATTGAGTGTGATGGATTGTGGAGTAATGTCCACAATTGCATCTGCATATACACATAGGTATAAAAATATATTTATAATAACTAGACAACCTAGATTATCTCCATTGGAACATACCTAGCTTAAGAGATTTATCTTATCCTAAAAGCTCTCATTCCAACCAATCCATCTTAGCTTACAAGATACTCTCTTGCCTTAATGAGTTCATCTTATCTTGAAAAGATTTTATCCTTATCCTAATAGATCTAACTGGCCTCAGAAGATTCTATCTTATCATAACATATCTAATTAATCTTAAAACATCCTAACATATCTTAATAATACATATTCTACCCTGTTGGACCTATCTAACCTAAACTAGTCTAATCTAGTCATATCCAATTTAATCTAGATCTTATCTTACCTAATGTGACCTGATCTAGTGTGGTCTAATGTTATCTAACTTAATGTGGTCCACTTAAACAGATTAATGACACTAGTAGAAGAGATTAGACCCCACTAGCCATGTATTAACTTATCTTAGCACATTGGATCAATTCAACCATGAGCTAACCCAACCCATAGAACCATGATGAATGGTATAACCTTTCTATTCCCACCTAATAACAAACAAACTTTGACCTACATCATGTAGTCTATCTCATCCATACCTATATTAACCATATTCCCCAGTCCAATAACATACACTAACTTCTAATCAATGAGACAAGACCGAAGAAGATGATCAACTTCATCAAGGGAGGATGAGCACCAACTCAAGTCTTCAAGGATCAAGCGGGGTCACCAGATGAGTCAAAAGCCACCATCTAGGATGGAATCTTTTCTTACCCTACACTTTTTAACCAAAATATATATACTCTAAAGACATCTTCTATCCTACATAATAAAGTGGACATACCTATATATACCCATGCTCTCCTATCACTTACTAATAATAAAAAGAGAGACTCTTGATTTTGAACTAATTAGAAACTAAAAGCTAAATTTCAAATCACTCTTCCTATATCCTCTTTCTTACAAATCTCGAGGGCGAGATTATTTTTAAGGGGGGTAGGATTTGTAATACCCAATTTGTAATTTGTTAGACCTAGTATAAATAGAGAAAACAAGTTCACTTTATCTATGTGGGAGTTTGAACTTTTTGTGCTGTCGCATGTGAACACCATATTTTAAAATAGATAATTGTAGAATATATGCCACCCAAATCAATGCATCATGCTCGGATTTTATTTGGTGTGCATTTTGTGACAATATAAAAACAATGTGACAAGAAATACATTAAAGTCCAAAGTGGAATTTAACATCTAAAAGAAATTCTAGAAGTGAAACCAAAAAGAGAAAAAATATAAAAAAATAATATAAATAATAATATATCTTCAAAGTAGTACTGTTTATGGCGCAATATCATTAAAGAATATTTGGCCCTTGGAATTTGAAGCTCAAAACAGGGATTTAAATTTGGTTTGAACACTTGATGCTGAAAATAGGAAGAGAGAAAACAGAAAAGAAATAATAAAAAGAAAGAAAAAGAGAAATTGGCGCTTGGGCCAAAATCACCCCATCGGCCCACTTCATTTCCTCTTCCGCGCGGCCCACGCTGGGGATTGGGTGCCGACAGGTGGGTCCCTCGGATCGGCCTCTCGCGCACGCCGGCTTCTCCGTTTCCGTTCACTGCTTGATGGGGCCCGCTTGCCAGGCTCGCTACGCGGCTTCACCCACAGACGCGACTTCGGGAACGCGTTGGCTCACTGACCCGTGGGGCCGGGATGTCGGGTTCCGTCTTCCTCGCGCGTCGGGCGCAACAGCTTGCCCGGGCTCGGCGGAACTCGCCCATCAAAACCGGTTCGCGTTGACCACGGGGGGGATAAAAGCTTGGGTCGCGACCGTCCTTCGCCGAAGCCTGCTCCTAAGCCCTCCACGTCGCTAACCCCTAAACCACCACTGCTCCGCACTGCATTGCGCCGCCGCCTGGGTAGGACACCGTCCGCCGCGCGCCCGGGGGTGCTCGCCGTCGACTTATCCTCGATTTAGTGCGCGGGATTCATCTCCGTGAGCCCTTGAAGCCGGTGCGGGGTTGCCCAAACTTGTCTTCGTTCCTGGAGCGTCGAATCGCTCGCCGGAGTCCAGCCGGGACCGGGGATCACGCCGTCGCGTCGTCGGGGCTCGTCCTCGCGACTACAGGCTGGTATGACCACTCTGGCGTGTTCGCCTTCCCCTCCCCTTTCTCTCGATGCAAGTATCGCTCTGTTTAGGGTGGTAAGCTGTCGATTCGTCCGACTCCGGCGATGGGCCACCGTGTCCCTGGGCGGCGCCGCCGTCTCGTTGTCCTGTCGGTGGGGATGACGTTTTAGCCGTCGATCGGATAGGGAACGGTTAGGATAGGTCGAGGGAGGAGGATACACTTGCGCCGTCGGATGAGAGTTGGACGGGGATGATTAGAATTGAGCGTCCCCTTCGCTGAAGCCATCTGGGCCGTTCGACTGGTCTCGGACGGATGCGATCAGGGCGCGCTTATTTTAAACCAGGGCCGTGAAATCTAGATCCGACGGCTAGGGATGAGCGCGGGGGGTAACTCACCTGGATCTAATCCGTGCCCCTGATTTCAGATCGGGCGGTCAGAAACGCTCGATACCTCTTCGGGTGGCAACATTTTAAAAGAGCCCCTGGACTATTTAGGATTTAACCCGCCATCCTGAGTCACTATTCCCTGTGTCTCTGGAATCTTACGCCATAGCCCCCTGCGCTTCTGTTTAATTGAGGCCCAGTCCAGTGATTGATTGAATTGAATAAATAAAATAGGAAATAGATTTTTAGTATGAAAATAATTGCTAGAACTTAGTTAATTCATAGAAAATTCATTTTAGCTCCAAATTGAACCATTCCACTTTCTAAAATTTTGTAATTTTATTATCTACCACCTAGAGCCTCTGTTTTGTCATGAAAACAATTAGAAATTTAATCTCTCACTTAATCCATTTTAAACACATAAAACCTTTTGAAAATTCATAACTTAAAATCCACAACTCCAAAATTAATAATTCTTTTTCCTGTGATCTTATTTTAATATGTAGATTATTAATATGTATTTTGCATATATGTTTGGTGTAATGTTAATTTTGCCTATACCCTGTATGTTTGTATTGCTACGACTAGCAGTGAGGTTACGAGTCACCTGAAGATCATCCTGGTACCTGGAATCTCAAGTCCCAGGCAAGTTGTGCCCTTGATCACTTCTTTTTACCCAGCCATGTTCTGATTAATCATAATGATCTGCATAGGTTAATTTTGATGGGATCCAATAGGTTACCCTAGTTTGTCTATCTTTATACCTTGTTTACCACTGAACTTTTGGGTAGTACTTGCTAGTGCTATATGTGGTTTTGGGTATGGAGATACACTATTCATGATTACACTTTTGTTATCAGTTGTTATTTATTGTTCATGTTAAGATCATTATGTTAATTGGAACATGGAGAACCACCCGGGAAAACAGTGCTACCACAAGGGTGGTATGGGACGCCCTTGGCTGATTAATTAGGAAAGCTAGTGGAAGACTACCTTACCCGAAAGGGGCAAGGGCAGTAGGGGAGAGGTCAGTGTAGGGAGGCCCTCGGGAGGATTTTGCTGCGATGGCGGTCCTGCAAGGGATTCCTGCACTGGATCTTCCTATAAACTGTAGCGGGTTTTCGGAAGCTAGTGGAACTTTGTAAAGGCCTCGTAGTGTTACCCTGCCTCGCTTCCTTGGTAGAGGTGTATGGGATTCATGACCCCTTGGCAGATGGGTAACACGGCTTGTGGGTAAAGATGCGCAACCTCTGCAGAGTGTAAAACTGGTATACTAGCCGTGCTCACGGTCAAGAGCAGCTCGGACACTCACATGATTAAATGATGGAACTAAATTCAATTTGTCATATGCATTGCATCGCAGGTGAAGTTGTTACTTTTGTTCTACTATTTAACTGGGTTGGTATTTACTTATACTTAGTAACTGCTAATAAAATTTTGACCAACTTTAAAAG
Organism: Zea luxurians; assembly: GCA_029449295.1. NCBI lineage: Eukaryota > Viridiplantae > Streptophyta > Magnoliopsida > Poales > Poaceae > Zea > Zea luxurians. Next base: position 1,909,330 of record JAOPSE010000139.1, on the reverse strand, counting down.
CAATGCTCAGCTCTAACCATCTTCTTTGGTAAGCCTTACACTTCACGTGAGCTCCCACCTTTGGCGAGTTCATGCACATTATTCCCCACAACTTGTTGAGCGATGAACGTATGTGAGCTCACTCTTGCTGTCTCACATACACCACAGGTCAAGATCAGGTACCGCAGGATGATGCTCATGGAGGATGCTGTGATGAGTTCGTGAGAGGTCTAGGCCGTCGTCTCCCAGTCAACTATGGGTTGCTGGACCGTTGTCTCCTTATAATGTAATTATTTATTTTGTATAGAACTCCTGTTATATATAAAGTTGTGACATTCGATCCTGTGCCACTATACATCATATGTATGAGACTTGGTCCCAGCATACCTGGTGTTTATGTTAACCCCGGGTTTTGGACCCCTAAAATCCGGGTGTTACAAAAATATTGCAAAAATAGAGGGGGTGATTATATGTCATGACCCAATTATGCATCTCGAGTATCATGTGCGTTATGAGCAACATCTGCACGTAAAAAAAACATACTCCCTATGTCCTATATTAAAATTTGTTTTAGATTTTTAATAGATTTAGGCAATAATTGATGTATGTGTTTTGTATATATGTCTAGATTTATTATCATCTATTTAATAAATATATACACAAATACTAATTTAGAATAGAGGGGGTATCCGTGAAACTTGCATATCAAAAAGTGTATTTTACGGGTTCTATTGTTGATCCATGGAAAATCCATCACCTATTGTACGACAATCCGTGAAGGCCAAAACAGACATAACAAGTCTGCACAATCTACATAACGCACGATATTGGTGGACAATGTGGCAACTACGACGGACATTCCATCAAACCATGGGCATACAGGAAATGGTGAGTGTAATAAAAAATATTGATGGTCATTTGATTAATAGATTTTGATGTTTGATGATTATTTTATTTCTAATTATTTAGACTAATGATATTTGCTAATGTTTATGGTACGGTTACAGTTCAAAGGATGCAACATGGACTTAGACGAAGGTAATATGCATGGTGACCGAGAAGATCAACAAATCAGAGCAAGACATTGGAAGACTTATTAAACACTTATAAATATCATAAAAAGTTCGAGATATATGATGAAAGAAGCCGAACGAAGAAACAAAGAAACCAGACTGCTTAGAAACACTGAATGTGCCCAGTGATGTATTAGATAACGCATTAGAAAGGAGTAGCACGTTCCGGGTGACGCACCACAACACCAGATAAAGCACTGGATAGGAGTAGTGCTAGACTAAATAAAGGGCTAAAGAATTAGAGTATACTCGGGATGCAAGTGTACAACTGACGTAGCACTAGACGAGGCACCAGATACGACACTCAAAGAGATCTATAGCGTGCTTGGGAAATTTCATAAGGTACCGAATATGTCTAATGATGCAATGGATACTCCACCGGACAAGGTACTTAAAGAGGTTGTAAAGCAACCCAAGCAGGGTTACAATCCATCAGCGTCTACGATGCCACACCAAACATCGCACAAGATACCCCGAGCTCAACAACCAGTTCCAACAACTTTGCTTCAGTGATTAGACACGCACTAGAGTGTCCAGTGAGTGTGTAGAATTTTAGTTTTGCTTCCAACGTCTTGTTTGGATACGGGAGGTTATAAATACACCCCAACCGACCATTTGAAATATGTGGGAGCTAAGAAACATCATTAGAGAGTTGAGACTCCATTATTATAGCTCTAGACACACAAGCACTCAAAGATCACTCGATGATTAGCTTAGTTATTTAGACCATTGTATTTGAAAGGGAAATGGATTCAAACCCTTTTATATTGATTTTGGTGCTTGATGACCGTCACAATCATATGGACTAACTAGTTTACCATGTTTTTTAATCATATGTTCATAAGGTCAACTTTAGAGTTTCTAAGTCAGAAACATCTCAAACCCAACCAAATAAGGGTAAAACTTGGAATAGATGAACTAGCAATAGTTCTATACTTTGGATAAGTTCTAAATATCCCTATGAACATATTTGATACATCTAAAGTGGTTGTATAGCCTAGTTTCAACAGTTCACTCTTTTGGAGCTAGTTTGAGCCGAAACATGAATATGAGTTAGCAAAATCAAAATATCCAAGTTTCCTAACTTAGACTAGTTGGATTGCCATTAGATATGTTTGTCTATGGCTTAGGAACACCTTCAAGACTAGTGAAATTCATTTAAAGAAGAATTGGACAAGTTTGCAAAATCTGGGCTGCTGACTTGCCACACCGGACCATATACGCAGAGAGGCCGAAGCTCAGAGTTTACCAGCTGGCGCGCCGGACCAGTCTGGTGGCACACTGGACCGTCTATGTCGTGAGGATGTAAAATGGACATTTGAGCAGTGAAGGACCGGACCAGTCCGATGTGCAGCGGACCAATCAGGATGCAATAACCATTTCAAGTCTCAACGGTCATCTGTTGATGTGGCGCTGACGTGGAGAGTCCGGTGGCCCACAGGACAAGTTACTGTTCATCCTGCCATACACAATGGTAACCTGCCGAGTCAGTTGTCAAAGGGTCGGGTGGTGCACCGGACTAGCACTGTAGGGGTCAGATGCACAACCCGACTGTCGAGGACCATAAATAGGGGTACCCTCAAGACGCCTAATTCTCAGCTGGTAACCCCCATCAGCATAAAGCTGCAGAGGCCTGATGGGTTTGATTAAGTCAGGGATCAGTCCATACGAGCGACTCGATCACGCCACGCCCGAGCCTAGCCTCGGGCAAGGGCGGCCGACCCTAAGATGACTCCGTCTCGCCTGAGGCCTCCTCTTTCACGGCAGACGCATCTCCGGCTCGCCCGAGGCCATGCCTTCGATAAGAAGTAACCCTGACTAAATCACCGCGCCGACCGACCAAGTCACTGGGGCCTTTAACGCAAAAAGTAAGACTGACGGGCAGCCAGGCTTGGCCAAAAGCGCCAGAGGAAACTCCGCTCCGCCCGACCCAGGGCTCGGACTCGGGCCAAGGCCCCGGAAGACGGCGAACTCCGCTCCGCCCGACCCAGGGCTCAGACTCGGGCTAAGGCCCCGGAAGACGGCGAACTCCGCTCCGCCCGACCCAGGGCTCGGACTCGGGCTAAGGCCCCGGAAGACGACGAACTCCGCCTCGCCCGACCCAGGGCTCGGACTCCGCCCTGGCCTCTACCGAACGGCCTCCGCCTCGCCCGACCCAGGAGCTCAGGTTCGGCCTCGGCCATGCAGGACGGACTCGACCTCGACTTCGGAGGAGCCTCCACGTCGCCCGACCTAGGACACAAGACCGCCACGTCAACAGGAAGCGTCACCATCACCCTGCCCTGAGCCGACTTGGGTCGCAGAGAACAAGACCGGCGTCCCATCTGGCTAGCTCCGCCAGATAGGCAATGATGGCGCCCCGCTGGACCATGACGACGGCGGCTCCCAGCTCTCTTACGAAAGCAGGAGGACGTCAGCAAGAGCACAGCTGTTCCAACAGCTGTCCCTCCATCAAGCTCCACTGCTTCTCCGACAGCCACGACGCCACACTAACAGGGTGCCAAGATCTCTCCGGCTGCCACCTTGGCATGTACTCAGGGCACTAGCTCTCCCTCGCTAGACACGTAGCACCTTGCTACACCCCCATTTTGTACACCTGGATCCTCTCCTTACGCTTATAAAAGGAAGGACCAGGGCCTTCTTAGAGAAGGTTGGCCTCGCGGGGACGAAGGGCAGGGGCAGGCGCTCTCTTGGGGCCGCTCGCTCCCTTCACCCGCGCGGACGCTTGTAACCCCCTACTGCAAGCGCACCCGACCTGGGCGCGGGACGAACACGAAAGGCCGCGGGAATCTCCGTCTCCCTCGTCACGACCCGGCTCCGGCCACCGACCTCTCGCTCTCTTTCCCCCCTTCGCGCTCGCCCACGCGCTCGACCCATCTGGGCTGGGGCACGCGGCACTCTCACTCGTCGGCTCGGGGACCCCCCGGTCTCGAAACGCCGACAGTTGGCGCGCCAGGTAGGGGCCCGCTGCGTGTTGACGAGCAGTTTCCCGTCAAGCTCCAGATGGGCAGTCTCCAACGACCTCTCCAACCCGGGACGGTGCTCCGTTTCGGGAGCCTCGAGTTCATGTCTCTCGACAGCGGCTACGACATGGTACTCCTTCCACCGCCGTGCGGCAGCGACAATGGCGGTCGACAGCCCGCCCGCCGGCGGCGGAACCGACGACGTCTTTCCCGCATAGGGGAAGGACAACTTTCGAGCTCGCCCCATCCTCTCCCTCGCCATCGGAGGAGGAGGCGGGGCAACCAGGGCCGAGCGGGAGGCAGCGCTCCGACGGCTGTCGAGCAAATCGACATCCCCAGTGCCCCAGCGGAGGACACGCTAGGCGTCACCCTCGCGTTCGAGGCGAAGGCGAGCGCCATCCCCCCGCAACACGTCGACCTCGAGCAGATGGACGACGCCAGCACGCTCACGAAGGGCCTGCAGGACGTCGCCCTCGTACCCAAGACGACGGCGCGGTCAGCCCCCGACGTGACTTCATCGCTCCTCGTCGACAAAAAGGTACCGACTGTTCCCCATCTTTCGTCATTTCGACTCGACCTCAACCCGCCTGGCGACCTCGCTTTGGCGGACACTCACGTTGAGGCGAGTGCAACCCCTCTGGGGTTTCGTGTACGGTCGCCCTGGGACCGATTGACGGGCGTCTCGACCTATGGACCCTCTGGGTCCGAGGAAGATGACGACCCCAGCATTTGCTGGGATTTCTCCAGATCTGGCAACCCCAGTGCCATGCGGGACTTCATGACCGCATGCGACTACTGCCTTTCCGACTGTTCCGACGGCAGCCGCAGCCTTGACGACAAGGACTGCGGCCCGAGCCGCGAATGTTTCCACGTCGAGCTAGGGGATCCCTCCGGAGGCAGCTGTCTCGGCATGCCGGAGGATGGTGATCTCCCCAGGCCAGCGCCTCGCGCCGACATCCCGCGGGAGCTAGCTGTGGTCCCCGTTCCGGCGGGGGGTCACGACCCACAGCTCGAGCAAGTCCGCGGGGCGCAGGCCGGGCTCGACGAGGGAGCACGAGCGCTCGAGGCAATCCGCCGGGACGCCGGGCAGGTATGGGCAAGCCAACCCCCGGCCGGAGAAATACGTCACCTACCCCAGGGTCTCCAGCACCGCATCGCCAACGAGGCCAGGGACAGGCCGCCGCCCGCATCCGGCGGGACCGGTCATGACCTGGCAGCCGCGGCGATGCTCCTCCACGCGATGCCGGAGTTATCAACCACCGAGGGTCGGCGAATCCAGGGAGAGCTCAAGCATCTCCTGGAAGGCGCTGCAGCCCGGCGGGCCGAGAGCTCCGCCTCCCGAAGGCAGGGGTACCCCTCGGAACCTCGTGCCGCGACTTCCCGACTCATGCGGGAAGCCTCGGTCTACACCGGCCGCACGCGTAACACCGCGCCTGCGGCCCCGGGCCACCTCGGCGACGAGCACCCTCATCGCGACCGTCGGGCATGCCTCGACGAAAGGGTGCGCCGAGGCTATCACCCCAGGCGTGGGGGACGCTACGACAGCGGGGAGGATCGGAGTCCCTCGCCCGAACCACCCGGTCCGCAGGTCTTCAGCCGAGCCATTCGGCGGGCGCCGTTTCCGCCTCGATTCCGACCCCCGACTACTATCACAAAGTACTCGGGGGAAACGAGGCCGGAATTATGGCTCGCGGACTACCGCCTGGCCTGTCAACTGGGTGGAACGGACGACGATAACCTCATCATCCGCAACCTCCCCCTGTTCCTCTCCGACACTGCTCGCGCTTGGTTGGAGCACCTGCCTCCGGGGCAGATTTCCAACTGGGAGGAGTTGGTCCAAGCTTTCGCCGGCAACTTCCAGGGCACGTACGTGCGCCCCGGGAATTCCTGGGACCTCCGAAGCTGTCGGCAACTGCCGGGAGAATCTCTTCGGGACTACATCCGGCGATTCTCGAAGCAGCGCACCGAGCTGCCCAACATCACCGACTCCGATGTCATCGGCGTGTTCCTTGCCGGCACCACCTGCCGTGACCTGGTGAGCAAGTTGGGTCGCAAGACCCCCACCAGGGCGAGCGAGCTGATGGACATCGCCACCAAGTTCGCCTCCGGCCAGGAGGCGGTCGAGGCCATCTTCCGAAAAGACAAGCAGCCCCAGGGCCGCCCGTCGGAAGATGCTCCCGAGGCGTCTGCTCCGCGCGGCGCCAAGAAGAAAGGCAGGAGGAAGTCGCAAGCGAAACGCGACGCTCCCGACGCAGACCTTGTCGCCGCCACCGAGCATAAGAACCCTCGGAAGCCCCCCGGAGGTGCTAACCTCTTCGACAAGGCACTCAAGGAGACGTGCCCCTACCATCAGGGGCCCGTCAAGCACACCCTCGAAGAGTGTGTCATGCTTTGGCGCCACTTCCACCGGGCCGGGCCACCCGCGGAGGGTGGCAGGGCCCGCGACGACGACAAAAGGGAAGATCGCCAAGCGGGAGAGTTCCCCGAGGTCCGCGACTGCTTCATGATCTACGGAGGGCATGCGGCGAACGCCTCGGCTCGGCATCGTAAGCAAGAGCGTCGGGAGGTCTGCTCGGTGAAGGTGGCAGCACCCGTCTACCTAGACTGGTCCGACAAGCCCATCACCTTCGACCAGGACGACCACCCTGACCACGTGCCGAGCCCAGGGAAGTACCCGCTCGTCGTCGACCCCGTCATCGGCGACGTCAGGCTCACCAAGGTCCTGATGGATGGGGGCAGCTGCCTCAATATCATCTACGCCGAGACCCTCAGGCTCCTGCACGTCGATCTGTCGTCCGTCCGAGCAGGCGCTGCGCCCTTCCACGGGATCGTTCCTGGGAAGCGCGTCTAGCCCCTCGGACAGATCGACCTTCCTGTCTGCTTCGGAACACCCTCCAACTTCCGAAGAGAGACTTTGACGTTCGAGGTGGTCGGGTTCCGAGGAACCTACCACGCAGTGCTGGGAAGCCCATGCTACGCGAAGTTCATGGCCATCCCCAACTACACCTACCTGAAGCTCAAGATGCCGGGCTCCAACGGGGTCATCACCGTCGGCCCCACGTACAAACACGCATTCGAATGCGACGTGGAGTGCGCGGAGTACGCCGAGGCCCTCGCTGAGTCCGAGGCCCTCATCGCCGACCTGGAGAGCCTCACCCGAGAGGTGCCGGACGTGAAGCGACACGCCGGCAACTTCGAGCCAGCGGAGACGGTCAAGGCCGTCCCTCTCGACCCCAGTGGTGACACCTCCAAGCGGATCTGGATCAGTTCCGGGCTCGACCCCAAATAGGAAGCAGTACTCGTCGACTTTCCCTGTGCAAACGCCGACATCTTTGCGTGGGGTCCCTCGGACATGCCTGGCATACCAAGGGATGTCACTGAGCACTCGCCGGATATTCGGGCAGGAGCCCGACTTGTCAAACGGCCTCTGCACGGACGACGCACGGGGGCTACGCCCTTCCCCCACTCACACACGAGAATCAGTCATCAAGGAAGGGTCGGCCTCGCCCCGACGGAGCCCGACCCTCCCTCGGGGGCTAAAAAGGGGGAACCCCTCTCGTCGAGTTTGGATGAGCCTCTCCGCGTCGAAAAAAATTCTTTTTCGATCAAGATGGAGTTTTTGCGTTCTCCCGGATGCGTCAGAAGCAGGGTCCCGAGGAGCGAACTTGGGTACAAATAAGCGGCGAGACCGACTGAGCCGAGGAACGCCTATGCCTCCGGGCAAGGGACACCTCGCTCATCGCCTGCCACGAAAAAAGACCCAGCTCAGGAAATCACCCTGTTGTTGACAAGTCGGGCCAGGCGCGCAAATTGAAACAGAAAAGAGTATGACTTCACGCAAGAGAAATAAAGTGTCCAGGCCTCGGCGGCCGCGGCAAATCACACATCCAACAGAAATTGCCCCAACAAAAGTCAGGCGTCGCCTTGGGAAGGCGCCGCGCCCTCAGCTCCACTCCCGCCGTCGGTAGGGTCCGCCTCCGCTTCCGGCGGCGGCACAGGAGGAAGAATCTCCGCCTCGAAGATGGTCGCCAGCACCGCGCTCGGACCCGCAGCGACCGCGTCGAGCCGCTGGACCTCCGCTAGGGCCGCCTCGTCCTCGTCAGGAAGGCAATACCCCTCGCTGACCCGCTCCAGGTCCACGACGTAGTGGGAAGCGAGCACGGCGAAGGCCCGCCTGACGCCGTGGTGTAGCGCCCCGCGGACTTTACCGCGCGCGTAACCACCTAGGGCTTGAAGACGGCTTTGGGGGGAGCTTCCTGAAGGGACGTCGCCGGGACCAAGGGTCCGATAGACATCCGAAACAGCCTCGGACATGGTCGCGAGATCAACCTCCCTCTGCTCAGCAGCCCCAGCGAGCGCCTCGGCGAGCGCTTGGGCAGACTCGTCGAGGGCAGACTCGAGCTCTGCGAACATCCAGAAGAAAGGCCTCAAATACAAGCGGAAGAAACGGACAAGAACGGGAACCGAGGACGGCCGAGGCATACCTCCGGCTCGGACGCGCTGCTCCGAGGCCGCGACTTGGGCTGCGGCCAGATCGGCCGCGAGGGTCTTGGCCCGGCTTTCGGCCTCGGCAGCCTGGCCCCGAGATCGGTCCCGCTCCTCGGCGACCTGGACGAGCTCCGACCGCTGCCTTAGCGCCTCTGTGCGCGCCGCCGCCGCCTCGGCCCTCAGGTCAGCACAGAGCAACTGGAGGTCCGCTATCTTGGCGTCCTGCTGGGAAAGGCGCGAGGTAGCCCCGGCGAGCGAAGTCCTCAGGGACCGCAGCGAGCCCTAGATGTCGACCTCGCGGCGGATGAACGACGACTTGGCGGCGCTCCGGTCCGTCAGATCCTGGAAAGGGAGACAAGGCATCACGGCGAACGCCTCGCTCGCAGAAGGGAGAAGGTATGCCTGAAACCGTTACCTGGAGGATTTTGGGGACGTCCCCGCAGAGAACCTCCAGCGACGATCGGAGCGACCCCACCGCTGCTTCCGCACGATTGCGGAGCTCGTCCCAGGACCAGTCCTCCTGTTCGTCGTCAAGAACGAAGATAGGGTCCGGAGCCCCGCGGGTCCGGAATCGGAGCAACTGGCCCCGGGCCTCGGGGCTCCGCCGCACAGCGACAAGGCTGCTGCCCGCCTGGGTGAACTGCGCGTCCATGCCCACCTCTTCTGAAGCCCCGGGCGCCGACGCTGCGGCCGTCTCGACGCCGGCAGCAACCATATGCTCTCCGACTGGGGCGATGCCAACTGCGGTGGCGGCAGGCGCCGGCATGGCCGACACGGCAGGCGGGCTCGGGACCGCGTCGGCACCGGCCGCCTCCCCGATCACGATGGCCGCCTCGGCAGAGGAGCCCACCTCGGGGACCTGCTCCCCCGGGACACGCGACGCCTGAGCCCCATGCGGCGGGGCGCCCTGAGAAAGGGTCGGCTGAGCGGCGGGGCCCGAGATGGCGCCAGCCGCCTGGACTGACGCCGTCTTAAGGGCCTTCCGGGGCGCCAGGTCGGTAGGGCCATGGCTCCGCTTGCTGGAAAAAAGAAGGAAGGGAAAATCACGGCCAAGGCGTATGAATGAAGCGCCGGGACGGAGACACTCCAAGGTACTTACCCGCTCCGGGCCATGATCCACTGTGCCTGGGGGGAGGTCTCTTGGCTCCCGCTCCCTGGAACCACCGCCGAGGCCCGCCTCGCCAGCGGCCCCGGCGCCGCCCTCGCCTTGGACGCCCCTGACGCCCGGGAGGCGGACTGCCCAGGCGCCACCATGACAACCTGAGGATCGCTCCCCCATGCTGCCGGCGCGGGCGACGGTTCCCGAGGAACGGACCCCTCGGCCCGGCTCCCTGGAGTCGTGTCAGCTCCTCCAGCCGAGGGGTCAAGAACCCTCTCGGGTTGCCCCCGCCCCTCAGGTCGGGGATCCGGCGCCTCGGCTCCAGAAACCGACGACATCGGCCCGCTCGGGGGCTGACTCGACAGCTCCCGGCCACACCCCAAGCCGGGGCTGAGGCCGAGACGGGCGGCCATGTCGTCCTCCTCCTCTTCGTCATCGTCGTCGTCATCGTCGGACGTCTCCGGCGACAGCTCCCTGGGAAGTCCTTCCCTCTCCTGCTGGCGACGGCGTTTCTCCAGGGCGTCCCGAGCCCGCCTCCGCTTGCGGGCCCGGGCCTTCTCCGCGTCTTTTTTCTTTTTCTCCTCCTCCGCGGCGACCCGCCGCGCTGCCCGACCCACCGCGTCTTCCGGGACCCGCGGTAAGGAGGGTTTGTGCCGCCCCACCTCCTAAAAAGGGGGAGGAGAGGGAAAGAAACCCAATCGTGAGAACCGGGGCCAACCCGGTACATGAGGAAGGAAGGAGCGAACACTCACCAGAGCGACGCACCCCTGGTCGGGGCGCATTCGAGGCTGGGAGAAGGCATGGGAGTCCGGCTTCCCCATCGCGGTCGACACCCGCCATTGGAGGGCGTCACGGGGAAGAGGATCAGGGGACATCCGTGACCCCTCCCAGTCGGCCTCCAGGGTCATCTCCCAAAGCGACAGCCGCCGTTCCGCCAGGGGGAGCACCCTCCAACGGTGGATAGCGGCAACCACTCCCGCGGCGGTGAGTCCTTCCTCCCGCAACGCCTTCAGGGCCTGGAGAAGGGGTTCGAGGTTCTTCTGCCTCTCGTGTGGAGTCCCGTGGCGCCAGGCGTCGGGAGCGGCGGTGACAACCCGCTGAGAGAACGGCGGGAGCGACTCTCCGTCGTTCTGGAGGTAGAACCACCGGCGCTGCCAACCCTTGTTTGAGGATGCGAGGACGGCTGGGATATACTGCAACGACCGCGACTGCCTCAACAAAAGGGTACAGCCGCCGGCCCGCACCGCTGCACGAACCTTCCTCTCCCCCGTCGGCGAAGCAAAAAGCTCGGCGAAGAAGAGATGAGTCCACAAATCCCAATGGGGGGCGATCCCCAGATACCCCTCGCACACCGCTACAAAGATAGCGGCCTGCGCGATGGAGTTGGGAGTGAGGTTGTGCAGTTCCACCCCGTAATGGAACAGGATGGCCCGCATGAAGCGGCTCGACGGCACACCAAATCCCCGCTCATGGAAGGAGATGAAGCTCACGACATACCCCGGCGGAGGGGATGGAGCGACTCCACCCGCGGGAGGAATCCATTCCGGCCGCTGCTCATCGGTGAGAGGGCGGAGCAAACCCTCGCCGACGAGGTCCTCCAGATCACCCGCCGTCACCGTGGAGAAGGGCCACGGGTCGCGCGGCGGGATGATGGTCACCCGGTCAGCCATCGCCCAGGCAGAAAGGGTGGCGGCGTGAAGGACAGGGGAGGGCGGTTTTCTTTTCCTGGCTAGATCTCTCAGGCCGCGAAAAACCTGGGAGGGAGGCGAGAAGCGGAATCGAGAACCGTCACCGGGCCCTCTCCGGGGTATATAAAGACCCAGGTGAAGACGGTTCCAACGCACCGCCCGAACCGGACGCGGGGTTCAAAAAGCGCAAAGCAAAACAGCCGTTCCTCGAACGGCTCGCGCACGCAACGGCAGCCTCGCCGACCGCTCGCCCCGGCGCATTAACTCCGCGACTCGACGGGCAGTGCTTCTAGCGGAAGCAGCTGGCGACGTTTCGCCTTCGCCAAAACGGCCACACCAAAAAAGGTACGCCACGTCGTTCAAATTTCGTATCCCTTTTTCCTTTCCCCTTTCTCTATCTCTTGCAACAGGGACCGGGAAGGGGGACACCCCCAAAGGGATCCTTCCCCGTGAAGGAACTAGGCTCCGAGCCTCCTTACTGATCAGGGGTTCGAAGGCTGGCCCCCCGAAGGGTTCAACAGCCGCCTCAGATCGCGTGGGCCCGACACCCACTACTGGTCAGGGGTTCGAAGGTCGGCCCCCGAAAGGTCCCACGACCGCCTCAGGCTACTCGGGCTCCGTGCCCCCTACTGATCAGGGGTTCGAAGGCTGGCCCCCCGAAGGGTTCACAGTCGCCTCAGACACCGAGCGAGGGATGACCAGGGGTACGTTCGATACATAACCAAGGCTCGGGCTGCGCTCCCGAGGTACCCTAGGACATTTCCGAGACCAGCGGGAACGACTCTGTAACGGAATCCCATCGGAGGGAGGCAACGAGCCCTCGGACCCCATCGCCAGGGGACCGGGTCCGGCAGATCACCCGCAGGTACTTTTGGGCGTGCCTCCGGGCCCCTAGCCGACCCCCAACGAACGGGGCACGGACGTCCACTCGGATTACCCGATTGCAGCTCACCGGAGACACCATGTTTGGTGCCCATCGAGGGTAACATGGCGCTCTCCCCCCTCCTCCTTGCGGAAAGACGACATAGGGGCGTATGTAAAAAAGCCGAGTCTGTCCCTGATCGTCCTCTCGCTCTGTGCGGAGGCTCGGGGGCTGCTCTCGCAAACCCGGCTCCGGCCGAACCGTTGACAGCGTCAACATACCAGCCCGAGAACTTGGGCCCCGACAGTGCACCTGGGCTACGGCCTGTTCGCATGAGGGAACTACCAGACCGGCCGAAGCATTGCGCAAGGCATTAAGACCTCGAAGGAGTGAAACCACTCCTCCGAGGCCTCGGGGGCTACACCCGGCGGGTGCGTTCGCGCGCACCCACCGGAACAAAGTACAACCGAGAAAGGCTGGTCCCCTTGCAAAAAAGTGCGACGCAAGCCTCCAAGCGAGTGTTAACACTCCCTTCGAGGCTCGGGGGCTACTGTCGGGGACCATAATTAGGGGTACCCTCAAGACGCCTAATTCTCAGCTGGTAACCCCCATCAGCATAAAGCTGCAGAGGCCTGATGGGTTTGATTAAGTCAGGGATCAGTCCATACGAGCGACTCGATCACGCCACGCCCGAGCCTAGCCTCGGGCAAGGGCGGCCGACCCTAAGATGACTCCGTCTCGCCTGAGGCCTCCTCTTTCACGGCAGACGCATCTCCGGCTCGCCCGAGGCCATGCCTTCGATAAGAAGTAACCCTGACTAAATCACCGCGCCGACCGACCAAGTCACTGGGGCCTTTAACGCAAAAAGTAAGACTGACGGGCAGCCAGGCATGGCCAAAAGCGCCAGAGGAAACTCCGCTCCGCCCGACCCAGGGCTCGGACTCGGGCCAAGGCCCCGGAAGACGGCGAACTCCGCTCCGCCCGACCCAGGGCTCGGACTCGGGCTAAGGCCCCGGAAGACGGCGAACTCCGCTCCGCCTGACCCAGGGCTCGGACTCGGGCTAAGGCCCCGGAAGACGACGAACTCTGCCTCGCCCGACCCAGGGCTCGGACTCCGCCCTGGCCTCTGCCGAACGGCCTCCGCCTCGCCCGACCCAGGAGCTCAGGTTCGGCCTCGGCCATGCAGGACGGACTCGACCTCGACTTCGGAGGAGCCTCCACGTCGCCCGACCTAGGACACAAGACCGCCACGTCAACAGGAAGCGTCACCATCACCCTGCCCTGAGCCGACTTGGGTCGCAGAGAACAAGACCGGCGTCCCATCTGGCTAGCTCCGCCAGATAGGCAATGATGGCGCCCCGCTGGACCATGACGACGGCGGCTCCCAGCTCTCTTACGAAAGCAGGAGGACGTCAGCAAGAGCACAGCTGTTCCAACAGTTGTCCCTCCATCAAGCTCCACTGCTTCTCCGACAGCCACGACGCCACACTAACAGGGTGCCAAGATCTCTCTGGCTGCCACCTTGGCATGTACTCAGGGCACTAGCTCTCCCTCGCTAGACACGTAGCACCTTGCTACACCCCCATTTTGTACACCTGGATCCTCTCCTTACGCTTATAAAAGGAAGGACCAGGGCCTTCTTAGAGAAGGTTGGCCTCGCGAGGACGAAGGGCAGGGGCAGGCGCTCTCTTGGGGCCGCTCGCTCCCTTCACCCGCGCGGACGCTTGTAACCCCCTACTGCAAGCGCACCCGACCTGGGCGCGGGATGAACACGAAAGGCCGCGGGAATCTCCGTCTCCCTCGTCACGACCCGGCTCCGGCCACCGACCTCTCGCTCTCTTTCCCCCCTTCGCGCTCGCCCACGCGCTCGACCCATCTGGGCTGGGGCACGCGGCACTCTCACTCGTCGGCTCGGGGACCCCCCGGTCTCGAAACGCCGACACCGACAGTGCAGTTTTGGATGTTTTTGCAATGGCCATATTTAGTTGTTGGGGCTATAAATGCCTCTCCAACCAGCATTGAAGATACACAAGAGATTCATCAAACTCCTATTCAATACTTGCAACAACTCCAAGCATCCCAATTCCTCTCAAGTGCCAAATTCATCGAGGTTGAGCAAGAGAGATAGTAGCGCCTTGCAGAGTGTTTCATTTGAGCTTGTTGTTTTTGGTTCTTGTGTTCTTGAGTTTCATTCTTATTCTCACCTCCATTCTCACACTTGTAAAGCAAGCGAGAGACACCAAATTTTATGGTGATCCTTGCGAGGACTAAGTGCCTTTCAAGAAGAGAAGAACACTCAACCAGTCTAAGTGATCATTTGAGAGAGAGAAAGGGTTCAAAGGGACCCATCCTTAGTGGACTTCTCAACAGGAAGTAGGTTCTTCAGAGCACTTATAGGGGGGTCAATAAGTGATCCTACGAAACCTTAACTAAAAACAACAAACTTGGTCTATAGATGGGGTTAGTGAAATCTAAAACCAAGTACAATGGAGAATAGAAAGAGGATTTCTTCACTTAATTGCTCTTGCAAGATGTGTATTGAAACTAGAGCAGTAATGAAATTGAAGTGGAGGCTCAGAAGAACAGTAATGAAATTGAAGTGGAGAGCAGTAATGAAATCGTAATTAAAGAAATGTAGACAATGAGATAAGATGAGTTATCTCGTGGTTCGGCCAAGGCCTACCTCCACGTTGTGGCGTCCCAATGAACGAGGCTGCACTCAACCCCTCCCTAGACAATGAGATAAGATGATTGGTAGTGCATGTTCATATGGTCCCACTTGCACATTGCCAAAACTCCATGAGCTATCTTTTAAGTTATAGTTAAATCAATTATGCACCATAGTAATATGAATGGGAGATTGATGATGTACATCTGTTGCTCTGCACATTATTGAAACAAAACAAAATTTACTTATGATTTGCCTCATAGTAATTTCTTCAATGTGCAACTTCCATGGGGATCATTTCGTGTTGTTAGGTTGGATCATTTCGTGTAGATGGGTTTTGATTCGCATGAAGGACATGTGAATTGTGCTCCATATCGACATCTCACATATATATATCTTCTGTTCTATTCTATGCCAGACTAAACAGAAACAAATTTATAGGTTCTCAACTTTGTTCAGCCGAGATGCTGACTTTGCCCAGGGAGTGGATAGGAAAGGAGGACATAAAAGCTATAACTAAAACCGCTCTCTCAGATATACCGTCAAATGCTAATATTTTATATGTGAAGTAATAAGGAATTGTCTTAGGACTGAAGCCTATTCGTTCTCCTATTTTGTTGTAGTCTGTGAAGTAGCTTTCTACAATGGTTGCAATTCGGTTGGAGAAGGATGGTGATAACATTGAGGACACTATCTCCCTTACTCTTGTTGACACTTCAAGACCTGGGACTATAGACCAGAGTATCCAATTATCCGGTCCACTTGCCTCCAACTCATGGGAAAGGGTAACAAAGCTGTATTTTACATGTCAAATATATGTTCCTATGTTGAAGCAACACCCGGTTTTTAATTAGCACTTTCTTTAAGCACACAACACATGTTTTGTTGAGGAGATGCCATTCATGAGTAGGATGCCAAGGAGAAGACTTTAATTACCCCAGTGCAAAAAAATGTGGAGACAATTCAAAGCTGAAACAGTCACTCAAGCCATAGCTGCCTAGGTATCTCCACGTTTCCATTCCACCAATTGACTGATACGTGGTATTTACACCTTGTATATGTCATTTTGAAATCCCTCTATTTTGTTAATTACTTATGATTTTTTTGGAATGGGGAATGACCCACTTAAATAAATATTGAAGTTTGAGAAGACCTATATTGAAGTTTGAGAAGATCTAACATTTTGTCGAATATATGATGAGAAGATCTGCTTTATCAGTAGATATATTCTTTTGCTGCTCGTTTGACCGGATCTATTCACGTTCAATTTTGCTTGAAGAGAGGTTTACTACATTGAATTGTGTTGTGCTGGGCCAATTTTATTGAATTACTCTATTTATTCTGCAGGCATACTTATCAGATAGTGAATTCCAAATTGTTTTTGGCGTGACCAAGGATGCATCCTACCAAGAACTACAAAAGCAAAAAGTAAATCTCTTCTGTAGATAACACACCTTGTCTCTAGTGTCTGCTACAAAATGTGATCCTCTTTGTCGTGAATGATCTACTAATATATTGCTGATTATTTTTTAGGACGGGGCTACCGATGGCTGTGCTCGGTTGTTTTTTTTTTCAACCAATTTTATAGGTCGATTCTTTTTTTGTATATGGCCTGGATTGTGTTGCCTGCGAGGTCCTAAGATGCTCATAGCTTTGCTTTGTGACAGTCCATAAGTGTATATCTGCTTTTTTCATCAGTTTGTTACGTGTGGGCACTTCCTGGTAGGTTATCATCGTATTGTCATTCATATGTACTGTACACGAAATACTTGTTGTCTGTTTGCTGCTGCTAATTGATAGTTGTTTGGGATTTGAAACACTTGATTGGATTTCATCGCCCACACAAGTTTTTGTGTGTGGCTTTGCATTTTGTTCATTACCTTTTCATAGATGTACTCCAAGCACATGCGTGTTTGTGATCTGTCGGGTGTTTGTGATCTGTCGGGTGGTATAAAATTGATTGTTTAGTTCGAGCTTTAAATCTGCAATACTATAGGACTTTGAAACAGATGGATCGTACTACGTCATAATACTCCGTTTGTTCGGCAGCAGCGAGCACAAAAATTGAAGGACTGAAAGAGCCGGACTGGGTGGTGAGGTGGTGGACCGGTGGTGATGCATCTCAATATATCTTATCGTTACATAAGCCTATCTGCAAGCGTTATCCCTAAATTTTTCCCTTTATATCATTTTTTGGGTCACATCATCAACATTTCACCTCCTATATTTTTATCTCCCACAGCGGTTCCCCCTAAATACTCCCCCTATACCCACTACAACTATAAAATATCATTTTTTATATCTATTACCAATTTTTTATCTACTAACAATTACTCGTGGCCTCACAGCACAGTGCTGTAGGGGATCAACAGTGATCCCCTAGATTGAGGGGGAGAGAGAAGGGGACCACGCACTAGGGGGCGCTGCAGGGGGCAGCGCTGCGGCCGTAGAGTGCCCCTGCAGACGCCATGCAAGGGGAGGGGGCTGCCCAGGGGACAGCGTTACAGGCAATCTAAGCCTAGAGTCTGTTTGGATCCATAGGGCTAAAATAAACAGACTAAAATTTAGTCACTTTAGAGGCTAAAGTTCTAAACAGAATGGACTAGAAGGGACTAAAATATTTTAGCTCCTTTAACTTACAAGGAGGAGCTAAACTGAAGTAAAACAGGGTCCCCACAACTTGCGCTTGCTGCCTGCTCCATCTTCCACTAATCACAGCGCTAGCTGCCTGGTCTCCACGATAGCATTTATGATTTAATGATTGTTTTAATCATTTATTCCAAACATGAGTAACTAAATTTTAGTTAGTTATTTTAGTCACTTTGGTCTCCAAACACACCCCTAGTGAGTGATGATGCGACGTGTTGCAGGCGTTGGGTGAAGGGCTGAGACTGTCTCCAGCAAGACACACTAAATGGTATTGTCCGCTATATTTGAGGAGTGAAACGTCTGGTAGGCGTCCAGCAACCTCCGATTAACGGGCCTGTAAATTTTGGCGTACGTCCTTTAACCTCTAAATATGGTGGAAGGGAACCGTCCGCCAAACGTCGGTTGCTTCCTCCTCCCGCCTTGATTTGAAAAGTTCCGAGCTCGTGTCTATGCTGCTTGCGACCTTCTCCCTCGAGGCGATAGTTGGATTGCAGCGGTTCTCGTTGGAGCTCGACACGAAGCTGAGCGGTAGGAGGGCGGAGTGTGGCGGATATGATTTTAGGCTGGTCCTGATTTAGTTGAGATAAAGATAAGCAAGCCGTCGTAGAAATCGAGATCGAGCTCGGTCGCCATGGCGGCACGGAGGACTTGGGACGCACCATACCTATCTTTGCCGCGTGCTGGTGAGTTGGCGAGTCTGGTTACAGTAGCTTCGCTTTGGTCTGTGAGGTGGATGGCGAGCGACGGCTGCAACAAGTGACGTCGGGAAAGACGCGTGCAAGGTGCTCGATGTAATGCCTATGTACAACAAATGTGAAGGAAATATATGATTTATAATCAGTTTGTCATTTTATATCCATACAAAACTATTATTAATTCATGATGCTGGAGTATTTCATCATTTTTAATGACGTACGTTTAATCAATTGAAATATAAGGAAAAAACAAAGAATAAATATGGTAGTTTATGTATTCTGTTAACACTATAGATAATCTATAGAGGACCAAATTTAAAAAAAAAACGTTGTTGGAGATAAGAAAGATATAAAGAATGGAATTTTTTATAGAGTGTTGTAAAGAACACGTAAGGCTGTCTCCAGCAGCGTCCCCTAAATTTCGTCCCCTAAAGGAATATTCTCTGTCCTTTACAGAACACTCTAAAAAATTCTGTCCTCTATATATTCTCCGTCTCCAGCAGCGTCCTCTGAATTCCGTCCCCTAAAGCTACAGTGTTAACAGATTCACATTTTCTATTTCTTTTTCATTTTTCTTTGTTTTCTTCTCATTTGACGCTACATAAATGATACGTAAAAATTGTATTTATTAATTTTGAAACTAATAAATTCGAAATGTCAATATTAATTACATTGCTTGTTTTGTTGTTGTGTAATTGTTGTCGATAACGCGCCACATAGTATAATATCGTTGGCAAAATATGTTTTCAAATGGACAAGCTTGCACCGTAAGCCAGTACTCTTCTTCGAGAAGCCATAGCCTAGCTTCCCTTGCACGACAACCGCATGGCTTCTATCCGAAGCGTACTTCCTCTATAAATACCAAGTGAGCCTTCCATACTTCACTCAACCTTGCCTTTACAAACTCCACAACCATGAATCCCTACTTAGAAAACAATTTTCTTGTGCGGTTGATGGAAGAAATGGAAGAGGAAGAAGAAGAGTTGCAGTTGGCGAGGCACATTGTGAATAGGAGGCGACGTGCACGCAATGAGCGTCGTCATGGTGGTTCGATTCCAGGGCGTGTTAGGATTCACCATGATCACATGAGCGGCGATGCAAGAATCCGAGCGGACTACTTTGGAGCGAACCCCATGTACACGGATGCTCAATTTCGTAGGAGGTATTTACAATTAACACATTCTTTTTACCATGTACAAAACTTTATGACCCCTATTATGACACATGAATTGTATGGTAGGTTCCGCATGTGTCGCCATGTCTTTGAGCGCCTTGTTGATGTTGTGCAACAAGTGGATCCTTATTTTATTCAGCGTCCAAATTGTGCGGGTGAGATTGGTCTTTCTGCTCTACAGAAAGTTGTTGCTACTGTTCGAATCCTTGCTTACGGTATTCCGGCTGATGCCGTTGACGAATACGTACGCATTGGGGAATCTACTGCTCATGAGGCATTGAAATACTTTTGCACGGCCGTCCAAACCGCGTTTGCTCCGTATTATCTCCGTGCACCAAATGCAGAAGATATCGCACGCCTTCTCCAAGTTGGTGAGTCACGTGGGTTTCCTGGTATGCTTGGTAGTGTTGATTGCATGCATTGGGAGTGGCGTAACTGCCCAAGTTCATGGAAGGGGATGTTTACAGGGCGTGGTAAACATCCTACCATGATCTTGGAAGCTGTTGCGTCGTATGACCTGTGGATATGGCATGCATATTTTGGTCTGCCAGGTAGTTGCAACGACATAAATGTTCTTCACCGTTCAAACCTTTTCGAAAGGCATCTGAGCGGTTGAGAGCACCTAGAGGGGGGGGTGAATAGGTGATCCTGTAAAAACTTCAAACTTAAGCCACAAAAACTTGTTAAGTGTTAGCACGATTATTGCCAAGTGGCTAAGGTGAAGTCTCAATAAAACACAATACCACAAGAGATCAAGCACAGAGGTGACACAGTGGTTTATCCCGTGGTTCGGCCAAGACAAACGCTTGCCTACTCCACGTTGTGGCGTCCCAACGGACGAGGGTTGCAATCAACCCCTCTCAAGCGGTCCAAAGACCCACTTGAATACCACGATGTTTTGTTTTGCCTTTCACTATCCCGTTTGCAAGGAATCTCCACAAATTGGAGTCTCTTGCCCTTACAATTATATGATCACAAAGAAGCACAGAGTAAGGGAGGGAAGCAACACACACAAATCCACAGCGAAACGCGCACACACACGGCCAAGAATCGAGCTCACAAGAGTATCACTAAGTTCTCACTAGAACGGAGCTCGAAACACTTAGAATGACAAACAAATGCGCAAAGACTGAGTGTGGATGATCAAGTATGCTCAAAGGTTGCTTGTGTCTCTCCTCCATGCGCCTAGGGGCCCCTTTTATAACCCCAAGGCAGCTAGGAGCCGTTGAGAGCAAATCCGGAAGGCCATCCTTGCCTTCTGTCGTCGGGGGCACCGGACAGTCCGGTGCACACCGGACACTGTCCGGTGCCCGATTTGTTTCCATAACTGGCGCTTCCGACCGTTGCCGACCGTTGGAAGATCTGGAGCCGTTGGCGCACCGGACATGTCCGGTGCACACCGGACAGTCCGGTGCCGTCTTCCGACCGTTGGCTCCGCCACGTGTCCCGCGCAGATTGCGCGGCCGACCGTTGGCCCGGCCGACCGTTGGCTCACCGGACAGTTTGGTGCACACCGGACAGTCCGGTGAATTTTAGCCGTACGCCGTCGGCCAATTTCCCGAGAGCGGCCACTTCGCGCCGAGGCAGCCTGGCGCACCGGACACTGTCCGGTGCACACCGGACAGTCCGGTGCTCCAGACCGAGCTGGGTCTTGGCAGCACACAGCCAAGTCTTTTCTCCTCTTCTCTCTTTTTGTTTCTAACACTTAGACAAATATATTAGTACACAAAACCAATGTACTAAGGCTTAGAAACATACCTTTACTTCATGATTTGCACCTTGTTCATCCATGTACATAAATTCACAATTAAGCACATGTGTTGGCACTCAATCACCAAAATACTTAGAAATGGCCCAAGGGCACATTTCCCTTTCAATCTCCCCCTTTTTGGTGATTTATGCCAACACAACATAAAGCAACTAGAACAAGTGCAAACTCACTTCAAATTAAAACTCAAATTTATTTTGATTCAATTTTGGCATATATGGATCATCCTTTGCCACCACTTGGTTTGTTTTTGCAAATCAAACTCAAATCTCTATCTCTAAGTTAAACACACATGTTGAAGCATAAAGAGAGTCATTCCAAAAGAGATTGATCAAAGATTTCAAAAACTCCCCCTTTTTCCCATAATCAATACTTCTCCCCACAAGAAACCAACTTTTGACAAGAGAGACAACATAAGAATTTTGACAAACCAAAAACTCTATTCTACTATTTTCAAAATCTCTCAAGTGGTAGCTGATCCATTTATTGCTTTGGCCTTTATTTTCTCCCCCTTTGGCATCAAGCATCAAAACGGGATAAATCTTGGCCCTTTAACCCCATTGCCTCACAAAAATCTTCAATTAAGAGCAAATGGCAATAAGAGTTCATGAGATGCACTTGGAATAAGTTACCCCTCATCGGAGTGCAGTGGAAGTCTTTCATGGTCCAAGTCCACCTTTTCCTTTTCAATTCTCCTTTGTGACTAAAACAAGCAAACTCAAACATATGGTTAGTCTCAAAGGGTCAAGTTGTAACACATCTCCCCCTAAACATGTGCATCACTTTGCAACGGACTTGTGAGGTCCAGGGAGTGTTTGTACAACTTGAGCACCATGATAAGCAACAAAATGCAAAAAGGAACATGATCAAAAGCATGAATACATGTATGCTACAATTCAATCCAAGTTCCGCGAATCTAAGACATTTAGCTCACTGCGCAGCCTGCAAAAGGTCTTCTCATCTAAAGGCTTGGTGAAGATATCGGCTAGCTGGTTCTCGGTGCTAACATAAAACACTTCGATATCTCCCTTTTGCTGGTGGTCTCTCAAAAAGTGATGCCGGATGTCAATGTGCTTTGTGCGGCCGTGCTCAACAGGATTTTCCGCTATTCGGATAGCACTCTCATTATCACATAGGAGTGGGACTTTGCTCAGATTGTAGCCAAAGTCCCTGAGGGTTTGCCTCATCCAAAGTAGTTGCGCGCAACACTGACCTGCGGCAACGTACTCGGCCTCAGCGGTGGATAGGGCAACGGAGGTTTGTTTCTTAGAGTTCCATGACACCAGGGACCTTCCTAAGAATTGGCACGTCCCCGATGTACTTTTCCTATCTGTCGGCGTTCCGAGACCGGGGGGTCCCCGAGCCGACGAGTGAGAGTGCCGCGTGCCCCAGCCCAGATGGGTCGAGCGCGTGGAGCGAGCGCGAAGGGGGGAACAGAGAGAGAGAGAGAGAGAGAGAGTCGGTGGCCGGAGCCGGGTCGTGAGGGAGTCGGAGAAATTCCCGCGGCCTTCGTGTTCGTCCCGCGCCCAGGTCGGGTGCGCTTGCAGTAGGGGGTTACAAGCGTCCGCACGAGGTGAAGGGAGAGAGCGGCCCCGAGAGAGCGCCTGCCTCTGCCTTTCGTCCCCGTGAGGCCAACCTTCTCTAAGAAGGCCCTGGCCCTTCCTTTTATAGTCGTAAGGAGAGGGGCCAGGTGTACAAGATGGGGGTGTAGCAAGGTGCTATGTGTCTAGCGAGGGAGAGCTAGCGCCCTATGTACATGCCCAGGTGGCAGCCGGAGAGATCGTGGCACCCTGTTGGTGTGGCGTCGTGGCTGTTGGAGGAGTAACGGAGCCGGACGGGGGGACAGCTGTCGAGGTGGCTGGGTCCTTGCTGACGTTCTCCTGCTTTCGTAAGGGAGCTGGGAGCCGCCGTCGTCATGATCTAGCGGGGCGCCATCATGGCCTATCTGGCATAGCTGGCCAGATGGGACGCCGGTCTTGTTCTCTGCGACCCAAGTCGGCTCAGGGCAGGGTGATGATGACGCTTTCTGTTGACGTGGCGGTCTCGTGTCCTAGGTCGGGCGTCGTGGAGGCTCCTCCGAGGCTGAGGCTGAGTCCGTCCTGCAAGACAGAGACAGAGTCCGAGCCCGGGGTCGGGCGAGGCGGAGGTTATTCGGCAGAGGCCGAAGCGGAGTCCGAGCCCTGGGTCGGGCGAGGCGGAGGTCGCCGTCTTCCGGGGCCTTAGCCCGAGTCCGAGCCCTGGGTCGGGCGGAGCGGAGTTCGCCGTCTTCCGAGGCCTTAGCCTGAGTCCGAGCCCTGGGTCGGGCGGAGCGGAGTTCGCCGTCTTCCGGGGCCTTAGCCCGAGTCCGAGCCCTGGGTCGGGCGGAGCGGAGTTCGCCGTCTTCCGGGGCCTTAGCCCGAGTCCGAGCCCTGGGTCGGGCGGAGCGGAGTTCGCCGTCTTCCGGGGCCTTGGCCCGAGTCCGAGCCCTGGGTCGGGCGGAGTCTCCTATGGCACCACTGGCGGAGTCTGGTCGCCTGTCGGTCTTACCTTTTGCGTTAAACGCCCCGGTGACTCGGTCGGTTGGTGCGGTGATTTAGTCAGGGTTTCTCCTTATCGGAGGCGGGGCCTAGGGCGAGCCGGAGATGCGTCTGCCGTGAAAGAGGAGACCTCAGGCGAGACGGAGTCATCTTAGGGTCGGCTGCCCTCGCCCGAGGCTAGGCTCGGGCGTGGCGAGGTCAAGTCACTCGTATGGACTGATCCCTGACTTAATCAAACCCATCAGGCCTTTGCAGCTTTATGCTGATGGGGGTTACCAGCTGAGAATTAGGCGTCTTGAGGGTACCCCTAATTATGGTCCCCGACAGTAGCCCCCGAGCCTCGAAGAGAGTGTTAACACTCGCTTGGAGGCTTGCATCGCACTTTTTTGCAAGGGGACCAGCCTTTCTCGGAGGTACTTTGTTCCGGTGGGTGCGCGCGAGCGCACCCGCCGGGTGTAGCCCCCGAGGCCTCGGAGGAGTGGTTTCACTCCTTCGAGGTCTTAATGCCTTGCGCAATGCCTCGGCTGGTCTGGCGGTTCCCTCATGCGAGCAGGGCGTAACCCAGGTGCACTGTCAGGGCCCAAGTTCTCGGGCTGGTATGTTGACGCTGTCAACGGTTCGGCCGGAGCCGGGTTTGCGAGAGCAGCCCCCGAGCCCTCGCACGGAGCGAGAGGACGATCAGGGACAGACTCGACTTTTTATATACGCCCCTACGTCGCCTTTCCGCAAGGAGGAGGGGGGGAGTGCGCCATGTTACCCTCGATGGGCACCGAACATGGTGTCTCCGGTGAGCTGCGATCGGGTAATCCGAGTGGACGTCCGTGCCCCGTTCGTTAGGGGTCGGCTAGGGGCCCGGAGGCACGCCCAAAAGTACCTGCGGGTGATCTGCCGGACCCGGTCCCCTAGCGACGGGGTCCGAGGGCTCGTTGCCTCCCTCCGATGGGATTCCGTTACAGAGTCGTTCCCGCTGGTCTCGGAAATGTCCTAGGGTACCTCGGGAGCGCAGCCCGAGCCTTGGTTATGTATCGAACGTACCCCTGGTCATCCCTCGCTCGGCGTCTGAGGCGACTGTGAACCCTTCGACGGGCCAGCCTTCGAACCCCTGATCAGTAGGGGGCACGGAGCCCGAGTAGCCTGAGGCGGTCGTGGAACCTTTCGGGGGCCGACCTTCGAACCCCTGACCAGTAGTGGGTGTCGGGCCCACGCGATCTGAGGCGGCTGTTGAACCCTTCGGGGGGCCAGCCTTCGAACCCCTGATCAGTAGGGAGGCTCAGAGCCTAGTTCCTTCACGGGGAAGGATCCCTTTGGGGTTATCCCCCTTCTCGTTCCCTGTTGCAAGAGATAGAGAAAGAAGGAAAAGGGAAAAAGGATTCGAAATTGAACTTCGTGGCGTACCTTTTTCGGCGTGGCCGTTTTGGCGGAGGCGAAGCGTCGCCAGCTGCCCCTGCCAGAAACGTCACCTATTTTGCCGCGGAGTTAATGCGCCGGGGTAAGCGGTCGGCGAGGCTGCCGTTGCGTGCGCGAGCCGTTCGAGGAACGGCTGTTTCGCTTCGCGTTTTTTGAACCCCGCGTCCGGTTCGAGCGGTGCGTTGGAACCGTCTCGCCCTTGGTCCTTTATGTACCCCGGAGAGGGTCCAGTGACGGCTCTCGACTCCACTTCTCGCCTCCTTCTCAGGTTTTTTGCAACCTGAGAGATCTAGCCAGAAAAAGGAAACCGCCCTCCCCTGTTCTTCACGCCGCCACCCCTTCTGCCTTGGCGATGGCTGACCGGGTGACCATCCTCTCGCCGCGCGACCCGTGGCCCTTCTCCACGGTGACGGCGGGTGACCTGGAGGACCTCGTCGACGAGGGTTTGCTCCGCCCCCTCACCGATAAGGAGCGGCCGGAATGGATTCCTCCCCCGGGCGGAGTCGCTCCATCCCCTCCGCCAGGGTATGTCGTGAGCTTCATCTCCTTCCATGAGCGGGGATTTGGAATGCCGTCGAGCCGCTTTATGCGGGCCATCCTGTTCCACTACGGGGTGGAACTACACAACCTTACCCCCAACTCCATCGCACAAGCCGCTATCTTTGTAGCGGTGTGCGAGGGGTATCTGGGGATCGCCCCCCATTGGGATTTGTGGACTCACCTCTTCTTTGCCGAGCTTTTTGCTTCGTCGACGAGGGAGAGGAAGGTCCGTGCGGCGGTGCGGGCCGGCGGCTGCACCCTCTTGCTGAGGCAAGTCGCGGGCGTTGCAGTATATCCCTGCCGTTCTTTCGTCCTCAAACAAGGGTTGGCAGCGCCGGTGGTTCTATCTCCGGAATGACGGAGAGTCGCTCCCGCCGTTCTCTCAGCGGGTTGTCACCGCCGCCCCTGACGCCTGGCGTCACGGGACTCCACACGAGAGGCAGAAGAAACTCGAACCTCTTCTCCAGGCTCTGAAGGTGTTGCGGGAGGAAGGGCTCACCGTCGCGGGAGTGGTTGCCGCCATCCACCGCCGGAGGGTGCTCCCCCTGGCGGAGCGGCGGTTGTCGCTTTGGGAGATGACCCAGGAGGCCGACTGGGAGGGGTCACGGATGTCCCCTGACCCTCTTCCCCACGACGCCCTCTATCGGCGGGTGTCGGTCGCGATGGGGAAGCCGGACCCCCACGCCCTCTCCCAGCCTCAAATGCGCCCCGACCAGGGGTGCGTCGCTCTGGTGAGTGCTCGTCCTTTCCTTCTTCATATACCGGTTTGCTCCCGATTCTCACTATCGATTTTCTTTCTCCCCCCTTTTTAGGAGGTGGGGCGGCACAAACCCTCCCTGCCGCCGGTCCCGGAGGACGCGGTGGGTCGGGCGGCGAGGCGGGTCGCCGCGGAGGAGGAGAAGAAGAAGAAGGACGCGGAGAAGGCTCGGGCCCGCAGGCGGAGGCGGGCTCGGGACGCCCTGGAGAAACGCCGTCGTCAGCAGGAGAGGGAAGGGCTTCCCAGGGAGCTGTCGCCGGAGACGTCCGATGATGACGACGACGTCGACGATGAAGAGGAGGAGGACGACATGGCCGCACGTCTCGGCCTCAGCCCTGGCCGGGGGTCGTCGAGCCAGCCCCCGAGCGGGCCTACATCGTCGGTCCCTGGAGCCGAGGTGCCGGATCCCCGACCTGAGGAGCAGGGGCAACCCGAGAGGGTTCTCGTCTCCCCGGCTGGGGGAGCTGTCGCCACTCCAGGGAGTCGGGCCGAGGGGTCCGTTCCTCGGGAACCGTCGCCCGCGCCGGCGGCATGCGGGAGCGGTCCTCAGGTCGCCATGGCGGCGCCTGGGCAGTCCGCCTCCCGGGCCTCAGGGGCGCCCGGGGCGAGGGCGGCGCCGGGGCTGTTGGTGAAGCGGACCTCGGCGGTGGTTCCAGGAAGCGGGAGCCAAGAGACCTCCCCCCAGACACCGTGGATCATGATCCGGAGCGGGTAGGTACCTTGGAATCTTTCCGTCCCGGCGCTTCATTCATATGCCCGGGCCGTGATTTTCCCTTTCTTGTTTTCTTCAGCAAACGGAGCCATGGCCCTACCGACCTGGCGCCTCGGAAGGCCCTCCAGACGGCGTTTGTCCAGGCAGCTGGCGCCACCTCGGGCCCTGCCGCTCAGCCGACCCTTTCGCAGGGTGCTCCGCCGCACGGGGCTCAGGCGTCGCGTGTTTCGGGGAAGCAGGTCCCCGAGGCGGGCCCCTCTGCCGAGGTGGCCATCGTGATCGGGGAGGCGGCCAGCGCCGGTGCGGTCCCGAGCTCGCCAACCGTGTTGGCCATGCCGGCGTCTGCCGCTACCACAGCTGGCACCGTCCCGGTCGGAGAGCGCCCGGTCGCCGCCGACGTCGGGACGGCCGCGGCGTCGGCGCCCGAAGCCTCGGAAGAGGTGGGCACGGACGCGCAGCGCTCCCAGGCGGGCGGCAGCCTTGTCGTTGCGGGGCAGAGCCCCGAGGCCCGGGGCCAGTTGCTCCGCTTCCGGACCCGCGAGGCTTCGAGCCCTATCTTCGTTCTTGACGACGAGGAGGAGGACCAGTCCTGGGACGAGCTCCGCAAGCGTGCGGAGGCGACAGTGGGGTTGCTCCGATCGTCGCTGGAGGTTCTCTGCGGGGACGTCCCCAAAATCCTTCAGGTAATGGTTTCAGACATACCTTCTTGCTTCCGCGAGCGAGGCGTTCGTCGTGAAATCTTGTTTTCCTTTCCAGGACCTGACGGACCGGAGCGCTGCCAAGTCGTCGTTCATTCGCCGCGAGGCCGTCGTCTGGGGCTCGCTGCGGTCCCTGAGGACTTCGCTCGCCGGGGCTACCGCGCGCCTCTCTCAGCAAGACGCTAAGATAGCGGACCTCCAGTTGCTCTATGCTGACCTGAAGGCCGAGGCGGCGGCAGCGCGCACGGAGCTTGCCCAGGTTGCCGAGGAGCGGGACCAAACTCGGGGCCAAGCTGCCGAAGCTGAGAGCCGGGCCCAGATCCTTGCGGCCGATCTGGCCGCAGCCCAAGTCGCAGCCTCGGAGCAGCACGTCCGAGCCGGAGGTATGGCTCGACCGTCCTCGGTTCTCAATCTTGTCCGTCTCTTCCGCTTGGGTTTGAGATCTTTCTTCTGGTTGTTCGCAGAGCTCGAGTCTGCCCTCGACGAGTCTGCCAAGGCGCTTGCCGAGGCGCTCGACGGGGCTGCTGAGCAAAGGGAGGCCGATCTTGCGGCTATGTCCGAGGCCGTCTCGGAGGTCTATCGGAAACTCGGTCCCGGCGACGTCCCTTCAGGGAGCTCTCCCCAAAGCCGTCTTCAAGCCCTTGGCGATTACGCGCGCGGTAAAGTCCGCGGGGCGCTGCACCACGGCGTCAGGCGGGCCTTCGCCGTGCTCGCTTCCCACTACGTTGTGGACTTGGAGCGGGTCAGCGAGGGGTACTGTCTGCCTGACGAAGACGAGGCAGCCCTGGCGGAGATTCAGCGGCTCGACGCGGTCGCTGCGGGTCCGAGCGCGTCGCTGGCGACCGTCTTCGAAGCGGAGATTCTTCCTCCTGCGCCGCCGCCGGAAGCGGAGGTGGACTTTACCGACGGCGGGGGCGGAGTTGAGGGCGCGGCTCTTGCCCGAGGCGACGCCTGATTTTAGTTGGGACAATTTCTGATGGGTGTGTGATTTGCCGTGGCCACTGGGGCCTGAACATTTTACTTCTTCTTCCGTGAAGTCATGCTTCTTTTCGTTTCGATTTTCGCGCCTGGCTCGTAGTGTCGACAACAGGGTGATTTCCCGAGCTGGGTCCTTTTTCGCGGCAGGCGACGAGCGAGGTGTCCCTAGCCCGGAAGCATAGGTGTTCCCCAGCTCAGTCGGTCTCGCCACTTTACTCGTACCCCAGTTCGCTCCTCAGGACTCTGTTTCTGACGCATCCGGGAGAACGCAGAAAACCCTTCTTGACCGAAAAAAGAGTTTTTCTGACGCGGAACGGTACGTTCGAACTCGATGAGAGGGGTTCCCCTTTTTTAGCCCCCGAGGGAGGGTCGGGCTCTGTCGGGGCGAGGCCGACCCTTCCTTGATAATTGATTCGTATGTATGAGTGGGGAAAGGGCGCAGCCCCCGGGCGTCGTTCGCGCAGAGGCCGTTTGGCGAGTCAGGCTCCTGCCCAGATATGCGGCGAGTGCTTGGTGACATCCCCCGGCATGGCGGGCACGCCCGAGGGACCCTACGCAAAAATGTCGACGTTTGCGCGAGGGAAGTCGCCGAGCACTGCTTCCTATCTGGGGCCGAGCCCAGAGCCGATCCGGACACGCCTGGAGGCGTCGCCACTGGGGTCGAGAGAGGCGGCCTAAACCGTCCCCGCTGGCTCGAAGTTGCCGGCATGCCGCTTCACGTCCGGTACCTCTCGGGAGAGGCTTTCCAGGTCGGCAGTGAGGGCCTCGGACTCGGCGAGGGCCTCGGCGTACTCCACGCACTCCACATCGCACTCGAATGCGTGTTCGTACGTGGGGCCGACGGTGATGACCCCGTTGGGTCCCGGCATCTTAAGCTTCAGGTAGGTGTAGTTGGGGATGGCCATGAACTTCGCGTAGCATGGCCTTCCCAACACTGCGTGGTAGGTTCCTCGGAACCCGACCACCTCGAACGTCAAAGTCTCCCTTCGGAAGTTGGAGGGTGTTCCGAAGCAGACAGGGAGGTCGAGCTGTCCGAGGGGCTGGACGCGCTTCCCGGGAATGATCCCGTGGAATGGCGCAGCGCCTGCTCGGACAGACGACAGGTCGACGCGCAGGAGCCTGAGGGTCTCGGCGTAGATGATGTTGAGGCAGCTGCCTCCATCCATCAGGACCTTGGTGAGCCTGACGTCGCCGATGACAGGATCGACGACGAGCGGGTACTTCCCCGGGCTCGGCACGTGGTCGGGGTGGTCGTCTCGGTCGAAGGTGATGGGCTTGTCGGACCAGTCTAGGTAGACTGGCGCCGCCACCTTCACCGAGCAGACCTCCCGACGCTCTTGCTTACGATGCCGAGCCGAGGCGTTTGCCGCATGCCCTCCGTAGATCATGAAGCAATCGCGGACCTCTGGAAACTCTCCTGCTTGGCGATCCTCCCTTTTGTCGTCGTCGTGAGCCCTGCCACCCTCTGCGGGTGGCCCGGCCCGATGGAAATGACGCCGAAGCATGACGCACTCTTCGAGGGTATGCTTGACGGGCCCCTGATGGTAGGGGCACGTCTCCTTGAGTGCCTTGTCGAAGAGGTTAGCACCTCCGGGGGGCTTCCGAGGGTTCTTGCGCTCGGCGGCGGCGACAAGGTCTGCATCGGGAACGTCGCGTTTCGCTTGCGACTTCCTCCCGCCTCTCTTCTTGGCGCCACGCGGAGTGGACGCCTCGGGAGCATCTTCCGACGGGCGGCCCTGGGGCTGCTTGTCCTTTCGGAAGATGGCCTCTACCGCCTCCTGGCCGGAGGCGAACTTGGTGGCGATGTCCATCAGCTCGCTTGCCCTGGTGGGGGTCTTGCGACCCAGCTTGCTCACCAGGTCGCGGCAGGTGGTGCCGGCGAGGAACGCGCCGATGACATCGGAGTCGGTGATGTTGGGCAGCTCGGTGCGTTGCTTCGAGAACCGCCGGATGTAGTCCCGAAGGGACTCTCCCGGCAGTTGCCGGCAGCTTCGGAGGTCCCAGGAATTCCCGGGGCGCACGTACGTGCCCTGGAAGTTCCCGGCGAAAGCCTGGACCAAATCCTCCCAGTTGGAAATCTGCCCCGGGGGCAGGTGCTCCAACCAGGCACGAGCGGTGTCGGAGAGAAACAGGGGGAGGTTCCGGATGATGAGGTTGTCATCGTCCGTCCCACCCAGCTGACAGGCCAGGCGGTAATCCGCAAGCCACAATTCCGGTCTCGTTTCCCCCGAGTACTTCGTGATAGTAGTCGGGGGTCGGAATCGGGGCGGAAACGGCGCCCGCCGAATGGCTCGGCTAAAGACCTGCGGACCGGGTGGTTCGGGCGAGGGACTTCGATCCTCCCCGCTGTCGTAACGTCCCCCACGCCTGGGGTGGTAGCCTCGGCGCACCCTTTCGTCGAGGCGTGCCCGACGGTCGCGATGAGGGTGCTCGACGCCGAGGTGGCCCGGGGCCGCAGGCGCGGTGTTGCGCGTGCGCCCGGTGAAGGCCGAGGCTTCCCGCGTGAGTCGGGAAGTCGCGGCACGAGGTTCCGAGGGGTATCCCTGCCTGCGGGAGGCAGAGCTCTCGGCCCGCCGGGCCGCAGCGCCTTCCAGGAGATGCTTGAGTTCTCCCTGGATTCGCCGTCCCTCGGTGGTTGATGACTCCGGCATCGCACGGAGGAGCATTGCTGCAGCGACCAGGTCCTGGCCAGTCCCGCCAGATGCGGGTGGCGGTTTGTCCCTGGCATCGTTGGCGATGCGGTGCTGGAGACCTTGGGGCAGGTGACGTATTCCTCCGGCCGGGGGTTGGCTCGCCCATACCTGCCCGATGTTCTGGCGGATTGCCTCGAGCGCTCCTGCTCCTTCATCGAACCCGGCCTGCGCCCCGCGGACTTGCTCGAGCTGTGGGTCGCGACCCCCCGCCGGAACGGGGACCACAGCTAGCTCCCGCGGGATGTCGGCGCGAGGCGCTGGCCTAGGGGGATCACCATCCTCCGGCATGCCGAGACAGCCGCCTCCGGAGGGATCCCCTAGCTCGATGTGGAAACATTCGCGACTCGGGCCGCAGTCCTTGTCGCCAAGGCTGCGGCTGCCGTCGGAACAGTCGGAGAGGCAGTAGTCACATGCGGTCATGAAGTCCCGCATGGCACTAGGGTTGCCAGATCCGGAGAAATCCCAGCAGATGCTGGGGTCGTCGTCTTCCTCGGACCCAGAGGGTCCGTAGGTCGAGACACCCGTCAATCGGTCCCAAGGCGACCGCACAGGAAACCCCAGAGAGGTTGCACTCGCCTCAATGTGAGTGCCCGCCAAAGCGAGGTCGCCAGGCGGGCTGAGGCTGAGTCGAAATGACGAAAGACGGGGAGCAGTCGTTACCTTTTTGCCGACGAGGAGCGATGAAGTCGTGTCGGGGGCTGACCGCGCCGTCGTCTTGGGTACGAGGGCGACGTCCTGCATGCCCTTCGTGAGCGCGCTGGCGTCGTCCACTTGCTCGGGGTCGACGTGTTGCGGGGGGATGGCGCTCGCATTTGCCTCGAACGCGAGGGCGACGCTTGGCGTGTCCTCCGCTGGGGCACCGGGGATGTCGATTTGCTCGACAGCCGTCGGAGCGCGGCCTCCCGCTCGGCCCCGGTTGTCCCGCCCCCTCCTCCTCCGATGGCGAGGGAGAGGATGGGGCGAGCTCGAACGTTGTCCTTCCCCAACGCGGAAAAGACGTCGTCGACTCCGCCGCCGGCGGGCGGACTGTCCGCCAGCGAGGTCGCCGTCGCGCGGCGGTGGAAGGAGTATCATGTCGTAGTCGCCGTCGAGAGACATGAACTCGAGGTTCCCGAAACGGAGCACCGTCCCGGGTTGAAGAGGTTGTTGGGGACTGCCCATCTGGAGCTTGACGGGAAATCGAACGTCAACACGCAGCGTACCCCCTACCTGGCGCGCCAACTGTCGGCGTTCCGAGACCGGGGGGTCCCCGAGCCGACGAGTGAGAGTGCCGCGTGCCCCAGCCCAGATGGGTCGAGCGCGTGGAGCGAGCGCGAAGGGGGGAACAGAGAGAGAGAGAGAGAGAGAGAGTCGGTGGCCGGAGCCGGGTCGTGAGGGAGTCGGAGAAATTCCCGCGGCCTTCGTGTTCGTCCCGCGCCCAGGTCGGGTGCGCTTGCAGTAGGGGGTTACAAGCGTCCGCACGAGGTGAAGGGAGAGAGCGGCCCCGAGAGAGCGCCTGCCTCTGCCTTTCGTCCCCGTGAGGCCAACCTTCTCTAAGAAGGCCCTGGCCCTTCCTTTTATAGTCGTAAGGAGAGGGGCCAGGTGTACAAGATGGGGGTGTAGCAAGGTGCTACGTGTCTAGCGAGGGAGAGCTAGCGCCCTATGTACATGCCCAGGTGGCAGCCGGAGAGATCGTGGCACCCTGTTGGTGTGGCGTCGTGGCTGTTGGAGGAGTAACGGAGCCGGACGGGGGGACAGCTGTCGAGGTGGCTGGGTCCTTGCTGACGTTCTCCTGCTTTCGTAAGGGAGCTGGGAGCCGCCGTCGTCATGATCTAGCGGGGCGCCATCATGGCCTATCTGGCATAGCTGGCCAGATGGGACGCCGGTCTTGTTCTCTGCGACCCAAGTCGGCTCAGGGCAGGGTGATGATGACGCTTTCTGTTGACGTGGCGGTCTCGTGTCCTAGGTCGGGCGTCGTGGAGGCTCCTCCGAGGCTGAGGCTGAGTCCGTCCTGCAAGACAGAGACAGAGTCCGAGCCCGGGGTCGGGCGAGGCGGAGGTTATTCGGCAGAGGCCGAAGCGGAGTCCGAGCCCTGGGTCGGGCGAGGCGGAGGTCGCCGTCTTCCGGGGCCTTAGCCCGAGTCCGAGCCCTGGGTCGGGCGGAGCGGAGTTCGCCGTCTTCCGAGGCCTTAGCCTGAGTCCGAGCCCTGGGTCGGGCGGAGCGGAGTTCGCCGTCTTCCGGGGCCTTAGCCCGAGTCCGAGCCCTGGGTCGGGCGGAGCGGAGTTCGCCGTCTTCCGGGGCCTTAGCCCGAGTCCGAGCCCTGGGTCGGGCGGAGCGGAGTTCGCCGTCTTCCGGGGCCTTGGCCCGAGTCCGAGCCCTGGGTCGGGCGGAGTCTCCTATGGCACCACTGGCGGAGTCTGGTCGCCTGTCGGTCTTACCTTTTGCGTTAAACGCCCCGGTGACTCGGTCGGTTGGTGCGGTGATTTAGTCAGGGTTTCTCCTTATCGGAGGCGGGGCCTAGGGCGAGCCGGAGATGCGTCTGCCGTGAAAGAGGAGACCTCAGGCGAGACGGAGTCATCTTAGGGTCGGCTGCCCTCGCCCGAGGCTAGGCTCGGGCGTGGCGAGGTCAAGTCACTCGTATGGACTGATCCCTGACTTAATCAAACCCATCAGGCCTTTGCAGCTTTATGCTGATGGGGGTTACCAGCTGAGAATTAGGCGTCTTGAGGGTACCCCTAATTATGGTCCCCGACACTATCGACCTTACATCCAGCATAGTCGGAATCTGAGTACCCAATCAAGTCAAAGTTAGACCCCTTTGGATACCAGATCCCGAAGCAAGGCGTAGCGACTAAATATCTAAGAATTCGCTTCACCGCCACCAAGTGACACTCCTTAGGATCGGATTGAAATCTAGCACACATGCATACGCTCAGCATAATATCCGGTCTACTAGCACATAAATAAAGCAAGGAACCTATCATGGACCGGTATGCTTTTTGATCAACGGACTTACCTCCTTTGTTGAGGTCGGTGTGTCCGTCGGTTCCCATCGGCGTCTTAGCGGGCTTGGCGTCCTTCATCCCAAACCTCTTTAGCAGATCTTGCGTGTACTTCGTTTGGGAGATGAAGGTGCCGTCCTTGAGTTGCTTCACTTGGAACCCAAGGAAGTAGTTCAACTCGCCCATCATCGACATCTCGAATTTCTGCGTCATCACCCTGCTAAACTCTTCACAAGACTTTTGATTAGTAGAACCAAATATTATGTCATCGACATAAATTTGGCATACAAACAAATCACCATCACATGTCTTAGTGAAAAGAGTTGGATCGGCTTTCCCAACCTTGAAAGCATTAGCAATTAAGAAATCTCTAAGGCATTCATACCATGCTCTTGGGGCTTGTTTAAGTCCATAGAGCGCCTTAGAGAGCTTACACACGTGGTCGGGGTATCGCTCATCCTCGAAGCCAGGGGGTTGCTCCACGTACACCTCCTCCTTTATTGGCCCGTTGAGGAAAGCGCTCTTCACATCCATTTGGTACAACCTGAAAGAATGGTGAGCGGCATATGCTAGCAAGATACGAATTGATTCTAGCCTAGCCACGGGAGCAAAAGTCTCCTCAAAGTCCAAACCTGCGACTTGGGCATAACCTTTTGCCACAAGTCGAGCCTTGTTCCTCGTCACCACCCCGTGCTCGTCCTGTTTGTTGCGGAACACCCACTTGGTTCCCACAACATTTTGCTTGGGACGAGGCACCAGCGTCCAAACTTCATTGCGCTTGAAGTTGTTAAGTTCCTCCTGCATGGCCAACACCCAGTCCGGATCTAGCAAGGCCTCCTCTACCCTGAAAGGCTCAACAGAGGAGACAAAGGAGTAATGTTCACAAAAATTAACTAATCGAGACCGAGTAGTTACTCCCTTGCTAATGTCACCCAGAATTTGGTCGACGGGATGATCCCTTTGAATCATCGCTCGAACTTGGGTTGGAGGTGCCGGTTGCGCTTCTTCCTCCATCACATGATCATCTTGTGCTCCCCCTTGATCACACGCCTCCTTTTGATGAACCTGTTCATCATCTTGAGTTGGGGGATGCACCGTTGTTGAGGAAGAAGGTTGACCTTGTTCATCTTGTTCCTGTGGCCGAACGTCTCCAATCGCCATGGTTCGTATAGCGGCCGTTGGAACATCTTCTTCATCTACATCATCACAATCAACAACTCACTCTCTTGGAGAGCCATTAGTCTCATCAAATACAACGTCGCTAGAGACTTCAACCAAACCCGATGATTTGTTGAAGACCCTATACGCCTTTGTATTTGAATCATAACCTAATAAAAACCCTTCTACAGCTTTGGGAGCAAACTTAGAATTTCTACCCTTTTTCACTAGAATGTAGCATTTGCTCCCAAATACACAAAAGTAAGATACATTGGGTTTGTTACCGGTTAGTAGCTCGTACGAAGTCTTCTTGAGGAGGCGATGAAGATAGACCCTGTTGATGGCGTGGCAAGCTGTGTTCACAGCTTCCGACCAAAAGCACTCGGGGGTCTTGAACTCTCCAAGCATCGTCCTCGCCATATCGATTAGCGTCCTGTTCTTCCTCTCTACCACACCATTTTGCTGTGGTGTGTAGGGAGCGAAGAACTCGTGCTTGATCCCTTCTTCCTCAAGAAACTCCTCTACTTGTAGGTTCTTGAACTCGGACCCGTTGTCGCTCCTAATCTTCTTCACCTTGAGCTCAAACTCATTTTGAGCTCTCCTGAGGAAGCGCTTGAGGGTCCCTTGAGTTTCAGACTTATCCTGCAAAAAGAACACCCAAGTGAAGCGGGAAAAGTCATCAACAATAACTAGACCATACTTACTTCCTCCTATGCTTAGATAGGCGACGGGTCCGAAGAGGTCCATATGCAGCAGCTCCAGAGGTCTTGACGTGGTCATCACATTCTTGCTGTGATGTGCTCCTCCCACTTGTTTACCTGCCTGACAAGCTGCACAAGGTCTATCTTTTTCGAAATAAACATTTGTTAGACCTATCACGTGTTCTCCCTTTAGAAGCTTGTGGAGGTTCTTCATCCCCACATGTGCTAAGCGGCGATGCCACAGCCAGCCCATGCAAGTCTTAGCCATTAAGCATGCATCTAGACCAGCCTCTTCTTTTGCAAAATCAACTAAGTAAAGCTTGCCGTCTAGTACACCCTTAAAAGCTAGTGAACCATCACATCTTCTAAAGACAGACACATCTACATTAGTAAAAAGACAATTATATCCCATGTTACATAATTGACTAACAGATAGCAAATTGTAACCAAGAGACTCAACTAAAAACACATTTGAAAATTGAGTGCTCATTAGAAATTGCAATTTTACCTAACCCTTTTACCTTGCCTTGATTCCCATCACCAAATATAATTGAATCTTGGGAATCCTTATTTTTGACGTAGGAGGTGAACATTTTCTTCTCCCCCGTCATATGGTTTGTGCATCCGCTGTCGATAATCCAGCTTGAACCCCCGGATGCATAAACCTGCAAGGCAAATTTAGGCTTGGGTCTTAGGTACCCAACTCATGTTGGGTCCTGCAAGGTTAGCACAAATGTCCTTAGGGACCCAAATGCAAGTCCTGTCTCCCTTGCATTTTGCCCCTAACTTCCTAGCAACTATTTTCCTATCCTTTCTACAAATAGCAAAGGAAGTGTTTAAAGCACAATAAATTATAGAAGGTTCATTCACTACTTTCCTGGGAGCATGAATAACATTCTTTCTAGACACATGCACAACATTTCTCCTACACATATCTCTATCATGCTTATAAGAAGAACTAGAAGCAAACATGGCATGAGAATCATAAACATGTGAATCAAAATCATTATAAGCATTTCTAGCATGTCTCCTATCATGGTACAAGAAAGCATGGTTCTTTTTAGCACTACTAGCCATAGGGGCCTTCCCTTTCTCCTTGACGAAGATGGGAGCCTTATGGCTGGTTAAGTTCTTGGCCTCTTTCTTGAAGCCAAGCCCATCCTTAATTGAGGGATGTCTTCCAATTGTATAGGCATCCCTTGCAAATTTTAACTTGT
Source organism: Zea luxurians (assembly GCA_029449295.1). Lineage (NCBI taxonomy): Eukaryota > Viridiplantae > Streptophyta > Magnoliopsida > Poales > Poaceae > Zea > Zea luxurians. Next base: position 1,871,866 of record JAOPSE010000139.1, on the reverse strand, counting down.
CAAATTCACTTTTGCTAGTCTTAAGTTGTGCATTAAGACTAGCCAATTCATCACTTAGTTTGGAAATTGAAACTAAGTGTTCCCTACAGGCATTAACATCAAAATCCTTACACCTAGTGCAAATTGTAACATTTTCAACACAGGAATTTGATTTACTAGCTACTTCTAGTTTAGCACTTAAATCATTATTAACACTTCTTAAGGTATCAATGGTTTCATGACAGGAAGATAATTCACTAGAAAGCACTTCATTTCTTTTAATTTCTAGAGCAAGAGAATTTTGTGCACTAACAAATTTATCATGCTCTTCATATAAAAGATCCTCTTGTTTTTCCAATAATCTATTCTTATCATTCAAAGCATCAATCAACTCATTAATTTTATCTATCTTAGATCTATCTAAGCCCTTGAACAAGCATGAATAATCTATGTCATCATCATCACTAGACTCACTATCACTAGAAGAAGCATAAGTGGAGTCTTGAGTACTCACCTTCTTCTCCCTTGCCATAAGGCATGTGAGACGCTCGTTGGGGAAGAGAGAAGACTTGTTGAAGGCAGTAGTAGCGAGTCCTTCATTGTCGGAGTCGGAGGAGGAGCAATCCGAGTCCCACTTCTTTCCTAGATGCGCCTCGCCCTTTGCCTTCTTGTATTGCTTCTTCTTCTCTCTTTTGTTCCCCTTTTCCTGGTCACTTTCATTATCGGGACAGTTAGCGATAAAATGACCAAGCTTACCGCACTTGAAGCATGAGCGCTTCCCCTTTGTCTTGGTCTTGCTTGGCTGCCCCTTGCGACCATTTAGCGCCGTCTTGAATCTCTTGATGATGAGAGCCATCTCTTCATCATTGAGTCCGGCCGCCTCAATCTGTGCCACCTTGCTAGGTAGCGCCTCCTTGCTTCGTGTTGCCTTGAGAGCAAGAGGTTGCGGCTCGTTGATCGGACCATTCAAGGCGTCGTCCACATACCTCGCCTCCTTGATCATCATTCGCCCGCTAACGAATTTCCCAAGAACTTCTTCGGGCGACATCTTGGTGTACCTGGGATTTTCACGTATATTGTTCACCAAATGAGGATCAAGAACGGTAAATGACCTGAGCATTAGGCGGACGACGTCGTGGTCCGTCCATCGTGTGCTTCCGTAGCTCCTTATCTTGTTGATAAGGGTCTTGAGCCGGTTGTATGTTTGCGTCGGCTCCTCGCCCCTTATCATTGCGAACCGTCCAAGCTCACCCTTCACCAACTCCATCTTGGTGAGCAAGGTGACGTCGTTCCCCTCATGAGAAATCTTGAGGGTGTCCCAGATTTGCTTGGCGTTATCCAAGCCGCTCACTTTATGATATTCATCCCTGCACAAGGAAGCTAGAAGAACAGTAGTAGCTTGTGCATTCTTATGAATTTGTTCATTAATGAACATGGGACTATCCGAACTATCAAAGTGCATTCCACTCTCTACAATCTCCCATATACTAGGATGGAGAGAGAATAGGTGACTACGCATTTTGTGGCTCCAAAATCCGTAGTCCTCTCCATCAAAGTGTGGGGGCTTGCCGAGTGGAATGGAGAGCAAATGAGAATGTGAACTTTGCGGAATACGAGAGTAATCAAAGGAAAAGTTCGAATTAACCGGTTTCCTTCTCTCGTAGTCGTTGTGGTCCTCGTCCTTTTGGGAAGAAGTAGATTCATCGCTGTCGTCGTAGTAGACGATCTCCTTGATGCGCCTTGTCTTCTTCTTCTTCCCTTCCTTCCGTCTATGGCCCGAGCCGGAGTCGGTAGGCTTGTCGTCCTTCGGCTCGTTGACGAAGGTCTCCTTCTCTTTGTCGTTGATCACTATACCCTTCCCCTTAGGATCCATCTCTTCGGGCGGTTAGTCCCTTTGTGAAGAGAACGGCTCCGATACCAATTGAGAGCACCTAGAGAGGGGGGGTGAATAGGTGATCCTGTAAAAACTTCAAACTTAAGCCACAAAAACTTGTTAAGTGTTAGCACGATTATTGCCAAGTGGCTAAGGTGAAGTCTCAATAAAACACAATACCACAAGAGATCAAGCACAGAGGTGACACAGTGGTTTATCCCGTGGTTCGGCCAAGACAAACGCTTGCCTACTCCACGTTGTGGCGTCCCAACGGACGAGGGTTGCAATCAACCCCTCTCAAGCGGTCCAAAGACCCACTTGAATACCACGGTGTTTTGTTTTGCCTTTCACTATCCCGTTTGCAAGGAATCTCCACAAATTGGAGTCTCTTGCCCTTACAATTATATGATCACAAAGAAGCACAGAGTAAGGGAGGGAAGCAACACACACAAATCCACAGCGAAACGCGCACACACACGGCCAAGAATCGAGCTCACAAGAGTATCACTAAGTTCTCACTAGAACGGAGCTCAAAACACTTAGAATGACAAACAAATGCGCAAAGACTGAGTGTGGATGATCAAGTATGCTCAAAGGTTGCTTGTGTCTCTCCTCCATGCGCCTAGGGGCCCCTTTTATAACCCCAAGGCAGCTAGGAGCCGTTGAGAGCAAATCCAGAAGGCCATCCTTGCCTTCTGTCGTCGGGGGCACCGGACAGTCCGGTGCACACCGGACACTGTCCGGTGCCCGATTTGTTTCCATAACTGGCGCTTCCGACCGTTGCCGACCGTTGGAAGATCTGGAGCCGTTGGCGCACCGGACATGTCCGGTGCACACCGGACAGTCCGGTGCCGTCTTCCGACCGTTGGCTCCGCCACGTGTCCCGCGCAGATTGCGCGGCCGACCGTTGGCCCGGCCGACCGTTGGCTCACCGGACAGTCCGGTGAATTTTAGCCGTACGCCGTCGGCCAATTTCCCGAGAGCGGCCACTTCGCGCCGAGGCAGCCTGGCGCACCGGACACTGTCCGGTGCACACCGGACAGTCCGGTGCTCCAGACCGAGCTGGGTCTTGGCAGCACACAGCCAAGTCTTTTCTCCTCTTCTCTCTTTTTGTTTCTAACACTTAGACAAATATATTAGTACACAAAACCAATGTACTAAGGCTTAGAAACATACCTTTACTTCATGATTTGCACCTTGTTCATCCATGTACATAAATTCACAATTAAGCACATGTGTTGGCACTCAATCACCAAAATACTTAGAAATGGCCCAAGGGCACATTTCCCTTTCAGCGGTGACACACCTCCAGTTTCATTCACTGTGAATGGTCACACGTACAATATGGGATATTACCTAGCAGACGGGATTTACCCTGACTGGCCCGCATTTGTCAAGACAATCTGTAACCCCTACGACGTTAGAACCCAACACTTTGCAACAATTCAAGAGTCTGCTCGAAAAGATATAGAACGAGCTTTCGGTGTACTCCAGAAGAGATGGGGTGTGGTCCGTGGACCTGCATACGGTTGGAGACCTGAACACATTGGGGACATCATGAAAACATGCATAATATTGCACAACATGATAGTAGAAGACGAAGGTCCGTTGTCTTTGAACACAACCTTTGAAAACATCGGAGTGCTGGCAGACACAACTCAAGGTTCAATGGAAGAGCGCAACGACTTCGTCAATCAAAGGTACAACCAACTGAAAGACCGCAACAAATATACTCAGCTTCAGGTAGATCTGATACACCATCACTGGGCGCGACATGGATCCGGAGTTGCATAGGACGCAATCAAACAAGTTCTGTCATGGCTGTTCTTATCTACTATCGAACTGTCTTTGTTTACTTTACATTGTTGTACTGTCTGTGTTAGTGTCATGTCTGTTCTTATCAAGTGTGTGTACTGTGTGTCTTAGTGTCGAAGTGTCGTAGTGTCTCATGCTGCTGTTTCAATTCAATAACAAGGAGTAGTACTGTCATGCAACCACATGTGTGTACAAATGCTAAACAAAAACTGCACCAAGCTCACAGTTCATGAAACCAAATAGTTCAACACATATAGTAAAACATTCAGGTACAAACCATGACAAATAGTTCAAAACAAATACTTGAAAACAAATAGTTCAAAGACGACCTAAAAAATCTGGTACAAACCAGATTAGGGTCTGACGACAGCAAGCTCACAGAAACAAGTCCGAGTACGCCTCATTCATAAATGACAAACAAACATATTAAGTAAGGAACCTTCACTGGCCAGATGAAGTAGACCCAGTAACCCTTGCCAGTATCTCTTGTTGCTTGGCTTCATAGTACTGGCGGAGTAGAGGGTTACATTTGCTCAAATCCATGCTTAAGATCATTATCTCCTATTTCTTGTCCTCCTTTAGTTTCTGCCTTTCAAGCCTTAATTTTCTAGGTTCAACTTCTTCTTTTCTAGGAGCAATTTCTGCCTCTCATTTCTGTTCATTGAATCCAACTTCTTTTCCTCAGTTGTAACAGCTGTTTTGTACACTGACAGGCGCTCCAAAGAAAGATCTCCCATGCGTGTCATAAACTCAGAATCTGATGAAGATGTGTCAACAGATTTAGTCCTCTTTGCCTTTTCCTTAGAAGAATCTCGACCAAGTGGCCTCTTCGATGTGAAGCTTGATGGTACAGATTCTTCTGCATCCACATCGACAGTGTTAGAATGTGTGGGATTAGCGTTGGCTTGCTGATGTTGTTGACCCATGTGGTTGTCCATCCATTTTGGTTGGTCCTTAAGAATGGCCAAACAGTGTAAAAAGTGGAAAGGCTTCTTCTCAATTGCTGCAAACCTAGAAGCTGCCAATGATGTCTGCCACATATAACAAATGGTTACAACAGGAACATACTAACAAACCTCTAAATAGTGATGTCAAAATGTTACATGAAAGATGTACCATGTCTGCGTCACTGAGTCCACTAGGATTCTGTCGGAGGACTGCCATCATGTATCCAGCAAAAGTGGAACACTGTGTTTTGATAGTATCCCATCTACTCATCAAAGATTTTGTGGACCTTTCTGGCAATGTTCCTCGTCTTGAGTTGTATGCTTCAGTAATTCTACTCCAAAATCCTTGACGTTTCTGCCCTGTGTTAATAATGGGATCGCAACTAACAGCAAGCCATGCATGACATACCCTTGTGTCCTCTTCAGCAGTGAAGTTTGCTAGCTTAGTTCTTTGAGTTGGCTTTTTAGTAACAGCTGCTGTTCTTGAGCCCTCGGGTTGGCCATGAACTTGAAATTCAGAATGTTGTGTTCCGATAGGCTGCTCGTCAATCTGGCTAAGGAAGCTTCCATATTGAGACATCACCTGGTTCCAATCACTCCCCATTCTATGCAATAGAGGCAGATCAAACATGATATAAATGAGCATGTAGTCATCATGTAACATGGTATAAAGTAAGGCAAACATAGTCCAACAAAACACAATAATTATTGTAGTAACTGAACCGGTTTCGGTTTACATAGACTAGAACATTTAAATCCCCCAAAAGCATGATCATACCAGCCGACAAGTACACCTGAACATGCTACAATACTTCTACTGAAGTTAAACCTAGAACACTAGTACGGATATGTGTCGTCGGTTGAGTAGTCACGACCATCGTCGTAGCCCACAAGGTCTTCATAGTTAATTGGTGACTCTTCGTCTATCAGTAGGTCGTCTTCTGAACCATCTTGTATCAGAAGGTCCTCTACTGCTTCCTCTTGTTGTGGATGTTCTTTCACTTGATTGTTAGCCATATTTTCTACCTCCCACTGAGTTTGCACTGCTACGTCCTCAAGATCCTTGGCGAGGTCATCAATCTCAACTAGTGCTCGGTTAAATTCGTCGACCAAAGGTGAGTTGAAAGGCTGGAAGGCTGATTTGACGACATCAACGATGTCACAACTACGCTTTTGAACAACTCTGAGCAGAGTAGCCAGTGCTTTACGGAGCTTTTCGTTCTCCGAATCCATGGCTACATCAAACACAGTGTTGAATTAGTTAACACCGACTACAATTTACGTATCTTATACAAACTACTGAATCGAAGGGATTCCAAACTATGAGTACACAGTTCAAATGAACCCTTAATCAATGTACATTGCATCTATGTGAACCTGTTATAAATTTGCAGATTAGGTTACCATGGTCGCATAAAAAAATTAATGTTGAGTAATTTGAATCTGGACAGAACCGAATCATCTGGGACGAACAACCCCCCAAACCCGAAATGGATCCCCCAAAACCGGTCTAAATTTAAGCATCCGGACACAACAATAAGCCATTGATGCATGAAATTGAAGCGCATTATTTAGAAAGCTCCAGATCGTAAACCCTAAACATCCCACAAACCCTAATCCATGCCCCCAAATACGAACAATAAAATACGGTAATGATTCAGTACTAAAGAAAAAGGATTTGTGTAGTTCGTACCTCGCTCTTCGCGGATCTGGCTCGGTGGACCGAATCGAAGACGACGGCGACGACGAGCTTCTCTTCCTTTTGTCGGCTGCCTTCGACGAAGTCGGCGGACGACGAAGCCTTTTGCCGATGGCGACTCTCCGGCGACGAACAGGGGGAAGCTGGCTTGGATCTTGGGTTGCGGTGGGTCGCGTGGCCTCGGTTCGAAGGGGTGCGAGCTCTACGCCGACAGACCCGTCTCCACACGGCCGCTTCTCGCCCTCCTGCCTCGATGCCGGCGGCGAAGCGCGCCAGATCGAGGGCTCGGCCCCGGAAGATGCAGTCGCCAGCGCGGGGTAGGAGGACGCGGAAGTTTCCTCGCGGCGGCTGGTGGACGAGCAGCGCGGATAGCGCACTCCCGGAGCCCTCCATATTTAGAGTGCCTGCCACATCCTCTATAATTTAGAGGACGCTATAGAATTCCTTGTTGTAACCGTAGGGGACCTGACAGTCCTCTATATTTAGAGGACAGGACCCTTTACAGGATGCTATTGGAGACAGCCTTATATTCTTTACGGACTTCTGGAGGCAGCTGGTCCTAGACTACCCAGCCGGCCAGGCGTTCGCGTTCACGTGGCACGTGTGAGTCGCGTGATGCGATGCATGGGCCGGCCCGTCCATTCGAGGACCTATTTGGAATTTCACAAAAAAAATTTGGGTGGGGGAAGATCGGGCGTCGCCCGTCCGTCTCCCCTCCCCGCTCCGCTGGTCGCCTTCTCCCCTCCCCGCGAACTCGGGCTCAAAAGCAAACCAAACCCCTTCTAGGGTTTGCGCTCCGAGCATGATCCCCCTGTAGCCACCGTCTCCCATGGCCCTAGCCGTCTCCTGCTGGCCATGACCACCTCGGCTTCCCCACACTTCCCCAACCCGCGCAAGCGCCACCTCGACGCCTCCCCCCTTCCCCGCCACTTCCACGGCCCGCAGAGCCAAACCCGCCTAAGCCAGCGCCACCGCCGCCGGTTCTTCTTGCCGCTACCACCGAAGGCGCGGTCCTTCGCTTCCGACATGGGAAATCACATGTCCAGTGCCTTCGGCTGGCCCAGTGATGACGGGCGGGGGCTCCTCTGTTGCTGGGTCGGCAAGGCGCGGGGTCTCACGGTGGCCATGGATGTGGAGGCGGGGACGGGACTGCATTTGGTGGACCGGCGGAGGGTTACGGATTCGAGGAAGACTACGTTGAAGGAGGAGGCGGTGAAGCCTCCCCAATGGAAGAAAAGGAGGCCCTTCTACAAGGAGGCGTTGGAGGCAGCAGCGACACATCACGATCCGAGGCTGGAGGCAATAGGGATCGAGCTAAGGCTCCAAAAGGAGAAGCTTGCCGAGATACGAAAGTCGGATAGGGATGCCAAGGAGGTAGTTTGATCTGTGTATACTCTGCTTTGCTATTGTCATGCTAGGTGACATGGAAGGAAAATGAGTGATCGAGTTTCCATCTTGCACTTAATTAGTGGGGTTTATTTGGAATTGGTGCTCTGGAACAGAAAATTCAGTTAATTGCTTCGAAATTGTCTCTAGCTCCAACCTTTAACAATTCTATTGTTAAATGGTATTTTAATTGATAAATAACTTAGAAGAGGCATGCATGGTTTTTTTAAATGGCTTGGATGAAACTGCATGACTACACAAAAAGCTACTTACTGACAATGTCATGCACATGTTTGATGGCAGCTCAGCGCCTTTTTTTTTGCTTTATCTAACTACTGCCCATTCTAGGATATGTCTGAACTATTTAAACCTCTCACTGCTGAGGAGGAAAATGATGTTCATGACTGTCTCTACAGTAGAGGCTCGAGGTACTCTTTCATGAACCTGCTTGCATGTTTTTAAAGCTTTCTATATACCATATAAGCTTAATTGAGTGCCCTGGTTCCCTCATTTCAGTAGCAAAGTTCTAGTGCTGCATGAACCATCTAACATTGAGGTTAGCAAAGAGAAATTCCAGTGCTTGAGACGTGGCTGCTGGTTAAATGATGAGGTCATATTCATTCTGTATATTCTATACACACTTCACTAATTCTATCTTTGATAAGTATGGGTGATTACATGTCTCCATGCTTGATTATGATAAATATTTCTCATACTTGTAGGTTATTAATCTGTACCTTGAATTGTTGAAGGAGCGAGAAAAAAGAGAACCAAACAGGTTTCTGAAATGTCATTTCTTTAATACATTCTTTTATAAGAAGGTTAGATTGTTTACTCCTTTATGCTTCAATTATTGCACCTGCAGGATGTTTGCATCTTTTTTCCGTACTAAAACTGGCATTTTTTTGTGTATCCTCCTTGAAGAAGTTTTTTGTTTTGTTTCTAAATGAACTAGTTGATGTTGAATTGTTGATTGAATTTTCAGTATTAGCTCTTAGAAATGTAGATGACGTAATCAAATTTGAATGATAACATATCATAGTTTAGTTTTGTGGTGGTTCATTTATTACATCAAGTATTAATCCCTCTTATTTATAAATGTGTTAATAGCTTGGATAATTAGTTGTCAAGTTGTACATTTGGCTGCTAATTCTGCACAAATCTATATCTGTTATGAACTTGCATTACTAATTTATATATGGTAGTTGCTATAGTTTTAATGTGATCGATTTGTAATGGTATGTGGTCGTATAGTTAGGAAAGTTTAGTTACATATTTTCCATGGTGGTTTACATTTGTAGATATAATTGGCATCCTGAATCTCTGAGTTGTTCGACACTTTACCTTGGTTTCTTAGATCGTATTATCTACCCAAACTCCTTAGATTGCATTATTATTACTTGATTTGCTTTCTTGGTTCCTTATACTATACTATCTTGCTTTGCACTTTTGTTTGGTATTGTATACTGATAATATTTGATATATCTTTGTTTCTTGTTTGGTGTACCCAAATTGTATTTAAGGAAATCACATATTGGCCTCTGTATATCAGTTATTAGCTATGTTCACTTTTGTTTAAACCCCTTTCTCACTGATGACATGGACTTCTGCCTTGCATGTATCTGCCTTCGTTTATTGTTCATGCCTATGAATGTTGATCCTTACTGACTTTCTGAATGTTACTCAGCTTGCTTGTGGAAAAAATGGTTATGATTACAAATCTGTTAAAAGATGGACCTCCCAAAGGAAGTTGGGATATGAACTCATTGAATGCGATAAAGTAATGTAAATGTTGCATTCTTTTTCTTTTTTTTACTTGTTCCTACCTTTGTGTGGCTTGTGTTTTTCTCATGTTGCTTTCTGAATTTCTTTATAGATATTTGTCCCTGTGCATAAAGATGTACATTGGTGTTTAGCAATTATAAACATGAAGGAAAATTTCTTTCAGTATCTTGATTCCCTTGGTGGCATGGATCATAATGTACCAAAAGTACTGGTAAGCATAACTGATTCGTCCAGAATAAAGTTTAGCATAAAAAATAAATTCCAGCTTTGACAGCTAGAAAACTGTGCCCATTCGCTCTTATTCATGCATGCTAATTATTTGAGAAGTGTTGTTAACTACACAGCTATTGTTTCTTATCTATGTGAGCATTTCTCTCTATTAATATGCCTCTCGAGTCTTTGTTAAAATTGGTGAATTGCTAGATGGAGATGGCTATAGACTTTGGCACATCTGTTATACACTTTCATGTGGTCCTTGAAACCTCTGGAGTCTGGTCCTTATTCTCCAACCCAATCTATCCTAAATGAAAGTAAAAAAATAGCTGGGTATGTTGATAGGCTTTTGTGTTAAATCGTCTTAGTGACTTAATGGTGTTATACATGTGTTTTTCAATGCAGGCTCGATATATTTCAGAGGAAGTGGAGGACAAAAGTAACAGAGTAATCGACACCAATTTGTGGCATGAAGAGCTAGTTGATATTCCTTTACAGCAGAATGGGTATGTCTTGCTTATAGTAATGATGATTCTTTCCTTCTAACTCATGTACTGTTCCTTAGGCTAGGTAACATGCGGCTTCCATGCTTAGATAACTTCTACTTAGTGCATTTTTATGAATCCATTCCATGTATTTGATGGAGGCATGGAGCTATGTTATTTTGTTGCACCCATAGAATTTAAATATACAGTCAAATCGTCGGAAACAACAGTATGGGTAGTTTTAAAACTTTTGACACGGTTCCATTTTACTTTGGTTTTGTTATTTTTTAACATTTCACATTTTTAGTACCACCAGCGGATATAGTTTGAGCTTGAAGGGGTTTTTTTTTGCGTGTCTTCTTAAATCTCTACTCCTGTAATGTAGTGCGTCACCCTCGCCTTGCCTTCTACAAAAATAATGTAAAGTTGTGCACAAGTTGGGGTTCGAACCTTGGTTGTTGGTCTGCATTCACACTGACCAAGCTAACAGAGCACACATTTTCATGTTTTATATTCTATACTCAAGCATAATATAAATATTGTTTTGGGAAAATAGGAAAAAAAAGTAAAACTGGCCTGTACTGGGCCTAGCTCGCCGTGTCGCACCTAAGGCCCAGGCATGACACGGTGATCAAATAAGCCCGGCACAAGCCTGGTGGACAACGAGCCGTGTTGTGCTTGGGTGGCGCAATCAAGACAGGGCCACCAGGTGTTAGCGTAGCAGAACTGTCAGGTCATTGATTGAGATATTTGAGTTTTTGATTTGGTAAATTTGGGATTAGTTAGGTTCGATTCGAGATTGTCACCATCCTCGCAAGCCGTTCAGGACTTTTGGATGCTCATTGTAAAGGTTTCGAACATGTTTGAACAATTATCCCATTTAAATAAGGTCTACCTATGTGATATATAGAAACTGTAGCAATGCACATGTATTTAATTAGTTAAAAGGTATGCCTGTGATTGTGTGACTAAATTTTACTCTCTCCGTTCTTTTTTATTTGTCGCGTTTTAGTTCAAAAATGAGCTAGCCGATGACAAATATTCGAAAACGGAGGTAGTATTTCTGATGAAAGAAAGTAGTTGTGTGTGCCACACCAAAATGTCTCCGTACCTCAACTGATTGTGGTTTCCACTAGATATATGTAGACTGTTTTCTGTGACCCAAGTACTAACAGGGAAACTTATGGAGTTATGGTGATGGACAGAGATTGAAAAATATAACTATGTCTAGCACAAGATTTTTTATGTGACTGGAAGGGTAGGTGACAGAAGGATCTTTTCATGTAACAGGTGGGACTGCGGTATGTTTATGCTCAAGTACATTGATTTCCACAGCAGAGGACTGCCCCTTTCTTTTAGTCAGGTGGGTGAACATGCTTAATAAAATTTTAGCAGACTGGACTGATGGCTAAAACTTAACGACGGGAACCTTTTACATGCATGAAGATGCTTGTTTTAGTTATCAACGTAGTATAACCATGTGCCGACCTGAAAGGTCTCTGTTTTGGTGTGATTAGGCAGAATGATACTTACCCAAAAGAATTGTTTATTTCTGCAGGAACACATGGAGTATTTTAGGAAGAGGACAGCGAAGGAGATCTTAAGACTAAGAGCTGACTGATGGATAGACATTCATCACTTTTTGGAACAGAGGCTGACTTTTTTTACTGCGTTTTGGGGGATTATAATAAATAAAAGCTGCTAAGTCAAGGCAATGGCATTGTTGAGCATGCTCAGGGTGGGGTCATCTACCTGAGATGGTTGGTAATGTGGCCCTGATAATGTAAATACTATAGATATTCTGTCGAGAAATTTTGTTTAGGGATTTATTTGACTTGGAGAAGCAGTGAGGGGGTAAATAGATGTAGCTACGCTGATATTCGTTGTTGGTTTAAAGTTGTTTCAGATTATTTTGTTCTTGTGGAATTATTTTGCAGCCATGGTTGTCATACTTAAGTTACCCTTGAATCTCCTTGGAGAATAGTTGTATCAGAAATCTAATTTAGCGCTAAAGGGTTGGCCGCCCTGGTCAGGCCTAGACGGTGGACTGATGTCGGGACTTTTACACTAAGGAAGGGTGAAGGGCTTGTTTGTTTGAGTTTATAGATTATATAATCTAAGTTATATATAAAATTTAATAATCTAGATTATATAATCGAGATTAAATGACTTGGACGTAACTATTTGGCAACCTAGGTTACTGGAATTTTGATTATTGATTTTAGTCATGTGTTACGCAGTTATTTTGCAGCTATTGATTTTAGTCACGTGTGACGTAGAAAGAAAAAAATAAATGAAACGTTTTTTTTGTAAAGAGTGGCAACTATAGGTAATTTATCTTGAAGTTGTTATGGGTAGTGAGTATTTTGCTAAAAAATAATCTTAAATAAGTATCTTTTAAACAGATTATAATAATTTGATCTCTAGATTATATAATCGAGTATAATAATGTGTTTGTTTGTTTTTCATCTAAATTATTTAAGCTAGATTATATGATCTGAATATATTATAATCTAAAACAGATAGTTCTAATTTTCTACAGAGATTAAGGGGGTCCTCCAATTCTCATGGGAACCACGGATCTAAATTGATGAATATTCTTTTTCTAGTGTACTCAAAGCCAAAGTGCTTACATTACTGTAGCAGCTCTCCTATCTCGTTCTTTATCTTATCTTTTATTTTAAACTTTACTCTATAAACAATATTATCTATAATATTGTGTTTACTATTTGCATGATCCACCGAACGTAGCCTTAAAGCGGCTGGATCTGCCGCCTTTAAAGCTAGCAACAACTCCCACTACAGCCTACAGACAAACCAACTTCTTTCAAAGCTTTGATCAGAAATGGACGGATCGTCTTCATCTCTTCCTCTGAAACCCAAGCCGACCGCATTGGTGTTCGGAGAGAATCCAGTGGGTGGTGTTCGGAGAGAATCCGCCGATTAATTTGTACTTTCTATTTTTGGCAACCATCTTTTAGCAAATTTTCGTCATGTGTTGAGTTTGCATTTGTAAGTTTAAGGTATTTTCGGAACAATTCTAGTGCAATCTAGTCAATGTTATCTCTATAATTTTTCCCCTTACCTTTTAATCAGTGGGGAACAGAGAGGTAGCGTTAACTTAGGGGGTGTTTGAATGCACTAGAACTAATAGTTAGTTGGCTAAAAATTGTTAGTAAAATTAGACAGCTAACAAATAACTACCAAACTATTAACTAATTTACCAAAAATAGCTAATAGTTAAACTATTTGCTAGCGTGTTTGGATGCGACAACTAATTTTAGTCACTAACTATTAGCTCTAGTGCATTCAAACACCCCCTTAGCTAAAAGAAAGACATTGACAATCTTAAAACTGTATATTACTAGAAACTTTTTTCTCGAGCACACGGTATAAGTATTATTCCAATAATAAGTTGGCATCACTCAATTAGAAACTATTTACAACAGAGTAATTCTGGTTGGAACATAACACTCAGGAATTGTTCCAAACCATTTGGTAGCAGTTTGACTGGAAGTAAACATGTTTTATCGTTTTATCTTCCTTGTTGGTTGAGGTGTTGGAGAGCTTGCTCGTGTGTCTTTTATTTTTCCCTTGTGTTCTTCATCTTCATAAACATGTTTGTGAACTATAACACCATTATAAACATGTACAGAACAAACCTTCGGCAAGTATAAAAATAACAGTATTTATTGAAATGGAATACAGTCTAACTAAAGCGTTCCTGTCTAATCTGAATACCAGGGTATTTCTTTCCAAATAAAATACTATCTAATACAGCAGTGTATAGTAATCTAAGGGTATTTCTTTCCAAATAAAATACTATCTAATACAGTAGCGTATAGTAATCTAAACTAAGCCCACGTAGTCCAACTCTATAGATCCGAGCCAGAGCTGGCCGTCCTTCTCGGCGACGTCGCTCAGTGTCACGCCTTTCGCCGCCGTCAGCTCCTCCACCGCCGCACCGTCTATGGCGAGCCGGACACCAACTAGATGCTTTGCTGGAGGCGACGTGGCGTCGAGGCGCGCCTTCTCCTGGTTGAGCGCTACCCAGTAGCCGCCCCTGGCGTCGCGCCTCACGTTATCAGGGTAGCCAGGCAGGTCGGCGAGGAGCTCGTACTGGCCGGCCTTGGGGCCTTTGAGCCAGTATCTGAACGCCTGGCACGGAACGGTGTGCGCCACCACAACATGAGTCCTGTCGTTGCTGACCGCCACGCCGTTGGGGTACGGCAGGTCGGCCTTGAGCACGGTGACTCGCTTCGTCCGCGCATCGTACTTGAGCAGCCGCCCCGTCGCGTCGGCGTTCATCATGATCTCCGTGTTGAACCTACGCGGGTAGATGGCGCTGCTGTCGGTGAAGTACACGTCGCCGGTGGCCTGGTCGACGTCGAGCCCGTTGACGAAGTGGAACGGCACGTCGCCCGCTTGGGTCGCCAGCACCTGTGCCTCGCCGCCGTTGGGCCCGACCTTCATGAGCCCCATGTACGCGTCGGCTATGTAGAGATCACCTGTCATGGCAAAGAACTGCAGCCCAAGCGGGCGGCCGCACATGCTCTCCGTCTGCTCCGACGGCACCACGGACGCCGTGCACAGAGGGATCTTCCGATAGTTTGCGCTGTGGGCGAACGTGGTCCAGCCGAGGGCGCTGCCGCCCCACTTGAGGACGCGGCCATCGGAGACTCCGGCGTAGGGACCCTGGCCGCGGCGATCGAAGGCGAGGCTCTCAGCGCCGATAACGCCGTCGGGAAGCGGTAGGTGAAAGCTCCAGAGCGTGGGCGTGGTCTTGATCGGCTCGGCGGCGCAGAACGACGTCGGGAGCAACAGCGCGAGGGCGACGGCGAGTAGAAGCGACGCCATGCGCCCCATCTCGATTACGTTGCGATGGAGCTGAACAAAACTTTCGACTTTGGTTTGATGAGACGGCGTGGCGTGGCGGTGCCTTTTATAGGCCTGGGTGGGTGCGAGGTGGTGGTGCCGGACCCGTTGGAGTTGGACGCGGACTTGCGTGCGTGGCCGTACGTCGGTGTTATGTGTTGCCCGGGCCCACCTTGACGTGGCATTTTTCTGTTTTGTTTTCTGAATTTTGCTAGTTCCGCTCTTTTTTTATAACCGTGTGAGCAGCACCTAAACGGCCCAAGCAGTTATTTATGGAACCTATCTATACAATACAGTATTAATTTGTGTATTTAGAGCAGCTCCAGTAGTCATGTAAAATATATCTCCCTAAAATTGTATTTAGCAAGTTTGTAAACAGCTATTTGGCGTTCAAAAATTGTGGATCTCCAACCGTCGCTATTATTTAGGGAGTTAATCTGTTTAAAATCAAATTGGTGGGTCATTTGGATTCCATGCAACACAACTGTCCTACGTTGCTCCCTATTCCAAAACGTCACCGTTCCTTCCATTCCAAAACGCAACCGCCGCTACTAGACAGTCGCTCAATAGCCGCCGCTGCTACCTGATGTTGTTCCTTGCCGTTCAACAGCCGTCACCGCTGCCGCCGCTTTGACGTTACTCCCTGCCGATCAGCAGCTGCCGCCGCCGCTTGACGTTGTTCCTTGCCGTTCAACAGCCGTCGCTTGCGCTTGACGTTGCTATCTGCCGCTTGACGTTGCTCCCTGCGGCTGAACAGCAAATTGATATCCGATACGGTAATGGTTCTCTACTAATTTTGTTTTAGGTATAAGTATATTCAGCAGATGATGATGATTATTTCATACTTTGTGCTGCACAAATTATTTAAAGTTACTCTCAAGAGAAGGGAAAGCCAGGAGGCTCTGTTCCAGGACATTGACAAACTATAAATTCCATCCGACTTGGTATGTGTCATTGCAATCTTAATTTTTGTCGGTGTATATTCAACAATTGCAATTTTAATTTTTGCTATGTACAGTCATAATAGATCTGTTTACAAATTCAGGCGATTAGTGCAAATAGAATGTTGCCGTCACGAGTTCTGGATGAATCATCGTCATCAGATGATGATGATTATTTCATACTTTGTGCTGCACAAATTATTCAAAGTTACTCTCAAGAGAGGGGAATGCCAAGAGGCTCTCTTCCAGGTCGTTCATACATATATCGGGATAGAGAAGCAGGACACGCGAGAATGTACCAAGATTACCTTGCTGAAAATCCTACGTATGGCCCAAGCTTATTTCGACGAAGGTAAACCGTCTATTTGATATTTGTATCGTTTATATGTGTCTTATTTTTATTGTAGATGCATTTTTCACAGGTTTAGGATGAATCGACCACTATTTATTCGCATAATGAATGTTGTGGAACAACATGATGATTACTTCCAGCAGAAGAGAAATGCAACTCATCAACAAGGGCTTAGTTGCTTTCAAAGGTTACTGCAGTATTCTGTATGCTAACTTATGGAGTGGCAGCTGATTCTACGAATGAGTATTGTCGGCGTTTCGACCCCGGGGGGTCCCTGGACCGACGAGTGAATTGTCGCTGTGTGTCCCTGCCTAGATGGGTTGGCGCGGGATGGAACACAAGATGTGGGACAAGCCTTGTATTATCCTGCACCAGGGGTGCCGCTCGCAGTAGGGGTTACAAGCGCGTCGCGTGAGGGAGAGAGAGAGGGGGGCACAGAGCTCGTCCGCCGCTTCCCTCGCGCGAACCCCCTCAGGGTGGCCCTGGACCTCCCTTTTATAGAGGCAAGAAGAGAGTCCAGGCGTACAACGGGGGGCGTAGCTATGCGCTAAGTGTCCAACAGTGGGGTGCCTAAGCCCTGTGTACATGCCAACGTGGCCGTCGGAGGAGAGCTTGGGCGCTGTACATGTGATGGCATGGCCGCCGGAGGAGCGCCTGAGTCCTGTAGGAGCATAGCTGGCAGCGCGGCGAGGACGCTGCTGACGTCTCCTTGTTGTCGTAAGGGGCTGAGAGCCATCGGCGTTGAAAGTCGCCTAGAGGGGGGGGGGTGAATAGGGCAAAACTGAAATTTACAAATATAAACACAACTACTAGACGGGTTAGCGTTAGAAATAAACACGAGTCCGAGAGAGAGGGCGCAAAACAAATCGTGAGCAAAGCGGAGTGAGACACGATGATTTGTTTTACCGAGGTTCGGTTCTTGCAAACCTACTCCCCGTTGAGGAGGCCACAAAGGCCGGGTCTTTTTCAACCCTTTCCCTCTCTCAAACGGTCCCTCGGACCGAGTGAGCTTCTCTTCTCAAATCAAACCGGGAACAAAACTTCCCCGCAAGGACCACCACACAATTGGTGTCTCTTGCCTCGGTTACAATGGAGTTTTGATCACAAGAACAAGTGAGAAAGAAAAGAAGCAATCCAAGCGCAAGAGCTCAAAAGAACACGGCAAATCTCTCTCGCTAATCACTAAAGCCTTGTGTGGAATTGGAGAGGATTTGATCACTTGAGTGTGTCTAGAATTGAATGCCTAGCTCTTGTAAGTGGTTGAGAAGTGGAAAACTTGGATGACTTGAATGTGGGGTGGTTGGGGGGTATTTATAGCCCCAACCACCAAACTAGCCGTTTGGTGGAAGCTGTCTGTCAAATGGTGCACCGGACAGTCCGGTGCACACCGGACATGTCCGGTGCGACAGCCACATCACCAGGCCGTTAGGGTTCCGACCGTTGGAGCTCTGACTGCTGGGCCCGCCTGAATGTCCGGTGGCGCACCGGACATGCACTGTGGAGTGTCCGGTGCACCAGCATGGGCGTTTCTGACTTCTGCGCGCGCTGGCGCGCATTCAATGCACAGCAGGTAGCCATTGGCGCCTGAAGTAGCCGTTGCCCCGCAGTTACACCGGACAGTCCGGTGTACACCGGACATGTCCGGTGAATTATAGCGGAGCAGCCGATGCGAATTCCCGAGGCTGCCGAGTTCAGAGCCGCGCCCTCTTGGAGCACCGGACACTGTCCGGTGTACACCGGACAGTCCGGTGAATTATAGCGCCCCGGCTCTGAGAATTCCCGAAGGTGCGAAGTTCAGATTGGGGTTCCCTGGTGCACCGGACAATGTCCGGTGGCACACCGGACAGTCCGGTGCGCCCGACCAGGGTGCCTTCGGTTGTCCCTTGGCTCCTTTGTTTGAACCCTTTCTCTTGATCTTTTTATTGGCTTATGGTGAACCTTTGGTACCTGTAGAACTTATAAACTTGGGCAAACTAGTTAGTCCAAATATTTGTGTTGGGCAATTCAACCACCAAAATTAGTTTAGGAAATAGGTGTAAGCCTAATTCCCTTTCAATCTCCCCCTTTTTGGTGATTGATGCCAACACAAACCAAAGCATGTATAGAAGTGCAGAATTTGAACTAGTTTGCAAAATGTAAGTGCAAAGGTTACTTAGAATTTGAGCCAATAAATATTACTTACTAGATATGCATGGATTGTTTCTTTATTTTTAACATTTTGGACCACGCTTGCACCACAAGTTTTGTTTTTGCAAATTCTTTTTGTAAATCCTTTCCAAAGTCTTTTGCAAAATAGTCAAAGGTAAATGAGTAAGATTTTGCGAAGCATTTTCAAGTTTTGAAATTTTCTCCCTTGTTTCAAATGCTTTTCCTTTGACTAAACAAAACTCCCCCTCAATAAATTTTCCTCTTAGTGTTCAAGAGGGTTTTAAGATATCAAATTTGAAAATATTACTTTCTCCCCCTTTAGAACAAAGAGATACCAATTTGAAATTTACTAATTTGAAAATCATTTTTTAAAAAAATTAGGGTGGTGGTGCGGTCCTTTTGCTTTGGGCTCATACTTTCTCCCCCTTTGGCATGAATCGCCAAAAACGGATACTTTGAGTGAGATATAAGCCCTTTTCGAACTACTTTCTCCCCTATGGCAAATAAAACATAGGAGTGAAGATTATACCAAAGACGGAGAGTGAAGCGGAGCGACGGCGAAGGATGAGTAGTAGAGTGGAGTGGAAGCCTTTGTTTCGCCGAAGACTCCAATTCCCTTTCAATTACCTATGACTTGGTTTGAAATACACTTGAAAACACATTAGTCATAGCATATATAAAAGGGACATGATCAAAGGTATACTTATGAGCTATGTGTGCAAATTAGCAAAAGAAATTCCTAGAATCAAGAATATTGAGCTCATGCCTAAGTTTGGTAAAGGTTTGTTCATCTAGTGGCTTGGTAAAGATATCGGCTAATTGATCTTTAGTATTAATGTATGCAATCTCGATATCCCCCTTTTGTTGGTGATCCCTAAGAAAATGATACCGAATGGCTATGTGTTTAGTGCGGCTATGCTCAACGGGATTATCCGCCATGCGGATTGCACTCTCATTATCACACAGTTCATGTCCGGTGTGCCACCGGTCATCAAGGCGGTCCCAGAAGTTGTAAGATTAATAGAAAGAGCACATCGAGGACTTGCCAGTTCTTGGGAAGGTCCTTGGTGTCTTGGGCTTCAAAGAAGCAAAATTCGGTCGCTCTTTCTACCGCCGAAGCCGAGTACATTGCCGCAGGCCATTGTTGCGCGCAATTGCTTTGGATGAGGCAAACCCTGCGGGACTATGGTTACAAATTAACCAAAGTTCCTCTTCTATGTGATAATGAGAGTGCAATCCGCATGGCGGATAATCCCGTTGAGCATAGTCGCACTAAACACATAGCCATTCGGTATCATTTTCTTAGGGATCACCAACAAAAGGGGGATATCGAGATTGCATACATTAATACTAAAGATCAATTAGCCGATATCTTTACCAAGCCACTAGATGAACAAACCTTTACCAAACTTAGGCATGAGCTCAATATTCTTGATTCTAGGAATTTCTTTTGCTAATTTGCACACATAGCTCATAAGTATACCTTTGATCATGTCCCTTTTATATATGCTATGACTAATGTGTTTTCAAGTGTATTTCAAACCAAGTCATAGGTAATTGAAAGGGAATTGGAGTTTTCGGCGAAAACAAAGGCTTCCACTCCACTCTACTACTCATCCTTCGCCGTCGCTCCGCTTCACTCTCCGTCTTTGGTATAATCTTCACTCCTATGTTTTATTTGCCATAGGGGAGAAAGTAGTTCGAAAAGGGCTTATATCTCACTCAAAGTATCCGTTTTTTGGCGATTCATGCCAAAGGGGGAGAAAGTATGAGCCCAAAGTTGGGCTTTGTTCCTTGTCACCACACCATGCTCGTCTTGCTTGTTGCGGAATACCCACTTGGTTCCTACAACATTTTGGTTAGGACGTGGAACTAAATGCCATACCTCGTTCCTCGTGAAATTGTTGAGCTCCTCTTGCATCGCCATCACCCAATTCGAATCTTAGAGTGCTTCCTCTACCCTGTGTGGCTCAATAGAGGAAACAAAAGAGTAATGCTCACAAAAATGTGCAACACGAGATCTAGTGGTTACCCCCTTATGAATGTTGCCGAGGATGGTGTCGACGGGGTGATCTCGTTGAATTGCTTGGTGGACTCTTGGGTGTGGCAGCCTTGGTTCTTCATCCTCCTTGTCTTGATCATTGTCATCTCCCCCTTGATCATTGGTATCATCTTGAGGTGGCTCATCTCTTTGATCTTCTCCTTCATCAACTTGAGCCTCGTCCTCATTTTGGGTTGGTGGAGATGCTTGTGTGGAGGAGGATGGTTGATCTTGTGCATTTGTAGGCTCTTCGGATTCCTTAGGACACACATCCCCAATGGACATGTTCCTTAGCGCGATGCACGGAGCCTGTTCTTCACCTATCTCATCAAGATCAACTTGCTCTACTTGAGAGCCGTTAGTTTCATCAAACACAACGTCACAAGAAACTTCAACAAGTCCTGAGGACTTGTTAAAGACTCTATATGCCCTTGTGTTTGAGTCATATCCTAGTAAAAAGCCTTCTACAGTTTTAGGAGCAAATTTAGATTTTCTACCTCTCTTAACAAGAATAAAGCATTTGCTACCAAAAACTCTAAAATATGAAATATTGGGCTTTTTACCGGTTAGGAGTTCATAGGATGTCTTCTTGAGGATTCGGTGTAGATATAACCGGTTGATGGCGTAGCAGGCGGTGTTGACCGCCTCGGCCCAAAACCGATCCGGTGTCTTGTACTCATCAAGCATGGTTCTTGCCATGTCCAATAGAGTTCGATTCTTCCTCTCCACTACACCATTTTGTTTGTGGTGTGTAGGGAGAGGAGAACTCATGTTTGATGCCCTCCTCCTCAAGGAAGCCTTCTATTTGTGAGTTCTTGAACTCCGTCCCGTTGTCGCTTCTAATTTCTTGATTCTTAAGCCGAACTCATTTTGAGCCCGTCTCAAGAATCCCTTTAAGGTCTCTTGGGTATGGGATTTTTCCTGCAAAAAGAACACCCAAGTGAAGCGAGAATAATCATCCACAATAACTAGACAGTACTTACTCCCGCCGATGCTTATGTAAGCGATCGGGCCGAATAAATCCATGTGTAGGAGTTCCAGTGGCCTGTCACTCGTCATGATGTTCTTGTGTGGATGATGAGTACCAACTTGCTTCCTGGCTTGGCATGCGCTACAAATCCTGTCTTTCTCAAAATGAACATTTGTTAGTCCTAAAATGTGCTCTCCCTTTAGAAGCTTATGAAGATTCTTCATTCCAACATGGGCTAGTCGGCGGTGCCAGAGCCAACCCATGTTAGTTTTAGCAATTAAGCAAGTGTCGAGTTCAGCTCTATCAAAATCTACCAAGTATAGCTGACCCTCTAACACTCCCTTAAATGCTATTGAATCATCACTTCTTCTAAAGACAGTGACACCTACATCAGTAAATAGACAGTTGTAGCCCATTTGACATAATTGAGATACGGAAAGCAAATTGTAATCTAAAGAATCTACAAGAAAAACATTAGAAATGGAATGGTCAGGAGATATAGCAATTTTAACCCAAACCTTTGACCAACCTTGGTTTCCATCCCCGAATGTGATAGCTCGTTGGGGATCTTGGTTTTTCTCGTAGGAGGAGATCATCTTCTTCTCCCCTGTCATGTGGTTTGTGCACCCGCTGTCGATGATCCAACTTGAGCCTCCGGATGCATAAACCTACAAAACAAGTTTAGTTCTTGACTTTAGGTACCCAAACGGTTTTGGGTCCTTTGGCATTAGAAACAAGAACTTTGGGTACCCAAACACAAGTCTTGGAGCCCTTGTGTTTGCCTCCAACAAACTTGGCAACTACCTTGCCGGATTTGTTAGTAAGCACATAAGATGCATCAAAAGTTTTGAATGAAATGTCATGATCATTTGATGCACTAGGAGTTTTCTTTTTAGGCAACTTAGCACGGGTTGGTTGCCTAGAGCTAGATGTCTCACCCTTATACATAAAAGCATGGTTAGGGCAAGAGTGAGACTTCCTAGAATGAATTCTCCTAATTTTGCTCTCGGGATAACCGGCAGGGTACAAAATGTAACCCTCGTTATCCTGAGGCATGGGAGCCTTGCCCTTAACAAAGTTAGACAAATTTTTAGGAGGGGCACTAAATTTGACATTGTCTCCCTTTTGGAAGCCAATGCCATCCTTGATGCCAGGGCGTCTCCCATTATAGAGCATACTTCTAGCAAATTTAAACTTTTCATTCTCTAAGTTATGCTCGGCAATTTTAGCATCTAATATTGCTATATGATCATTTTGTTGTTTAATTAAAGCCATATGATCATGAATAGCATCAATATCAACATCTCTACATCTAGTGCAAATGGAAACATGCTCAACAGTAGATGTATAGGGTTTGCAAGATTTTAATTCTACAACCTTAGCATGTAATATATCATTTTCACTTCTAAGGTTAGAAATAGTAACATTGCAAACATCAAAATCTTTAGCCTTAGCAATTAATTTCTCATTTTCAATCCTAAGGCTAGCAAGAGAATCATTCAATTCCTTAATCTTAGCATGTAAATCAACACTATCATTTCTAAGACTAGGAATTGAAACATCACAAACATGAGAATCAACCTTAGCAATTAATCTAGCATTTTCATTTCTAAGGTTGTCAATAGTCTCATGGCAAGTGCTTAGCTCACTAGACAATTTTTCACATTTTTCAACTTGTAGAGCATAAGCATTTTGACCTTAACATGCTTTTTGTTCTCCTTGATTAGGAAGTCCTCTTGGGAGTCCAAGAGATCATCCTTCTCATGGATGGTACTAATTAGCTCATTTAGTTTTTCCTTATGTTGCATGTTGAGGTCGGCAAAAAGGGTACGCAAATTATCCTCCTCATTACTAGCATTATCCTCATCGCTAGATGTTTCATATTTGGTGGAGGATCTTGATTTTACCTTCTTCCTTTTGCCATCCTTGGCCATGAGGCATTTGTGGCCGACGTGGGGAAGAGGAGGCCCTTGGTGACGGCGATGTTGGCGGCGTCCTCGTCGGAGGAGGAGTCGGTGGAGCTCTCGTCCGAGTCCCACTCCCGGCAAACATGGGCATCGCCGCCCTTCTTCTTGTGGTACCTCTTCTTTTCTCTTCTCTTGCCCTTCTTGTCGTCGCCCCTGTCACTGTCACTAGATAGTGGACATTTTGCTATAAAATGACCGGGCTTACCACACTTGTAGCAAACTCTCTTGGAGCGGGGCTTGTAATCTTTCCCCCTCCTTTGCTTGAGGATTTGACGGAAGCTCTTGATGATGAGCGCCATCTCCTCGTTGTCGAGCTTGGAGGTGTCGATGGGTGTTCGACTTGGAGTAGATTCCTCCTTCTTTTCTTCCGTCGTCTTGAATGCGACCGGTTGTGCTTCGGACGTGGAGGGGCCGTCAAGCTCGTTGATCTTCTTTGAGCCTTGATCATCAACTCAAAGCTCACAAAATTACCTATAACTTCCTCGGGGGTCATTTGTGTATATCTAGGATTACCACGAATTAATTGAACTTGAGTAGGGTTAAGGAAAACAAGTGATCTTAGAATTAACCTTAACCACTTCGTGGTCATCCCATTTTTTGATCCCGAGGGTTGCGCACTTGGTTCACCAAGGTTTTGAGCCGGTTGTACATGTCTTGTGGCTCCTCCCCTTGGCGAAGACGGAAGCGACCGAGCTCCCCCTCGATCGTTTCCCGTTTGGTGATCTTGGTCACCTCATCTCCTTCGTGCACGGTTTTTAGCACGTCCCAAATCTCCTTGGCGCTCTTCAACCCTTGCACCTTGTTATACTCCTCTCAACTTAGAGAGGTGAGGAGTATAGTGGTGGCTTGGGAGTTGAAGTGCTCGATTTGGGCCACTTCGTCCTCATCATAATCTTCATCCCCTACGGATGGTACCTGTACACCAAACTCAACAACATCCCATATACTTTTGTGGAGTGAGGTTAGGTGATATCGCATCATATCACTCCACCTAGCATATCTTCACCATCAAATGTTGGTGGTTTGCCTAATGGGACAGAAAGTAAAGGTGTATGTTTAGGAGTGCGAGGGTAGCGTAGGGGGATCTTACTATACTTCTTGCGCTCTTGGCGCTTAGAAGTGACGGACGACGCATCAGAGTCGGAGGTCGACGTTGATGAAGTGTCGGTCTCGTAGTAGACCACTTTCCTCATCCTTTTGTGCTTGTCGCCTCTCCGATGCGACTTGTGGGAAGAGGATTTCTTCTCCTTCCCCTTCCCTTTGTTGGAGGAGTTCTTCTTCTCCTTCCTCTTGTTGCGAGACTCTTCCGATGAAGTCGACCCGTGGCTTGTAGTGGGCTTGTCGCCGGTCTCCATCTCCTTCTTGGCGTGATCTCCCAACATCACTTCGAGCGGTTAGGCTCTAATGAAGCACCGGGGTTTTGATACCAATTGAAAGTCGCCTAGAGGGGGGGTGAATAGGGGTGAAACTGAAATTTACAAATATAAACACAACTACTAGATGGGTTAGCAATTAGAAATAAACACGAGTCTGAGAGAGAGGCGCAAAACAAATCGTGAGCAAAGCGGAGTGAGACACGATGATTTGTTTTACCGAGGTTTGGTTCTTGCAAACCTACTCCCCGTTGAGGAGGACACAAAGGCCGGGTCTTTTTCAACCCTTTCCCTCTCTCAAACGGTCCCATCAGACCGAGTGAGCTTCTCTTCTCAAATCAAACTGGGAACAAAACTTCCCCGCAAGAACCACCACACAATTGGTGTCTCTTGCCTCGGTTACAATGGAGTTTTGATCACAAGAACAAGTGAGAAAGAAAAGAAGCAATCCAAGCGCAAGAGCTCAAAAGAACACGGCAAATCTCTCTCGCTAATCACTAAAGCCTTGTGTGGAATTGGAGAGGATTTGATCACTTGAGTGTGTCTAGAATTGAATGCCTAGCTCTTGTAAGTGGTTGAGAAGTGGGAAAACTTGGATGACTTGAATGTGGGGTGGTTGGGGGTATTTATAGCCCCAACCACCAAACTAGCTGTTTGGTGGAAGCTGTCTGTCGAATGGTGCACCGGACAGTCCGGTGCACACCGGACATGTCCGGTGCGACAGCCACGTCACCAGGCCGTTAGGGTTCCGACCGTTGGAGCTCTGACTGCTTGGGCCCGCCTGGATGTTCGGTGGCGCACCAGACATGCACTGTGGAGTGTCCGGTGCACCAGCATGGGCGTTTCTGACTTCTGCGCGCTGGCGCGCATTCAATGCGCAGCAGGTAGGCGTTGGTGCCTGAAGTAGCCGTTGCCCCCGCAGTTACACCGGACAGTCCGGTGTACACCGGACATGTCCGATGAATTATAGCGGAGCAACCGATGCGAATTCCCGAGGCTGCCGAGTTCAGAGCCACGTCCTCTTGGAGCACCGGACACTGTCCGGTGAATTATAGCGCCCCGACTCTGAGAATTCCCGAAGGTGCGAAGTTCAGATTGGGGTTCCCTGGGGCACCGGACAATGTCCGATGGTGCATCGGACACTGTACAAGTGGCACACCGGACAGTCCGGTGCGCCCGACCAGGGTGCCTTCGGTTGTCCCTTGGCTCCTTTGTTTGAACCCTTTCTCTTGATCTTTTTATTGGCTTATGGTGAACCTTTGGTACCTGTAGAACTTATAAACTTGGGCAAACTAATTAGTCCAAATATTTGTGTTGGGCAATTCAACCCACCAAAATTAGTTTAGGAAATAGGTGTAAGCCTAATTCCCTTTCAGGCGTCATGGCGCACACGGGCACCATCATTACCCGTCGTCGGGGTAAGCCAGATGGACGCCGGTCTTGTTCCTTGTAGCCTGAGCAGGCTAGGAATAGGGAAAGATGCATCCCCTATCAGCGCGGTCAGTCCCGAGCCCAGGGTCGGTCGAGGCGGAGACTTCTCTTGAGGCCGAGGCCGGGGTCGGGCCGAGGACGCGATTCCTCCCGAGACCGGGGTAGAGGCCGAGCTCCGGGGGTCGGCGAGGCGGAGACCTCCTCTCGAGGCCGGAGCCTGAGGTCAGGCGAGGTGGAGCTTCCTGTTGCGCCCGAGGCTTGAACTGGGTGATTGATCGTGACTTGTTGTCAGTCGTTTGCCGGGGTGGCTGACACGACAGTTGGAGCGGAGCGAGCGACGCTGTTTTCCTGTCATATCGGACAGTAAAGAAGAGGGGCGAAGTGACTGCGGTCACTTTGGCCTGGCCGACTGAGGCACGTGTGTCAGGATACGGCGTCAGGCATCCCCTGCATTTAATGCGCCTGCGAAAACGGTCGGTTGGTGAGGCGGTATGGCCAAGGTTGCTTCACAATGAAGCCTACCTGAGCCGGGCCTCGGGAGAGCCGAGGGGGCGCCTGCTGCCTAAGGAGGGCCTCGGGCGAGGCGTGAACTCGTTTGGGACCACTGTTCCAACCCGAGGCTGGGCTCGAGTGAGATCACGTCCTTCGGGTAGACGAAGTCTTGGCTTGAAACCGTACCCGTCAGTTGGTCTGAGGGTGTTTTACCAGCCATGATTAGGAGCGTTGGGGTACCCTAATTATGGTACCCGACAGTAGCCCCCGAGCCTCAAGGGAGTGATGGTACTCGCTTGGAGGCTTTTTGCCGCGTTTTTCGGTGAGGGACCGTCCTTTCTCGGTTTTTGCCTTGTTCTGGTGGGTGCGCGCGAGCGCACCCGCCGGGTGTAGCCCCCGAGGCCTCGGAGGAGTGGTTTGACTCCTCTGAGGTCTGAATGCTTTTTGTGGTGCTTCGGCCGGTCTGATTGTTCCTCATGCGGCCCGGCGGTAGCCCGGGTGCGTGGTCGGGTTCCAAGTTATCAAGCTGGATTTGTTGACACTGTCAACAGTTTTGGCCGTAGCCGGGTGCGAGAGCAGCCCCCGAGCCTCTGCACGGAGCGAGAGGACGATCAAGGACTTTCCCGACTTCTATTATACGCCCCTGCGTCGCCTTTCCGCAAGGAGGAGGGGGGAAAGCGCCATGTTTGCCCTCGGAGGGCGCCGAACATGGTGTTTCCAGTGAGCTGCTAATGGGTGATCCGAGTGGACACCCGTGCCCCGTTCGTTAGGGGTCGGCTAGTGGCCCAGAGGCGCGCTCCAAAAGTACCTACGGGTGATTCGCCGGACCCAGACCCCTTCGACAGGGTCCGAGGGCTCGATGGCTCCCTCCGGTGGGATTCCGTTACAAATCGTTCCCGCCGGTCTCGGAAATGTCCTAGGGTACCTCGGGAGCGTAGCCCGAGCCTTGGTTATGTATCGAAATGTACCCAGAGTCATCCCTCACTCTGCATGCTCTGGGGCGACTGTCGAACCCTTCCGAGGGGCCAACCTACGAACCCCTGATCAGTAGTGGGCACGGAGCCCGGGCGCTCTGGGGCGGCTGTCGAACCCTTCCGAGGGGCCAGCCTTCGAACCCCTGATCAGTAATGGGCTTGAAGTCCGAGTGCTCTGAAGCGGCTGTCGAAACCCTTCCGAAGGGCCAGCCTTCGAACCCCTGATCAGTAGGAGGGCTCGGGGTCCGCTTCCTTCGCCGGAAGGATCCTTTCCACAACATCCCCTTTCCCGGTCCCTGTAGCAAGAGAGAGAGAGAGAGAGAGAGAGAGAGAGGAGGGGAAGGATATGAATTTAAATAAAGTGGCACACCTTTTTTGACGCGGTCATTATGGCGAAGGCGAAGCGACGCCCGCCTCGCCTGCCAGAGGTGTTGCCTGCTCCGTCGGGGAGTTAATGCGACAGGACGGGCGATTCGCGTGGCGCCCGTTGCGCGTGTGAGCCGTTCGAGGAACGGGGCACGGGCGCGTCGTCTTCACGCCGTGGGAGAGGGCTCTCCCGTCGCTTCAGGAGGGGACGTGAGCCTGTAGGCGACTTGACTGCTGCCTCCGCTCGTCTGTTGCTGCAGTTACTGCCGGCCCACTTTTGACCATGCCAACCGTTGTGCCTACCCCGCGGCTGACTGACCCGTGGCCGTCGCCTTTAATTGGCACTGTTGGGTCATGCGCGAGGCTACCTCGAGTCGCGGTGCTGGTTCCGCAGTCAAGGAGGCGCAGCATTGGCGCGAGTGGCGGTGTAGCTTCTCGCACGTCATAACCGGCGCGCCGGTTACATGACATGCGGGCCCGCTTCCTTTGCGCTGGTCCACCCGGATGTGGGTGGAGCCGAAGGGGCACATAGTTGCGGTGCAGTTGGATGCCTGTCGCGTGGCAGTCCACCCTTTCGACCACCGGTTTCTGCGAAGATGGGAGAGCGCTTGTAACCGCGGACGGTTACATGCCTCGCGTGCGGCGGTTCGCCTTCTTCGTTCTTCGGATCAGCTCGTATGACATGTGGGTCCCAGCCCCCGTGTCGTAGGGGGAGAACCCTGGAGGATGTTAGTGGGGACTTCGCCCGTGACGCTAAGGGGTGCAAGCGAGGAGGTCTGCCTATAAAAGGGGGATCGATCCCCTGGGCAGTGGCTATGCCTTCGTCCTCCCCTCATGCCTTGCGCCCTTCCGCCTTTTGAGCCCCCGGATGGGGTGCCCCAGCATTGCCTTGCTCTTGCTGTCGTTGGAGGAGCGCGGTCTTGTGGAGATCGGCACCTTTCAGCCATCACTCGGCTTCAAGGATTCGTCGTGCAGCCCGGCTGCATTCCCTCACCAATGGGCAGTTTGGTGGGGAAAAGCAAGCCGGGCTGCGGTCTCCGCCCCGCCCTCAGCTTCAAGGATTTTCGTCATCCGGGCTGAGGCGGAGGAGCGCACCGAGTGGGGGGTTGCCTCCGTGTGGGCCGGTAACCCTTTTCTTCCCCCAGCGTTTGGGGGAGAAAGGCATCCTCCAGCCCTGCGGAGGCTTCCTCCAGCCATGCGGGGGAAGGCGAACTGCTGCTTCCTGGACAGGGTGCAGCTTTCCGTCCTTCGTCCAGGCGGCGGTCGTGCCGCGCACGGGCCGGCCATGTCCAGGTCTTCCTCGCGCCGTCAGCCGCGCCAGAAGGCTGCCCAGCACGTCGTACGCCACGAGGGCGGTGCTCGTGTTCTGGGGTGGCCTCGGCGAGGACGAGAGTGAGGACTTGCCGGTGCGCTTTGGGGCGGCCGCTGTTCGCCGGCGCGGTGTCGGTGGGTTCGAACCCACGGTCGGCGCCTTCCGACTCTTCAGCCTTAGCGGCTTGTCCTCGCCCCTCGTGTGGGGACGTGGGCGAGGCCCTCTTCACAGCAGAGTTTGTCCTGAGGTCATCGCTGCTGCTGTTTAGCCGCCCAAGGTGGAGATCGTTGTCGTTGCTGCTGGGTCGCCGGCGAGCCACCCGGAGTTTGTCGTCCCGCAGGCCCTCCGATGTGGGGGTTGTTCGTACCCACGGGAACGGAACCAGAGTCCTGTTTGTAATGGGCACCTTGACTGCCAGTGTATGTTCATTGTGGCTGTCGAGGCCTGAACATTTGGGTATTCGAGAGTGAAGCTGTGTGTCTTCCTCATTCCGAGCGCTGGGACTTGTCTGTCGGCTAACCGAACCACTTAACTGAGCGTCGGTTGCCTTT
Source organism: Zea luxurians (assembly GCA_029449295.1). Taxonomy (NCBI): domain Eukaryota; kingdom Viridiplantae; phylum Streptophyta; class Magnoliopsida; order Poales; family Poaceae; genus Zea; species Zea luxurians. The sequence continues at coordinate 1,841,891 of JAOPSE010000139.1, read as the reverse complement.
TGTGGAAGGTGACGAGTGAGGTGTCCGTATCCCGGAGGCGTAGGAGTCCCTCGGCTCTATCGGCCTTGCCATTCTAGGCTTTCCTTGCTCAGTTTTTGGAACCCTCGGCTGCTCTGCGATGAGCCGGAGCCAGAGGCAGCGGTGTTAGCGCGGACAGACGCGGAGTCGGCTCGGAAAGAGACTTCATCGGCCCGGGAGATGGCGGCTTCCTAGGCCGAGGAAGATGTGGTAGCAGCCGCTGGAGCTTGGCCAAGACATTTGCTAGCGAGGTGCTGGCGTCCTCCCTTAGGTGGAGGTCCTTTTGCCCGGGTCGCCGTCCAAGGCCGGGCCTGGTTCCGCCGAGGGTGGGAACAACGCCGAGGGTGCTGCTGCTCCCCCTGCTGATGCCAGAACCTGCAGGAACAGTTTGTCTGTAGCATGCACATGCTTTTTCGCGGCCGCCGAGGCCTAAACACTTTGTCGTCGTGTTTAAAAAGCTGCGTCTTCTTTCCTCTTGTTTCGAGCATCACGACTTGTCTGTCAATAGCAGAATCGTTTATCCGAATGAGAGTTACTTTTCGCGGAAGGTGATGAGTGAGGTATCCGTATCCCGGAGGCGTAGGAGTCCCTCAGCTCGGTCGGCCTTGCCGCTTACGTGGCTCTCATTTGGTCAAAGGATTCCATTATTGGAACAATCGAGAAGGCGCGAAAGTCGTTTTCTACTCGAGTGTTTAGGACTTGTTCGGTAGCAGGATCGCTTATCCGAGCGTGAGTTACTTCTCGCGGAAGGTGATGAGTGAGGTATCCGTATCCCGAAGGCGTAGGAGTTCCTCGGCTCGGTCGGCCTTGCCGCTTACGTGTACCCTCGTCGTTCTCAGGATCCCGCTATCGATACGGAAGTCGAAAGCACAAAGGTTGTTTTGGTAGAAAATTTTTCTGGGAAAATTTTGACGCAGAGGGGGTCCCCCCTTCTAGCCCCCGAGGGAGGGTCGGGCTTTGCTGAGGCAAGGCCGACCCCTTCCTTGACGGTTACACTTTGTGTAGTAAACGAGGTACATGAACGACTTAAAACATCTTAAGGGTAGAAGCGACGTAGCTGTTGGATGTTCCAACGTTGCTGTAGACCTCGCCTTGACTGTTGGCCAGCTTGTATGTTCCGGGCTTCAAGATCTTGGTGATGATGAAGGGCCCTTCCCAGGGAGGAGTGAGCTTGTGGCGCCCTCGGGAGTCCTATCGCAGGCGAAGCACCAAGTCTCCCACTTGGAAGCCTCGGGACCGAACGCTTCAGGCATGGTAGCGTCGCAGCGACTGTTGGTACCGTGCCGAATGTAGTAGGGTGACATCCCGAGCCTCCTCGAGTTGGTCCAGCGAGTCTTCTCGGCTGGTCTGGTTGCTTCGGTCATCGTACGCCTTGGTCCTCGGGGACTCGTATTCTAAGTCCGTGGGGAGGACGGCCTCGGCCCCATAGACTAGAAAGAACGACGTAAAACTCGTGGCGCAGCTTGGCGTCGTCCTCAGACTCTAGACTACCGAGGGTAGCTCTTTTATCCACCGCTTGCCGAACTTGTTGATGTCGTTGTAGATCCTTGGTTTGAGCCCCTGCAAAATCATACCATTGGCACGCTCCACCTGCCCATTCGTCATGGATAGCTATGGCGGCCCAGTCCACATGGATGTGGTGGTCGTCGCAGAAGTCCAGGAACTTTTTCCCGGTGAACTGCGTGCCATTGTCGGTGATGATTGAGTTTGGGACCCCGAACCGATGGATGATGTTGGTGAAGAATGCCACCGCCTACTCGGACCTGATGCTATTTATGGGTCGGACCTCGATCCACTTGGAGAATTTGTCGATAGCGACCAGCAGGTGCGTGAAGCCCCTGGGTGCCTTCTGCAAGGGACAGATGATGAGTATCGTCTGCAAGGCCTGAGCGGCAGGTGCGTCTGCTTTGCGTAGAATTGACACCCCCGGCAGGAGCGCACAATCCTAGTGGCGTCGGCCACCGCGGTTGGCCAGTAGAAACCTTGTCGGAAGGCATTTCCCACGAGGGCTCGAGGCGCTGCATGGTGGCCGAAAGCCCCCGAGTGTATTTCTTGCAACAGCTCTTGTCCTTGGGGGATAGATATGCATCGTTGAAGGATGCCCGAGGGGCTGCGGTGATAGAGCTCTTTTTCATCACCCAGCAAGACGAATGACTTGGCGCGCCGAGCTAGCCACCGAGCTTTGGTCTTGTCGATGGGAAGTTCTCCTCGGAGGAGATATTCTAGGTACGGGGTCTGCCAGTTCGGATCTGGCGTGACCCCATTCTGTTCCTCTTCGACGGCAAGGCCTCTTCCTTGATGGCCTCGGGTGCCTCGGGTGCGGCCGAGGGTACCTCGGGCTCGGTCGAGGGTACCTCGGGCTGGGCCAAGGCTTCCTCAGGCTCGGGCGCATCGTCGATCTTGACGGATGGTTGATGTAGGTCTCTAGAGAAGACGTCCGGGGGAACCGTTGTTCGCCCCGAGGCTATTTTCGCCAGCTCGTCCGCAGTCTCGTTGTACCGTCGGGCGATGTGGTTGAGCTCCAGCCCGTGGAAGTTGTTTTCAGGCGCCGGACTTTGTCGCAGTAGGCTTCCATCCTCTGGTCACGGCAGTGGGAGTTCTTCATGACTTGGTCAATGACAAGCTGCGAGTCGCCTCGAGCGTCGAGGCATCGGACCCCTAGCTCGATGGCGATGCATAGCCCGTTAACCAGTGCTTCGTACTCAGCCATGTTGTTTGATGCCGGAAAATGGAGGCGAATGACGTAGCGAAGATGCTTTCCGAGGGGTGAAATGAAGAGCAGGCCAGCGCCCACTCCTGTTTTCATGAGTGACCCATCGAAGTACATGGTCCAGAGCTCGGGCTGGATTGGAGTTGCCGGTAACTGGGTGTCAGTCCACTCAGCCAGGAAGTCCGCCAAGACCTAGGGATTTTATGGCCTTCCGAGGAGCGAATGATAGCGTTTCGCCCATAAGCTCCACCCCCCCACTTTGCTATCCTACCCGAGGCCTCGTGGCACTGGATGATCTCCCCAAGGGGAAGGATGACACCATAGTTACCGGATGAGACTCGAAGTAGTGTCGCAACTTTCGCCGTGTCAGGATCACTGCGTAGAGCAGCTTCTGGATCTGTGGGTAGCGGGCTTTGGTCTTGGAAAGCACTTCGCTGATGAAGTAGACTGGCCTCTAGACGGGCAGTGCATGCCCTTCTTCTCGTCTCTCGACTACGATCGCGGCGCTGACCACCTGAGTAGTCGCGGCTACGTAGATCAAGAGGGCTTCTCCTGCAGCGGGGGGCACCAGGATGGGTGTGTTCGTAAGGAGCGCCTTAAGGTTTCCGAGGGCTTCCTCGGCCTCGGGGGTCCAAGTGAAGCACTCGGCCTTCCTTAAGAGGCGGTACAGAGGCAAGCCTTTCTCGCCAAGGCGTGAGATGAAGCGGCTTAGAGCCGCAAGGCATCCCATGACCCTCTGTACTCCCTTCAAATCTTTGATCGGTCCCATGTTGGTGATGGCCGTGATTTTCTCCGGATTGGCCTCGATGCCCCGCTCAGAGACGATGAATCCAAGGAGCATGCCTCGGGGTACTCCGAAGACACACTTCTCAGGATTGAGTTTCACGCCTTTCGCTCTCAGACACTTGAATGTCGTTTCAAGGTTAGAGAGGAGGTCGGAGGCTTTCTTCGTCTTGACAACGATGTCGTCGACGTAAGCCTCGACCGTTCTGCCGATGTGTTCTCCGAACATGTGGTTCATGCACCTCTGGTAAGTGGCGCCTGCATTCCTCAACCCAAATGGCATTGTGGTGTAACAGTACATGCCAAAAGGTGTGATAAAAGAAGTTGCGAGCTGGTCGGACTCTTTCATCTTGATTTGGTGATAGCCTGAGTAGGCATCAAGGAATGACAGGGTTTCGCACCCAGCAGTGGAGTCCACGATTTGATTGATGTGAGGTAGAGGGTAGGGAATTTTCAGACATGCTTTGTTTAGACCAGTGTAGTTTACACACATCCTCCATTTCCCATCCTTCTTCCTTACAAGAACAGGGTTAGCTAACCATTCGGGATGGAATACCTCTTTGATGAACCCTGCCGCAAGTAGCTTGTGGATCTCCTCGCCTATGGCCTTGCGCTTTTCTTCATCAAAACGGCGCAGGTTTGCTTCATTGGTCGGACTCCAGCTCTGATGTCCAGTGAGTGCTCGGCGACATCCCTCGATATGCTGGGGCATGTCCGAGGGATTCCATGCAAAGACTTTGGCGTTTGCGCGGAGAAAGTCGACGAGCACTGCTTCCTATTTGGGGTCGAGCTCGGAGCCGATCCGAACTTGCTTGCTGGCGTCGTTGCTGGGGTCGAGAGAGACGGACTTGACCGCCTCGACTGGTTCGAAGTTGCCGGCGTGCCGCTTCGCGTCGGGCGCCTCCTTGGAGAGGCGTTCCAGGTCGGCGATGAGGGCCTCGGACTCGGCGAGAGCCTCGGCGCACTCCACGCACTCCACGTCGCATTCGTATGCGTGGCGGTACGTGGATCCGACGGTGATGACCCCATTCGGGCCCGACATCTTAAGCTTGAGGTAGGTGTAGTTGGGGACGACCATGAACTTGGCGTAGCATGGTCTTCCCAACACCGCATGGTAGGTTCCTCGGAACCCGACGACCTCAAAGGTGAGAGCTTCCTTTCGGAAGTTAGAGGGAGTTCCGAAGCAGACGGGTAAGTCGATCCGTCCGAGGGGTAGGATTCGCTTCCCGGGCGCGATCCCGTGGAAGGGTGCCGCACCGACCCGAACCTCGGACCGATCAACCCCTAAGAGTTCCAGGTCTCGGTGTAGATGATGTTAAGGCCGCTGCCTCCGTCCATGAGGACCTTGGAGAGCCTAACATTGCCGCTGATCGGATCGACGACGAGCGGGTACCTTCCCGGGCTTGGCACGAAGTCGGGGTGGTCGCCTTGGTCGAAGGTGATAGGCTTGTCGGACCAGTATAGGAAGACTAGCACCGCCACCTTCACCAAGCAGACTTCCTGACGCTCCTGCTTGCGGTGCCGAGCTGAGGGTTCGCCGCCTGCCCGCCGTAGATCATGAAGCAGTTATGGACTTCGGGGAATCCCTCTTCCTTGCCGCCCTCCTTCTTGTCGTTGTCATGGCCCTTGCCATCCTGCGCCGGGGCTCGGTCTTATGGAAGTAGCGTCAGAGCATGACACATTCTTCGAGAGTGTGCTTGACGGGCCCCTGGTGATAGGGGCACGACTCTTTGAGCATCTTGTCGAACGCGCCAGCCCCTCCAGGAGGTTTCCGAGGGTTCCTGTGCTCGGCCGCAGCGACGAGATTCACGTCTGCGGCGTCACGCTTCGCTCATGACTTGTTTTTAGCCTTCTGCTTCGTGCCCCACTGGGCGGACACCTCAGGGGTGTCTTCTTCGGCTCCCCCTGAGGCTGCTTGTCCTTCCTGAAGATGGCTTCGACCGCCTCTTGTCCCAGGCGAACTTGGTGGCGACGTCCATCAGTTCGCTCACACGGGTGGGAGTCTTGCGCCCCAGTTTGCTCACCAAGTCTCGGCAAGTGGTGCCGGCAAGGAAAGCCCCAATGACATCCGAGTCGGTAACGTTGGGCAGCTCGGTGCGCTGCTTTGAAATCCGCCGGATGTACTCTCGGAGGGACTCCCCTGGCTACTGGCGGCAGCTTCGGAGGTCCCACGAGTTCCCAGGGCGCACGTACGTGCCTTGGAAGTTTCCCGCGAAAGCCTTGACCAGATCGTCCCAGTCGGAGATCTGCGCAGAAGGCAGATGCTCCAGCCAGGCTCGGGTGGCGTCGGAGAGGAAAAGGGGTAGATTACGGATGATGAGGTTGTCATCATCCACCCCTCCCAACTGGCATGCCAGTCGGTAGTCCGCGAGCCACAGCTCCGGCCTCGTCTCCCCCGAGTACTTGGTAATAGTAGTCGGGGCTCGAAAACGGGGGGAACGACGCTTGTCGTATGGCCCGATTGAAGACTCGTGGACCGGTGGTTCGGGCGAAGGACTGCGATCCTCCTCGCTGTTGCAGCGTCCCCCGCACCTAGGATGGTAGCCTCGGCACCTTCTCGTCGAGGCGGGATCGATGGTCGAGATGGTGGTGCTCGTTGTCGAGGCATTCCCAAGCGGCGGGCGCCTTGTCCCGTGTATGCTTGGGATGGACCGAGGCTTCCCGAATGCACCGGGAGGACACCACGTGATGCTCCGAGGGGTCAACTCGCCTGCGGGAGGCGGAGCTCTCGGCTCATCGAACCGCAGCGCCTTCCAGGAGATTCTTGAGTTCGCCCTGGATACACCGTCCCTCGGTGGTGGATGGCTCCGGCATGGCCCGAAGCAGCATCGCCACTGCAGCTAGGTCCTGGCCGGACCCGCTGACGGCCAGAGGCAGCGCTGCCCTGGCATTGTCGACGATGCAGCATCGGATGTCTTGGGCCCGATGACAGGCTTCTCCGGCGAGTGGTCGTCCTGCCCACTCCTGTTCGATGTTCTGTCGGAGCTGTACAAGCCGGCCTGCTTCCCTGTCGACCCGGGCCTGCATCTCACGGATTTGCTCGAGTTGTATGTCCTGACCCCCCACAGGGACTGGGACGACAGCTAGCTCCCGCGGGATGTCAACGCGAGATGCGGGCCCAGGGGGATCGTCAACGTCTAACACACCGAGGTGGTTGCCTTCGTTGTGATCTCCCAGATCGACATGGAAACATTCGCGACTTGGGCCGTAACCCTCGTCGTCAAGGTCATGGCCATCGTCAGAACAACCGGAGAGGCAGTGGTCACATGCGGACATGAAGCCCCGCATGGCACCGGGGTCATTGAGGGCAGAGAAATCCCAATCGGAGTCGGGGTCGTCCTCTTCCTCAAAACCCGCCGGTCCAAAGGTTGAGACGGCTGTCAGTCGATCCCAGGTTGACCACATGTGGTACCCCGGAAGGTTTGGATACGCCTTTACGAAGGCGCTCACCATAGCGGGTCGCTAGGTGGATCGAAGCTGAAACGAAAAGGTACGGGATGGAAAACAGACGGTACCTCTTGGTCGTTGGACGGTGGTGAAGTCGCGTCGGGGGCAGAGCACACCGTTATCTCAGGTACGAGGGTAACTCCCAACAGGTCCTTTGCGAGGGTGCTAGCGTCATCAGTCCGCTTAGGGCTGACACGTCGCGGGGAAGTGACACCCGTCGTCGCCTCAGGTGCGAGGGCAATGTCCGACATGTCCCCCGGGGGAGTGCCGGTGTCGTCGACTCGCTTTGGTGCGACAGCCGACAAGGTGCCGCCTCCTGCGTGGCCACGGTTGCCTCGTCTCCGCCTCCTCTGTTGAGGAGGGTGGCGGGGACGACCGGAGTGCTCCTCTTCTGCCCGGGGAGATGCTGTCGTAGGACTCGCCGCCGCCGGGCGAGTCGAAGACCGTCGTTGTCGTCACACCGCGGGGGGAGGAGTACCATGTTGTAGCTGCCCGAGGGACATGAACTCGAGACTCCCGAAGCGGAGCACCGTCCCGGGCTAGAGAGGTTGCTGAAGACTCCCCATCTGGAACTCAACGGGAAGGTGTTCGTTAACACGCAGCAGGCCCTACCTGGCGCGCCAACTGTCGGCGTTTCGACCCCGGGGGGTCCCTGGACCGACGAGTGAAATTGTCGCTGCGTGTCCCTGCCTAGATGGGTTGGCGCAGGATGGAACACAAGATGTGGGACAAGCCTTGTATTATCCTGCACCAGGGGCGCGCGCTCGCAGTAGGGGTTACAAGCGCGTCGCGTGAGGGAGAGAGAGAGGGGGCACAGAGCTCATCCGCCGCTTCCCTCGCGCGAACCCCCCTCAGGGTGGCTCTGGACCTCCCTTTTATAGAGGCAAGAAGAGAGTCCAGGCGTACAACGGGGGGCATAGCTATGCGCTAACGTGTCCGGCAGTGGGGTGCCTAAGCCCTGTGTACATGCCAACGTGGCCGTCGGAGGAGAGCTTGAAGTAAGGGAGGATGAGAAACACACACAAGACACAAAAAACACAGTGACAATACGCACACAAGTCGCAACAAGAGCTCGCAACACAACCCGACGAGTTCACAACTCAAATAGAGCTCTAGATGCTATCACAAAGAAACAAATGCGTGGAATCAAGTCTTGGTGCTTAGGAATGCTTTGAGTATGCTTGATGTTCTCCTCCATGCGCCTAGGGGTCCCTTTTATAGCCCCAAGGCAGCTAGGAGCCGTTGAGAGCATTCCAGGAAGGCAGATCTTGCCTTCTGTCGACTAGCGCACCGGACAGTCCGGTGCACCACCGGACACTGTCCGGTACGGATTTGTTTCCTTGTTTGGCGAAGCCGACCGTTGCTGGTTGAGAGCCGTTGGCGCACCGGACACTGTCCGGTGCACACCGGATAGTCCGGTGCACCAATGTGACCGTTGGCTCGGCCACGCGTCACACGCGGAATCCTCGGCCGACCGTTGCCCCGGCTGACCGTTGGCTCACCGGACAGTCCGGTGCACCACCGGACAGTCCGGTGAATTTTAGCCGTACACCGTTAATCAACTCCCGAGAGCGACGAGTTCGCCTGTGAACGGCTCATCGGACAGTCCGGTGCACCACCGGATAGTCCGATGAATTATAGCCGTACACCGCCGTCGAAGTCCCGAGAGCAGCAAGTTCGCCAGAGTCAGCCTGGCGCACCGGACACTGTCCGGTGCACCACTGGACAGTCCGGTGCACCCAGACCAAGCTGACTTTGGCTGAACAGAGCCATCTCATTTCCAATTCAATTTTTCCTGTTTCCAGCACTTAGACACAATACATTAGTCCATAAAACAATGTACTAAGTCTAGAAACATACCTTTTGACATGATTTGCACTTTGTCCACCACTTTGCATAGATTAACACAAAAGCACTTGTGTTGGCACTCAATCACCAAAATACTTAGAAATGGCCCAAGGGCACATTTCCCTTTCAATCTCCCCCTTTTTGGTGATTTATGCCAACACAACATAAAGCAACTAGAACAAGTGCAATATCAATGCAAATGAAAACTCAATATAGTTTTGATTCAAATTTGGTATATATGGATCACTCTTTGCCACCACTTGGTTTTGTTTTTGCAAATCAAGCTCAAATTTCTATCTCTAAGTCAAACACACTTGTTAAGACATAAAGAGAGTCGTTCCAAGAGAAATTGATTCAAGATTTCAAAAAACTCCCCCTTTTTCCCATAATCAACAGTTCTCCCCACAAGAAGCCAACTTTTGACAAGAGAGACAATAAAAGAGTTTTGACAAACCAAAAGCTCTATTCTACTATTTTCAAAATCTCTCAAGTGGTAGTGATCCATTTATTGCTTTGGCCTTTATTTTCTCCCCTTTGGCATCAAGCACCAAAACGGATCAATCTTGGCCCTAGAACCCCATTGCCTCACCAAAGTCTTCAAATAAGAATACAAAGGCAATAAGAGTACATGAGATGAACTTGGAATAAGTTACCCTCTCATTGGAGTGTAGTGGAAGTCTTTCAAGGTCCAAGTCCACCTTTTCCCTTTCAACCCTCCTTTGAGACTAAATTAAGAAAACTCAAACATATGGTTAGTCTCAAAGGGTCAAGTTGTAGCACATCTCCCCCTAAATATGTGCATCACTCACACATGGACTTTTGAGGTCCGGGGAGTGCTTGTACAACTTGAGCACCACAAGTAAACAACAAAATGCATAAGGAACATGATCAAGGCATAAACACATGTATGCTATAATCAATCCAAGTTCTGCGAATCTAAGACATTTAGCTCACTATGCAGCCTGCAAAAGGTCTTCTCATCTAGAGGCTTAGTGAAGATATCGGCTAGCTGGTTCTCGGTACTAACATAAAACACTTCGATATCTCCCTTTTGCTGCTGGTCTCTCAAAAAGTGATGCCGGATGTCAATGTGCTTTGTGCGGCTGTGCTCAACAGGATTTTCCGCTATTCGGAGCACTCTCATTATGACATAGGAGTGGGACTTTGCTCAGATTGTAGCCAAAGTCCCGGAGGGTTTGCCTCATCCAAAGTAGTTGCGCGCAACACTGTCCTGCGGCAACATACTCGGCCTCAGCGGTGGATAGGGCAACAGAAGTTTGTTTTCTTAGAATTCCATGACACCAGGGACCTTCCTAAGAATTGGCACGTCCCCGAAGTACTCTTCCTATCGACCTTACATCCAGCATAGTCGGAATCTGAATATCCAATCAAGTCAAAGTTAGACCCCTTTGGATACCAGATCCCGAAGCAAGGCGTAGCGACTAAATATCTAAGGATTTGCTTCACGGCCACTAAGTGACACTCCCTTGGATCAGATTGAAATCTAGCACACATGCATGCGCTAAGCATAATATCCAGTCTACTAGCACATAAATAAAGTAAAGACCCTATCATTGACTGGTATGCCTTTTGATCAACGGACTTACCTCCTTTGTTGAGGTCGGTGTGTCCGTCGGTTCCCATCGGAGTCTTTGCGGGCTTGGCGTCCTTCATCCCAAACCGCTTTAGCAAGTCTTGCGTGTACTTCGTTTGGGAGATGAAGGTGCTGTCCTTGAGTTGCTTCACTTGGAACCCAAGGAAGTAGTTCAACTCGCCCATCATCGACATCTCGAATTTCTGCGTCATCACCCTGCTAAACTCTTCACAAGACTTTTGATTAGTAGAACCAAATATTATGTCATCGACATAAATTTGGCATACAAAGAGATCACCATCGCAAGTCTTAGTGAAAAGAGTTGGATCGGCTTTCCCAACCTTGAAAGCATTAGCAATTAAAAAGTCTCTAAGGCATTCATACCATGCTCTTGGGGCTTGCTTAAGTCCATAGAGCGCCTTAGAGAGCTTACACACGTGGTCGGGTACCGTTCATCCTCGAAGCCAGGGGGTTGCTCTATGTACACCTTCTCCTTGATCGGCCCGTTGAGGAAAGCGCTCTTCACATCCATTTGGAACAGCCTGAAAGAATGGTGAGCGGCATATGCTAGCAAAATACGAATTGATTCTAGCCTAGCCACAGGAGCGAAAGTTTCCTCAAAGTCCAAACCTGCGACTTGGGCATAACCTTTTGCCACAAGTCGAGCCTTGTTCCTTGTCACCACCCCATGCTCGTCTTGCTTGTTGTGGAACACCCACTTGGTTCCCACAACATTTTGCTTGGGACGAGGCACCAGTGTCCAAACTTCATTACACTTGAAGTTGTTGAGCTCCTCCTGCATGGCCAACACCCAGTCCGGATCTAGCAAGGCCTCTTCTACCCTGAAAGGCTCAATAGAAGAGACAAAGGAGTAATGCTCACAAAAATTAACTAATCTAGAACGAGTAGTTACTCCCTTGCTAATATCACCCAATATTTGGTCGACAGGATGATCTCTTTGAATCGTCGCTCGAACTTGGGTTGGAGGTGCCTGAGGTGCTTCTTCCTCTTCAACTTGAACATCCTGTGCTCCCCCTTGATCACGCGCCTCCACTTGAGGTACCTGTTCGTCATCTTGGGTTGGGGGATGCACCATCGTTGAGGAAGAAGGTTGATCTTGCTCCTTTTGATCCAGTG